>OW443329.2:20000000-21200000 GCA_937001555.2 Hypsopygia costalis
CTCTGCTCACTTCTTCTTCTTCTTGTGTTTCTGGGCGGTGTCTGGGGTATTATCGGCTTTACGTTTGCCCGCGTTGGGTCCTTTGCCACTTGCATTGCCTCCAGGAGTATTTTGATTTGCATTACCACTCTTTTTCTTTTTCTCGGCGCGTTCTTTTTCTTCTAATTCTTGATTTTCTCTTTCAATTAATGTAATAAGCGTGTTACATCTGCGAAATAAAAAATAATATACTTACACTAATTTCGAAATCTTAAAACGATTTGCGACAAGTTTAAAATTTTCAGTTTATTTATTAATTATTAAGCAGCTGTGCACACGGTTCCGCTCGCATAAAATATGAGCCATATTTTATAACCTGGACCCCTAGCCAAGTGTAATTCGTCTCGTAACGAACGCTATTATATATTATAGAACTAATACTACTAACTTATGATAAATAACTCATACTAGTGTTAAATAGATCACGTGACATTTGTCAATTCGAACATTTTAGTATGAGCACCACAGTTCAAATTAGCGATCGCTACGCTTTTCTACTTCGCATACTGCCATTTGGCTAGCCACGCGAGCCAGAAAACAGCAATTAATTTAAAAAAAAATGTAAATAGGATAACATAAACTACTGACAGACAGAGGAGACATTGCATTTGACAAGTTTTATTATTACCTTCTCTGCAGCTCGACAGCTGTACGCGACTTGAGGAACCAGTCGAAACGAAACTGAGGCGCCGCGTGGACTGCCGCTCGAAGTTCTTCATATACATTCTCTTTGTCAAAGCCCAGCTTATGCAGCATACAAACAAGGAACCTATACAAATTATATCCAATTATATAACAACATAGGTAGTATGATCCTAAACCTAGTGAAATCTGTAACTTTCAAAATATTGTCTATCGCGTACTTTTGTTGATGAAATTCACAGTTCATGCAACTATACATGATCAAAAAATTATTAAAGACCACAAAATATCTGAAGTATACATGATGCCCCTGGTATTACAGGCATTCATAGGCTACGGTAACTGCTTTCTATAAGGCGGGCCGTATGGTTGTTTGCCACTATACTGGTATAAAAAAGTATATAATAACACCAAATATTTTGTGTTATGTTTTCATTGGTTATCTAAACTGTCCAATTTTAACACCATTTTAAGGTGTAATGAGGTATTCATGGTGATATTGTCAAATATTCTATTGCACTCGCCTGTCCTCTTCCTCTACGTAATTTTTGCCTTTGTTTGTCCCATATGAAATTCTGAGTTGATGGAACGGAGCTCTGTACCGCGCCATTTTTGCATCTAATGCTTTCTTGATAGAGGCTCTCCTTTGTATTTTAGCTTCTCCTCTTTCTATCTGTCCCATGATTCTATCAACATCTTGGAGTTCATGACATCTCTCCCAAAATACTGCCGAATACTCCATAACCTAAAATAAAATAAATTACATTACATGTTTCACTAGACATTAAATATTTAATTTTCAACAATCTTTAATAATTTTACCTCTTCTGGTGTCTTGCCTTCGACATCCTTTGCAATATTTTCAATGTCATCTCGACCATATTTTTCATTTGCTTTGATGAACTGGTTAAAGTCGCGCTTAGTCCAATTTGTAAAACCTAAAAGAAAACCATATTGAACAAATACGATAGCGAAAAACAAAACATACACACACATCTTATTAGCTTCGGTTTTAGCTTCATAATTACCTGTCCCAAAATTGGTGGAACTGTTAACCTGTGAAAATATAGTTACATGTTATGAGTCAGTGCTACAACACCGGTGGTAGGCTGACTTCTCCTTTATTCCTTTCCATAAGCCTTTAGTCACTTTTCCTTTTACTCTGTAGACATGTTTATGTGTACTTCAGTACGCTGTTTGGTGAGAGCTTCCTATTTAAGTTTGGCAGCATGCATAAAATTCTACATACAGTCATCTCAATGGTACTCATACTACTTCCATTTGCATGCCTTTCATCATTCAAATTCACAATTCATCACTCAAGTGTGGCAATGTGGTTAATTATTCATTACCTTGAGTTAAAAGTTGTTCTTTTTCCTGAATCTCTTCTTCTGTAAGCGCCTCCGCGTCGTCTATCTTGCGTTGCTCTTCTCTCTGAATTTTTGCTGCATCTGGACCTAATTCTGGATTACGTGGGACTTTGTACCTAGTAGTTAAAACAGGATTTGTTAGCCTTACAATGTAGGAATAAAAAATACCATTAGCCTATTACAATAATTTTATTAATTAATAATTTTTATTTTGGTGTAATATTCTTCATTGCATCAAAATAAAAACCGGCCAAGTGCGAGTCGGACTCGCGCACGAAGTGTTCCGTACATAAAACTGGCCAAGTGCGTATCGGGTCACGGACAGTGTAACGGGGGCGGCGCGGCTGCGAACCGCGTCGTGAGTTCGGTCTCTAAAAACGGGCCCACAGAGGACGATGGTAGCTAAAGAAAGAATTATAAAGGCCCGACTTCACAAGGGAAATTCGAAAAAATATTATCGATTTGACTACCACCGCATGTTGAAGCAAAAGGTTTTAATAAAGACTGATAGCCAGCGTCACAAATTAATTTAAACACGGCTGTATTATCTTTGCGAAGGTAGTTTTCGTTAAAATCGCCAAATAATATACAAGTAAAAACTTATTAGGTCGTGAGCGATATGTACCATTTCAACTTCATTGTTTTTGGACCTTATCTCTGCGTCGTAAGGTTCAATAGCGAATGGCGTGTTTCGGTACGAGCGCCATCTAGCCTCTGGTTTTATAACTTCGTCGGCTTTTACTCAGTAACTTGTAAAGTCTACTTAGCCGTGACAGTTTTCCTTTTAAATTCACTATATGGACTACTTCCATGATTTTTTTCACATTTCTAAATATAACAGTTTCGTTGATACAGGGGGGGGGGGGGGGGGGACACATGCGTCTAACAAAACTTTGCACGTTAAATGTAAATAATTCGCAAACAGATTACTATATCGAAAAATGATCATCCCACACTCCCAATGTTTCTAAAAGACCTATCAACGACACCCCACACCATGGGGTAGGTGGAGAAAAAAAAAATCATCGTGTAGGGGAGGTACCTCGAAAAAAAATTTTTTTCTAAATTTTATTCTACCACTTTGTCAGCATAGTTAATATGTGTCTACATGCCAAACTACAGCTTTCTAGTATCAAGCGTCTCTGAGCTAGGCCGCGGGCGGACGGACGGACGGACAGAAGGACATGCCGAAACTATAAGGGTTCCTTGTTTACTACGGAACCCTAAAAATTATAAAACAGTAAATCCAAACTATAAGGAACGGTCATAACGCTATGCGATATCTTCCAGAATTTTTGGTAGAGAATGTATAAAACTATTATTACATTCTATACCAAAAATTCTGGAAAGGAAGTAGGAAATTGGCTTGACCCAGTGGGAATCCCCGACGGATGATGGGTGAACGTCGCGTTCTCACGCCGCCGCCGATGAAGCGTCGCATGATCGCCACGTGAGCGACGGTACACGAGGCGCGTAAACCACTTTTGTTATGAAGGAACTATTACTATACTTATGTGTATGAAATTTTAATATTTTTCTTAAATTACTTACCCAAGTGTTTTCCGGTAATGGTATATTTCTTGATCCAATAATTCAAACAGTCGCGGTGGGAAGAACTGAAAGTCTTGCACGATGGGCTGTTTCGGAGGTCGCGGAGCCTGGCAATGAAAAACCATCCATGTCAAATGTTTATGTATACATTGCACCTATTCACTACCAAAACCATACATAAACAGTTAAATATTATAAAGAAGCATGATGAATGAATTTTATATTACATAATGAATTCAGAAATATATATACCTATGAATAAAGTAGATACATAAATACCACTGTAATTGTCTACATAGTATAAAGAGCTAATTAATGTAATATAGTTACATAAATGAATGATGAGAGTTGTTAAAAGACCACCACCAAGTACGAAGAGAGCGGGCGGCACCTCAGGGCTCCTCATTTAGCTCTTTACACTTATTTACCTGTACCTTTGGCGCCTTGGGTTCAGAAACACGAAGTGCCTCTCTGAAGTATGCATCCACAGCATAGTTAGCTTTACGTTCCCGCTTAGGAGGCTCTATCCAGCTACCCATTGGTATAACCTTTTGTTTTTCACGGTAATCCTCGCCTATGAACAAATCGACAAATTAAAAAATAGCGGTATATTGAGGCAGCTAGAATTAGCATTAATCCAATAACAATATTGAGTCCATAGTAATGAAAAAATGTAACTTTAAGCACAGTATAAGTAATAGTATTACGTACAGTATGGCCACTCCTTTCGAGACAAACGACGCGACATTTGTATAGAGTGGCCGGGGTGTGCCTAAAGTATAATCGGCCTAATGTTAACCAAAACTCGCGCATTGCCGACCATGTAAGACTGTTCATGTAAAGAAGATGCTCCTTCGTGCTTCGGACGGCACATTAAGCCCTCGGTCCCGGCTGTTGTCATTTGATGACAATCATTAAACCCAGTGCCTTTGGACGGCTTATAATCCATGGCCTCAGCCAACCCGCAGATGAGCAGCATAGTGCATTATGCTCTAAACCCCTTCGATTGAGGTGAGGCCCATATGCCAGGTGATATGGTTATATGTTTATGCCGAGTGCATGGAAGTAAATCCACTTTGGATCTCCGCAGTATGCAACTATTTCTAATGATGGAATTTACACACCATTTCACAAAACTCTGCTGACCCAATGTGTCCATTGTGGACACAACACATAAAATGAGATGCAGTCTTTCTTTAGATTAAATACTTTAACAATGTATAAGTTTAGACCGTCACTAATATACAGAACAGAAGAAGTCTCTAGAAAAAAGTAAGAATGTCCAAGTTGGTATCAGGGTGCTGCTGCTAAAAAAAAATGAAACTGCATAAGTAATCCCTTGCGATTTGTTATTTTGAATATTTATTTCAACAATATTCAAAATAGCAATGCGGGCGCACCTTCAAACTGATATACTGAATCTGTCGTTGCACCCGGAGTGTCCATGGAGAATGCTCGCAGTGAAGATTCACCGAGACTTTCCAACTTCTGTTTCAGTTCTTCAGTCTGTAAAATTTGAAATATGTAGCATTAGACTAGCATTTGCATGCGATTTGGCGGTGTAAAGTCTGTAAAAACTCGTACTATACTCATACTTGTTTACCTTTCAACTCTGTACTCATCATTTGAAATTTGTTAACAGTATGGGTGAGGCCAAACGAGCGTAATTTTGTGAGTTGCGAGTCGTGTAATTAACGCCGGTTTCATGTGTACATTTACATGAAAACGATGTGAATTACGCGACTCACAAAATTACGCTTGTTTGGCCTCACCCTATTACACTACAGTAAAACAGTACAGTAATATACAAATATGCCGTTTCGATAACGGTCCCGAACAGTCGCTCGCTCATGCACTGCCGTTCCGCTGACAATAAACCTCCTAAGATATTCTATAACCTGTGTGCCACTCAGCAAGCAAAAAAAATATCTGCTGTTCGAGGCTATTCTCAATACTAATACAATTATAATACTAATGTTCCCAAAATAAACTAGTTATCAGAGTACCTTGACTTCTCCTTTAGCTAATATTGTATCTATATCTTCTTCAGTTATTTCAGAGTCCTTTGAAGAGAACACATGGTTTGCCCCGTGCCTGATCATGTTGAGCATTTCGTCTTTGTTCAGTTGGCTCTTGGTGTCAACCAGCCGACCAGACTGGATCACCAATTTGTCCAAACGTAACTTTACTTCTGCACGCTCCACTATTTTTTCCTCCACTGTATTATCTGTGATGAGGCGGAATACTCTCACCTAGACAAAATTATTATTATTGAGTGTAAAAAAGGAGAAATATATTATAAGTTTATTATGACCTAATCGACGCAGATCTTAATTTCGGTTAGTGATGTCGCATGCACACAAACATATCAATCTAGCCTGCTTAAAATTCTGAGAAAATTTGTTTATATCTAATTAAAAAAAAAACAGAGAAAAGTGTGGTTGGAGTGGCAGTTTGTTTGTCCTTTATTTTTTCTTTTCTGGTATGGAATTTTTGAACATTATTGTGTTAGTAACTAAAAAATTATAAGATGGGAACATTAAACAAAAGTCAAAGAAGTTATACGAGGGAACACATAATGCATCAATAATAAGGAAGAAATTTTACTTGTTTTGTTTGTCCAATTCGATGCGCTCTGTCCATAGCTTGCAGGTCCATTTGAGGATTCCAATCTGAGTCGTAAATAATGACAACATCAGCAGACGTCAAATTGATTCCAAGACCACCAGCCCTAGTTGATAACATAAAGACGAACTTCTCACTACCTTCTGCATTATATTCTTCAATTTGTCTATTTCTGTCTTCATGAGGTGTTTGACCATCCAAACGACAATACTGTGGAAATGTACGAAAATTATTATAAAAATTTATGAAAATTTTATTGATGTTGTTCACATTGGATACTATGATAAAATTTATGAAATACATAATAATCACACAAGTATCTAAGGAAGCAGAGGTATATATTATTTACAGGCAAAAGATGTGAGCTTTGTGCATACTAAACTTGAAAATATCTTTGTTTCAGCCTGTTCACCTTGCTGGTCCGACTTTTTTTTACATATATGTTTCACGACAACAACATGTGAACACATCATTAAAATAAGAAATTTCATGACTCCCCCCTCCCTAGTGTGACGTCACATATTTTGCAAATTTACATCTAGAGTTGCAAAGTTTTTCAGTTTTTCCTTAATAGCTCAAAGTTTGTGTTTTAACACTTAGATTATAATAGATTATGAAATATCACGAAATTTAGGACCCCTCCCACCCCCTTAAAGTGTGACATAATTTATAGATGGCCCCTTAATTATGATATTTGACATAGACAACTAACCTTATATTGTCTCCACAAACAATAATCCTCCAAGATATCTAACATTCTGGTCATTTGTGAAAAGATCAACACCCTGGAATCCTGTTCTCGAAGTTTGGGCAGCAACTTGTCTAGTATCACCAGTTTGCCACAGTTGTACACGAGGTGCTCGTCGGTGGTGTAAGGCGGGCCAGGCTCGGCGCCGTCGAATAAATAAGGGTGATTACAACATTTACGTAGCTGCATAAGAATGTTCTGGAGTCGCATTTTTTCCACTTTTCCAGCACCATTCACTGTAAATTATCATATTATTATTGTTACTTATAATGTTGTTTGTTGAAATTACTGTGATAAATATAAATTCAGTTATTAAAAAGTCAGTTTGCAATAAACGGATGTTGCCGCTCGTTGATGTCATATTGTTTTAGGTGTTTCATCCTCTGTTGCAAATACATGATCAGACAGCAGAGTTACATTGAAAAGATGTACTAACTACATGCCTTCAAATGGATATGTATTCTATGATCACAAATTCTATATCGAATAATATATTATTCTATTTGTGTCAAAATTCTATCTACTACTTACCTACATCTATATCCTTCATTAAAACTTTTGTATACCATTCTCTCTGCATTTTACTCAACCCTACATAAACTTTTGTTTCTTTCTTGGGTTTCAATTTTTTTTCCACTTCAGACTTGAGACGCCTGAGCAAGAAAGGCCTCAACACGGCATGCAAACGTGATACCAATTGATTGTCACCCAATGCTGCATTGGTATTGAACCAGGAATCAAAGTCCTGGAATAAAATAATAATCATCTTATTATTTATAGTAAAACAATGCATTAAGAAAAAAAAATTAAAATAGATCCTTTGCATTTTCAATGCAAAAATTTTCAGTTTCACTGCTAAACCAATTTTATTGAAATTTGGTATGAAGATACCTTAAACATTGAAGAAGGTTATATATACTTTCGAACTCTACGCTAGCAGATTCTTAAGTGAAAATAAGTTTTGTTTATAAATTTGAACTTATTGTATACAAAATTTTATAACTTAATAAACTTACATCTGAGCTATTAAATACATCAGGCAAAAGAAAATTCAGTAGAGCCCATAACTCGTGGAGGTTATTCTGCAGAGGAGTGCCAGTTAACAGTAGACGGTTCATACTCTTGAACTCGCGGAGCAACTCTGACAGTTTCGATTTTTCATTCTTTATTCTATGAGCTTCATCAATGACCATGTATCTCCAGTTGAATTTCTTGAAGACAGATCTTTCTCTTATTATCATTTCGTATGAAGTAATACAAACATCCCAGTTACCAGGCATCAAAGTCTCTCGTATAAATGCATTCTGAAAATCGTGAAAGGTAAAATTATAACAAAGTATTTTAACATAGATACTAATCCAAGAAGAAAAAACTTTTCAGATTGATACATTCTTTTTTGTAACTAGTCTTAAACTAATTTATATCTAATAGAGGTGACTGAGCAGTAAGCGTTCAAATAGACTAGGCGACCAAACATTTACATTAGTGGTCGCATAATGCTTGTTGTTGACTATAATTTAATGTAAATTAACGGTCAGTGCATTCATGGTAGCACAGTGCATATGGTAGCTCAGTGCATTTGAGCCCTAAATATCACAATCAGTACATTTAATTATAGTAAAACAGAATTTTATGTACGTATTTGTATAGGTTGGTATTTCAACTTATAAAAATTCTGTTTTACCTTAAATAAATGTACTGATTGTGATATTTAGGGCTCAAATGCACTGAGCTACCATATGCACTGAGCTACCATGAAAGCACTGATTATTATGGTTACAAATTAATGTTTTTTATTAAATCCTATTACCTAAATATTCTAATTTGCGCAAAATTAAATATCTGAATTAGCATACATACCCTAGTTTCTTGATCACCAATGAGGCACACTGCTTTGAGAGAGGGACACCATTTCTTAAATTCATTCATCCAATTTGTAAGAGTTGATTTTGGCACAATAACTATATGTGGTCCAGGTACATTTCTTAAAACATTGAAATAATTATGTTATAAACTATCAAATAAAACAGATATATTATATCAATTATTGAATTCGTCAAAACAAAACTACACAAAATTCAGTTAGGAAGTAAGCAAAGTGCTCTTGGTGTTCAATTTGGAAGCTCTAAAATTTTTATATATAAATTTACTATACATTTAAAAGAAAGTCATAAAGTAAAGTTGAATGGTCATTTTTTTTAAGTTCTAAAAGTCCATTCAACATTAAATTATATTATCAATAGACGACATTAGAAAAATATAACATCTTCACCGTCTGTGATGTCCTTATTTGAAGTATAAAAAAAAAAACCGGACAAGTGCGAGTCGGACTCGCCCACCGAGGGTTCCGTAGGTACGTAGTATCATTATTAAATTTGATATTTTTCATTATAAATAAGAAATAATGCGTCGAAAAAATAAATAAAATATATTTTGCAATGTGTACATCAAGCCCTTTCATATGATACCCCATTTGAACTAGTAGTTTCAATTTGAAATTTCGACACCCTATAAAAAATATAGACCCCCTATTTTTTTAGATCTATTTACAAATGTATAGTTTTGAGATTTATTCCTGTACTTGTAGTCTATAACGATGTTACTTGCCAAATTTCATAGTTCTAGGTCAACGGGAAGTACCCTATGGGTTTTGATTCCTTTGAGTGTGTCGAAATATGCGTTTTTTGCTGAATAAACGGCCGTAACTTTTTTCTACGTAAACTTAGCAGTTTGATTTTTTTTTAACTTCATGGGACCGTAGACCTGTGTATACAGTTCAAATTTCAGCTTGATACCTCCACGCATTCTCGACATAGAAATGTTTGACAGACAGACAGACAGACAGACAGACAGACAGACAGACAGACAGACAGACAGACAGACGGACAACAAAGTGATCTTATAAGGGTTCCGTTTTTCCATTTGAGGTTCGGAACCCTAAAAAAGAAGTAAAACAGTTGGGCTCTATAGGAGTCATATTCAAGTACATAAAACTATTCAACATTATTTCAGAATAATAATTTTAACCTGTCAAAGGCTCACGGCACTTCGAAAAAAAAAACATATTAGGTCCTTTTTCTATGTACTTACTTGAAATGCTTCATGTAACCCAGTAAAGAAATAGTCTGGAGTGTCTTTCCAAGACCCATTTCATCAGCTAATATACCATTGATACCATTTTCATAAAGTGATATCATCCAGTTCAGCCCACGGACTTGGTAGTCACGCATCTCTCCATTCTTTATGTAGTGTGGAGATGCTTCAAAACGAAATATGGCTTTTGGTTTCAAGTTTGTTTCGGCCAGAAGCTCTTCATCTTCCTCTTGTTCGGTTTTTCTATGTCGATGACTGAAATGAAAGTGTGGTCAAAGATTAAACAAAAATAGAACAGATATATATATATATATATATATACATAGATACAATACGTGAATATGCCCCTTCAACCTGTCTTCAGTTCATCACAACCAATTTAATATTTTTTTTGTATTTTTGGTAGGGTTTTTAGACAGTACTCCACCAGAGTGCTCAGCTGTGGTTTGTTGGAGGCATCTTTTCAAATCGCACAAAGGCCACTGTCTTGGTTTTAACAACAGTCATCTAAAGACAACAACCAGGACTGACGGCTTTACATGCCCTTTGACACACAATAAATTCATGTAGTTTTCTTCAAATAAATAGAATGTATTAGGTCGTAATAGAGCGACACAGAAAACTCCTTTTATAAGGACTTTCCAATATACTCTATAAAAGGCAATAATTACTGGCTCAACGCATAGCTCATACTACTGGATGGATGAGGTTGAAATTGAGCTCAGCTATTATATATATAATATATGGTCAAAGTCATTAAATGTATGGGTAAGAAAGTATTTTTGGCAATTCGCATGGGATACCGCTAAAACAAGCATAGGAAGACGTGGCACAAGTTAGTAATAAAAAACATGTCAACAACCAGATACTATTATAATAAATAAAGCACGTCAATACGCAACACAAACCACTGTTAATCTGATATACTTACTCCCCAGCTCCAGATGCATCAGCATCTTTGATTTTCTTCGGTCTCCCAGCTTTAGCCTTTGGAGGACTGCTGCCAGACTTAGGGGTGTTTGTCATAAAATGAGAGAATATTTCAGTTTGTTTTAGCAAGAAATCGAATCTCTTAGCACGGTCTGTTTCAATCTTACTTTCAAAATCGCCTTCTTTGCCTCTCGATGAAACAGTGTCACTTGACGAGCCATTCTGTAACGAAATAATTGCGTTAATATGTTTATAGAAGATAAACGTAGTATTTTGGCCAAAGTAGACGAACACAGAACAAGCAGCAAGCTGCCCTCATACAGAAACAATGAGTTTCATTTAATACTTACGGAATTATCGCCGACATCTGCCACGTCCATTGCTTCCTCAGACTGAGACATTGTAATGGCGATAAAAAACCTTTTTATTTCAAATTTTATTGCCTAATAATACATGAAGCATAATTTTGTAGAAAAACCGGCGGGCGCGTAAACTACAAGATTTTACAAATGGCGGATGACTGTTAGTTAGTGTTGCCAACATCTACCAAAATTTCCCCCTTAACATTAAAAAAAATACCATAAAATTTCTTGGTGTATTGTTTAACTATAAATACTTATTATTATCATATAAAATGAAACACAACTTTTTGTACAATTAATTCTTTAATTATCGTAGTCTTTATTTTATAAGAGGTTTTATTTCACTATGTAAATTAATACCGGCTGGTGTTACATGCGCTGATTTGTCGTATTATGTCTAGAATGACAACTCCAAAAAATTCCATCTACATATTTTCTGTATAGTTATTTTATTATAAGTTTAACATTACCATTCAAGTGTATATTTTTTAGTTTTAGGTTTGTAGTGTCCAATCTTGATATTTGTTGTCCCTTTACAACAATTTTTATTCTTTAAATCAATACATATTCATTTTTTTGGTTTGTTGGGCAAGGATATTGTTTCAGTAGTCTGTAAGGAATTGCAAACAAACGGTGTGCGCTTGACCATGACAGAAGTGAAAACTCCATCTCTCTTCATATCTTGCTCCTTCCTTAGAGTAAAGCCGACTCGAGAAGTTTGCACTTCCATAACCCACAATAAAACCTTGCCCCTAAAAATGCCTATTTTTAGGGGAAGCCATGCCCATGGAACATTTTTATGACATGTCTTATAATATTCCCCTAAATTTAGGGGGCTAGCCCTAAGTGGAATCACTGTTTTCTATTTTATTTTTTTACGGTCCTGGATACTAACTCTTTAAGGCTGATGATGTTGACTGTCAAAAATTCTAGAACTTATATCACAACAGTCATCAGCTACTTAAGCGCAATACCGCAGTATAAGCTGTGGTGGTAATAGTACTGCAATACTTAATGTGACGTCATAGCCTAGTAGACTTTTAAATGTATGCTATGTAAGCTATCGAACTCTTTCAGTGACGTTCCCAAATAGCAAATCGAAGAAATATTTGCCAAATAGCTTATTCGTACGGTAAATGTTGATTGTCTTACTTACTGCATGTCAGTACAGAGAGAGTATCTGTATTGAAGGAAAAATCCTAGGTCTATGGTTTTTACAGTAATATAAATTTATATGACAACGGGAAGGTTATAAAACATAGATTCTAATCACAGATTTTAATGCCAAATAAGTTTATTCAAACCGATTTTGAATACAAGCCTTCAACCAAATCAAGAAGAATGCCTTGGGCGACTCCAATTTATGATGAGGCAAAAAAGAATGGGCAGCTTTAAGCTTTTTCTTCAAACGTTGCCATATTTTACAATATAATCATGTTATGTGGTGGTTTCAAGTCATGATAAGTGGTGGGCCAGTCTTCCGACCGCGCCGGAAGAAGTTAATTTCAGGCCTCGCCAATCTGTGTTGCGTACTTTTCGCTCTATGAGCTGGCGCAGAAAGAACATAAAAAGAGAAACAGTTTCACAAGGCTTGTGATGAGTGCATTTTGACACACTCGTACAACTGCATTTGTTTTTACACCTTCTCCAAAAATATTAGTAGGTACTTCGTTTATGCTCGAATATGAGATTCCCAGTCAAACCCTAAGTGACGGCGGAAAATTGGAAAATGTTTTCGCTGGGCTCTTGCAATGTGGCTGCTTCTTCACTGTCACAGGCCTTATCATTTTGTTAATTGTAACTCTCTTCCACGGTAAAATTTTTTATCCGAAAAATTATTTCGATTTATTTATTTTTTCCCACGTAGGTACCTACCACTTCAACAAAACGCGGGATCTCTTCCGTCGCAAGTCGCAACCAAACGATGTCATAAAATGCTCCGAAAAGCCCGAAACCCTAAATGTTAATTTATTACTACATAGAGGTATCTACTGTGATTCTGCTTGACCCGATATGAAGGGCTACAGTTTCTGCTTACGCATGGAATTTCTTTGGATTTATATATGCAAATTTCAAGTGTAGAAGATAGAAAAAGAAGGGTCCCTCGTACTGTTAGGACTCCAGCAGTGTTATAGCTGTATCGTCACTTCTTTTTCTATCTTATACACCTTAATCTTTATTAATTCGTTTGACGGAGTAATAAACTAATCTTTTAATGTTTTTAAAATTTTTCTGAATTTCGTACCGCCTCAAAAGCACCATAATGCTATATATTAGCAGTAAGGTGGTTCTCCAAGCAGAATACCAACCCCACCGTTATGCTGATATTCGGCGCGTGTCGGCCTAACTATTGTAAAAACGCAAGTCAAGCAACGTCGACCGCAACCTTGCTTCAGATCATTTCTTGGTTGGTTTTGGTTTTGTAATAGTGCGACGTCGACTGTAGTCTGATTTCAGATTATTTTTTAGTTGGTTTTGATTTTATGATAACATAAGTCAGCAACGGGGCGTCAGTGTGAATGGCGAGTACATCTCACACCTTCGGTTTGCCGACGACGTGGTCATAACGGCTGAATCGCTGGAGGATCTCAGTCGTATGTTGGTCGATCTCAATGCTGCTTCTCGACGTGTGGGGCTGGGGATGAATTTCGACCCGACGAAAGTCATGTACAAGGACTTTGTCATCCCTAGCCCAAGTGGTTAAAAACTATGTCTACCTCGGACATTCCATGCAGCTTGGCCGGGGTAATTTCAACAAAGAGATCGAGAGATACATTCGACTGGGCTGGGCAGCTTTTGGAAAACTTCGGCATATCTTCGCCGCACAGATACCCTCCCTGCAATGACATATGGTGCAGAGACTTGGACACTGACCATCGGACTGGTCCACAGGCTAAAGGTCGCGCAGCGAGTGATGGAGAGGGCTATGCTCGGGGTTTCTTTGCGGGATCGAATCCGGAACGAAGAAATTCGACGGAGAACCAAAGTTGTCGACATAGCCTTCAAAGTTTGCAAGCTGAAGTGGCAATGGGCCGGTCACATCTGCCGAGTAACTGATGGCAGATGGGGGAGGAAGGTATTAGAGTGGAGGCCGCGCATAGGACGACGAAGTGTTGGACGCCCTCCTACTAGATGGTCCGATGACCTAAAGAAAGCGGCTGGATGCGGAAGGCGGAGGATCGTATCTGGTGGAAAGCATTGGGGAAGGCTTATATCCAGCAGTGGGTAGATACAGGCTGATGATGATGATGATGAAGTCAGCAATGTCGACTCGTTGTCTGATTTCAGATTATTTATTTTTGGTTTCGGTTTTGTAATAACACAAGTCAAGCAATGTCGACCGTAGTGGACTACCATGGAATATTTTGACTCAAATATAGGTTTTACGTTTAAGTTATTGACAAACTCCTTCACTTTAGTCGGTAGAGCTCCAGGGTTGCTACTTACCAGCTAAGCTAAACACAAGTAGGTAGGTACCATAAATCTTAACTGAAGTTTGATTTTCGCAAACAAAAAATCCAATGGGAATGGGCTTTAGCTTAGCCGATACAGATATTTTTATTGTTGTTTCATTTTGTAATAACGCAAGTCAAGCAACAACTACCGTAGGCAACCTTCAGATTATTTTTTGGTTGGTTTCGATTTTGTGAACTTCGGTTTTGTAAAATTCAAACACCTTAAATTATTCATATTTTTAGCTTTTATTTCTTGCGTAAAATATAGGTACTGTATAAAATATTAATTACCTACTCGTTTTGACTGCTTGCTCTATTAAATTATTGAGATATAACAATTTGTCTTCATCTGTTTGTAATGATTCATATGTTGACCATATTACCTGAAATTAAATAGAAACAGAATTTATTAAACACTATAGGCACACAATTGACAAAATGACGATACCTACTACAATGTGCAATTATTGCCCGGCTTTAAAAAATCTTTAATCGTTAAAGATGCTCATATACTTTGGTGTAACGTGAAAGCTAAAGGTTCACGTTCATACGCTCGTGTACAATGCACATTCAAGGGGCACAAACGCGTACACGATCGTGTGCGGTAGCTTGCGTGCGCATCCGCCGTATTTGTGTTCGTGAATTCCGTGCGTGTAGAGATGGGCAGTAAATATAAATTCCCTATTTATGCCCAAAAATAAGGCATTTATTGGACATTTATATATACTTATTGAGCATTTATCGTAAATCCCTGACATTTTGCCCATCTCTACGTGCGTGCGAAGAACAGCTTGATTGACCCGCCGACGGCCGATGCACGAAAGCCTTCGTGTTCAAACGCAGGCTTTCGTAGCGCTACGTTCTTAAAACTGAATTGAAAATAATTATCGTGAAGACCGCATCATCTTTCTTGTATAGTAATTTCATCATCAGCCTGTATCTACCCACTTCTGGATATAGGCCTTCCGCAATGCTTTCCACCATAATACAATCCTCCGCTTACTCCTCTATCACGTTAGACGGCACCCCTGCTACTTACGCAACATCTTGACTTCTTGGTGATGGCATTCACTTTTAGTTTTAGATCACATTAACTGTTATACCTACTTAGTTAAAAATTGTAAAAAGTAAATTACCAATGCAGCATGGTAACCTAATGCCTGAAGCTCTCTGATTTTGGTACGAAATGGGCCAGTCGGTACATCAGAATTATAAATGGAAACATTTCTACCAGCGATCACTAGCACTATCCAGATATTCTTATCTGGAACTTTTTTAATCTGACCAAATTTTTTAGGATTGATAATATCTGCTATAGGAACTGATGTACCATTTTGATCATTACAAATTATTATATCTGAAAAGTAAATAATTTATTGTTATACGGAAATTTATTAAAAATATATACACTGTACAATATGTATGTGTTAACTGACTGAAAAGTGTACACTGACTTATTCTGTAATGGGCATATATTAGATGTAATTGGGGCCTCCAGATCGCCACACGCAAATTGAGGGCTCAACTAATAAGCACATAACTTGCTTATTTGACTTTGATTAAATCTATATTTAAGTATATTTCAATAGTATAGTAGAAGATCCCAGGGCCGCCAGACGTCTCTTATTTTCTGATGAACAAAATATGTGCATGATTAAGTAGTGTTAGGGTGTATTATGATCGTAAGACCACCTGCTACCTTGGCCAGATGGCCATTTTCCAGGTATCAGTTATTCAAGGTACGTAAAAACTACTCTCCTCATTTAAATTCTGATAGCAGATTTTTACCCGACTGCGACAGAAGAAGGGCTATGTTTTTCGAGAGTATGTATGCATATATAATTGTTTGGCACGCTCTGCAGCCCGAACGGTTGGATGGATTTTAGCTTGAGAGGTGTCGTTAGGTTCATATTTGCAGTGAGAGTGACACTGGGTACGTCACAATAAAAAAAAAATCAAAAAGGCGGATTTTTGGCGCCAAGTTCAAATGCAAATGCGCGCCGCAGTCTGGACGGCTCGATGGATTTTAGCTCGAGTGTCGAGGTCTTTGTCATTAGTTAAGTATTTATTGTGAGAGCGACATTGCATATATCAAAATAAATAAAACTAGTAAACATAAAATAAAAACGGTAATTTAAAAACCTAAAAACCCCGACTGCTTTTCTGTGTAATTTGGAAATGAAAAATCCCTAAAACAAGAAAACATGTAGCAGTGGGACCCTACATGTGCTCTAAATTCACTAAGCCTTTTCTAGAATTTTCTTGTTTTCTTGTTTTAGGTATTTTTAATTTACAAATTACACAGAAAAGCAGTCGGGTTTTTTAGTTTTTTAAATTACCGTTTTTATTACATATATGTTACACGATATCGTTAAAAATCAGTAATCAATACTCCTCGACACTTCCGGTCGGTAGTATTAGCTTACAGATGTACACTTTAACGTATCGCGTGCCGCGGTCCCATGGTGGGTTCAGCGTTGTTTAACGGCGCTTGGTACAGAATTGACAAGTCGCTGCATGCGAATATAAGTCAGACTTATTATGCTTTTGAGAGCTTTAAAGCGTCTGTAAGGTGCTGCCGACCGGAAGAGTCTGGGAGTATTGATTACTATTTCTAATGTTATTGTGTAACATATATGTAAAAATCAGCTATCAGAATTTAGATGAGGTGAGTAGTGTTATAACATACCTTGATTACCTCGAAAATGGCCATCTGGCCAAGGTAGCAGGTAGTCAAACGATCATAGTACACCCAAAGACTACTCAATCATGCACATTTTGCTGTGGGATCTTGGATCATAATATTGAGAGGTAGGTCACTTTGCAAAACAGATTCAAAAACGTAATAATACATGTATATGTACATAATCATACACATAGTTCTGTTATGGAAACTCACATATCTTATTTTATTCTAGGTCATTGTTGAATTTAACTTGATAATGTTAAGCGAGCTGATTACTTTGCACCAAATACAGTGAAGTGAAGCAAAGCATAGCGAAGTGATCTAGCCCTGTCAATAGTGTACTACTCTTTTAGTCAGAATGTCCATAATAATAATTACACTTTCAAAGGATTACGACAACCATTTATCGAAGGGCCCATGCCCTCAGACTGTAAATATACACATACTAATTTATTTTTATCCCATTCAAAATGCATGTCACTACATGCATTTTGAATGGGATAAAAAATAGATAAACAAAAATCAATATGAGCTAAAAAAAAGTTTACCTCCTCTTTGATGATGTGGTAAAATATGGTCACCTACCACATAATCATCACCACCACGTGCATTTTTTAATATTTTCTGAACATTTAAAAACATGGTGTCAGTCACATTATATTTCTTATCATAGTCTTCACTTGGTACAAAATCTGTGTACTTTTTTGCCAAGACTTCAGTATATTTCTCAGAGAGACGATTCATTTTAATGTCATGGTGAAATATCTCAGATGAATTGTGAATTGTTAAAATTTCCTTACCATATAAGATACATTGTTTCCCATAAGTTTTGGTCAAAAATTGTGGACTTAGAACTTTATTCATCAAATCAGCAGGGTAAAATCCTGACAGTGATAAAAATGCTACACAGCAAGCCAAGGATCTTCCATGTTTATCAATTTCAACATCCCTTTCAGGGTTTTTCAATTCATCTATCACTTTTTTAAAAAAACATTCTTTGGTATTGGGTATAACATTTAAAGTACCAAATGCCAAAACTAATCTTTCAAGATCTTTTAATCTCATTTCAGACATAGATTCATATACAGTGTCAGCAATTCGATTTAAACAATCCTTGTGCATTACAAGTGTAGAAGAGTTGAGTAAAGCTAAATGAACATTGCACATGGCTGATAGTCGTGACACCTCATGCTGTAAAGTGTCTAATAATTGGTAAACTTTATTTTGAATTTTAATTTTCACAGAATAACGAATTATCTTTAACAGAGCTGCAAGTGACAACTCATGAATAGTCTTTGAGTCTTGTATAATTTTATCAATAATTTTTGCAACTAAATCCATACTTCTAATTGGAGTTTTACTCTTAAAAAATCCCATTGACATGATAGATAAATCATCAATGGAAAATATTGACATTTGTTTTTCTAATGCAATTTCCAAATTATGCATATCAAACGGAGGTTTCCTTAATATGCCCACAAAAAATAATGTTTGTACTAATTGACTGGGAGTTAAATGTTTTGCTCTTGTTGCCATTTTATTCAAACATTTCAATGAAAAGTCACTAACTCTAGTTACATTTAGCATAAAAAATAAGGAAACAAATGACAACATTTGATCAAAGGACCACTGATTTATTCTTTTTAAGCATTCATCGTCTAATGCCACCCATACTTCAATGTAATTCCTTGTTCGAATGGATTCAGTTTCTGGCCACTTACTGAGCGAATAAAACAAATCTGCCAATTGATCATCAGAAGCATATTTTATGTTGTCTGTAAGATGGTCTATAAATGTGTCGAACGTGTTGTTTGATATACATATATTGTTATTAGAGCAATGAATTCCCAATTTAGGGAAACAATCAAATAACTGGTCGGGTTCTTTGGCTGACCAATCTTCTTGCATATATTTATCAAATTGTTCTTTTGTTATTGAAACAGATTCGTTATCGTTACCTTTGATCAAGCGTAGAGCATAACCTTTATTTTCCATTATACTATATGCATATTTGTTTTCATGTTCCATATACATTTTGAGACATAGTTGAGAGTTACAGTAAAAACTTCGACTTGGTAATTTTCTGGATTTCTTAGGAATTACGATAGCTCGGTAGAGAGGGTGACGCAAATTACGAATCACATTAACTATGTAAGACATTGTTTTTTAATTGTAAGCTTTATCCCAATTCCTACATAAATTTTGCTTATTTTATTTCAAAATAAAAATAACCTCTCTCAAAAAAGACTGCAGTGTAAATGACACAATAACACCTGACATTGATAATCTAAAGACATTGACACTCAGTCAGTACTGCCAACTGCGTAAAAATTATACAGATATTTTTTAATATATTAAATACCTTGTTTTATGGCTTCGGCTCTACAGCATAATTTCCTATTGACAACTCAGCAATGAAGAACTGTTGTCCAATGGTCCAATCACAGAGATACTTTAAGCATATTTGGCATGCGGTCGGATTCCCGTAAGGTTACAATTTCAGCCGTAAAATATCGTGGCGACATATGTTTGGTTTGGTTACACGCTCACACGACGACTATGCGATGCTATTTTTTCACTGTATTTAGAATTTTCTCATTTAATACACTCATTCACACGAGGACCATGCCATTCAATTGTATGTTCAATTGGCTACTGGCTACTGGCTAAATGGCTATACATGCATGGTGTAGGAAAACAATCTGTTTTCCTAAACTGTGGCCATACTGAACTGTATGGCACGGAGGTCATTTAACTTAGGGAATCAACTGTACCATGTACCTACTTCAAAATAGTAGAGTCGCTACTTCCACACTGAACCCAATGTTCTGACTGATCCCAGCACCCGAAATATTGTTGCTTCAAATATTTAATGTCTTCGGTTGAGCCTAGACCAGGAACGGGCACCGGACGATCTTTATCCTCAATCTCCCTCTTTGAGCCCAAATAAAGCCATTTGTTTCTCCAATTTAGCGGTTCCATCTGTTTCAAACAAAATATGCATTATCCATGTCATAGTATAAATAGAGAAGTAAGGTAACTTCATACAAACGCACCGAGTGCGGTTTGTATGTGAGCGCGCCCGTACTTATGGCAGTCGCATGCACACACTGACAACATTTATAGGTGTAATAATGGGGCGCCAGTCGGGGCTGCGCCGTACGCAAAACCGCGCGCATCCACGCAAGCTTCGTGCGTGCGCTGACGTTCGTTAATAATTTGAACATATAGGTACCTACTTACATCGTAAATAACTACCAAATACGTTAAAGATGGCTACAAAGTCGACTAGCCATGAAAACATTGCAGTGTTCATGGATCTCTCAATAACAATTTGCCCAAATCCAGAATTATCTTTCTTCTTTTTTTATTCTTTTTAGATTTCCACACCCAATGGTAGTGTTAGTCTTAGTAATAGGGTACCGTTTTAACAACGAGATCCTATTATTAAGACTCCGGTGTCCGTCTGTCTGTCCGTCTGTCACCAGGGGCTGTAGGTATCTCATGAATCGTGATAGCTAGACAGTTAAAATTTTCACAAATCATGAATTTCTGTTGGCGCTATAACAACAAATACTAAAAACAGACTAAAATAATTATTTAAGGGGGGCTCCCATACAACAAACATGATTGTTTGTCGTTTTTGGTATGTAACCTTTCGTGACCGAGTCCGACTCGCACTTGACCGGTTTTTTATTACAGATCCCTAAAACTTTCCTTACTTAATTTTGTATCTAAAGATTGACTAAGTATTTTTGACGGTTGAATAAACTATTAAGCGACAGCCCTACACGTGTTTAGGCTATTATCGCCCGCTCGGGGCTAGAGTCGTCTTACTTCTCTATTTTTACTATGTCCATGTTAACATGTATAAATAATTATGTAGGTAAGAACATGTAGGTATTACTAACATACGTGAAGTGCGAAACATTACTTGTAATGCGGTTATTGTGTTCAATAGAAGCAACATTGATCGCGCGCTGGCACCGCCGCTACATAGAGTAGCTATTCGCGGTTGATGAATCAGTGAATCGGAACTAATCTTAATCAGATTGTTTAGATCTTACACTAATAGCACAGTACCTATAAATAATAGTACTACGTACAGTATGGCCATGGCCGTTCCGAGGAAGGCTTATAGGCTATAATAACATCGCGCTACCACAAATAGGAGCGGAGCACCGATGAGCAAAAATGAAAAACCTTACGCTTCATTCTCAACGCTCTGTCACACGCAGACGAAGTTGCGCGAGTCAGCTAGCTCCTCATAGTCTAACCTTAGATATGTTATTACATTGTTGGTCGATATTTATATTGTCCTATGTGAAAAAATGTGGTCCTGACAACCTGACGTCAGAATGTCTGGCCACTTTCTTTTCATGTTTTTTCACTGCTCGCGGAGGTACTAAATAATTTAATTATGGTAGGAAATAGTATCAAAAAAGTATTGAATCTTGATAGTCTCCAAACATAAAATATCGCACTTGGTCCAGAGGTTCTGACGCTTACGATTATTTCAGTAGGCAATGACGTCTTTGAAGTTTCCCGTGTATTATACGCCGTAGTAGCATGACTACACCACAACTTCCAAAATACCTAAGATAAACAAACAAAAATCAATGAATAATAAAAACTTTGCCACCCGTTGTTTCTGTGGCCAACTGTATAACAAAAAGACAACTTTAGTGTAAAGTAGAGATAAATAATCACAATAGCATATTTGAATTGCTTTTTTAGACAACGCAAGCGTACGGTCCGCCTGATGTACAACGGTTATCGTAGTTAAATAGACGCTCGCAATACAAGGAGCAACGCAACGCGCAGGCGTTTTTATTTGGCTGCAGTAGTCAGTGAGGTGGATGTACTTTCACAATCGTTTTCGATATGCTCTACTACCTCTCTTTCGCCAGAGCCTCGTTGCAGGTGAAATTGGCTTTGGCTCGATAGCGGTGTGGTGCCATCTATTTATCAAGTGTTACACTACTAAACAAGGCATAGCAGTCTATTGTTGTAGATGAAATTCGGCTATTTTGATAACAGCAGCATCAATTATTTAAATAATACCTCGACTGATAATTGAGAGGTCGTGAGTTCAAATCCCAGCTAGGCGGGGAGGTGATTTTTAACATTAAAAAAAAAACTTCTGTCAAGTTGGCCGAAATTAACTACTTATTTATATAATAATAATATAATATTAAATTTATTTTACTACTTTTATTTTGTGTATGCTATGCTTGGTAAAAGGACATTTTAGATATATTATATATTAAGCTATATTGATAGTATTTTTTTCTCATTCATCACCAGTGGTGACCAAGTCAGTAGCTGCAACTGGGAATAGACGCCTACACTCAAGTCCTTTTGATTCCAAAGGAGTCTAACGTCCCTTGCATTCCAACAGCAAATAAACAAAGAAAATTTCTAGGTAAGTAAGGAAGTACATTTTTATATACTAAAATGGAAGCCTGATGGAAAGCAGTTAGCGTAACCTATGAACGTCTGTAACACCAGAGATATCACACGCGCGTTGCCGACCTTGTAAAAATCTCTTCACGCCCTTTTTGAAGAACCCCATGTTGTAGTTTATTGAGAAAACCTCGACATAGTACATAGTAAATTACCTCTCTGTTCTGAATGTGTCCAAGCTCAAAGTATCTTGTTACCTTGTTGGCGATACAAATTTTGAGTGTCAATCGCTGTCTTTGTTTGAAGATAGTCATTTGCACCAGTTCCAAAGGATACAAATACCGTAACTCAATTTTCTTACAAGCAGTTTTTATTAACTCTTTACTGGATTTTGAAATACGCAGTGACGTAGCTTTAGTTTCTGAGGCGATTATCAAAGTATCCGGCGTTAGAGCTGCATTAAGAGTTCATTTTTTAATAAATTTTTAACGGGTGACTTTACAATTTTATATACTACTAAAGATTACTACTAAAGATTTTGACTACTAAAGATGTTACAAAACATATCAGACCTAACATATCCTTGTATTCAATTTATTATTTACCATTTTTAACCCCCAGTTCAAACAGGGGCATATGGCATGTCTGTGATATTCTGTGATCGATATCACAGCTTCGAGATCGAGACTGATGAACCGGATTTAATTCAAGAAATTTATTGATTCGTTTATAGATAATCATCTGTCTTTATAGTATAAAGGAATGTGACCAACATCCAAGGCTAGAGGCGGAGTCAATCCCCGTCCATGACAGTCTTTGGGTGTGCTTTGGGGCGGAAGGATGGAATTACTGCGTTGGCAGCGGGCGGGACTGGCGGCGCGCGAATGACATTTATATGGCAACGGTAGCCGCTTCAGATCAGGCGGCCTGATACTTGTTTGTCAACCGACATAGTGGAAAAAATTTGTATGCATGAGCAACCCGTCGAGCCCAAAAATTGCCGATTCGAAAAAAGATTGCCGGTCAGCCGTTTAGCCGTGAAAGAGTAACAAACCTCCATACATCCATACTTCCTTATCTACAGTATTAATAGGATTGGATTTATTATGCTTGTATTGTATTATAAAGAGAGAGTGCGTATTTTGTAAGTTTGACTGAAGGAATGTGAGGGCGCATTCCCACAGTGTCGTAACGATAATTAAAAGTCGTCCTGTCTAAAGCATCGTGTCTTGCATTATTTAAAATGAAATTATTCACTTGCAGCATGGCAAGACTAACGCCTAGAACGCAGGATGAAACGCAAATGCAGAGAAACTTATTTTAAATCATTCATTTAAAATAACTTTCGTGATGATGGTGACTTACGCCCCAAAATAAATAATGAACTGAATATTTGTAAAAACCTTCAATGGCATTCAAAATGTTGTATCTAAAGCGTCGGTAAGGTCACGTGAGCGTTCTTAGCTTAGGTCTAGGTATAGACATTCAAAGTTTTATACAAATATTCAGATTTCGTTTCATTCTGGGCCGAAACCTCAAAGTTGACAACATTATTATTATATATTAACATAAGTTGACTGGACTGTACCTAAACGCACGGATTTTATTTTTTCCCCTTTCCGTGTTGTTTCTGTAAAGGCACTCTCTATCAAAACTGAATCATTTAAAGCTTGATATTCTTCTGATAGTAATCTTCTTAATTTTCCGTAAGGCATTCCTTTGTTATCATCAAATATTAAAGTCCAATGAACTCTGTTTCCAATTTAATTCTTAAAAATATGTAATGAATTTGTAAGTGTTGTATTAAACATAATTTGCACTGAATTAGGCCCTACTGATAAGTAGTCTTGATAAATGTATGATATATAACGTAAATAAATAAATATAACTACCAAAATATGGATAAACTAGATTAAGCCTATCTAAGGCTAAAATGGTATCAACGACATTGTCAAAGTCATTCAAAAAAACACACATTCATTTGGCCTTTGGCCTGTATGCCTGGATTCAAAGTAGATTTTAAGCAAGAGTCATACGTACGCGGGATCCTAGGCGCCGCCGCCGGGCCCGCGCGCTTCTCTCTTTACACATGCTACAGGCACTGTCTCAGTTGTGCCACAGTGCACAGACTATCTCTAGTGTACCTGTGCACAAATGTGATTTAAACATTAATATTATAGTCTTATATCTTTTTGTGCTACAGACAATGTGAAATTTAGGATGTAGTTGCTTACCTCGATCTTTAGAGCCAAACCCAACCTCACTTGCACGTGGTGCGCTCTGCCGTCTAGCGAAAGAGGCTCTGGCAAGAGAGAGGTACAACGTATTTATAAGCTTCCAGACTGGGGAAGTACCTCCACCTCACAGAATACCGCACCCAAATAACAATTCCCCTGAAGGTAGTTGTATTCTGGCGAATGAGTGAGGTCACCAGAAAGGAAGGAATTGCTGAGTGGGCAGCGGGGTTGTTGACACACGACTCACGAGCGATATTTCATGTTGCGCGCATTAAGAGCCATATTACCATATCGACTGTGATTTTTGCGTAAAATGGCCAATTTTGGCGTTCTTGATCTCGCATACAAAAATACATTAACAATGTTGACTTATTGAATAGTACAGAATAGCTATTAGCTTAGTTCGTAGCGGCCTCGCTTTTGTAAATTTTGCTTAACTTTTAATTAAACCCAAAATTGCAGAGAAAGATTTTCATAAAATGCGCATATTCACTTTTTTGAGCTCCTGGATTGTACTACTGTTCCAAACAAATGAAATAAAAAAAATAGAACGTTATTTCTTATATAGTCGTATAGTTCGTAGCGGCCTCAGAATTTTGATTTAATATAGAGAAAAAAACATTCTTTTAACCAAAAAAACTTCGAAAATCGCTTTATGTAAACTGTTAATTTCTCGA
Organism: Hypsopygia costalis; assembly: GCA_937001555.2. NCBI lineage: Eukaryota > Metazoa > Arthropoda > Insecta > Lepidoptera > Pyralidae > Hypsopygia > Hypsopygia costalis. The sequence continues at coordinate 20,025,822 of OW443329.2, forward strand.
ATAAACGATAATATTATTGATCAAATTTTTTTTTCTATATTTTATTTGATTCTAATAATCAAATAAAATATATAAAAAAAATCTGACATTAACTCCCAACAAAAACACACGAATGTGAACTACCAACAATACAGAACGGACTTTATTCTACGGATGAGTCAGTTTATATCTCTGTGGATACAAAACTAGGATTCCACTGTGTCTGTGGGTATTTTCTAAGAACAATTGCTTCTAGTTATTGTTCTTATGGTATTATATTATAGTTATTTTGACTAGAGCACGAGTAGAGGTTATAGTATGGCATTATAGTGAAGTAGTACAAAAATATTACAAATTAATATATTTTTTTGTAAAATTTAAATATTCTCCACTAGCCTTCATCTTAATCTAAGGAGTTCTCCAACTGAGTCCAACTCGCTGTAGTCCACTATTAATTTGCGAGACGCTAAACTTGTGCGTTTCACCTACCTACTTTGACCTACACTTGTCTAGGAACGTAAAAATCATAGGTCAGTGCTTTTATCCCTGTGTTTAACGTCCATTATTTAAGGAGATCAGTATCTACCTAAAATAACACAAGCCCTGATGGATGGCATTGGCTACTACTATTTGACGAGCCCGGTGGTCGAATGGTTAGCAATGGCCACTGACTCCGAGGTCTCGGGTTCGATCCCCGCACAAGACAATTTTTTGTGTGCATGAACATGTCTGTTTGTCTTGGTCTGGGTATTTTATATGTATTAAATGTATGTATTTACAAATAAAATGTATTTAATTATTATATCAGTTATCTAGTACCCACAGTACAAGCTTTGCTTAGTTTGGGACTAGATGTCCGTGTGTAATTTGTGTGGAATATTTATTTACTTTGACTACGAGGGCGCGGCTTAGATCCCCGCATACCGCATAAGACAAACATTTGTGTGAACATGTCGGATTGTCTTGGTCTGAAATATATATACATACACGCTGGGATTGTAATGGATCATGTGACACCACTGAACCACACCACTATGGTGTCGTTTACATTTTTTTTAGGTAACGACACCACCGTAATGTAGTTCTAATGCAAAACATATGTATGCATTTATCGATAACCATTATTTACCATTCGTAAGATCACGACATGACACACATGATCTCTTACTTCGGTGCTATGAATTATGATAGTAGATGATTTTTTTGGAGAGGACAAACACTGTGAAACATATTTTAAACAAACCTTTTCACAAAATATAAGTAATTATAACACAGATAGCAAATGAGATTAAAAAAAGTTATGATGAAAACAATGAATAGTAGATATTTGTTACGAAGTTCTGTTATGAGTAATTTCATTTTGTTGTAAAGACAATTATTATTATGTTTTACGAATCCCATAAGGACTCGCCCAATTTCAGCATCTAATATTTATATTATATATTATCATAAATTAAAACATAACGAATTGTTTTTATCCACTTACGTGCTTGCGTCATTTAGCAGCACATATTACACATCACTAGTTGGCAGTGGTGTGGTTACCTAAAAAAAATTGTTAACGACACCACTGTGGTGTCGTTTAGTGGTGTCGATGACAATACACGCAATGGATTATTCTCATAAAGAGTAATAAATCACCTTGGCAATAGAAGGGGAGTTTAGAGCATACTCCATCATGTTGCTCATCTGAGAGATGGCGGAGGCCGTGTTTTCAAGCCGCCCTAAGGCTACTGACTTGGCTTAACGACTGTCATATAATGACAACAGCTTACAGTGCCCTTAACATAAACCCATTCATAGACAGGCTACAGTAGTTGTTACTTACCTCATAGATAACCCGCAATGCTCGGCCTCCGCTGCAGTCAAATCTATCATATATGGGTTGTTAATCCATCTTGTTTTTATTATATATGTCACGACCACAGGTCTAGGCTATCAAAAATTCCTTGTCAGAACAAATAGCAGACCAAAGCTCTCATATCTTCTATATATATAAAAGAGAAAATCACTCACTCACTCATCACGAAATCTCAGAAACTACAAGTGCTAGGAGTCTCAAATTTTGCAAGAGGGTTCCTTTTAGGACGTAGGCGCTCACTAAGACGGGAATTTGGAAAATTCAACCCCTAAGGGGGTGAAACGGGGGTCCAAAGTTTATATGGGGAAACAAGATTAGTTGGACTATTTTATCTGAAACTTTACACGAGCACTTCTGTAGATAAATAAGTAAACACGTGTTTCAGGATTTTTCAAAATTCAACCCCTAAAGGGGTGAAATAGGGTGCAAACGTCTGAAAATCGTCATGGGTATTGTTTTTATGGTTTATCGGGTCGCTGATTCTGAAAACAACAGCTATTTTTTAATCTACCATAACCGACGTGACACAAAAGCACTCCTGTGGGGGTTCTATGGGGTTGAAATGTCATAAAATGAATGTTGATTCTATGGTTTACTGAGACGTCAATTACGAAAATGGCATCGATTTGAAAACGTGGACACGAAATTTCCATCTCGGTATAAAAATCCAAGATTTGGAACACCTGACGCAGAACCATAATGGTTCCGGTAAACTATAAGAAATATAAAAATGACGTCTTAGCAAAAGTTGTTCAGCCTGATGAGCATTTTTTGTTGAGGTATAAATATCCAAGATTTGGAACACGTGATGCAGAAACATAATGGTTCAGCTAAACTATAAGAAATATAAAAATGACGCCTTAGCAAAAGTTGTTCATCCTGATGAGCCTTTTTTGTTGAGGTATAAAAATCCAAGATTTAGAACACCTGATGCAGAACCATAATGGTTCCGGTAAACTATAAGAAATATAAAATTGACGCCTTAGCAAAAGTTGTTCAACTTGATAAGCATTTTTTGTTGACGTATAAAAATCCAAGATTTGGAACACGTGATGCAGAACCATAATGGTTCAGCTAAACTATAAGAAATATAAAAATGAGGCCTTAGCAAAAGTTGTTCAGCCTGATGAGCATTTTTTGTTGAGGTATATAAATCCAAGATTTGGAACCACTGATGCAGAACAAAGCTAAATTTATTTGCATAAACAACATGATGTTTACAATAAATTATAGTTTAAAATATTAACTAAAAAACACGCTATAATAGCAAATAGACCTAAAAAAGCTACTTAAAATAACAATAAATAGTTTAACAAAATATTGATTGTATTGTAAAAAAATAACCGCGCGGTGCTACTTTTATTCTTACCTGCTACAAGTTAGACGCAATCGTGTTATTTATTTACAAAGGTAACGTGGTATATTTAGACAGTTTATTATAGACGTGTACGCTAAAATTGAAATGGAACGATTGGTATATATTCGCACAAACCAGAAGAATGCGTGCATTTGCGGGACGCTATGTAGCAAGATTTTGTGATGCAAAGTCTTTTAAACAACGAGGGGAAACTGTTTTTCTTAGATGCATCAGGAGGGACTGGAAAACATACCTGACGAGAGCAATCCTCGCTGAAATCAGGCGCCAAATTAATATCTCACAGCAGCATCGCCAGGTATTGCAGCCATATTACTTCTAGGCGGAGGGACGCAAATACAATGTTCAATATTCTACTCGATTTATACAGAACGATAACACCGATAATCGTTTCAGATGAATGCGAAATGGCCAACAATAAGGCAGTAGAAGCTGTAGATAGAACTTTAAGTACCCAAGAGTTTTCAAAAATATTATTAAAATTTGGGGAAGTAAAGTCAATTTTTAGCAGCGAAATATGTATAACTAGCTGTGCCCGCGACTTCGTCCGCGTGGAATAGTGTCTTTGGGCATTCGGCTAATTATTTTACAAATAAAACACATACGTATTAATACTTATATGAGTTGCAGTGTGCGAAGCTCTTTTGTGGAACATTGTACATCCATCCCAACCAACAGCTTACACTGCTGCAACTTTCTTCCGCGCTCACTGCTTTTGCTAATGTTACATACTGGCATGTCCTCATGAGCTAAGTTCAATGGTAGTTTTAGAACCGAGTGCGCTATACCCCTATAACTATTTACACTTTATTTTGCTTTTAACCGTAGACACAGAAAACAAAACTTCTTATTATGAAAATAACTTATTTAAGTATTTTATTTAATTGTATAAAAACCTATTTAAAAAAATATTATATACCCAAATGAATTAAATTTAAATAATTTTATTGACCAAAATAAACAAAATCTCTATACTAAGTATAACTTTTTACACTTGTACTTAAGAACTTGTTTTTATGAACCATTTGTAACCGATTCCTAGAAATCCCTTTCGGATATTGCGACTTCTGACGGCATGCGAAGGCATAAAGACTCATTCATAAAACTATTAAGCTTTCTCTTTTGTTTACATTCACATATGGTTAAATGCTTTGTTTGTACAATGCTCAAAAAAGTACTGTTTATTTGGTGAGGGCAATTAACTTACCGTTCTTAGGTACCTGCCTAGCATCCAAATGTGCAACAAAAAATAAAGACGTAATAACATCTAATTAAATCGAAAGTAATCTACTTTTAACGAATGAAATAAACAAAACAATAACTCAACTAAAGAAAAAAATATTTAATAACTTATCTACTAAAGTAAGCAAATCGAATGTTTCCATACAAACTTTCATCCCCTATTCCCTATTGTTATTTTACCCCCGTGTGGGTAAAACTTTTACAAACTTTGAATGTCATATTTATTTATATCGAATCAACATCCTAAAAAATAAGTTTCAAGCTTCTGGCTCTAAAATCAACGATACTTCCATACAACCTTTCACCCCCCCTTTTTAACCCCTTACAACCCTTTTTTTGCATTAAAAAGTAGCCTATGTCCTTCCTCAGGCTCTAAACTATCTGTGTACCAAATTTCATTTAAATCGGTTCAGTAGTTTTGCCGTGAAAGCAGGACAGACAGACAGACAGACAGACAGACAGAGTTACTTTCGCATTTATAATATTATATAGTAAGGAAGTAAGGATTGAAGCTGAGATTCTCACTGGGAGTGCTGCCGATGAAACTGTTTATTCCGCGTATACCACTTTTCCTTCTTACGGCCGTGTGGTTTCCGGCAGACTAGAATAGAATCACTCCGTCTCTTCCCGTGGATGTCGTACAAGGCGAGTAGGGAAATACATTATAAAACATCGATCAGGCCTCCCCAACCCGTCTGGCCAACGTGGGGAGTGTAGGCCAAATCCTCCAGTCTGGGACGGACGAGAAGAGAGGGTCATGCTCCTGTAGTGGAGACTAAAACGACCTGATGAGGATGATACCACTGTTATCCAACAATTTTCCATTTTAATTTTAAACGTACACAGCTCTCTGTGACCACTTGCTTTGCTATGACAATAACTAAAATATGAGATTATTTTTCATCATTATTTTGCATCAGCTAGTATATATATAAATTTATTAGGTATATATTTGTTAGATTTATGGCTGGTAATTTTTATGTAAACGCAATAAAACCACAGACAAGTTATCTATCACTCGTTTAATATGTTTATTATTTATGACTTAGGTTTCAAACAAATGTAATTTACATATCAAGTCAAAATATTTTGATATTCCGCGTGTAAGATACATTTACTACATTGTCATTTGGGGCAAATTTAGTATCAACTTTACTAAGGGGACAATTGTAAAATCGAAAAAAATAAAAACAATCCGTAAAATAAAATAGCCATTGTGGGCTGTATTTTTTGTTCGCTATTTTTATGGTCTTTATTTATGACTAGCTGTTACCCGCGGCTTCGCCCGCGTGGTCCAGGGAAGCCTGCTGCCATTGATTTGTGTACATTTTTCTTTTGTTGTATTTTTTTTTACTTCGTGGGATAAAAAGTAGTACCAGAATGTACAAATTTTAATGATGATTGGCTGCATAGTTAAGGCATGAAGAAATAACAAATAAACGAATTTACTTTAACACTTATAATATTTGTATGGATGGAACGCCCACACTCAAGAGAAAATAATTGTTCACCACATAAATGTTTGCCCTCTTTATTTTTCCTTCGAATAAAATATTTTTTCTGGATAAAAAGTAACCTATGTCACTCTCCAGACCGGAAACTATCCCCTGTTAAAACATCACGTCAGTACTTACGTTCCTTTCGACGTGACAGAAGGACAAATGATTACAAAGTTTATTTTTTCCCATGGGATTAAATTGTTTTTCCGGGATAAAAAGTAGCTTATGTCACTCTCTAGATTACCCTATTAAAAATTCATGTCTGTACTTAGGTTTCTTTTGACGTGAAAGAAGGACAAATGAACTTTATTTTTTAATAACGTACGTTTACGGTATGAAGAGTGACATAGGCTACTTTTAATCCAGGAAAAACATCTTATTTCTACGGGAAAATACATACTTTGTAATCATTTGCCCTTCTTTTAAGTCGAAAGGAACCTAAGTACCGACATGTTTTTTTTTAACGGGATAGTTACGTAGTAGAGTACGGACATGACTTTTTAAAATGGGGATAGTTTACTGTTTGGAAAGTGACATAGGCTACCTTTTATCCCGCAAAAACATCTTAATCCCATGGGAAAAAATAAACTTTGTAATCATTTGGCATTCTATCATGTCGAAAGGAACGTAAGTACCGACATGATTTTTTTAACAGGGGATAGTTTCCGGTCTGGATAGTAACATAGGCTACTTTTTGTCCAGAAAAAACATTTTATTCCCACGGAAAAAAAAAATCCATCCCCGCAGAGGGCAATCAATTACGTGGTGAACATTTTTTTTGTCTTGATCCATACTAATACTATAAGTGTTAAAGTATGTAAATTCGTTTGTTTGTTATTTCTTAACGCTCTATGTAGCCGATCATCATTAAATTTTGTACCTATTTTTCTTTTGTTGTATTTTTTTTTACTTCGACCACGCGGGCGAAGCCGCGGGTAACAGCTAGTTTTATATATAAAATTAATCTATACTATCTAATTCTATACTAATATTATAAAGCTGAAGAGTGTGTTTGGTTGAACGCGCTAATCTCAGGAACTACTCTTGAAAAAATATTTTAGTATTAGATACTTAGCCTATATTTCAAGGAAGGCTATGGGCTATATAACATCACGCTACGACCAATAGGAGCGGAGCACCGGTGAAAAATAGGAAAAAAATATTCCTTTTGAGGGCTTATGTCGCGTGCGCTGCGTAAACGGTTGAAGTTACGCATAAATCATGTATGACGGAATTGTTCCTCTTTAAAAGTTCTAAAAAAAAGTCCGCGACAGTATATGTCTATCTTTTAAGATTGACACGCTATAACGTTTTTTCATGGTAATCAATAGGAGAAAGTAGGTAAAAAAAGATTATAGTGAGTTAATCTTAAAAGATAGACATATGCTGTCGCGGACTTTTTTTTAGAACTTTTCAAGAGGAACAATTCCGTCATACATGATTTTTGCGTAACTTCAACCGTTTACGCAGCGCACGCGACGTAAGCCCTCAAAAGGAATATTTTTTTCCTATTTTTCACTGGTGCTCCGCTCCTATGAGTCGTAGCGTGATGTTATATAGCCTATAGCCTTCCTTGAAGTATAGGCTACCTAACACAAAAAGAATTTTTCAATTCGAACCAGTATTTCCTGAGATTAGCGCGTTCAAACAAACAAACAAACAAACAAACTCTTCAGCTTTATAATATTAGTATAGATCACGCCTTCGATCACATTATTACAATATATTCTAGTATATATGAACGAAGGGTCCTGTAGTGAAACTGATTTATTTTCGTGTATAGCCAGCGGCAAAAAGATTCACGCATTTTTTTTTAAGTCTTTACATTCTAAATTTCTAAAATTCTATCCATATTTTAGTCGCCGACTATACTAAACTTGCTCCTGGACCGAATGTAGTAGGTGAAATATTTTTCACCATATATAACTTTATTAGAGTACAGTAAGAATTTTATTACAAAACTCTAAAAGAATCTAAAAGCAACCTCTATTGATATAAATATATTACTCCTTTATTATTTGAAATTTCAAATTTTTCAAGATTTCTGAGCTTTTCATTGAATTCTGAGTATACTCTTATATATTTTAGAAGTATTATTATTTTTCTATATCAGTGTAATATTGATAGAAAAACGAAACTACTTAGTTCATTCTTAAAATAACATGTTTAGGGAATGTTAAAATAAATAAAATTCTTTCTTCTGAATAAGTAATACGTAATTCTAATGAGCTCTGGCACAAAACATATACTAACATACTATATGATATAAGTCCTATAAAGATGATAAACATTATTATCCTATTAACATAAGTTATCTAACTTTGGTTGAAAGTATTAATTCTAACCAAAACTACATTGTTTAAAAGATATTAATTAATAAAATAATTATTTATACATAATATTAAATTGATTTCTATTCGTCAGCTGCCTGATTTATCGCCCGGCGTCCGCCTGTGAACAGAAAGATTAAACTATAAATTACGTAATTATACTTAGGTATAGTTCTTTTTAATTTAAAATTGTGTTTTCTCTATGAAATTCCCTACACCAACTAAATTCTAAATTCACTCGTAGAAAGTTGCATTAAGTTTGATGAGGAAGAGGAAAATAAAAACGGGTAAAACTTTTATTTCGAGTATTAGTAGTATATGACCAATGACCATACATTATATGGATCGCAATGTTGGGCCGTGAAAAGAAAATTGAATGAAGAATGCATGTAGCTGATATGCGAATACTGAAGTGGATGTGTGGCGTGACTATAATGGTCAAGATAAGGAATGAAGGAAAAAGTTTGAAATAATGAGAAGATATCGTCTTCCGTAGTATGGGTATGTGATGTAGAAGGACGAACGACAAGGATGAACGACATGTGACAGAAGGATGAAAGACATGTGACAAAGAGAACGATGAATTTGAACCTGAATGTATACATATAATGAGAGAGGAAGATCAAAAAAGAGCTAGTTGGATTGTGTGAGAGATGATATTGGTAAGATAGGGGTAACTGTAGTTATGACAGTTAGTAAGGGTGAGTTGCAGAAAAAGACACACTGTGTCGACCTCAAATAATAAAAAAAACAAGCCAATGATGGCCATGTGCCCAAACATAAATACTATAAAATAAAAGTGAAAAAGTGTACTTAGAATAAACACCAAAATACTGTGAAATAGATTGTGGTTTTTTTCTTGAACACAGGTGATTAATTTTGATAGTCTTACTTATTAAGTTACCACTGAAATAAAATAGGGCTCAATGTTTTAACTTTGATACTTTAGGTATTTTTATGGACGGTGGCAGCGGTAGGATGTTATTGCCGTATCTGGCATGAAAGTTTTTATCTAATGATGCATCACTATCTTCATTAGTATCCTTAATTAAGAACATTTTATTGTATACAGCGTAATCCTGAAAATAAATTATTGCTTACATTCCAAATGCGTATTAAAGGTTCATGCACAAACTTCTTAGGGGCTTGTTTTGGCGAAACAAGCATACGGCCCGCCTGCTGGAAAGCAGTTACCGCAACATATTGACGCATGTAACACGAGGGACATCACAGGCACATTGCCGACTTTATGAAAACCTCTTCCCGCCTTTTTGGAGAAACTCATGCTGTAGTTTCTTGGGAAAACCTCGACAGACACTCTTAGAGCTGTATAGTACGTGGGATAAAACCTCTCTGGACCCGCACTGTGCGTGACCACTTCAGTTCTATCGTGAGAGAATGAATTCCTTGACAATAACGAGTGGTCCAATTATAGGATGCCGTGCTCGTCATGTCAATCTACTCCTCTGAATACACCTCGTTGTATAATCGGTCTCCTCTCAGACTTAAATGTTCTAAATCGTTTGTCAGCTCGTAGTTTATATATAACTTTTCAAATACTTCCAAAGTACCCAGTTAGCAACGATAACCGGTACATTGAGCAGACTTCAATCGGTCACTTGGCTTGTGTGTGTGCATCCTAAGCATAAAACTGTACGTTTGTAGTTTTATAAAATTATAATTACAGTAGTTTAAAATATAGTTACCAAAGCTTCAGTCTTCTTGCGCAAGTTGGATCTGGATAGCGTTAGAGTTAGTTCCGACTGTAACCTATTGGATATTGAAGAGTCGTCGTCAACGTGACCGTTGTCGGTCTTGTCTCCATTTACGCCATTGAGGAACTCTAGTCTTGTCGGTTCCCGCCTGCCACCTCCACCGCCACTGCTCGCATATTCCCCTATGGTGACGGATACAGGCCGGGCATGTTTTTTCATAGTTGCCGTCCCGTTCGGAGCTCTCACGAAATAATTCGACGGTGGCTTCGGATGCACACTCGTTGGATTTTTCAATTTAAATGATTCGAGGGATTCCAGATCAACCTTTTCTTCCTTATTTTTTACTTTACTTTCTACTTTATTGTTATAATCAGGAGTTGGAGTTCGTGTTAATGTCCCATTTTTTCTAAGATTTGATATTTTAGCTACATCTAAACTAATTGACACTGGTTTTGGATTGAATATTTTTTTCGTTTCACCATTTTGATGTCCGTTTGTAGCCGGCATCTGTAAACATAAATGTATTTATCATAAATATTGTACAACATAAAAGAATTTTTTTATATAACTATAGTGGCAAACCTGTAAGCTTAGAGCTCCTTCACCTCCTTAGACGCTAATGTCTACCCAGCGTAGCGTTTGTAGAATACGACGCGGGGCGTCGCGTTGTCCCAGCGTGTCCTTTGCATTTTAATTGAACGCTTGTTGTTTCGGTATTATATTAACAAAATGGATTCCGACGAGGAAACTCTATTGATAGCTTTGCTTAAAAAAAACTGAGCAAAAACGGGTGCGCGACGCTAGCGCAGCGAACTTTTGAGGCCCAGCAGAGACGCCGCGACAACGAACGCGTGCGTCTGCGCTGCGCAATGCGCATACGTTCATCGAACGGCTACGCTGGACAAACGCTAGTGTGAAAGAAGGAAACTCTTATACGACTCGCCTGATGAAAAGCAGTTACAGCAGGTTATGGGCACCTGTATCATCTTTATTTAAGGTATAGACAACCAGTGTACAATATCTTGATAATGCTGATTTTACTCACTATTATAATCGATTTACTGATAATAATGAGTATAATGAATGACACATATGATTGATAATAAATAAATGAGGTTGATGACATCATGGCACCAGCCCCGGATCTTGATTTTTTTCTAGGTGGGGCAAAAACTGATAAATGCCGCCCCCGCCTGCCAATAAAAACATCAAAATAGGTCCAGCGGTTTTGTGAAAAACTTTCTGTACGATTTTTTAAAATTTCTCTCATATACAAACCTTGTCCTGATAATAATGAACACAACAAAAAAATAATTATGAATTACTAGCTGTGCCCGCGACTTCGTCCGCGTGGAATAGTGTCTTTGGGCAGCATTTTTAAATATTTCGGCTAATTATTTTACAAATAAGACACATACGTATTAATACTTATATGAGTTGCAGTGTGCCATCTAGTGCTTATATAGCTCTTTTGTGGAACATTGAACATTCATCCCAACCAACAGCTTACACAGCTGCAACTTTCTTCCGCGCTCACTGCTTTTGCTAATGTTACATACCGGCATGTCCTCATCAGCTAAGTTCAATGGTAGTTTTAGAACCGAGTGCGCTATACCCCTATAACTATTTACACTTTATTTTGCTTTTAACCGTAAACACAGAAAACAAAACTTCTTATTATGAAAATAACTTATTTAAGTATTTTATTTAATTGTATAAAAACCTATTTAAAAAAAATTATAAACCCAAATGAATTAAATTTAACTAATTTTATTGACCCAAATAAACAAAATCTCTATACTAAGTATAACTTTTTACACTTGTACTTAAGAACTTGTTTTTATGAACCATTTGTAACCGATTCCTAGAAATCCCTTTCGGATATTGCGACTTCTGACTGAGTCTGCATGCAAAGGCATAAAGACTCATTCATAAAACTATTAAGCTTTCTTATCTTTTGTTTACATTCACAGATGGTCAAATGCTTTGTTTGTACAATGCTCAAAAAAGTACTGTTTATTTGGTGAGGGCAATTAACTTACCGTTCTTAGGTACCTGCCTAGCATACAAATGTGCAACAAAAAAAAATGACGTAATAACATCTAATTAAACTCGAAAGTAATCTACTTTTAACGAATGAAATAAATAAAACAATGACCCAACTAAAGAAAAAAATATTTAATAACTTATCTACTAAAGTAAGCAAATCGAATTGTAAACAATGTGCAGTGAATAATAATGCATTTGTAGCGGAAAAAATAATAATTGTCACGTGTCTGCACGTTTGGGCAAGCCCACTTGGGCATATTTTTTCTGTGCCGTACCACCGTTTTTTACTCATGTGGTACCACGCCGCGTAACGACCCCCGGCCCGCTCCCTGACCCCCGCGTGGCAGCTTTCAATGTGTACGGGTGGTGTACGGCGTTGAGATAGGCAAAATGCCTGGCATTTACAATAAGTGCCCAGTAAGAACCTGTAAATGCCCAATAAATGCCTAGTTTTGGGCATAAATAGGGAATTTATAACTATTTTTTGGACATTTATTGTAAATGCCCGGCATTTTGCCCATCTCTAGTACGGCGCGATGCTTGGCAAGTTTTTTACTCGCGTTAATTTCAGTTTCTCATTTTGTAATGACTGCGTAAATGTTATCTACATCAGGATAGCACTAATATTTTGTCTCTTGGCAAACAAACTTATAAAACATTCATTTATACCTTACATATTTCCATACAAACTTTCATCCCCTATTCCCTATTGTTATTTTACCCCCGTGTGGGTAAAACTTTTACAAACTTTGAATGTCATATTTATTTATATCGAATCAACAGCCTAAAAAATAAGTTTCAAGCTTCTAGCTCTAAAAATAACGATATTTCCATACAATCTTTCACCCCCCCTTTTAACCCCTTACAACCCTTTTTTTGCATTAAAAAGTAGCCTATGTCCTTCCTCAGGCTCTAAACTATCTGTGTACCAAATTTCATTTAAATCGGTTCAGTAGTTTTGCCGTGAAAGCAGGACAGACAGACAGACAGACAGAGTTACTTTCGCATTTATAATATTAGTAAGGAAGTAAGGATATCGAATCAACAGCCTAAAAAATAAGTTTCAAGCTTCTAGCTCTAAAAATAACGATATTTCCATACAATCTTTCACCCCCCCTTTTAACCCCTTACAACCCTTTTTTTGCATTAAAAAGTAGCCTATGTCCTTCCTCAGGCTCTAAACTATCTGTGTACCAAATTTCATTTAAATCGGTTCAGTAGTTTTGCCGTGAAAGCAGGACAGACAGACAGACAGACAGACAGACAGACAGAGTTACTTTCGCATTTATAATATTAGTAAGGATAGTAAGGAAGTAAGGATATCGAATCAACAGCCTAAAAAATAAGTTTCAAGCTTCTAGCTCTAAAAATAACGATATTTCCATACAATCTTTCACCCCCCCTTTTAACCCCTTACAACCCTTTTTTTGCATTAAAAAGTAGCCTATGTCCTTCCTCAGGCTCTAAACTATCTGTGTACCAAATTTCATTTAAATCGGTTCAGTAGTTTTGCCGTGAAAGCAGGACAGACAGACAGACAGACAGACAGACAGACAGAGTTACTTTCGCATTTATAATATTAGTAAGGATTATGCGCGTAGCGCCGCGTTCATACATTTGGGAGGTTTCATTTTTGTTGTTTATAAAGTTGTTGTTAAGAAAGTACTCATAATACTGTAGATAGAAAAATATATACAAAGAAAACATTCCTATTATTTTGGAAAAGAAAGAAAACTGCATTCAAAGATTTTCGAAAATTCATTTGCCACTCCCGGCAATTGAACCGACTAAAATATGTAAAAATAACGCCCTCGTATATTGCTTCGATTCTGCAAACAAATTTATGGCCTTGTCATAATTAATCATAGGTGCAATTCGATTTTCAAAAATTGCGAGACTCGATGAACGTTCCTGGCTCATATTCCAAATATAGCTTCATTCTTTTCGCACGCACGTTAACCGCCCTCAAATGTGAGCGCGTTTCACTTAGCCGCCGCGCCCGAGAGAATAATTTAGGTGCCGCAGAGAATAAGTAATTTAAGTTTGAATTTGCCGCCCGGGCCATGGGCTCCGGCTTGCCCCGCCCCTAGATCCGGAGCTGCATGACACATGCCAATCTAATCAAATACCTATGTAAAACAACAAACGTAAGCAATAACCTAATAATACGTGGTGTTAATTCATCTCGACCTCCTCCGTCCTTCGAAACCAAACAAGTTAAGCCCTTGTGTCAAATCATTGGCCTTTGGGCGGTTTATAAACATGGGTCTCGTCCAACCACAGTTGAGCAACGTCCTCATACGGTAGTGTAAGCTCTAAACTACTTTTAACTCTCTTACTATACTCTTGCACAAGCAGTGGGATAATTATATGTTGAATGTTAAAAAAATACACAAAATAAGACTGTTTTATATTGCAATTTGCAACTATTATTTTTATCTGTTTTTTTCCTCCAGTGATGATATATTATTGATAAATTGATTGTAGCAAATAGACATCACTGAATCACAGATAAATAATAATAATTTATGGCGTCTGTGACCTCATTAACCGGAAAGAGAAGGGAGCGTTATCTGTACGGTCTAGGAATTGAGCCGAAAAATATGTTTTTATATGTTTGTATTAGTTATTTATTTATATCTCTACACTTGTTTGTTCGTATCTTTGTATGACTTTCTAACCGAGTGGGAAAATGGGAGTACTCCCATTTTTAATTACTCGCAACAGGCCGACCGCTAAGTTAATTCCCATGGTTATTATTATTTTAATAAAAAAAATAAACCCGGCCAAGTGCGAGTCGGACTCGCGCACGAAGGGTTCCGTACCATTATCTATAAAAACGGCAAATAAATCACGTTTGTTGTATGGGAGCCCCTCTTAAATATTTGTTTTATTTTTATTTAATTATTACTTTTTAAAGTGAATATATAACTAAATATATATAACTAAATATTATGTGAGTATTTCAAGGGTCTACCTATTGCCGTTAGCAATTGAGAGCAAAAACGAGCAAAAAAAATCACGTTTGTTGTATGGGTTATGGGTGCCCACTTAAATATGTAAATTATTCTATTTCTTAGTATTTGTTGTTATAGCGGCAACAGAAATAACTCATCTGTGAAAATTTCAACTGTCTAACTATCACCTTTCATGAGATACAGCCGACAGACGTACGGACAGCGGGACCATAATAATAGGGTTCCTTTTTACCCTTTGGGTACGGAACCCTAAAAAACGGGTTGCACTCCGGGAGTGCCGGCAGAAGTGAAAACTTGAACATTAACGTCGTGCATTTTTGAATATTTTGAATGGTTAGGGAATAATTTCGCATGAATTGCTTTATTTATCAGTATAAAAGTACTATCATTTATGTGGTAAAATACAATATTCATTTATTGCGCTATGGTACACAAACATGACAATTTATATTACATTAAACTTAATCAGCAGGAGCAGGCATACATTTTCGCCGCGCGGTAGAAAGAGAGGGGGATATCATTTCCTCTCCTACGCCGCGCCGGCGGTCTACGCTCCCTCCATCTTACGAATTTCGATCATACCACGTATCCCGACGCGAGTTTAACATTTTTTGCCCATCCCAAAAAGTGCACAACGCCGCTAAAGAAGCTTTCACTTCAAAAATATTCGCGTGGTCAGTTCGCGGGAACGAATAGTAAATAAATGTAATACATATTTAAACTTTTATTGCGTCGGTCTCACTATATAAGTACTAGTACTACGTACAGTATGCCCACTCCCTGCCGCTCTCACGTATCGACCTCACTTCCCCTCTGAGATGGATCTGGAACAGAATGTATGGCGCAGACGTACACGCGCTCATTCACGCTCTGCACGAACTCCATTGTTTATGTAGTAGTAATCGACGCGACATTTGTATGGAGTGGCCGGTGTTTGCTTGTATTAATGTTATTAAACCATATGAGGCTATTTAAATATTGAAACATACGGGCGGTGGAGGTGGCGGGTTGTCAGTTGCTTCTCGTTTCGGCTGAGGGTGATTATTGGTCGCTGCATCGGACGCCGCGATATCAGCCTTCCTCAGAGGTAAAGTTTGTTGGCGATCCTGAAAATAAAAAATAAAAATTATGTATTAAAAAAAGGTTGATATCAAACTAGCGCGCGGATGAGGTAATAATGAATTGTCATAATTTGGTAGAAGGGTAGAGGTGCATCTCTTTCTGTATCATCAGCTCAGTAGATTATTATACATTCAATGAGTCATTTTTTTATATGAGAGGGGGGGGGGGGGGGCAAACGAGCATGTAGGTCACCTGATAGAAAGCAATCACCACCGCCCATGGAGATCAGCAACACCAAGGGGTCGCCGATCCGTTGCCAGCCTATACTTCTTCCTTTCTTTCTTTCTGGTGACCTCACTCACTCGCAGGAACACATCAACCCTCAAGGGAATTGTACGTATGCCCTACCTCTCTTTTCGCCAGAGACTCGTTTGTCAGTCAGCAGGGTGCACCACGTGCAGGTGAGGTTGGTTTTGGTTCAAAGATGTTGATAAACCGCTTACACCCCAAAAATGAGATCTGTCAGTCGAAGTCCTTTATCACTGACTTAACAGATATAATCAACAATAAACAATTTTCCGAAATGGACATTGAAGTATCTTTAAATGAGTGATATAGATAATAGAGAAAGATAGTATTTTATGTCACTTCTGGAAAACAAAGTATCAATTCAAGACAAGGTCAAGATATAAGTCATTATATTTCAATTGAACATATTTTAAGACATTCCTAAGTACGTGCTGAATAATAGATATTATAAATATCGTAAGTATAAATCAATTACTTTATACTATATTGGTTTTATTATTTTATTCTAAAATATTTTTGCATCAATTACGTTTTATTTTATGCCCTACATGTATGCACCCCACGAGTATTCATAGACAAAATTAATAATTTGCAGTGTTATTTAATAGCAGTAGCAGGCTTTTGTGCATTGGTAAATTCACCGTAGTTATACTTGTAGTTTCATAATCTATTATTTGAGTTCGTCCCCGTCATCTAAAGTGCAATAGCTAAAAATCAATGTTTATTCCTCACGACCAATAATATTCAAATGGGTTTATAACTCAGTGTAAATTATAACCCATTTCAATTACTGCAGCGCACGCGTTTAAAAACAAATAGGTAGTTGTCTTATCTACTGAAAGTCACATTGTTATTTATTGACGTATGTGCCCAAAGTCTCAAATACATGTTTTGGCTGCTATAGCACATAATTAAAAGTAGGTAAAGGAAATGAATTAATACAATGTATTTTTTTTAACAATTTAAGTTTTCAGGTCTCCGCCATGCGACTACAGGGAAATTACGAGCAGTAGCTCAGACCATTTCTTATTAAGTTAAGAATTACTATATTTATAGATTATTTTTATTTTAATGTCCATGTTAGTAATCATTATAGGGTTTGATTTTGTTATTATTTATTTTATCTATGTCAAAATTTTATTTTGTTTTTTTTTTTTAATATTTCCTAGCGGAACGACCGGGAAACCGGCTTTATATGGCCGATGCTGCTTAGTTTTAACCTACTTTAGCGTCAACTTACTGACATTCGCGAATACGCCTGCGCCTTTTACACATAATGTGTACAAACAAGCAGTTTACGCTAACCTATGATGTAATTCTTACTATGCAACGTTATGTAGAGATTAATAACTAATACCAATAATATATAACTAGTGGCTCAACAGCCATTAGTTATTTATTATTGCTGTCTTGCTGACTCTTAAAATAAGAATTTCGTTCTATTTGATTTCGTATGATTTTGGTTCTATCTATATATTATTTCTGAATACTAGCTAACCCAGCTGTTTGCTGGGTTAGCTAGTATTCAGAAATAATATATAGATAGAACCTATATACTTAATACTTTACCATCTATTCTTATACCAAAGAAATAATATATTTATATAAAAAAAATCATAGAAACCAATAGGGCCGTTTCGGAGAGAAGTGCGACCACACACACAAACACACGCTTTATGAATATGCTACTTATATACTTAGGTATAACTTAATTTTAATTATATAAAATAAGTACATTATTTTCTCAAAAATATGAATAGGTGCTATGTATGTGGGTTTTTAGAGCCCATACGGGTACAAGAGTACCTAAGAGGAATTGACTTTGAACATTAACCTTTTACTACGTCATCGACTAATGTAAATACCTGACTACATTACCATATTGCAAAGATACAAAAAAAAGAGTTTAAAACCATGAGTAACGTAACATGAAGGCCATAGTATCGATGTGTTCAACAACAGTATAAAAAGTACTAGGAGGATATGAAACTAATTACGCCTATGTTTGTTTTTAGGCAAACAAACTTTTATTTTATCCTCATTGGCAAGTTTGTTTTTTGTTTGCATAGAAGACAGATGTAGGATGTATTAATAATGCAACATCTCCATAAAATTGGTGGTTGGTATGGGCAAGTCGATTTTATTTTGTTATGAGACGCTGATGGTCGTGTAAAGTATAATAGTACTATTACTGATACTGTGGCATAATAGGCAGTATAGCCACGTATAGCGGAGGAGTAATGACTTCTTCCAAAGCCATTATTACTTCTAAGTGAAACAAATATCTATAGCAAGGTTTTTCAAAAAAATTCATGACGCGATCTCCTTAGTATGTAGAAATCTTTTGCGACCCTTTACCCTCCAAGGTTCTTAACCTGTGTGTATTTTATTAAATTACAAATATCAAATCCGTACATTTCTATTTATTTTCATAGTTGGTATCGGTTAATATATTGTATAATGAAGTACCTATCTAACATAGCCGTCCGCGTCGTTCCGAAATGAACATTTTCTTGATAACAATATATTTTTTGAACGCTCTTTTTTACTGCTTCGTGATCTTCCTCGACCCCCTTGTAGAGGCCAGGGCCTCATAGGGGGTCCCCCCTATGAGGTCGCGACCCACACTTTGGAAACCACTGATCTATCTTATCTTAGAATGGGTCCAGTGCTGCAGCACCGGTGACACGTCGAGCCTCATCCTTTCTCTTCCTAATGTTTTAGGGAGACACTGAACAGAACACTGATCTATATTAGGTACGATCCGTAGTCAATCTCAATAACTTTCGTTTATAATATTAGTTGTTTATTATTATTTACTTGTACGAATAAATAGTCAAAAACTTGTATACCAACTGATCAATCAAAAGTAGCATGCAGGTCACCTCAATATGAGTAGAACGAAGTACTTTTCGAATAAGGTCTATATTGCATGGAATTATGTTTGTACCTTTTTCAACTTTAATTAGACACTAATATACTTATATACCTATATTATTTAACAATCAGACTTAAACAAATAACAAATCACAATTATAAATAATCAAGTAATGAGACTTATCAGACCAATCAACGAGACGCTACAAAATGTATTAAGAAAGATCCGATTAATTGGCCGAAACTTCGGCTATTCATTTCATAAGTAGGTAAAATACCTGTCAATCGGGAATGCTTAGCTAAGTAGGTAAATACGATGCATACTTAATGTATGATTGATTTAGTGTACATAAGAGAAACGCATTTACTGACAACGATTTTATATAAAAATCAAAATTAATTATCAACATCAAAAAAGAAACTGAATTGCCGAAATAAAAGGCAATGACATCATTATGGTGGATTATAATCAACAATACTAGATTACAGACATTTTATCTACAGCCCTATTAACATATCAGATTTACAAGCAATGTGCATTAGGGGGCGCGGAAAAAATGATGACTGGTCGATACGATAAGAGAGTGAATACATCTCGATAGCCACTGCCTGTTATACTAAATACATTTTATACTATTGAATATTCGTAAAATATAAGTCGATACGAAGGACACAATGGATTGAAAACTCAACAAGTCAGTCACACTGATAATATCACGGAAATGAAACCAAATCGAAATGGTATGTAATTAGATTTGTATGACAGCAAGTGCGCCAAACTTACAGAACGACATGCAAGCAATATGAGTATACTACTAATAACTAATAACTTTGTGTTGTAAATAGTTGTATAGTACCTACTGTGTCATGAAAGCATAAAGCAGATTAAAACATATATAAAACGGGACGGGGGCCGACCACACATTCCCACCACTGTGTCCCCTGTGTAGTCAGGATTAACACCGTAGACACACAAAAAGGCAACGAACAGTCAAGTCCACTGCAATCCCGAGGTAGAATTGCAGCTGCCTTGGAACTCGCAACGAATATAATCAGAAGCAATTAGTAGGAGGAAGATTTTGGAATTTGACTTCATATAGATATAATCAATTTATCACGATTTATTATGTATGTGGCTGATAGAAATCTATACCTACTAAGTTAAGCGTTCGGACGATTACTGTTGACACGCGCGCCACGCTTACATCTCATGTCCCATCCCACTACATACTTGGTCTGTGGACAATATCAAGCTTTGAAAAAGCAACGATACACTCACGTATTCAATAACATGTGGTCGAGTAGCATCCGTCGTTAATAATCATAAAACCTCCCCCCCCCCCCCCCCCCCCCCGAGCTTAGACTTTATGATTAATTTGGTTCCGTTCATATTACATCATGATCACCTAAATCCAGAAGTATTTGAATAAGAAATATAATAGATGGTAAGATTGCACATTAATTATTCAGTTTATCTAGATCTAGACCGTCACCAATTATATGAATGTGTTCACAAAAGAACATGTTTAATTTTTAGGGATCATTCAAGATCGAGTATAGTCAATGAGTAGTATTCATTAAACCCAGCACCCTTTATGAGAAATAATATTTAAAAAAATCCATTGTTACATAATGCAAGTAAAAAAATTTTTGCATATTTCAGGCTTTCGACAGACACGAGTTATCATTCATATCGTGTCTGTTGGACTAATTAACGAGTATCATTCAATTTTATTTACATGTGATAGAGCCGCCTTGAATAAATATTTATTTTATCAAAAAATTTATACATTTTTATGTTATCTTTGCATATCAATTTCTTAGAATTGAAGATCTAATATCGATTTGTATTGTTATTTTCCTGCTGTCTTTGAGTTGGAGAAACACTTTTATAGGGCTCGATATTCGCCAGAGCCTAGCTTGCTAATCGGTGGTACACCACGTTGATTTTAACTCTATAATTCACTATGAGCCACTTACAGTCCGTCCGTCCATCCGTATATCAGTACATTTAACAAAAGTATATTTCTATCAAAGATAATTATTATTACTTAGGTAAATATTGACGACGCGACGACGACGATATTCGACGGACAAAGTGGTCGACATAGCTCTCAGAGTCAGCGAGTTGAAGTGGCAGTGGGCTGGCCACATCTGCCGAGTCAGCGATGGAGATGGGGGAGGAAAGTCCTAGAGTGGAGACCAAGTATGGGGCGACAAGGCGTGGGGCGCCCCCTCTCTAGATGGACCGACGATCTCAAAAGGGTGGCTGGTAGCGGTTGGATACGGAAAGCGGAGGATCGCATATGGTGGAAAGCATTGAGAAAGGCCTATATTCAGCAGTGGATAGATACAGGCTGATGATGATGATTATGTAAATATCAGGCAAAACTCCAAATACCACGAGCTTATAGGAAATGTTAATATTTATACTGTTTTGCGTTAGAATCGCGTCACGATTACCTACGACGAAATATTATGTTCGTACGATGATATCATCAGGTAATGCGCGGTAATGCACAATGATATGCGATAAACCCGCGGGTTTATCGCGTAACATTGCCTCCCAGTTTATCTTTGGAACATTTATAATCTTTGACGAAAGGGGTGCTATCCTAAATGCTAAGATTGGATATTTTGAATAAAAAATCCAATCTCAGCATTTAGGATCGGACCGTCAACCCTCATCCATCCCACTGCTGAGATATGGCTCTCTCCTCAATTGAAGGGGTTTAGAAAATACCCCACCACACTGCTCAACTGCGGCTTGGCATTGCGGAGGGCAGTGTTTAGCCGCCTAAAGGCCACTGACTTGACTAAACGACTGTCATCTATAATGTCAACAGCCGGGAACGATGGGTTAACGTGTCCTCCGAAACGCAGGAGAGCTCGAGATAAATAAACCCATCCATGGACAGGCTACGGTTGACATTGCTTAACCTACGTGTTCGATTAAACTGACACACGCAACGACGCCACCGAGCTCCTCTGATGAGATGTAGTAGGCTGCATCTTAGGAAATATAATATTATACTCAATATCAAAGTAAAATTTACTATGGAAATACGTGGCCATACTGAGTGGGCCAGTAGACCGCGAGTAGACTATCAGACCACAACATAACAATAACATTGCATAAATTAGACCGCAAATTAAGTTGTTATTGCGCAACTGCAAAGCTATTTATAAAGTGTTAAATGTTTTGAGGTAGGTACATAATCGTAAACACAAACGAGTTATGCAAAATGTGACAGGTCAAGTATTTTTACAGGCATATTTCAAGTTATATGAGAGTCAGAGAGAGTGTACAACTCAAAGTAGTACTATTACTTACTTATAATGTGCTGTGTATTATATGTACCTGAAGAAAGTGTTTTTTTGAAGAGAAAGCTTCTTTAGCGGCGTTGTGCACTTTTTTGGATGAGTAAAAAATGTTAAACTCGCGTCGGGACACGGGGCCTGATCGAAAATTCGTGAGACGGAGGGAGCGTGGATCGCCGGCGCGGCGTAGGAGAGGAAATGATATTCCCCTCTCTTTCTACCGCGCGGCGAAAATGTATGCCTGCTCCTGCTGTTTATTTTTAATGTAATATAAATTGTCATGTTTGTGTACGATAGCGCAATAAATGAATATTGTTTTTTACCACATAAATGATAGAACTTTTATCGAAATTATTCCCTAACCATTCCAAAATATTCAAAAAGGCACAACGTTAATGTTAAAATTTCCACTTCTGCCGGAGTGCAACCCGTTTTTTTTTTTAATTATTAGTAGTATCTAAAACAGTTTTACTGTTATTAAGATAGTAAATTTTAATTCATTTGTTACTATATATTGTCTTTGTTTGTACAACATGTACGGAAAGCTTTTTTCTGATTGCTGCGTTTTCTAGTACTACATACTCGTACCAACACATTCCACGCCCGATAAGGTTTTAAAAAAGTGTAGGTATTTAAAACGGCGACAATCGACGTTTGAAAATTGCATATGTAAAACGACCGTAATAAAAAGATCTAAATAACAATATCCAATCAATAATGTTGGAGAGCACAAAACGGGAAAGCAAGCTCTCAATTTTTTTTTTCAGGTTTTATTTAATACCCATCGTATTTTTCTATTTCAAAAGAGGCTTAAATGATTGGTCAAGATTCGATTGATCAGGACATAGATTCACATGATTAGCTTGAGCCTCCCGTTCTTTGAAGTTCTGTATGAAGCGGCTAAGTGGAAACTGCATCAACTATCCAGTTTTATGACATATGAAGTATCTTACAAATATCGCGTATAATCGCTAGTTACATGATAAAATTTTATAAAATAAAATAAAATCCGTGCTTCTAACGAGTAATCATATGGTAGGTGTACAAAAAATAAACTTGTCCAACAAATAAACTACTATACCTACTTATGAATAAATCGTGACATTCGTGTCTGAATTTCAATAACAGTCGAACCTGAGGCATATTCCTTGTAAATTTGTATATTATTATCATATCGATTATATCGTGATAATTTAAATGACTATATTACTTAATTGTTCAAATTTCAGATTACTGATTTACAATTCTTGCTTGTTAAATCTTTTATAACTAGCACCTAGTCAAGTAATTTTAAAGAGATATCTCGTGCTAGTTCTATATAGGTCCTACTAAATACAATTTCACATGTGGATATCTATAACTTTTACAACAATTAACTTGTCTGCTTTGAGTAACAAAGTAATCTGTCAAAAAAGAGTTGAAAATAATAGGTACTTAAATGTTTAATATAAAAACAGACCTTAAATACAGTAGTGTTATTGGATGTTCTAAAGTGTTGATTTTTGTTAATCATACATGTTTTTATATTAAATTGATATGCGGTTGTGAAAAATGACTAAGAGGAAGATGATTTCAAAGAAGCTACTGCTATAATTTTAAAACTTCTCAGTTTACATCATGCTGTTGTATATACGGGACTTGCCGCGATCAATTTTGTATCCGTACCGTGACCATAGCGTCTGCAACGTCGCTGAAATATCAGTAAAATACAAAAATCGATCGCGGAAAGTCCTGTATATACAATAGTGACGTTGCTGCTATCCGATGGAAGCAATTAGCATCGATTACCTATTTTCAATTTTGGTTTAATGCGTCATGTCTGATTTAATAAAGTCATCTTTTAAATATGACTGCTATAAATTCTTAGAAATCATCATCAAAATTAGTTCTTACAATAATTGTTTATCTCATATCATTTATAAATGACACCACGTCAGAGTCGGAGTTTTTAACAATTTATATTTTATTTTAATGGTCCTGGCAATTTGATATACATTAGATATCAAATTGCCAGTATCATTAAAAGAAAATATAAATTCCGCCACTAGAAAACTTCTTGTGGCCAAGAAGGTAGGTACGTGAAATAGTTGTAGATTTGCCTGTAACTTTGACTTTCGCAAAATAATACTTGAATCAATTATGTTGAATCAATGAAGTTCTGAATATATTCAATTGTAGACGGCGGTGCCCTAATGTTTACACACAGAATTATAACTAATTAGTTATGCCTGCAACTTCGTTCGCGTGGTACTAAATATCTCAAATAAAAAAAGATTTTAATGAAATAAAATGTTAATAAAATGTTACTCTGACTACAAGATCACAATTTTCAGTGATTAGATTGTGAACTTAATAAGAGGTTTTTGCGTGGTGCACGTGGTAAATATTTAAAAGTACGATTTTAGTATATTTTATAGTAAATAGAAGAAGATAGATTTCATATGAAATAAAACATCTTTATTTGCCATTGGCTCCTTGCAAGCACTTATCTGTCATACAAATGTTTATTTAGACCTTATCCGTTAAAATCCGACCAAAATATATGTTCTTCGTTGAAAAGTATCACCAACGTTTGATTTTTTCTTCGCTTATGATTTATATTCCGCTACGTAAGTATATTAACTTTTTGGATACTCCAACAACGAAAACGTAAGAAAATAATTTGATAGGATTACCCTACTTTTTTGCTTCGCCATAGTCGAGAACACAATGTTACTAATTGTAAATTTAGTTCGGTTTCAACACTCTTTTGACAGACTCGTAGATACGGTTTAAATATAGATTTTCCGCCTAATACGAAATACGATTTTCTGCCTTAGGTATGCTATATTTTGTCGACAAAGGCAGGTGAATAAATTGTGCTTTAGGCCAAAATTTGTTCAGGCCAGTGGTTCGTAAATTTTTGTGTAGTAGTTTATTACTTCAAGAAAAAGCTTAATAAAAATTAGTGTATCCTTTATTTCATTGTTGTTTATTTTTGTTTTTAACGACTATGTTATCTTAGTAAAATTTATGTCGCACGTATCTCTTGTTAAAACCTCGCGTGCTCCCAGTGGTACTTTTACCATTACCCGAGCTCGATGGCGTCGTTGCGCATATCATCGATCACGTTAAGCAATGTCGACCGTACCCTGTTTAATGATGGGTTTATTTATCTCGAACTTCTCAGTGCTTCGGAGAGTATAGAACCGCCGCCGGTCACGGCTGTTGTCATTAGATGTCAGCTATTTAACCAAGAGAGAGACCTGACTGACTTGAAAACAGTGGCCTACGGTAACCTTTTCTTGAGGTACGCTCCAAACCCCTTCGAGTGAGAAAAGACCCGTATCCCCGCAGTCGGATGAATATCTATAAGTCGATGCCGAAAAGAGTTTCTAAGTTTGGACATAGGCGTTAAATTTCGATTTCCAGTCTAAAAATCTAGGCAAGTACGTACATAAAAACGTATGTTTTATTTTCAGATATCCATGTTTTCATAGTAACTGAACTTACGAGTTATCTCTGAAACCACATCACGATTTGGTAAATATTGGTAGGTCGGACAGTCCAATACTGTTCCTTGCCGATAAGAACTCGTTTAATGAAAAATTACCAATGGAAATATTTATCACTCAATGAAAGTAAGTTTCCTAAATCGGTCTATTCAATGTATTGTTTATTTTAGCAACATTTAAATATCTCATAAAAAAAGTTTCGTTTCGAATAACAGATTTCACTCGTTCTCGATATTATCAATAACAAACTATTTTATCAGCACTGTAATCCACTCAGATAACTTTACTCAATGTAGGATTACATATTTTCACGTATGAATATACTAAGTAAGTACATAAATGACTGACATATCTATATGTATTTTTATACAGATGGTAGGCCGATATCAATACTAATATAGTAAAAACAAAAATATTATTTGCTAACTAGCGAACAAAGTTCCGTCTAACTTGGCCTACCGCTTCGCTCCAATAACATTAACACTAAGTATTATTCATGTCCAACTTACTTCGTAGCATTGAATGACGACCAACGGCTTCGATTTATTATTCTTCATTATCCGTCTTACCAAATAATCGTATGGAAATCACAGTACAACGTATACAACACTGTTTACTTGCACGGCACTCAATATCTTGCACTCTTAGGTACATGGAACGAAAACTGAAGTAAAATTTCAGTGTTGGAAAATCACGCAAATAAGAGCAAGAACGCGTGAAGGTCGGTGATTATTTTTCCGAAGTGTGGAAAATCGCCGCGGTGATTGGTGCCCCGGTAGTCGAGGGTTCTGTCATAGACTAATAATCTTTAGAACGTACGGCGGCGGGCAACGCGAGAGAGCTACGAAATGCAATTACGCGAAATACGCTCGGCGGAAGGCACTGAGAGCCATCGACTGAGCGAGCGAGCAGCAAACCAATCAAGAGCAGCGCCTGCGGCCACCGCGTCGCCCGCCGTTATCAGTGCAAGGCAAAATCATACGAAATCACATTGAGCTACTAACTGTACGTTACATTTTATAAACATAGAGAAAATATTTCATCGTCATCATCAACATTGCATTGAAGCAAAATTCCAACTTTTACCGCCGGAAATATCTATATACCAAAAGGCCTTTTCAGAGAAACATAAGAACAATATACATTAGTATCAAGGAAGCAGCTCTAATGTTTAGCATGAAACTTCGATTTGTATTAAAAACTGCATGTCATGTTACGAGTAGGTTGTTTAGCGCCGTAGGTTGTTTATCAATTTTAAATTAGCTCTTCAACAGCAATGATAAATTGTATGAATCATGTAAGATGATATCGTAGCGAATAAAATACTAGGTGTCTAGGGTATCAATAAAAAAGATATTATTACAGTTATTATCTCTTGATCTTTAGAAACGATTTTGCTAAAAAAAAATGGAGACGTCAAGTTGTTGTCGGTTGTCAATGTTGTTATACATATGTACAAACATAATATACGTATGCAATAGAATATTATACTTACATAGATAATAGCATCTAATATGCATTACCATATTAGATGCTGATGCAACTATGTAATGGCATATAACATTAACATCCAATTGTTGTTAAAAGCGTAATGCAATTGCTATTATATTCTTTATTGCATTAAGTATGCACTTATACATAACATGGTTACATAAAATAGTGTAAACAAAAAAGTATACCAGGGCCAGTATATCTTTTTAAGAGATTTCTTCCAGCCAACTTTATCAATAGTAACTATATAAATATTATTTAGCTGGTAGGCGAAATATGTTTGCAAACATGTATACATACACAGACATGTTATGAATTTATATATTATATAAAGCATATCAACGAATACTTATAATTAATTAACAACAAACCTGAATAAATTAAAAAAAAAAGTGGTCACAGTGATACTGTCTCGTATTTCCACGGATGGATGATGATGACTGGAATAAATTCCAGAGCAGTACTGCACGGACAGTAATTACACAAAAAAGTTTTTTAAAAAAATATTAAAGTGGTCACAGTGATACTGTCTCGTATTTCCACGGATGAATTATGATGACTGGAATAAATTCCAGAGCAGTACTGCACGGACAGTAATTACAGAAAAAAGTTGTGTTGAATGAGGTATAATTCAATGTTTTCCTAAGTTCGTAATTATAATAATATATAAGTACCTTCTATTGGTTGTTTTTAACGAAGATATGAAGGCATTGATTTATAATTATAGACTAAGAACGTTTTATAGACACTCCAATTAACCAGTAATAAGTAAGTCCCTGCCAATTGTTTTTTATCTCGGATCTCATATCGTCGTAACAATGGTATTAATTGATACCTACATAATAATCAAGATTTCGAAGACCTTTAACATTGCATTTAGCATTCAAGTTATATAACTATAACTGGTAGAAATAAATAATCCAGTGTAGTGTTTATTTATCTACATGAAAAATAAATGTGCCAACAAAATGTAACTTTATTTTTGTTTTAAAGTAATAGACAGTACTTATTCATTCAGCTGAATGTTAGCGCCGGATCAGATTAAGACCACCGCACAGTTCAGCCACCCAGCTTGTAATAAAGCACGAGCTATCCAATTTGTAGCTATAAATCATTCTGTCAATGTTTCAGATGCGATAAAAGTTGTAATGAAACCAGTAGATAAAGTTATCAACATAAAAACATCACAAACGATAGATCCTCTACTAACTCTACCACCTAATAAGACTATTAACATAGTCAAGTATATAATAATAAATATCCCTGGACAAATTCCACAGCGACAACTAGTCCCAAACTAAGCAAAGCTTGTACTATGGGAACTAGATAACTCATCGTATATGTACATTATATACATTTTTTTGTAAATACCCAGACCAACATAAATTGACATGTTCATGAACACAAATGTTTGTATTGTGTGGGAATGGAAACCACGAGCTCGGAGTCAAAGTGGCCATTGCTAGCCCATTCGACCACCGAGCTCGTCAATAGTTATGTATCTAGTGCTTATAATATTTTTTAACATACCTAAGGTCTAAAGTGAGGTTGCAATAATTAGATGGCAATCAGACGTGTGTAAATATTTTAGACAGATTTATATAGCACTTGTACAATTATAATCACGCAAGTATGTAAACATACATACTCGGTACTACTTTATAGACTTACTAATGCATAGATACAATTGTTTCACTCTGATTATTCTTAAGTGCACCGCCAGCTATTATCTCATAATTGAGTCTGATCTGGATTGCAGTTTACCCAGTTCCTCCATACTACATCACGACCAGCCATTTTAATTAGAATTGTTCAGTTTCTATTTATATTACTTAGGTAAAAGAGAATCTAACAGATTACTTTCCGTTCAGTAACCTGCGGCAATTTAAAATTGACACATGCTGTGACTAGTAACATGCTTTGATGCGTATCGACTTATCGAGGGCATTTTTATAGACCAATATCAAATCTACGACAGAGTTAGTGAATTTTTTTCAAATCATTTGGAGTGTAAAAAGGGATCCCTTTTTCACCATCTTTGAGCCAAAGCCAACCTCACCTGCACGTGGCGGACCCAGCTGATTTACTAACGAGGCTCTGGCAAAAGAGAGGAATGGCACAGCGTTATTTTAAGCTGCCCATATGGGGAAGTACCTCCACCTCACAGAACACCGCAGCCAAATAAAAATTCCCTTGAGTGTTGTTGTGTTCCTGCGAGTGAGTGAGGTCACTAGGTTGGAAGGAGTTGCTGCGTCGGCAGCGTGAGTGGGAGCGAGTGAGCGATATTTCATGCTGCGAGCGTTTATATGGCTGCGGTAACCGCGTCACACCATGCGGGCCATAGGCTTGTTAGTCACCAGACGTAGTATAAAAAAATAAACAATCGTAATTTTAACAAAGTGCCGATATTCCAGTTAGAATAAATAATTTTGCTTTCATAATCACAAATACTATTTAAAAGTATGTTATTTGACGTCCCAATACTTATAAAAGAAAATTCAATGTGTAAACCTTTGGAGGTTAAATATATATTACGTTATGTATGTAAGTGTCATTGGTGACACTTACATACATAACGTAATATATATTTACATAGTGGATGGTATGACCAATGTCGGTCCTGGGGCCATACCGCCGAAGCTGAAGAATTACCATCGAATATATTGATTAGAAAATTAGGTCTTACGTTATAGTTATTGACAAACATCTTCAGCTAAGTCGGTAGAGCTCCAGGGTGTCTACCAGATAAGCCAAACACAAGTGCCATAAATCTGAGTTGAAGTTTGATTTTGGCAATCAAAAAATCCGGTGGGAATCGTATTCAGCTTAGCCGGTAGGAACACTGGTTCTGTCCTCCGTGTGCCGGTCCAATAACTCCACTTTATGTAACCATGCAGTAACGATTCGTGTCCCAGTGACTGCATTAATTTCACAAGATATCTAATTGTTGTTACGAAAATTAAACGTTACGTAACAACAAACTTATTACGTTTCCGATAGATTGGTGTACCTAAAGCATTTATAGCCAATTTTATATACTTGTCAACATATACTTATTTTGTATGTTCATTGTTCTTTCTGATTAATTGCCTTGTTTTGCGCAACCTACTTTATTATATTTTACTGTTTCTTTTTTTTTTACACTAAGGTTGTTTGGATGAGATTGTTATAGCGATAAGACCGCCTACTGTACTTTTTGTCATTGCGGCTTTGATTTTTCATTTAAAAAAAAATAAAGAATGAATACATACATATTCAGTCATTTGTGATTTAAATTAAGCAAGACGTTGAACTTGATTCATGCAGTTGACATGTTTTCTCCTCGCCGCTAAGTCCGGTAGGTACGTTTCTTCAAATAATCGTGCTCTAACATCTCTTTTTTGGAGGGATTAATAGCCAGGATGAATCTGACTCTAAACATGATTATGTGTGAGACTAGCATACACAAAATGGTCTCCCCAATCAACAAATCGAAAACTGTTTTGTATGTACAAAATAATATTTGTGTGTGTCTGTGTGTGCGTGTGAACTTGTTACACAATAACTCTCGAACGACTCATTTTTTTTAATACTACGTCGGATGGCAGATAAGCATACGGCCCGCCTGATGTGAAGCGGTTACTGTAACCATATTAACGCTCGCAACATAAAATATTGCTCGCGCGCCGCCACCCCCGCTGCCAAGGCAGCATCTCCTTCCTGTCTCGTGACCTCACTCACTGGCAGGAATATAATAACCCTCAAGGGAATTGTTATTTGGCTGCGGTATTCTGTGAGGTGGAGGTATATTCCCCAGTCGGGTAGCTTACAATTACGCTCTCTACCTCTCTTTTCGCCAGTGCTTCGTTTGTCAGTCAGCAGGGTGCACCTAGTGCAGGTGAAGTTGGCTTTGGTTCAAAGATTGATGAAGCACTTACACCCCAAAATTTTATAGGTATGTAGCAAAAATAAATCGCAATGTCTCTGTTGCTGACGAAAGACTAGTAAAAGGCAAATAGAAATAAGCCTTAATAAGTAATCTCCTAATTCGAACAACATCATGTATATAAATTATTATTCCGTGTGGATTTTATTAATGCCACGCAATCACGCACCGCATTCACATGCCCATGCAGCGTGCCTACATAAAAATTATGCGCCGCGTGATGACTTGATGATCTTGCGAGGTGAGCCTATTGCTAATGGCGTCAGTATGTAAATGATATTACAAATTGCAAACTACTCGATTATACAAACAACATTACAAATCGAGCTTTATGAGGAATACTATTTTCGTATATTTGCCAGATGCAATACCTTACATTACCAGATACATAGATGCAATATCTAATGTAGGAAATGTTATAGATCAAAGTACCCATAAATAAATAAATATTCCTGGACACACACTAAACATGCAATATTTGTTTTTTTTCTCTCGTAAACACTACAAAATCCAAAATTTCTCCCAAAACCTTGGATTTTTGTTTTGAAGTAAGCCCCCTGGAACGTACCGATTAGTACGATAATGCCCTACTGTAGTAGATCGCCAATTTATCAATTTATTTTGGAGTGGCAGAGCAATTATGAAATGGGCTTGCTCGAC
Organism: Hypsopygia costalis; assembly: GCA_937001555.2. Taxonomy (NCBI): domain Eukaryota; kingdom Metazoa; phylum Arthropoda; class Insecta; order Lepidoptera; family Pyralidae; genus Hypsopygia; species Hypsopygia costalis. The sequence continues at coordinate 20,057,989 of OW443329.2, forward strand.
CGGGGAAGTACCACCCTCTCACAGAATATCGACGTGAAGCAGCAATGCGTTTCGTTCGGTGAGTGAGAGATCCGGAAGCCCAACTCCTTCCCTATCCCTCCTTCCTTCCTTCCCTTCCTCCAACTCCTTAGTGGACAACGCATTGGTAGCGCCCCTTGTGTTACTAATGTCTATAGGCGGCGGTGACCACTTTCCATCAGGTGGCCCACTTGCTTGTTTGTCTACTGTATGACATAAAAATGATACGGATGAAATTTTAACATATTATGTCGAGTTAACTAATACGTACTTATCTCCGTAGTTAGACTGTACCATAGTAATATTGTGTTACAATACAACAAATTGTAACATAATACTATGACTATAACTTAATATCTTGTTATGAGCATTTATGCAGTACAATTTGTATATAACAGTATCGCCATTGAAAAAGAATCAACTCTTAAACACTAAAGAATAACGATTGTCCTTTCTACAATACAATGATACAATAGATAGTACTTTCCTAAGTCCGTCCAAGACTTGTTATTTTTCGAGTGGTACAGAAACCTTTTTAAGCCGTGCTACGTTCTACGTCATACGTACCAAAACTAAGTATCTAGTTTACAAGTTTTCGAAATTAGTTTACTATAATTTTTGTATTATGTAATAACTAATTTATGCAACTATTGCTTCAAAAATACTTATTATGTATATGTTTATAACTAGATGACATAGAACTTGATGCGTACATTCAGAATTAAGTCCTATTGGGACATAAAAACGGACGCAGGTAAAGGTTGGCATGGTCTTCCAACACTCGTCTAATATATTATTTGTCTATTTAATGACACAACATTTAGATAGTAGTTTTTTTTATACTACGTCGGGTGGCAGACAAGCATACAACTCGCCTGATGTGAAGCGGTTAACGTAGCCATATTAACGCTCGCAACATAAAATATCGCTCTCGCGCCGCCACCCCCGCTGCCAACGCAGCATCTTCCTTTCTGGTAACCTCACTCACTCAATGGAATTGTTATTTGGCTACGGTATTCTGTGAGGTGGAGGTACATTCTCCAGTTACAATTACGCTCCCTACCTCTCTTATCGTATAGTGTCGTCAAACCTTATTCATCCCACTGCTGGGATACAGGCCTCCTCACAATCGAAGGAGTTTAGAGCATATTCCACCATACAGCTCAACTGCGTGTTGGCGGAGACCAGTATTTTCAAGCCACCTAAAAGCCACTGACTTAGCTTAACGAGTGTCATCTAACGACGGCTTAACATGCCCTTCGAAGCACGAAGAAGTTCGAGGTAAATAAACCCATCCGTGGACAGGCTACGGTCGACTTTGCTTAACTTGCTTGTTTAATTAGACGGACACGCGTAACGACGCCATCGATCTCCTCATATAGTGAGCTCCTCGGATAGTGTGCATAACAAGAAGTAATTCTTGTTCACGTCACGGCCGCAGTTTAAGGTGACCTTGCCACTTGGCAAGCAATGCGAAATGTTTTGTTCTCAAATTGCGAAACTACAAATTGGTTGCCAGTTGACAAGAGATTACAAAGATGATTGCTGCAGATTGTGTTAATTACAGTTTATTTGTACAAATAGAAGTTTAAATCGAAATCATTCTTACTAAGTAATAGGCAAGTTAAATTTGATAGTTTCCAATATAAAATCCGTAGACATGAAAAACGTCATAAATTCAGGGCAAAATACTCTAAGGTATATCAGAATCCTCCGCATCCGCATCGATTCGATCGATTCCTCCGCATCTGATGACGTCATCCGTGCCCAATCTGATGACGTCATTAGAATTTTTCTAGGGTCTCATAGGTACACGAGGTGTCTTAAGATTTCATACAAAGAATTCTAAAATTCGGTTCAAAAGATTTTCTTGGATTGTGTACCCGAGATAAACTTAATATAGATGCTATAGAATAAAAATCCTGTTTTAAAAACTAAAATGAAACTATGTGCTATACAAATTAGTATTAATTTAAGGGTTTCTTCATCTATCTTCCAATCTCGGTCATTATTAGACGATTATATCTCGCAAATATATACTTATGTACCTAAATATATTCACAACTTTTTCAATACTATGGCAGTGGTGGATGGTAAGCAATAGAAATTATTCGATGTTTTTACATACTCAGACCGACGTATTAAAAGCATCCTATTGCACCTATACATATCCTCTATTAGGGAATAAAACATCAACCACAAAGAAAAAAACTCGAATTAGTCAATAATAAATTATAACAAAAACGGGAATCTTTAAACTATTATTCTATTGATTTAAAGAAACAAAAAAAATACTAGTTTCGAATTAATAAAAAAAAGGTGGAGACCATAAAGTCTTTTAACTTGATATATCATCGGGGTTAAAGTGAACATATAGGTAACCAAAACAAAGTGATAATGATCTTATCTATTATAAATATTGACGTATCGCTTTCCTTTATCATCTTAGCGTGGATCCAGTTTTGCAATACCGGCGACACGTCGACCCATAGTCATGGATCTTTTGTCCTTTATCATTATACCTAATATAACGATTAAAAAAAGCAAATATTTCTATGTAGTCACACAGAAAGAAGATTTTATTTATACCTGTCAAGCTCCACGAGTACCCCGGGGCACTTTTAATGAGATGGACGCGCTCATGCGGTTAGAAAAATAACTCAAAAAACACCGTCTAGTTCTTTTTGACATATAAGGACATGTAGGAGTTTATTGAATGACATAATACATTAAAATATATACTTATATATTTTTAATAAAGAACGTCGTAGGAAGGTCAACATTTTTCTCTTTATCTTGATATTGATTCAAGATTTTAGATTTTATACAGATACAGTGGAATCTAATACGAGATACACAGGAGCTCGATGGCCTCGTTGCGCGTGTCAGTCTAATCTAACATTAAGCCACATCGACACCAGCCTGTCCACACCTCCGTACTTAGAAGGAACCTTAAGTCGTCGGTCCCGGCTGTTGTCAGTAGATGACAGTCGTTAAGCCAAGTCAGTGGCCTCTAGGCTGCTTGAAAACATTGGCCTCGCCTAAACCGCAGTTGAGCAGCGTGGTGAACTATGCTCTAAACCCCTTCTATGTTAGTGAGATAAGTAAGGGTTGACGACAGTGGAATCCGTTTATGATATGACCTCGCCTACATTGACCAACCGCTTAATATGAAGTAATTAGCTGGGAAGTTTGATTTTAATATAAAGTTCTTTATAACAAAGGCGGATATAATAACTAATGAAATACACTGATTTTAACATCTTGCTCATTGTGACCTATTTACCAAAAAAATATGTCCAGTTTAAGAGACTGACTGTATGATTCGTTATACCTTCACTCGTTTTCATAACCCTCTCCATCCCACTTATATTTATCATTGAAAATTCATTACGAGAATTGTGCAATTATTTGAACCTTTCGCCTTATTAGAAAGAAATGAAATTTATGTATATATGAGGTACTCACCAAACTGTCTGCATCGTCGACGTTGTTACATTTTGTTGTTTCACCAGAACTATTTTCTTGGTTCGCAAACATTTTTCTATGCACTTTTTTGAATTCATCCATTAGGGCGTCATGTTGTTTCTTCTTATCGTTGTCTATAGACTTTGGTGCACTAGTTTTCTTCAATGGATTTGTCACAATATTATTATTTTCGACACTTGTATTCTTTTTGTTCTGAGAAAAAAATAGCACATTATTATCACTTATATTTTATCAATAGTTCAATTTTCTGAATTACGACCAATTAACTAAAGAACATGAGATGACAAGTTATTACAAGTCACAGTAATTAAAAAAGCGAATAAATCCGATAGCCTGCATTTAGACCTAATTTGAATTTGAGGCCCCAAATTACTTTAAAAATCCCTACAAATTGTATAGATATATTTTTGTAATCACCTATTGAAATTTTATATTTTCCTTTGATATCGACTCGATGACTTTGGAATATAAAAACTTTTTCATTTTTTATAAATATGATTAAGACAAATCTAACGAAAATTTAACTTTAGTAGCGAGTTCAGTCCACGGAAAGAATTAACTTTTGAAGAGATCGCTGTAAGTATATCCCTAACATATAAAATTCTCGTGCCACAATGTTAGTTACCATACTCCTCCGAAACGACTTGACCGATTTTTATGAAATTTTGTATGCATATCGGGTAGGTCTGAGAATAGGTTGTTATCTATTTTTTATGGCAAAACAACGTTTGCCGGGTCAGCTAGTATTATATAGATACAGCAGATGTATATATATTTTTTTACAATTCGAATCCGAAAGGTTTGACAATAGTCCTTAAAGTATCGTTTGTAAATACACATTCATCTCCCACTGAACTTGTTCTTAAAGTATGTCAGGTTATTTAAGTGGTATCACTAATGTTTATAAGTGATACAGCTATTTCTATAACTTCAGGATATTTACCAATTTCCTCTTTTGTATCTCTTCTGCAATGGCACTAGATAATGTAGATGAGCTGGTCACACTCGCTGAGTCTGAAATTGGTTCTTTTTTTGGTGGCGGTGGATAATTGCAATGCGTTTTCCCGCAGGCGGTACTCGTGTGATGAACCTCTACTACGATAGTTTTCTCATTCTCTCTACTGCTATGTTTAGGAGAGAATGCATTTTTTCTAGGTGATTGGTTATCGTAACTACATTGAATAGTGGCACCATCCTCGGTCAAATTAATTATCGTTCTATTCGATGGGCTCGTTATGAATTCTTTACTTTTACATCTTACGTTACTTTTATTATCGTAAAGGGTCTTATTCTCGTAACTATGAGGATTATTTGGTATGCTGGGGCTGTCATAATCAGGTTCTATGTCCGATGGGGCATCAAAATTATGTATGTCACCGTTTTTCCAACTGAAGTCCAAACTATCCCAGGTTCTTCGCTTTAGTCTATTCATAGTAAGTCTAAAACAAAAGGATGATATTACTACTACGTAGTTATATGTATAGGTACATAGTTGCTTACTAAAATTTTTATCTCTATGCTTATGATTGTAAATTAATTGGACTGCACACGACTAATAATCCCCTAAAGTTTTGTTGCGTTGCTGGAAGTCTCCAGAGGTGCTACTAAGGCAACGGCAGTGGCAACGCGCAATAAATACTTCGATTAAATCAATTAATTAAATTAAACGGGTCACTCTCTTATTTTTGTCGGGAAAGTCGATTAAGTGTAATTTAATTGGGGTGTAAGTGGTTTATCAACATCTTTGAACCAAAGTTAATTTCACCTGCAAGCGGTGCACCCTGCTGACTGACAAACGAAGCTCTGGCGAAAAGAGAGGTAGGGAGCGTAATTGTAAGCTACCCGACTGGGGAATGTACCTTCACCTCACAGAATACCGCAGCCAAATAACAATTCCCTTGAGGGTTGTTATGTTCCTGCCAGTGAGTGAGGTCACGAGACAGGAAGGAGATGCTGCCTTGGCAGCGGGGGTGGCGGCGCGCGAGCTATATTTTATGTTGCGAGCGTTAATATGGTTACAGTAACTGCTTCACAGGCGGGCCGTATGCTTGTCTGCCACCCGACGTAGTATAAAAATAATAATAATTTCTTCTGATTAAATTCGTTGTAAGTTCGAAGGCAGCCGAAAACTCGTAATATGGAGGGCGAATAGACCGCCGGCGCGGCGTAGGAGAGGAAGTAGGATCCCCCTCTCTTTCTACCGCGCGGCGAAAATGTATGCTGCTCCTGCTGTTTATTTTTAATGTAATATAAATTGTCATGTTTGTGTACGATATCGCAATAAATGAATATTGTATTTTACCCCATAAATGATAGTAGGTACTTTTATACTGATAAATAAATATTCAAAAATGCAGTAGCGGTATTATAGTTTTTGGAATTAAGCTTTATAGATACAACATCAAACCTATCAGCTCGATCAGCGGCCTCTTCAGCAACACTGGCAAGTCGCCGTCGCAAAGCAGCTGGGGGCGCCAGAGGTATTAAAGGAGCAGGGGGAGCAGGGCTACGTTCTCCTGCAGCGGAAGACGCGGAACTGTTGTATCCTGAACTTTCCGGAGACACCAGCTCTGTTCCGGCACCCTCTCTAATCATTAGTTCCAGACGTCCTGTTGCTTTCATTGCTGATATTGCCTAGGAAGGATTAAGAAATATTTATCATGAGAGAAAAATAATAACATTCATTTGCAAAACAAATCACAAGACCGAATTGCAACATTCTTCCATTTTTTTATTATTATTATCCATAACACAAATTATTAAAAAAAAAAATATTATTATGCATAACGTTAAAAATTTATTTATATTATTTTATTAACTTTTTTATGTAAATTAAATAAATGCTTTTTCGCGGATGTTTTATTGAAATACGAGTAATGCTATCCTTATGTCTCACAGCTGAGACGAATTTAACGTCTCCTCATATGTTGAAGTCCGTCAAGTTGAGGCTGTAGAGTGCCAAAGAAATCCACATAAATACATACACCCGTAAAATAGAACCCTCCTTAAATAAAACGTCGAATAAATAAAAGGTCAACAGTAATGGTTTGCCTGCGTATCCAAATTATAAACCAAATTCTATGGTATTTGGTTTATAATTTATATACGCAGGCAAATAGGTATGCAGGCAAGGTTATATTAGGTTAAGTACATATTAGGTTAAGTACATAGTAAGTAACTGTTTACTACTCAATTTAGATAAAATAAATAAAAGTGTTTTTTTTTTTAAAAGAAACCCAAAAGTAGGGTATCGTTGAAATCTTTTGAACCAGACATTGGCCGCGAGACAAGACCTCGCTAAGTTAGTTTTTCTTAATTTTAGTTTTTATTTTGTTACTAGCTTCCACCCGTGTCTTCGCCTGCGTTTTCTTTTTTTTATATTTTTATTTTATTTTTATTTTATTTATTGTTGTTTGGGTGACTTACAGCGAAATAGGTGTAAATATATAACACTTATGAGTAAAACTATGCTAATTACAAGTCTCCGCCAATAGAATTATGGAGAAAGATAAAGAATAAACTTAGATAACCATGAATAGATTGCTTAGGAAACCAAGGTGTCATTCGTAATTGAGCAATAAGTTATAGTTGCATAAAGAAGCCATTTGCAAGATGCATATAAAAAGTATCGTATATCCTTCCTTTAATAACTTTGAGAATACACTTACTTTGAGTGTACAAAGTTTCATGATGATCGGTTGAGTAGTTTCGGCGTGGAATGTGAAACTCACATTTACATTTATAATATTATAGTAGGGATAAATGATACACTTGTACTATTCCACGTAATTAAATTTATTTTTACTGACCGGTTTCGCATTAAGACATTATCAAGGTAAATAGTTGGTGTTTGCGTTTCTACAAAACATTTTGATACCGTGCAATCAATTACCTTAGTATATTGGAATGTATGTTACCTGCCTGCTAACTGTGTGTATTGGGTTTTTTGTTTTGGGTGGGTTTATCGATCATAATGTGATTTAATTTTATTTATTGTTAAGAAGTTCTGTAATGCGTGATGGTCATTCACACTACTTTCTTTAGTGTCACTGGAAGTGCCTGGCGTCTGAAATACAGGCTTTGCATAGTTTAGACGTCAGTAATCATATGTAAGTGTAAAAGTAAACCATGAAACTACTGTATTTTGTGTCAGTGTATTGTGAATTATTTAATTTTTGAATAAATTATTGAATGAAAATTATTATTATTAATTACCGTTAGTTTTTACGTTTAGCGAAATTACGTTTTACGAGATATCTGCCTCAAAAACTATTAAACTGTATAGTATGATGCCTAATGTGGGTCTTATTTTTCTGGAGCTCCTCCGTGCTTCGGGGGCACCTTAAGCCGTCGGTCCTGACTGTTGTCATTAGATAACAGTCGTTAAGCCAAGTCAGTAGCCTCTAAGCGGCTTGAAAACACTGGCCTCCGCCTGTACTGTAATTGAGCAACGTGACGGAGTATACTCTGAACCCCTTCGATTGAGGGAAGACCCATATCCCAGCAGTCTTATGATGTATGTCTATATGTATGATAGCGGCCAATTGTGAATTTAATTCAGGTAATGTATAGACTGCTTAGTGATAACATCAGAATACATAGCGTAGCAAAAGCATCCTTAGTAGTCATTTTATAAGATACCGGGCCTGTTTATGCAATATATAAAATAATCTATGCAGAGCTAATAATGTTATATGCAAGGTCGTCGCCAGCCGATGGCCCGGGGGGGGAGGGGGAAAGGCAAGTTGACATGGAAAAGTATGACTTGTAGCATGAACCTTACATCTACAGCGATTGTAATAATAACGGTTCAGAGTTCAGTTTGTGTAACCGTTCTTGTCACCCTAACCACTACTCCAATGGTTCCTAATGGTATAATTAGATATAAAAATAAAATAGTCTCATTACCTCATTAAAAGATATGTTAGCAAACTCTTGCCCATTACAAGACAAAATTTGATCGCCCGGCCTCAAGCCAGCCTCGCGAGCTATTCCACCTTCTCGAACAAATTGCACAAAAATCCCGGGTTTCCATTCTGGGCCTTTGCATATGCTGTAACAAAAAATATATTGTTGTTATGAAAGAAAATAAGAAAATACTACACTAAAAACTAGAGTTTTTATGTAGTGGACAAAGAATCCAGTCATATACTTTGGGAATAAAGTAAAATAACTTTGCATTGTCGTTACGTCGAGTGGTAAACTAACATATGGCCCGCTTGATGTAAAGCGGTTACCATAGCCATACAAACGCGCGTAAAATGAAATATTACTCGCGCACCTCCATCCAGCTAGCAATGCTGCAACTCCTTACTGCCTGGTGGCAGCGTGGTGGAGTGCCTTCATATAAAAGATCAGCATTTTGGAAAATAAATACGAGTATTTGTAAGCTGCTCGACTGGGGCAGTATACCTCACAGAATACCGCAGCCAAATAACAATTTCCTTGAGGGTTGTTGTGTACTTGCGTGTGTGTGGTAATATCGTTTTTTTTCGGGTTTTTCACTTAAAATATGGTATTGCATTTTAAATTCATGCAGACGAAGTCGCGAGCGGACGGTATTATGTATAACCTAAACTTAGCAAAGCCAGAGTGGTTTAAACTTGATATTTTGTTTACGTGGAACAGTTTGGGTTAGAATATTCATTAAGATGAAAAAGATTATATAAAACTAATCAATTATGCAAATGTCTTATACTTAATCTATAAATAAATATTATTAGAGATATTAAAACTTGAGTGAGAGACGTGGGACGAGCCGAACGAAACGAAGGCACCTTATGACGTAATTCAGGTCAATTAAGAACTGTTAGAAAGGACTCATTCCAAATCCATTAGAAAGGACTTGTGACATAAGGGCAAATAAAATAAATTAAAAAGTCATTTCGTCAAATTTATTTTTATCTATAATTATATAAAATGTAAATGTTAACCAATTATATAAAATGTAAATGTAAGGTTTAAAGATCATGTAAAATTAATGTTATAGATAATTAATGATAATTAATTAATGCTAATTAATTTCCTTCCAGACCCACGGCACAACTACTGTGCTCAACTGATTGTGTCGTAGGCACTTTTGATTCCCTTCTATGCAACTTGTGAACAACTGAGAAAAAAAAGTGCCTGTCGCCCAACTGAATAACTCGCATACCTCATTTTAAAACTTTTTGATGGATCTTAGTAGACAAAGGGAAATCAAGAAAGATATTCAAAAATTCGTCAGTTGGGCGATAGGTACTTTTTTTTTCTCAGTTGCTCACAAGTTGTGTAGAAGGGAATCAAAAGTACCCACGGCACAACCAGTTGAGCATAGTAGTTGCGCCGTGGGTCTGGAACGATTAAATTATATCAAATAACGGATCAGAGGGTCACCTTAGGGTATCGCGCATATATGACAAACGAACAAATAAACGCGAGTGGTATGAAATTGGCCTGTGCTATTATTGTATTATGTTATCTGTGCCTATACTTATTTCTGCCTAAGTAAACCCAAATAACAAACCGAATTTCTACGTGCAACTGATACTCCATTAAAATCAAATCGCGGTGAAATCTGCAAATTTCCCTTAAGCAAGATCTGATATGTATATTATGTGGTGCAAAATCGAGACAATTACGATAGCCCCAGTATGAAATTAAGCCTAGTCTAGTTTTGGCTAGTTTCTCTACTTGAATTAGCATTGATTAATAACAGACCATCGTCGGCGTAGCCAATTAACGAGTAAGGGCAGGCTAAAAATTATCAAAACTGATATTTCCGAGATACGGTCCCAACACCAAACCCTGAGGGTAGCCCTGCGTGAGCATTTTCGAAGCAGCATAATGGCCAGTATTATCTGTGCTTTTAATTATACGACCGAAAGCACGCTGGTCAAATGACATTGCCTCAGTGGCCGGGAAACAATGGATTAGGGAGACTAACAGCAGAACTAACAGAGAGACTAAGAGCAGTTCAATACTGAACAGAAAGATGCTGATTATGATGATACTTACCCACATCCTAGCTTCGCCCTCGGTGGCACTAGGATAGACAGCCGCAGGTCCGTAAGTCGCTCGGTGTCGTGGCAGAGTGTCGGAGACGACGACACGTCAGACGCCAAAGATGCTCGTTCAGATACGAAGTGCCATGACAAAGCCTCATGCGCCTTACTGTTAGAATAATGATTAGGATTATTTACACATAGGGATTACAAATGTTTTGCAGTTTCCATCTTCGTTAGAGTAAATTGTTTACATACATATGGCTAATATGGTAGTACGGAAATGGCAGTTCGTAAAATCTAAGGAACACCAAATCTACAAAAGGATTATTGTCCATTAAGAGTAGGTACTTAGTCATTAGTTCAATAATCTTGAATTTTAGGTTCCGATACAGTCAATAAGTATTATTTTTAACCCGCTACCAAAAAGGAGAGGTGTTTTATGTTTGAACGTGTAATAGCTGTGAACCGATGACGAGCTCTGTGGTCGAGTGTCTAGGAACGGCCACTTTGACTCCGAGGTCGCAGGTTCGTTCCCCGCACAAGACAAATATTTGTGTGCATGAACATTTATCTTGGTCTGGGTGTTTTGTATGTATTCTATCTATGTATTTACAAAAAAAAATGTATATAAGTATAATATCAGTATCTAGTACCCATAGTACAAGCTTTACTTAATTTGGGACTTAGATGGCATGGGCAGTGTGTAATTTGTCCAGGAATATTTATTTTATTTATCCATTATGATTGTGGTGTTGTGGATGAACCACGGTAGTGTTTATATGTCTGTGGGATGAACAAATTTTGATCTGTTACTTTTTTGTTTGAATGATGACTTGATAGAAAGCGTTCTTAATTATGATCAAGAATAGCTGTCCAGCTGTCTATAAATCAGCTCTTTTTTTAGTTTATGAAGGGACGTGAACTACTTTCACTGCCAATTGGAATCCATCATGGATTCCAATTAGCAAAACGAACATGGTAAGCTTGATCTGGGGCCTACCGGCGAATCTGAAGCGGATTCCCATCAGATTTATTGATTGAAAAAACTTTAACTTACATTTATAATACTTGTGTTTAGCATAGTTGGTAGAAACGATGGAGTTCTACCGACTGAACTGAAGATGTAACTTAAACGTAAGATCTATTTTTCACTAAAAATAATATTCGATGGTAATCGGTTTCAGCCTCGGCGATAGGGCCCCAGATGTTGCAACATCATTAGGAATCTACAGAACACCAAACAATTTACAGTATCACCAATTTACAGCAAAGTGAACAGGCAATAAATAAATGGTGGTGACCTGGATCACTGGTGTTGGAACAGGAAAGTGATTTTTTGTTTTTTTGAGTGGGAGTTCAAATTTACATTTCTATAACCTACCGAGAAATGACTTATGGACTAACTTTTGCTTGTAACTTTAACCACGTGAACATACATCAGAGATAAAATGTACCCTTAGTAAATATTTTCAAAATAAAAATGCAAAAATTCGCCACCATCACAAACCTACCTGGAACTCAGTTGGAAGAGCACTTGACCGGTAATCGAGAGGTCGTGGGTTCAACGGGAGAGGTGAATTTTTCATTTTTAAAATATTTACAACAGTCTGGAAAGTTGGCCGAAATCAATTATTTAAATAATGATTACCCTTAACTCCAGAACATATTCTAGACAAATGTATGTCAACCATCCAAATCCGTTCACTAGTTTACTCATGAAAAAGTAACAGACGTTTATCCTCACAAGCTATAATATTATTATTAGGTGTAAAATTTTACTTACTCTTTGACTGGCAGCATCCCAACATCTGAAATGAAACAATGTAATTTTTAGGTTTTATGGTAAACGTAATATCAATTCATTTATTTGCCATTTTTTATACTACGTCCGGTGGTAGACAAGCACAGCCGTTGCCAACACAGCTATTCCTTCTAGTGACCTCATTTACACGCAGGAACACAACAACTATAATCATACTAACAAGCTGAGGAATGAACTGCTTCTCGAGGTTTTTCCAATAGACTATAGCATAAGGCTCTTCGTGAAGAGGTTTTTACAGGGTCGGAAATGCACGTATGATATCTCTGACGTTGCAGGCGTAACTGCTTTCCATCAGGCGGGCCACATGCTTGTTTACCACCTTAGAGGTATAAAAAACCGTCAAGGGAATTGTTATTTGGCTGCGGTATTCTGTGAGGTAAAGGTACTTCTTCAGTCGGGCAGTTTACAAATACACAGTACCCGACCACTCTTTTGCCAGAGCCTCTTTCGCTAGTCGGGAAGGTGCACTACGTGCAGATGAGGTTGGCTTTGGCTCTAAAGATCGCGGTGAGCTACTTCCACCCCATACCCGTAAAAGAAGTAATTCTTTATCTCTAGATCTAAAGCAAGTAGATCATGAAAAGAAGTATATGCATTGGTATATAGTACTATCACTGCTATTACTTTTCTTCGAAGTGGTAACGACAACTGAGTATCTAATTTGAGGTGTTCTTGGCTGTATCTTTTCTATCAATAGCATATTTCAACAAGTTTGTGTCCCAATACATTAAATGTTTACCACAAAATTGACATAAAAAATACTTATTCAGACCAGTCGGTCACAGTAAACATATTAAAGAACAGTAACTCAACTCGTTCTAAAACGAGGAGCAAACATAGAGACATATCGCTACCGCTAAATTATTCTAAGCGTTATCATAATACCAATGTAGCATATTGGGTGCGCTTACACGGGCAATTATCTGAGCAATTCTAATAAACTGCGGCAATTGTTTCAACGATATTGCAACTGTAATCACTCAAGTTTTAAACTCGCGATTATAAAAACACTACAAGCTGCTATATTACCAGAAAATTCACATTGTTTTTATACTACGTCCACCGCGTGTAATCACGCTGTTGTGTATTATGACTTAGATTTCATACATTTGTATGGAATTGACATACTGCTCTATATATCTACTACGAATCGGTGCAGTTAGTAAGTACCATTTGTATTATTAGTTGACATTGAGGGCTTTCCATTTTGTTTGTCTCATTTTACGCAACGTTGGTGATAGAGAACTATACCGAAGCCGTTGCCCACGCGCTTTCACGATTATCGCACTAGCAAAATATATCGAAGTAACACAGCCTTCATAATGGCGTAACTTCAGTTACATTTTGATTAATTAGCATAATGATATTCGCGCCACATTGTTGTGGAAGAGACACCTACGTAAGAATGAGAGTTGGTTAAGTTATGCAATGACCTGTTCCCCTCATTACTCTATTTGAATTACTTTGAGAAATTTCAGATAACTAGTTATATGTTTATCGACATATAGAGATCTTATCGACGGTCACGTGTTGTGGAAAATATCGCCGTCCCATACATACGTACTAGGAGATTAAAAATGATGATAATGAAAGGTTTTGTGAATGTTACAAGATTCTAATTTTGTACTGAAATAAAATAAGGTCTAGCAGAGAAATTTTCTTCCACGAACACTCAAGTTGTGGAATGAACTCCCATGCCGAGGTTTTCCCAAGAGACTACTGTGGGGGTGGCGTGAGTGATGCCTCAGCCATTGTGAGTAGCTATAGGCTACGATGACTGCTTACCATCAAGCAGATCGTATGCTTTTTTTTTCCACCTTACTTAGTATAATTAAATAAAAGATATGTTCCACTGGATCGTTGTTGGCACTTAAAAACGTCTTACAATTTGAAATCAAATCCAGACATAGGTTTACATTAAGGGCTGTTGCGCGTTGATATTATTGTATTTTTTTTTTTATTATAATAAATTTAAATTAGAATAGTCTCGAGTTCTCGTGATTGAGTAATAATGTATTTATATAATATTGATATTTATAAATAGCGTTTTATTAATCGTTATATATTAATAATCATTAGTTATTTTATTAGGTCTGTTATAGTTGTTTTTAAAGTAGGTAATATTATCAAAACAACTTATATAAATCAACCAACTTAATAAATGTAAATTATTCAACTCAAATTTCGTGGGTCTATTAAGAAAGGCATGCCCATAAAATTTCTCCCTAAAATAAAGTTTAGGTAAGAGCCTGATTGAGTATCCGATCCTTCATTACGAATTGAAATAAGTAGATATTTTTTATGTGAAATCGAGTTTTTTCAGGGGAGACGTACATATATGCCTATTAATACATAAAATTGAAAAACAAAACGTAATGTTAAAGTTTCATTCAAGTTGTTAGAGGCGTTTCCGAGATATTATCTATCATATCTATATGTCATATATATAGTCAATACCCGAATCTAGGCGCTCCTAAATTTTACTAGTTAAGTACCTCATCTTCCTTTCCAATAGCAAGTCGAGCCTCTCCTCGCTTCGCTCGCTCGGCTTTTGTTGATCACAAGCTAACCCTAACCTAACCTAACCTCGACTTGCTTTTAGATTTAACTAGTCTAACCTAGGAGCGCCTAGGGTTCGTGTATTTATTATAATATATGCATTAAACACAAAATCACGAAAAGTATTTGACCTATGAATAATATTTTGAATAGGTTAGCTAGTCTATGAATGGATTTTGAGATAGGACCGAATTAAGGGGCTCTTAAGGCTGACGTATATTTATATAAAAGTCCTATGTTTTTGTAATTAGAGACAAACATTCTGGTTTAAAATGTAAAATACTTAAATGAAACGGTAATTATTTTATTCCAAATCTTAAAAACAATAAAGACAAAACTTTTAATTTGACAGGGAAAAACTTTTATAAAAATCTCACATATATTTTGTTGTTACAAAAAAAAACACCCTTACGTAGAAGGCCAATCTGACTTTATATACTTGAAGTAGCGTAAGTTCAGCTTTACTGACTATCCGTTCTATGGAAACCTTTTTCCTATCCAGTAGTACCAATAAAAGAATAAGATTTATAAAAAGTGTAAGACGTGTCTGTATATATAATAATTAATAACAATAGAGAATTAAGTTTTAGTCTATTTTATTGAACTAAGTACGTTATTACAAAAGAAAGCAGACTACAGAACTACAACTTCCCAAACACTGTCAATCCTCAATGTTTTATCACATTACATGTGGAATTTTCGAAATATCATCCTTAGCCTATGTCGACCTACTCTAATAGTCGGCATTTCTAGATCTATACTCAGCAATATGGACTATGCATTGATAAATCGTTACTGCCAATCCACGAGGTTCCTCGATCACTAAGTTGATCAACTTGTTAAGGTAACATAACCGGCAGAAACATTTACAAAAGGAATAAGAGTTTCAAATACCTCTACTTTGCTTTCACGTTGCGATAACCAATCTGCCTTACAAGAAGCAAATAAATGAGCATTGTACTGTTACTTACGTCTAACTTTAATCTTGAGTCGGGATTGCGATGCCAGATAGTGTACGAGCTCAGCGTGGACCGCGTCGTCCACGCGGTACCCATTCACGCTCACCAGCTGGTCACCGACCTGAAACCAACAATGACCACCAACGTTTAGCTGCTCCTGGTAGACGAGATGTATAGAGATATTTTCTTACATACTAGCTTCTTTGCTATAGTGGCTTCATGTCGTGTATATATATATATTATGTATACGAGTATATGTATGTGTATCTATAAAAGTAAAACTATTTTATTTATTATGTATTTGCATTCGTTTAAATTTATATCATATCTAAATTAACATTTTAATTTTCTATTAACCTTCCCTGCCATGTCTTTTATGTGCATCACTCTAAGGTTGACTGGTAGAGAATGTTTGTATAGCATAAAGTCCGCCTGTGTACAATTTTGTGTATGAAGTTTAAATAAATAAATAAATATAGTAACTACCTTATAAAGTGTCCAGCATGTTAGTTACTACAGGAACATATTTATTTAAACTTTCACCTAAACTATAAATATTGGCCTAAATTTATGAAATAGAGACCGTCTGATATGCTGCCTATCTATTTCATACCTACCTTGTTTCCTAAAAAAGAAACCTACGCCTATATATGGAAATGGTAAATATGTTAATATACCTACCTACTCGAGGCCGAGGGAAATCGCTATTATGAATTTATTGATTCATTTTACTAATTTTACTACGACGAATTTAAATAAATTTACATAATTGCATTACATCAAATATTTTGTCAGATCAATGTTACAGTGACCTCACCCAAAAAAAAAAATTAACATATGACTGTATCAACTAACATAACTCTATACAAATACTTACGATACAAATGACAAATTAATCGTGAAATGTCACAAAGTCGCGGAAACATGAGTACAGATTTAAATTGATTATGTGCAGATCTAGAGTATGAAGAATAGATAAAATATTTCTCGGTGTAAAATAAAATAACAATGGGCTATTAAGTTATTAGTTCTGTAGATGTTGCGCAACAGAAACACTCGGTAGCACCTGTTGGCAACTGACGCAACAATTCAGAAATACCTTTAGAAGGTCTTATTTAATACATGGGAGCATTATTCGTTGTGAACATCTTTCATTGGAGCCTATGATTGTTATCTTTGAGGTTATCATCAAAGTGGAACTTGGAGAGTACATCTGCTAGAAATTAGGTTGAATCTGTTCTGAGCCGAGATGAAACGAAGCAAAGAAAACTATCAAGTTAAAATCACTTAGTATAATTTCGGTTTTATTCGTATACAATATAATAATGCGTATGATATAAAATCACAATCTTGTATTTTATTATTACTAGTTAGATAGATAGAATATACTTTATTTGCATAATACAAATTTAAAGTACAGTGAATCAATAAATTATTACAGACTTGTATATATGCAACAATGCGGCTTTATTGCTGAGAGCAATCGTTTCAAGGCAATCTTAGGGTAATCGGTATTATAACAATCATTGTTATATATATACGAAGATGTATTACTAGTATTACGAGTACCTCACTTGTTTTTAGTACATAAAACAAAATTGATTTCACCTAAACATCATATTAACGTCATATACTTTTTTCTTTAAATCACAGTATAAGTACTACGTATTTAAATGTAACATTTTGTATAACCACTAAGAATTCATAATAGGACTCAAGACAAGATGAGCTATTACCTATATTTTCACATAAATAAGTAGAGAAAATTTACTAATAGTGTTATGTATTGTGTGTGTGTTCCATAAAGACTACTCAAAACATATACAGATTAATTAATATCAGAATTAACTGAACAAGATATTACAAAGGCAATGTTTGTTGCTCAAAGATAAACTCATTGAAAATACTGTGGTTTACAAGCACGTCAGTGGGTACCAGTAGCCATACCAAGGACAGAAAACCCTGGCCTACTTTCATCAAACGACGCTATCGGCAATTTGAAGTTTATTCAAAGGGTTTACGGGTACTCATAACTATATAATTTCTTTCCATAGACCGGTCTGTTTCTCTCCTATAAACACGTTTATGAAACTACTCTCAATTGAACTGGAGAAGTGATTGAAATTACGGAAATATTTACAATACAATAGAAAGCTTGTAACGTGCGTGTAACGTAAATCGAAATGGGAAATGAATGATGTAGTGACGTCACGTGATGATGCCGGCGCGTGTCGGCGTGTCGGTGGTCGCGGCGCGGGCCGAGTGACGAGCTAGCACTTTCTTCACGTCCGCCTGAGCCGCGGTAAAAGAAGCCGGACAGGTCACCTTGGTGGCCCACATATCGTACAACTTTCGATCGGACTTTCGTTCCAAGTCACCTTTTTTGCCAGAGTCGCGGGAGAACGCCAGACTCCAAGACGCCCAGCCCTCCCAAATCAATTCACTTTCTTTTGTGGAATTGATGCGATTAATATCTTACAACATAGCGGTAAAGGAAACATCGAAATGCTGCAATATCCAGGTATAGGTGTAATTAAATTAAAACGTTTATCTAAATACCAACTTTAATTATTGCAATTTGCTGCAACCGCTGTAATTAATCTTACGATAAATTTCTTATTTTTTTTTAATCTGTATGTAATAACTTGCTTTCCTTCAAGTGATAAGTTTGCAACAACCCTCGATCATGATCCCTGATTTAACATGGTAGTCAGTACAGTATGCGTAAAGGAACACCATGCGCGCGAGTCGTCGGTAATGTCTCAAAAATTACAGTAAATAAAAAAAATCATACAATGGCAAATAATTGTATCGATAATAATTATACCACCAAATTCGGTGGTAAAACTTACGTTAATAATTTATAAATCGCATTGTTTCATAAAAATTTTTACAGTTATAAGTAGATTACATTAATATCCTAGATACGTTATTGTTATTTCATGAAATACCCAAATTACAAAAAAGAAGTTACGTTCCAACCCGTCTATCAATAAAATATTATAAAGCAATAAAATTTACCTATTATATAATTTAGGTCACGTATTCGAACCACAATGTAGACAACAAAGGAGACTATTAGATACAATAAAAATATATTCCATACCCAAAAATACGCTGACCAAAAATAAAAATGTAACCATAACTTTTTCATGATGAATGTAAGAAAATATGTCGTTTGCATAGATTGCATAATAACAGGTCTCCGCCTGTGCTCGAAACAAAGCTCAGACCTACGAGCATTATCTATGGGCGTTTGTTTAACACACATTTCCACAATTATTTCCGAACCTCCTAACCAATTTCGAAATAATACTTACGTATTATCACAGTATATAATAGTATTACGTAATTTTATTAAAATTCTTATAAGGTCATAAAACGCGATCACAATAAGTCATTTTGTATCGACATTTTTGTAACTAAACTCATGTTTTTCTTTGTTCATTCGCATATTAATATCCAATGAACAAACACAACTTCAATTATTGCGTACTTTATTATGTGTATAAATGATAAATAGTAATCATTTATATATATTTCTATCATTTACACCATTTATAACTCAAGAACAGCTGGACCTATTTTTATAAAATTTGGTTTGTTGGATTTGTTTCCATCCCGAACAGCAGAATAACTATTAATATGTCAGAAAATATACACAAATTATCAGGACATGGTTTTTTTGGAAAATCCACTGGAATGAGATGGGAACGAGTAGATTAAGCCACTGCGAAGCGTGAGCTGGTCGATAATTTGAAATACTCATAACCAAAATTTCCAGTTCCACATTCACTTTTAACGTTACAGATTTTAGCTAACCCAGTGACACGTAATTTATGATCAAGAAAAAACTAATTAATACATGATATACGTAATGCCAACACGTTATGCGAATGTTACACAAATCTTTACAAAATAATGGCAGTAGCTTACATAGTGATTGATTTACAATTTATACTATCTTGCAACATTTACAAAATGTATTTGAATACAGTTACAAAATTTATATTTCAATAAGATACTTATATATAATAGATGAAATAAAGATCAGGCAAAGAACACAGGTTAGTATTATAACATACAAGATGCAGAAGTTAAACTTACAGACCATGATTAAAAGGGAGAATTATGTATATCCATTTGAATTTTTTTATTCTCTTGCACTCTATACTGAGGGTAGACGCTAAATGAAATGGTCAAATCCAGAAGTGATCATAACTAGAAGTGGTCAAAACCAGAAATGGTCTTATGCAAAAGTAGTCATAATAAGACGTGGACACCAAACGCCAAAACGATTTTACACCCCGACATCGTTCAACCTCACATGGAATACTGTTTACGTCTGTGGGTCGGTGTGTCCAGTGCTTGCATGCTCTATTTGACCGCATACAACGAAGAGCAGTTCCAACCGTCGAGGACCCACTCAACCAACATCTCTCGTGTAGAGAACACGTAGAGATATTGCGTCTCTTTGCGTGCTATACAAAACATATCATAGGGAGTGTTCGGATGAGCTGTTTCACTTGATATCGGCCGCTGAATTCCACTACCGTGGACCTTGCCATTGCTACAATTTCACCCATGTCATCTTGATAATTGGTGACCTCTCAGAGTACGTTTTTTAAGACTAAAATGTCTTAAAAAAACGTACTCTGAGAGGTGCCACGAATGGTGAAATTGTGGAATATACTTCCCGCAGCGATGTTTCGAAAAGTTTTGACATGGAAGCCTTCAAGAACACAGTCAATAATTCCCTCAAAAGACTGGCAATAGATCGGCGACCCGTTGGTGTTGCTAATTTCCATAGGCGGTGGTGATTGCTTTCCATCTGGTGATTCATATGCGCGTTTGCTCCCCTCTCATATAAAAGATACCATGAAATAAAAGATCAGCATTTTGGAAAATAAATACGAGTATTTGTAAGCTGCCCGACTGGTGAAGTATACCAGTCACAGAATACCGCAGACAAATAACAATTCCCTCAAGGGATATTGTGTTCCTGCGAGTTAATGAGGTCACCAGGAAGGAAGGAGTTGCTACGTTGGCAGCGGGAGTGGCGGCGCGCGAGCAATATTTCGTGTTGGGAGCATATATATGGCTGGCTACGGTAACCGCTTCACATCAGGCGGACCGTATGCTTATCTGCCACCCGAAGTAGTATAAAAAAAAGACTAAATACATAGAGCAATATCTGCTAACGAGTAATAAATTAAAGTTCGTAAAAAAAGCAACATGTTCGAGCATTCAATATAGGTATACTAATAATAGTGTGTAATAGTGGTTATATAAAGAATATGAAGCTGTATTGCCTGATAAATTTCAGCATATAAGGTTAATAACAATAATCATATATTGTAATATTGCAAATGAAGATTACGCGAAGTTTCTCAAAGGTTTCGCATGAAAGGTCACCTGAAGACACGCTCATCATAAGCATTGCAATATAGCCAGGGGCGAAAACACCTGTACTCGCGCTATGAACTACGAGTATGTGATGTTTGCGCATTATCGGTGACTCATAAGCGATAACTATTTGTTCGCTTAATGTACATATGTCTCTCTTTTACGTATTATTTACTTAAGTGCACCAAAAAGACTCGCAAATATCCTTTCAAAGCAATAAAATTCGTCAAACTATTCTTCCGTGTGTAGACTTTACACTACAAACGTGTGTGTACGAAATGAGTATATTTATCATTGTTTGTATATAATTGTATATCACCTATACGCCATTTATGACTTTTTTTTACACAAAAAAATATTTTTATTCATTATTTCCTTAAATACCTACATTATAAAAACTTATCTAAACTTAATATATCCAAAAGTAAGTGTTTTTATTGTCTTTCACTAAAATAACACAAAATATATAGAAACAGTGTAACAGATCAACAAAATTTTACAAAGAGCTAGTTTAGAGACCGGACAATGACATAATATATAATAGGAGGAACCTTTGACAACAGCTAGTATGTGTAAAAATGAGTAACGCAAAACTATACTCCAAAAACATGAACTTAAAAAAAAAATAACTATAATCAAATATAAATCGTAGCTCTCCAAAACTAGTTACATAATCAGTTGCCTACCGATAAGAAATAAGATAAAAACGAGAGTTTCTAGCAATCACAATTGTTACAGAAACATGGTCACAGTCACAGCGGATGCTATCGTGAAATCTCAAGGACCACATTATCTCAACAAATGTTACACAAGAAGCTATAATAGTTATAAGTAAAGAGGCGAGCACGCTAGCGGAGAGCGGTAGAAAGTCGCCAATCAACCAGAGTCCGAGCGAGGAGGTAATTCAGTGAATCACGCACCGGACATGTACGGCCCCGCCTCGCAAGAACGCAAACTATTTTTAAATAATTGTCATATAATTGTAGCAATTTTTCATAGACCCTTTCCTGTAGTTAGTTGTCTAAAATATAGGCTTCGTCGGCTTTTCATCGCAGGCAGTAATTATTTAACTAGTTTCACTTCTTGTTATTTAACTAACAAGTACTTACAAACAGAAACACAACGTGAGCCATAATCTAAGAAACCAAAGAAAAATCTTTGCGAAAATTACTTCATACAGGTTGTAGACACCTGTCGAAACTACAACAAACAATAATGTCCGCTCTCTGCGGCTGACACACTTTGATAAAGCACATTTTGCTGACTCAGGTTAGAGAGGTTAGGCACTATTTCCGAACGATTTACAAAGTCGTTGACTCCAGATACAGTTTTAAACTTTAGCGCTTGTGTATTTCCCAGGATTCTCTTCGACTCATTGTTATGCTTAAATAACGACGGATGTACCCATGAATTTTTCGTAACTTCTTTGTTAAGGAAGTAACTATGTGAACACCAAGCTTTTTGAGAAACTGTTGCAGATAATGTGTTTAACTATCTCATTATAATGAACTGCGTTTATAATTCGTGCGTTTTAATTAAATAACTCACTCTCAAGAATTTCTATGTAGAGAAGTATACAGATCATTTTGCGTAGAAAGTTGTTTTCTTTTCACTAAATATATGCGAAGGTAACATACATCCACAGACGATAAACATATATCACATAATATGATGGCTATATCTACATACATTACGTTTGTACGCATAAAGTGTAGATCAGCAAATGATAAATGATAAGTTAATGAAGTAGGTATATCATAGATTAAGTAAGTTATTGAACAGCAGCGAATCGCAACACAGAACCACGCAATCGGTAACAAAGTGTTTGACCCAGATGCCTTTGACTGTGCTGAGATCTTCAATGGCATTTGAGAGGGTATTACAACTTTAACTTGTGCCAATGTGGTAAATTGGAATGTCAAGCTTTGTAGCACTTGCGATAGTCGTCATAGTTTTATGACCCTGTATACCCAGGAGAAACAGGTTCCAGATGTATGTTGTACATTTAAATAACAGGAGACCACATTTTCTATTTGTCTTTAACGAAAGGGATTATGTAACCTTTGGAAACAGGGTTACTCACTAGTGGATCAGTCTGGACCCTAGGTTATGCCAACATAAAACCCTGGTGTAAATTTTATCTTAGCAAATAATTACTTGCATAAATATATAAACGTGTAATACATAAACATGCATATCTAGGTCACGTGTTTAAGGATGATAGCGACGAACTTCTGCAACTATTAATGATGCGAAAAGTTGCAGAGGGGGCAAGACATGGTCGTAGAGAGAAGTCATGGTTACGAAACTAGAATATAGACCGGGATTACGACTCAAGATGAACTCTTTCGCCTGACCTAAGATAAGATAAAGAAGCAAAACTCACATTTTTTACGTTTTTTTACGTCACGTTTGATGCCGATTATGCCAAACTGATCAATAAGTGTCACGCACAATGGCCCAATCAAGTGGCTGAGTGCAGAAACAGACCAGTGAAACAAAAAAAAATGTGATCAAATAAAAAAAAGAGTGTGCTTTAGACACGACACACGACAGAAATAAAACTTATTTAGCTCTAGTAACTTATATCTTGACTTATAACTTGACATATTCATGACGCTGGACTGGTAAAAAACGGGGCGTCAATGTGAATGGCGAGTACATCTCACACCTTCGGTTTGCCGACGACGTGGTCATAATGGCTGAATCGCTGGAGGATCTCAGTCGTATGTTGGTCGATCTCAATGCTGCTTCTCGACGTGTGGGACTGGGGATAAATTTCGATAAGACGAGAGTCATGTACAACGACTTTGTCATCCGGTTATAGTAGAGAATACCGCTATTGAAGTGGTTAAAGACTATGTCTACCTCGGACATTCCATACAGCTTGGCCGGGGTAATTTCAACAAAGAGATCGATAGACGTATTCGACTGGGCTGGGCAGCTTTTGGAAAGCTTCGGTACATCTTCGCCGCACAGATACCCCAATGCTTGAAGACTAAAGTCTTCGACCAGTGCGTCTTCCCTGCAATGACATATGGTGCAGAGACTTGGACACTGACCATCGGACTGGTTCACAGTCTAAAGGTCGCGCAGCGAGCGATGGAGAGGTCTATGCTCGGGGTTTCTCTGGGGGATCGAATCCGGAACGAAGAAATTCGACGGAAAACTAAAGTTGTCGACATAGCCTTCAGAGTTCGCAAGCTGAAGTGGCAATAGGCGGGTCACATCTGCCTCTAACATAAGAGTATGTATACAATATGACATAATGTAGTTAAGCAAATAGGATACGTGTGAGAAAACACAGAAAATATACAATCGCTAACAAGTAATGCAAAAAATTGTCACCACGGAGATTCAATCGTCCCTACGGCCCGCATGTATGAAACAAACGTAGAAACAACAATGAGATAATGCTATATTGCCCAATGACCGTGTAAAAAGAACGAGAACTTCAACACAATGAAACAATTTTAGTGTACATTAGATTTCATACAATGTGTACGTAAGTACTACCTAATGTTTGTGAATTGCAAGAAATATTGTGATTTTGTGACTATTTTTTTCCTACTTACAACATGACGATGCTCACAATTTTATAAAAATGATAGATTCTTACACAAATGAAATATAGTTTTTACTTTTCTTATGTGATAATTATTACCAGAAAATCTTGAAGCAATTGGAGCCAAGCGCAGATGGTTTAAATATTTCTCTATCTGTTACATTCCGATTGAAGTTTGACTAAATAGTTGGACTAGAATACTAGGATTCCTAGTCTTCTCTAGACTCAGTCTCGGTATTTCTCTGTTTATAGCAGTCATCTGCCAGAGCTGTGCGAGGATACAGTTGTGTGGTAAGCCTTAAAAATCTATCAAAAACATGTACTTCATTTTCACAGGCTCGTTTAGAGCCGCTATCGTGTAAAGGAGCTAGTAGAGCGAAGTCTTACATAATGTATGCAAAAATTTCCTACTAGACGTGCCTACCATAAACCGGTACACCGCTTCCTTCCTTACCCTGCTCAGCTTCACAAACGTCATCAATCACAAACATAACTATAGTTTTTTTAAGAGCCCTATTACATTTGCACGCTGACGAGCTCTCGCGCAGTACTAAACCCGCGAAGGCCGCCGGTGCATCGTTTTTTGTAGTAATTTTGAAGTTATATTTATCGTTTTTATTGAAATAATATAATAAATTCATGCTACAAAGTTTATTCATCATGAAGTAACAATTATTCTCGTATAAATTTTGCTTAATAATATTATCGTTTATTCGAGAAATTAACAGTTTACTTAAAGCGATTTTCGAAGTTTTTTGGTTAAAAGAATGTTTTTTTCTATATTAAATCAATGATATTTCAAAATTCCGACGCCGCTATGTACTATACGACTATATAACAAATAACATTCTATTTTTTTTTATTTCATTTGTTTGGAACAGTTGTACAATCCAGGAGCTCAAAATAGTGAATGCGCGCATTTTATGAAAATCTTTCTCTGCAATTTTGATTTAAATTATTTAAAACGTTAAGCAAAATTTACAAAAAGCGAGGCCGCTATGTACTATGCGAATAGCTATTCTGTACTATTCAATAAGTCAACATTGTTAATGTATTTTTGTTTCTGAGATCAAGAACGCCAAAATTGGCCATTTTACGCAAAAATCACAGTCAAAATGTAATATGGCTCTTAAATAGCGATGTCGCTGAAAGTAGTGTTTCAATTATTGAGCGTATATATATCTGTTTGTCTGTGATGTACGGGTATGCATCACGCACAAACTATTAATCCAATTCATGTGCAATTTTTACGGTGATAGCTTATATCTAACTCTAGACTACTTTTTATTCCAAAAAATACAACTTCATGGATTAACATCTGGAACAAACTCACGAGCACCGCTAAGTCATTTCGCATGCCTGTATACAAATAAGGCATTTTTGTTCGATAATTAGTACTAGAACATTTTTTTATTCTTAAATAGCCATCCATAACAACATGTAACAAACAAACAATATAATGTTTTTGAACAGTGTCATGGAAGTTGCGACAACATCCCCAATAAAAAGTTACGCGTAGCGAAAAATTAAATAAAAATAACCTACCTTTAACCCTTGATGATGTGCTTCAGAATTGAAGTCGACCTTGGATATAAAGAAACCGGTGGCGTATTCCCGGCCTCCTCGTAGCGAGAAGCCGAAGGCGGGAGCGGCGCGGCGCGGGCGCAGCAGTCGCACGGCGCGCACGCGACGCTCCGCAGCAGCCGGTACCGGCGCCCGACCCGAGCCCGATGTCGTCGACACCGTCGATGTTGCATACATTGTACCACTGAAAAAACATCATAATATTTATTGAATTGTCAACTGAACGACGTCCACTTGACTGCTGAATGTAGGGCCCTTATTTAGAATTTCATATTAGTTCTCGTTCGTTCTCTTCAGTGGCATGAAATACTTGCTTCTGCGGCACTGCTCCACATTAATAAAATACGGGGAGAACACGTATCCTAAAATGTTAGTCCGGAATATATGGTGCCAAATTTCACTTAAAAACATACAAAATCCAAACACCTTCATAAACTTTTTCATTTATTGTATTTACTTTTTTGTCTTTATTAACCACAAAAAATAAGGATACAACAGGCGGATTTGATGCTAAAACTACCACCTTTCTGTCAACGTTTGGGAAAAGTACATACACGAATTGTATGAAAGTTTCGTAGTGTTAAGAAGATAACCCTACGCCCCTACGCTACGCACCTCGACTATTATATTCTATCAATATTTTCTAGCAAATAAGCGAACGACGTGGCTGATGATAAATAGCTATTGCAACCTATAAACGCTAGCAACATCATTGGCATCAGTGGCAACACTAACGCGTTGCCAGCCCTGTAAATACCCTTTCATTTGATACTCATATTGAAGGGTTTGTAAAAAATATCCCATATGTAATGCACCATTTTGTCGAGGCGGCCATCTTGGATTCACAATGATATTGAATATATTCAATAGGCTAGACGACATTTTTTTCCTTCAATTTGTTATTCAATGACGTCATAATAATATAACTGTAGATGAAAAAAATACTTCAATAGCATAAAAACTTTGATAACTTGAAAATCACAATTTTGGACTTTCCCGAAAACGCTCCATACAGAAGGCTACTGAGTTATGACGTCACACTACGCCTAAGTATTTTGTATACATTAGAACAGAAATTTGTGCGACAGCTGTGTTAAATACTGCATTTTTGTAACTAGTAACAAAAGTTATAGTATTTTTACTGTTTTTCCAAAGTTATTACATATATTTTTTTAAATAATTTCATCCTTTTACATTGGACTTTCCCACCAAATTTTGATTGTCCATAAAACAAATGGGACATAAATAATTAAAAGATCGCAAATCGTCCTAGTTCTGTATTTTTTTTTTTTGTAATTTTAGATCATTGTCTTCTGGGCTATTAAATTGTCATCAGAACTAAAGGTGTACGTACCAAATATGAGATCAATGTTTCAACAGGAAGAGGACATTTTTAAATTAAATAATAATAATAATAAATATTGTCAGACAAATTACACAGCGCCATCTAGCCCCAAAGTAAGCGAAGCTTGTATTATGGATACTAGACAACTGATAAACATACGTAAATACATTTTTTTTTTGTAAATACATACTTATGATACATAGAAAACACCCAGACCAAGACAAACAGACATGTTCATGCACACAAATGTTTGTCCTGTGTGGGAATCGAACCCACGAGCGTTGATGTCGAAGCCGCGTCATTGACCGCTACGCCACCGAGCTCGTCAAAAATTATCTACTAAAGACACCAAAAAACCACAAAACATGCCATGTTTCAGTTGTATATACAGAACCATCAATATATAGACAGCTTGCAAGCGAGGTAAATATAAAGCATGCCAACACATGCGTGCGTGACCTGCTGAACCTGATAAGTAATATCCGGAATTAACCTCAAAATAAGAAGCCTTTGGAACTCGCCGGTACAGAAACTTTATATTAAGTTAATCCTGAGGAGACCTTCTATTTTACAGCCTCAGTCGATCGAGGACGAACTCGGTGGTCGAATGGCTAGCAATGTCTACTTTGAGTCCGGGGTCGTGGGTTCGATCCACGCACAATACAAACATTAAAATTTGTGTGTATGAATATGTCTGTTTGTCTTGGTTTAGGTGTTTTGTATGTATGTATTTACAAAAATAAAAGTATTTTATCAGTTATGTAGCTTTTATATCCGCTTTGCTTAGTTTGGAATTTTGCTTAGTTTGGGACAGTATGTAATATATGCCATACTGTCCCACATGAGTATCCACTATGAGTATCGAATGAAAGGGCATATAGTATGTCAACATACTATATGCCCTTTCATTCGATTCTCATAGCATAGGGTTTAAAGTGGAAATTTTAAATCGCCATTTTGTGACGTCCGATAAATTATGTAGATTAATCTAATATCGAAATAATAATAGGTTATCATGCATTGTCACGAGAAAAAATGTGAGAACCAAGTGTACTTTTCAGCTCAATCAGACACTGGAAAGTGGTCAAAATTTGATTTGATTGCAGACACAGCGGTGAAAATAAATAAAATCTTGAAACAGACAAAAGGATTTAAAAAATATTTATAAGAGAGGTAGGACGCAACGAGACGTCGTACTGTCTACTGCTACCGCTAATCCGGCAAGAGCGGTGCGGGTAAAGGTATAGGTAAAGGGATAAGGGCATCCACTCCCAATGTTTCTGACCTGAAACGTTAGCCTGGATATGGCAAAGGCGTTCGATCGGGTCTGACACCGTAGCCATCTGTCCAAGTTACCTCCATACTACCTGCCTGAGAGGTTAAGCGAATGGGTTGCTAGCTTCTTGTCCTGCAGAAGCATTAGAGCCGTTGTAAATGGCAGGTGCTCCGATAGCATGGACATTAATGCTGGCGTCCCGCAAAGTTTGTATTGTCCTCAACACTGATGCTTTTTTTTATATATATTAATTAGCTCAGCATATTGGCTCCGCTTCGCCTGATGGTAAGCAAAAAGAGGAGCAACAATCGCATCGCCAACGGACAAGAGACCTTAATGTCTTGTCAGTTGACGCTGTAATGCTGGCCTACAAGATGCTTCTTCACGCTTCGCTTGAAGGATCCCATATTGTATGAATGAGGAAATACGTATGCCGGCAACGCGTTCCACTTTTTAATGATGCGACATAGATAGGAGTTGAAAAACTTTTTAGTACGCGAAGGAATGATCCCAACGGTAAACTTGAGTTATCGCGAGCCTGCACGTGAAGTTCTGTGACGGAAAGGGGAGGTAGGGATAAGGGAAAACAGTTCTTCAGAGCACTCACCATGGTATAGGCGGTAAAATACGCTTAGTGAGCCAATATCCCTGCGGAGCTGAAGAGGTTCAAGATTCTTGGTGACTTCTTCGTCACCATTTATGCGGACCGCTCGTCACTGCAACCTATCGAGAACCTCGAGGAGATACTAGGCGGAACCATCCCAGAGATGCGAGCAGTACTCCACGAAGGCCCGAACTTGAGTCTTATACAAGAGACAAAGCTGGTCCCGCGCGAAGAACCGCCGCACCCAGTTCAGTATCCCGAGTTTTTTTGAGGTTGTTGAGATGAGGCTCTCAATATATTCCCTTTGGTTAAGGTTGCAGCTCTCGCAAATTGAGCGAAGTGCTCTGAAGACTGGGTATAGGAAGGAACGGAGATGATTCTGCTGACATCTTGCATTACTATGCGGACGACAGCACCTGAGACACACGGGCCGAGCTAATATCCCACGCTCTCTGGTGGAGGAGAACCGCGAACAACTTGTGTCTGAAATCGAGAGCACACTAAGTAGAGTGTCCGATTGGAGGCGACAGAACTTGGTCCAATTTAACCCCACTAAGAAAACCCCATTTGTTTTGTAGCTCCTCACGTCCAGAACAC
Source organism: Hypsopygia costalis (assembly GCA_937001555.2). Lineage (NCBI taxonomy): Eukaryota > Metazoa > Arthropoda > Insecta > Lepidoptera > Pyralidae > Hypsopygia > Hypsopygia costalis. The sequence goes on from OW443329.2 coordinate 20,088,199, forward strand.
ACTCCTTACCATCGCCAAAAGTATTGGGAGTTTAGTAGTTGAAATGTCCAGCGACAACCAGTTTCGTTGACATTTGGACTGGCGTTGAAAAAACTACTTGTGCTCAATAGGGTGAAGCAGTATTTCAAACTCGCGGCAAAGGCTTCTACTTTACAAATCTCAAGTATGGCCGCCTATGGAGTACTGTCGTTTATGGGCATGAGCACCTAATCAGTTTGAGGTACAAGCTGTGAGAATTATTGATGATTCCAAACTGATATACGATTTAGAACCTTTGAGTATGAGAAGAGATTTTGCGTCTCTTTGTGTGTTCCGTCTATTGTACAACGGGGTGTGGTCAGAGTAGTTATTTGACATCATGTCCACCGTCTCCTTCTACAATAATTGCAGAGAGGCGATTCATTCATTCAGAGGGAATTCATCCTCACTCATTGGAATCGAAGTGGTCATGTACTGTGCGGTTCCAGAGAAGTTTTCTTACTCGTACCTACTATAAAGCTGTGAAATGAACTGTTTGTTGAGGTCTTCCCAGGAGTCTACAACTCTACAGCATGGGGTTCTTCAAAATGGCTAGGCTACGCTGGCTGCTTTCAATCGGCCCGGTTGTTTGTTTGCCACTTTAGTGGAATAAAAAAAATCATCTATACATATTAATATGTTCATAACTGAGGCTGAGGGCACATCGAATCACCTCTGTTACAAAACTTACAAAGTGTTTCCTTGACATTACCTCACAAATACTGACTCGACAAAAGGTCACGTAGTACTATTTATTATAATCAAACAATGCCTTTTCAAATAACTAAGATTCTTATATCGTGAACTAAATACAATTTAGAAACAGGATGCCCAAAGTTTTTAATTTTTCTTCTGGGAAATCGCAACCCATGGAAATTTAAAGAACTTCCGGTACTGCTAGCAATGGCTACTTTGACTCCCGAGGTCGCGGGTTCGATACCCGCACAAGACAAACATTTGTGTGCATTATCATATCTGTTTGTCTTAGTCTGGGTGTTTTCTATGTACTATATATAAGAATGTATTAACAAAAAAAATGATTTAAGTACCTTTATCAATTATCTAGTACTCATAGCACAAGCTTTGCACTTAATTGGGACTAGATAGCGCTGTGTGAATTGTTCAGAAATATTTATTATTATTATTCTATAGGGATAATTGAAGTTTAGGTTCTGATGTTGCGAGCATCCATAGGCTACGATGACTGCTTACCAGCAGGCTTCATACGACTGCTTTGCAACCTTAGTTGCATAAAAAATATGATCGAAGGCTAGCATTGTCAATTTCAAAGACAATATAACGTAGGTACCTATATTGTTGTTGAAATTGACAATGCCAGCCTTATCAGAATATTGACTTATTGAAAACGTTGTGTAGTTACATGGTAGATAAACATTTTCTGTTTATATGTGCTCTGAATGTAACCACCGGATCATATAATAATATTACTCATTACCTTTTTGCAGGCTGTCATAGAGATAGCATTCTAGTTGCTCTTTGAAAAACACAACTCCAAGATAATACACTTTTTCCAGTACACAAACTTAGGTCGTGTCAGGACCTAAGCTACTAATTCTATGCTCAGGACGCACATTTATCAGCACCTTCTCAGAACTAAATCCAAAGAGTAATATAATACGGGGTCAATCAAAGACATTGTCTTATTGACGCATTTTGTCTAAGCAGCCCTGAGAAACAGCCAGTCAGTAAAGAGTATAAAATAAAATAAACCACAGAGAATGTAATTAAAATAATGAGATTTTATTTCGAACTAAAAAATATGCTGAAAATAATATAAACTAACTTTTAGCCCAAGTATGCCGCGGAATTTCGAAAAATCCGACCTTCCACATTCAAGCGTTGCCGATCCTGTAAAAAACCTTTTACGCCTGTCTTGAAGAACCCCATACAGTAGTCTCCTGGGAAGACTTTGGCAATGAGTTCATTCCACAGCTTGGGAGGAGGTAGGAAACTTCTCTGGAACTGCACAATAAGAGCCATTTCAGCTTCAAAGTGTGAAGATGAATTCTGCCTATGGCGAGCAGTGCGACTATAGAAAGCTACCGTAGCCATCACATCAAACATCTCTTCTGACCACACTGGTCAGAAGAGATGTCGCGAGTTCGATCCCTGTACAATACAAATATTTGTGTGCACGAACCTTGGTCTGGATGTTTTCTATGTATTATATATATGTTTAAAGTATAATATCAGTTATTTAGCAACCAAAATCCAAGTTTTGCTTACTTTGGGTTCTTTTGTAAAATTCTTCAAAGAACATTTATTATTATAATAGGTATATCTAATCTCGTGTTACGGTGTTTGTGGTCGCACTCCTCCGAAACGGCTCGATCGATTTTTATGATTTTTTTTATGTATACTTGGTACTTTATGATCTATTGTCATACGTACCTATTTCATACCACTAGGCGATTGTCTCTATCCAGAAATTCACTTGTAATAATTTATATGGGTCAACCAGTATATATAAATAAGGGTCGCAACGTCTTTCTGTCTATTCAATTATACCATTTTGAAGGGAGTCCCCAATCCGATTTACATGAGATCATGAGATTTTTTATTATATACCTGTGTTATGTTATATCGTTTCTCAACTTAGAAGTCGCGATTATTAGGGAGGGGGGAGGGGGATTGGGGGGGTGGGGGTTGTCCTCAGTATTATAGGTGTCCCAATGTGTACATAAAATAAGAACTGCGTACAAAACATTGCTTTTATTTGGCTATATAATAAAGAATTATATCATAGTTGAAACGTTGAGAAACGATATTGTAGGATATAGAGGTATAGTACATGTAAGCAAAGCCACGGGCGCAGCTTGTATTATGTAGACTTATATAGAATATTAATCAATTTAATGAACGAGTCAAAGATACACTGAATGTTGGTTGCCAGCCAGTGAACTATTGCAAAAATGACTTGCGTAGAAGTTGCCCTTTCCTTCGCTATAATAGTGAGGTGCAAAGGATGCGGGGTCGTGAGCGAGGGGGAAAGAGGGGCGAGGACTGCAGCCTCATCAGGCGAGCAGTGCAATGACCTCGGTGTGCGCCTGCGCAGCCTCCCACCGTAACTTAGACTGGCACTAATGTTCGTCACACCACACTTATTGACACTGCACTGTGCTAAACCGACGACGTATGATACCTATGACATACAATCAGATTGTACGCCAGAATTTATATTCAGGCATATTATATAAATTACCTGCTTACAGGTAACCGGTACGTGTGAATACAAAGCAAACTGTACTTTTTCGTACACTTATTTTATCGTACCGAGAGTCGGGAGCGGTATCTAGTCCCTTTATATAAGCACCCTAATGTTACTTTGCTTGAGAATCAGCATGTTATGTTCTATTCAATTTCACTTGTCATCTAGCCGCCATGGCAGGTAGGGTGAAATAATGTGTTGTAATAATTACTCGCGGGCCGTCCACGCTTCGCTGTGGCTCAATCTTCCCGTTCCCAACGGATTTCATGTACAAACGTTGTCCTGACAATTTCATCATATATTTTTTTTTCGTAAATTGTTCTGATTTATGAATATACTATTCGGCTCTTCCAGATGGAGAGAATTATAAAATATAAAGATTTGTCGAATTTGTCGGAAATATCATGTCGAGTGGGAGCTTAAATGCGCCGCGTAAACAATTTGAATTCAATCCGCGTGAAGTCGAGCGGGTCGCTAGTTAGTTTATATCTAACTATCGTTAATATTCTGTTTGGACTATCAAGGATTACATCCTTAGGAACGGAAATAGTCAAATACTACACGCATCTAGATTGCCTGCGGAATGAATTCCAGACCAATTTAACCAACAAACTACAAAAAGGGGTGAAGTTGATTTTATGTTTGTTTGCGTGCATTTGTAACTTTATTGCACATAATTGACTTAGATTCTATAAACAATTTAAACATATACAATATATACGAGTATACATTACAAAGGCGCACTTATCCTACAAGGCATCTTTTCCAGTCAACCTCTAAGGATTTGAAAAGATTGCAAACTTAATGAGGCTATTTCCAGTACAGTTAATATACCTAGCGGAAGTATATTAACCACCAGGTATCTACATTACTTTTATGTTATGACTATTTGTTATCCTGGTGGTGAGGGAGGGATAAAATAGAAGATTTAAATCTTTAAAAATAAGCTGATAAAAATATTATGACAAAGATCAGAAATACAGAACATAATTTCAAGTAACTAATGCTGGAGTTGATTTTTTGGCAGTAAGCGAATCCAGAATTGGGACCTAGCTAAATAGATCCCCCCCCCCCCCCCGCTTCTGGAAACCCTAAACTTTGTTTTTGTTCTATGTCTAACGATATGATTGACGAGCTCGGTGGTCAAGTGGTTAGCAATGGTTACTTTGACTCCGAGGTCGCGGGTTCGATTCTCGCACAAGACAAATATTTGTGTGCATGAACATGTCTGTTTGTCTTCGTCTGGGTGTTTTCTATGATATGTACTCGTATGTATTTACGAAAAAACAAATAAGTATAATATCAGTTGCCTAGTACCCATAGCACAAGCTTTGCTTAGTTCGGGACTAGGCAGTGTTTATTTGTCCAGGAATATTTTTTTATTATGATTTATACAGTCCAGCTTGGGAACGCAGGATATATTTGGTAGTATTGGCAGTAGGGATATGTTAACAATGTAAACGACTGATCAACACGAACGCGGTCAGACACGTGAGGACAGACGTTGTTGTCACTTGCCTTTCACAAAGTATTTTTTGTTCTTTTCCAATTGTATTTATATTTAGTTGGTCATATATATTGAGATTAAGTCATTTCAGTAATGGGTCCTTTTAGGACTCTGTGTCCATTTACGGAATAGGGCATTATCGTACGAATTGGTATTAAGCGCGGACCATAGTATTAGTGACAGTACTACCCGTATAAGAAATAGTACTACACGTAACTTGATATAAGACATTTTTTACCACAACCTGTGAAATTGTGGAATCAATTCCCCTCAGCGGTATTTACGAACAATTTCGACAGGCTCCTATGTCAAGTCCATGTCATGTTCAAGAACGGAGTCTATCTGGCAACGGATCGGCGACCGCTTGGTGTAGCGGTTCCAGAGAAGTTTTCTCCCGCGTACTGTCAAGCTGTGGAATGAACTGCCTGTCGAGGTTTTCTCAGGGGACTACAGCATGGGGTTCTTCAAAAAAGGCGTGAAGAGGTTTTTACAGGGTCGGCAACGCGCGTGTGATGCCTCTGGTGTTACAGGCGTTCATAGGCTACGGTAACTGCTTTCCATCAGGCGGGCCGTATGCTTGTTTGCCACACTGGTGGTATAAAAAAAAAAAAAAAAATCTCCATGGGCGAGGTGATTACTTTCCATCAGGTGACCCCTCATCATATAGGTACATATAAAAAACTCCGGACTCTACCAAAGCGGACATGTGTGAAGAGAAGATGTGTTTCCATACATTACACACCTCACTGTACCAACTGTACTCTGCTTGGAGCCGCATGCGTAAATACATTTTTTCAAATGTATTTTCATACATTTGAAAAAATGTATGAAAATACATCTCCTCTCCGCTTATATGGAGTCCGGGCCTTACTGAGGTAATTATCCCTTCGTCCCACTAGGATCCAGTCTTGATGGTGTAATTATCCCTTCTTACTGATTTCTATTTCCTTTTTACCCGACTGCCGAAGGAGGGTTATGTTTTTCGAGCGTATGTATGAATGTATGTATGTCTTATTATTTGGCACGCTCTACAGCCTAAACCGTTTCACAGATTTCAACATAAGTGGTGTTGTTAGATTCGTCTTAATCACGCGAGTGACATAGGCTATATCAAATATAAAAACAAATCAATATGGCGGCTGTGAGCCGTAAAACATTGATAAATAATAGCATAATCCATTTTTATGACAGAAAATCTATACAGTATTAACTGAAATTAGCGCGACTAAACAAACTCAAAACGGCGGCGGGAGACTTTAATTTATAATAAATATGTATACTAGTCGACCGAGGTTTACATGCCTTTTTTATGAGACTTTTTTTCCAGAATTGACTTATGCTATAAATACGGTTAAACATCTCTTTCACAAGAATACGTTAATACTTTTCAATTCTGTTGTAGTAACTTCCAACTAAGTATTAATATAACGCTAAGCATGTCCTAAACTTTGTGATAAGCATTTTTATTTACGTAGGTATCTCCTGCTATTAAATGCATTATCCAACAATGTAATGAAGTTATGAAGTGAAAGTCAGAATAGATTCGCTTGAGGGTAACACTAAACTTGCTACAAAATGTTTTCTACACGTAATTCTCTCAATGCGGAACTCGATAACAGCAACTGTTCAAGTAGTATGCTAGTGAATAATTTGATAGGCGTCCTCTCGTCATTTGTCAGTCAATCGACAATGTCTATTATACCCGACACGATGACTACGTAACTTATTTATTTCTTTAATTCATTTACCGTTATGCATTCATACTGAATTCTAGTCGCTTAAAGATCTAATCGTCTGGAAAGTTTTTTTTTACAAATTGTGCCATACGTTTGTTTTAGTAGTTTCTCTGTTCTAAAGGAGGTTACCAAATGTATTACCATTCAAGTTACAGTCACTATGTGTATTGTTCAGGCGCATCACAAATTTCTTTACATATTATTAAGCCAAAGCGCTTAAAATTTGAAAACGATAGACTACCTCCAAACAAAAGGCCGCAACCATTTCTGTGCTAATTTAGGTAGTATCTTATTCTTAGTATATATTTTAGATAGTATTTATAACATTATTGATTGATGCCTACTTAGTCTTTTGCTATCACTGCTCTGTATCAAGCCATATTCATCCCATTGCGGAATACCTATTACTCACCCCTGAATCGAAAAGAGTTTAGAGCGTCGTCCACTAATGTTTGCGGAGGTCAATGTTTTTTCTGTCAATGACTGTTGTTTAATGATAACAGCCGGGATCGATGGCTTAACATGCCTTTCATGCATGAAGCATGGAGGAGCTCAAGTTAAATAAACCCATCCATAGACTGACTTCGCTTAAGTTAGTAGATGGATGGAGATTGAAATTATAGAGATGAACTTTTTGGTAAAACAAAAGGTACCTACGATTTTATGTATACGTGTTGTGTGCTTTAATTAGGTCCATAGTCTACATTCTTCATTCATATCTTGAAAAGATTTCACTTGTTTCTATCGGAGTATACGTGGGCGGTCTAATATCGTCTTTAGAATAAAAGCCCGACACGTGGTGCGGCTCACTGATCGGCCATCGAGGCTCTGATGAAAGAGAAATAGAGCAGAGTGATATAAGTAATCACATGGAACGTCATCTCAAATTATTCGTTAATCTGTAAGGGCCCAACCACAATCGATTCAGATATCGTGGCTGCACTCAAGTTGTTTTAAAGATATCCAAATAACTTGTATCATATCAAGTAAAATTATATAATACGAAGACGAGATAAAGATGAATATCAAGGTTGATGTACACATACAAAACTGATTTTCAACAACATTAATAGGGGCCATCCATAAATTACGTCACACGAATTTCATGACTTTTGACCCCTCCCCCGTCCTTGTCACAGCTGGTCACATTTGTGAGATTACATATTTTGTACCCTCCCTAATGTGAGGTTACATATTTTGCAATTTTACATCTAGATTTAATGCTTTTGAGTTTTTCATTAATAGTTCAAAGTTCGTGTTTTAAACACTTAGATTATAATAGATTTTGAAATGTCACATCACGAAATTTAGGACCCCTCCCTCCCTCTTGTCACACAATATCACACTTCGGGGACCCCCTCCCTCCCCCTTAACGTGTGACGTAATTTATGGATAGCCTCTAATAACAAATTGCGTCCTATTTTTAAATCGCCTGTTCATCTCATCATATTATTACCTACGTACATTGATGTTATTAATCATTGTTTCATTGTTACATATTTAGAAAATAGAGCTCATGAAGGTCTTAAACAATCGACGGTAGTTTGGCAATGTATGAATTGTGGGATATCGGCGGCGTAGAGCGGCAACGGGTATGTACTCCCGCTGCTGGTGGGTCGGAATCGGACGCCGCAGGTGGCGAGCGCGTTCGACCATGACACCCGCGCCGCCCCGCTCCACAACTGTTCCTCGTTTTTTACTCAGCATAGTCGAGAGCAATGGCCTCGTCGAAATCGCGAACTGACTAAAATTATTAAAATACATTAACCACAATTGCCTTAACCCTGAATGTTAAGAGAACTACGATTATTATACAAAACCTGTACTGTGATTCGAAGAAACGCTCGTAACTTTTGACGAATACTTGGAGATGGTTTTAAAGATAAAATATTGTCACGATCTCGTTTATGGCCAGTTTTATAACGCATGACATAAACCATTTCCAATTAGATGTCTCGTAAATTTATAATGAAATGCTAATGATAACCAAATTATAATAATACCAACCTTATATATAATATTATTACAAATATATGAGTCAATGTAATTGTAATAATACCTTAATAAATCGATCGTTAAAACTTACAACCGTAAACTTCTTTTTCATACGCTAATGTATATTAAGTTAATGGTTAAAACATTGGTTAAAGCTAACGGATCAATGTTGCTAGGAAACAGTAAACAAAAACTTAAATGATAGCGGTGGCGGTTTATTATTGAGGGGATTCCTAATTTCCGGTAAGAGGAAAACCCGCGCCGGCTTCGACAGTAGGGATCGAATTTCCACCGCGGGTGCGACAATTCCCCCTCTACATTCAACAAAAATAATTAAACATGGCTTTAAATAGCTTGTATTATGATGTGACAAGGATGTGCCACTTTAGTAAATCTCTAACCAGTACCAGAGTGGAGCAAAGCTATCTTGCTGACTAAGAATGCCGTAAAATAATGACCGCCGGACAAACCGGCCGCGACGACTCCTCGCCAATTAACCGCCTCTGACCTCTGAGCTGCATGCCTGTACCGCCTATACGATACTATTCATAGATACCTGGACAGATGCGTGCCCTAGAATACTTCACATATCTCGGACGACGTAGCTATAGTATTAACATATATTAACATGCCCACTTTCTTTGTTCAATCAATTCAAATAAAAACTGTCATTTTAAAAGTTTAATAAATCAATCGTTGATTGTTTCAGCGTATAACAGTCGTCTTATTATGACTAATGGCAATTTTCGCTTTTATACCGAATTCAAATTAAAAAGATTATGAATGAAATAGAAACTTTTATGACAGGCAGTCTCTGACGGGAAAGATGTGAAGTGGAGACTGTGCGGTCCATGATTGCACAATCACACTCTTGATACACCTGCGGCCTGCGAGTCTACGACCATCACCACCATCCGACAACGGTGCGCCACCTTTTCATTTGATCGATCATTATCATGCTCGCAAACATTCGCTCAATACTTTCCTAAACTTGTATTTCACTAGTATCAGATTGACTATATATTTATTAGGTACTCTACCGAGGCGACAAACAGACACATAACATCCATTTTTGAGTCAGATATTCCTAAACACCATAATTAACTTAGTCTTTTCTTAAATTTATTACCAAACATCACTATTAATGAAAGTTACTTACTCTTACAAACACAGTAGGTTTTGTGTTTCGTAATTTTTATAATTGTACAGATTATGTAGATCACCGATGCAGGTATTATGTATTTATACGTTAATATATTTATTACTCTGAAATAATAAATAAACAAAAGGATATTTTTAATATTATAAATTATAAATCATTTCGACTGAAACCCATCATTTCAGGTACCATAATAATCTTATTATCTTATAACCTTACGAGTGTTAGTAGATAAGATATCTCACGAATGAATCGTCTGTACCAAACACAGAGAGAAAAATGTAAACAAAGAAGAAAGCTAGTAATTATAAAACAGAAGCATCGTGTACAAGTAAGCGGAGGTCGAAAGAAATCGTTTGAAAAAGCTGAAGGTTCCATGAATGGATGGAAAGTGAGCTGACGAACGAGACTGCCGCGATTTCTGTTCACACGCTCCCAAGATAAGCCAATGGTTATAACTGCAATAAACATAAGTAATTTACAGTAAGAATGATGCGCAAATTAATTTATTAACCCAGCGAGCGAAGCCAGCGAGGTCTATAAATCGAGTTCCGACAAAAAAAATATGTTTTTTGAACTATACGTACTTACAATATTGTTAGTCTCGTGATTTCAATCTGGTGTTCTGATTTTGATGAAATTTATAAGTAGGTGGTATGTAGGAAACGTAAATATAATTTTTAAGTGTAATAGACAACGAAATTTGTATAGTTGTTTTTGAGATACAATTTTTTCTCTATTACTTACTACCAAACCGTTGATCTGATTTTGATGCAATTTGGAGTCCAGCGATTCGCGAGTAGTGGCGCAATATTTATTCTCAAAAACTACTGAATCGATTTCGTTGTCGAACGAACTTATGTAAACTTGTCTTAAAGTTATGTTACTATTACTCATTACCCTTAGACCGAAATAGCCTCTAGTGTTTTCTTCTTACAAGGCATAGCAAAAAGGATAAACAGACGTAAGGGATAAAAGTTATATTACACACGAAAAAAGTTTATGGTATTCTAACAAAAGCTCCAACGAAACCTACCTATATTATCTATGGTAGGTTTTGGAGCATCTCTTATAGGTAGTTGGATAATGTCGAAAGTCTAGAAATTTATAGACAAGATGTAAAGGGGAGATACCATTGAAGATAGGAAATGAAGAATTTACTCGAATGGCGGTAATGTTGCAGCTGGGAGCTCCATGTCGTTGGTTCTGGGGGGCTACCGTCAAAGTTGAAGCCGATTCCCATCAGCATTCCCATTGCAAATAGCAAACTCCGGCTTAAATTTGTGGCAATTGTGTTTAACTTAGCTGGTAGAAACCCTGAAGCTCTACCGTCAAAATTAAAAATGTTTGTCAATAACTTAAAACTAAGACATATTTTTGGGACTCAAAATATTCTATGTTAATCGGCATCAGCTTCGGCGGAAGTGCCCCTGGTTGTTGCCGTTAAATGACAGTCGTCATCCCAAGCCAGTAGCCTTCGGGCAGCAGCTTGAACACGTGAAACTTGGCGTGGCGGAGCTCTACACCTAAACGCTTTCATTGGAATGGAGACCAGTATCCCATATTGACTTGAAAAGTTGTTTGAAAGACTAGCTCATTATTTGTAGTTAACATACAAGTTTAGTAAACAGATAATTGAGTACTAGGCATCTCATTAAAAAGACTTCAACGAGACATCAAATTTAAGAAAGCCAACAAACTCCAGATCATTTAATGTTTATTATGTTACTTCTTGAATATGTTCGATCCTGAAGTGTAATAGGCAATGTTTGAAAATTTTACATAGCATGTTATACACGCTATGTGAACATATCTGACAATTTTTACATTGCGTATTATGCAGGCTATGTGAAATTTTCATTTATTAAAAACAAATTAAAATTTAAACTAAAATTAACGCCCTTTATTTGTCTAACATTAGAAATATGTTATTTCGGAGATTTTCGATCGATATAATGTTAAATATTATTATGGTGATGCTCAGATATTCATATGCAAGTCTAACTCGCATTTGGTTTTTTATATTTTTTCCGGTTTTCAAATAAATAGTGTTTCAACATGAAATATAATTATCGGCAGGAAATGAAGTGTACCATCCCACAAGAATACTGCATGTAGAAGGAGTTGTTTGTGACAGGATACGAGACTGGTTTGTCGTCTGCAAAACAAGTAGCCTAACTGTCGGTATCCTACGGATAATGATGAGGATAAGTCTAATTTATTATAACTGTATCATCTACTTGCTTCTTCCCTGCTTAGGTATATTTTTAACTAATAGGATTTATTCTGCTTTAATTAAATTTTTTTGTTCATTACAGGTAAGAGTTTATGGGATCATAGGCTGCTGCGCTATATTACTATATAGCAGTGTATGTACTCACAAAATATTATACATAAAAACACTTCATACCATTCGAGAGCCATAGCTGATAATGTATTCTCTTTGGATTGACAACTCTGACATATCAAAGAACCGCTTTGTTACTGATAAAATCATATTTGCATAATAACACACACCTAGGATTTTTCGCTACGATAATACCAGACATTTTATCATGGTTCTATAGAATAATATCTCATAAATTTAAATTATAAATAAAACAAAAGTAAGGTAAGCATACCTTTTTTATCCACAATGCAATTTAAAGTTCCAAATTTTCTTTTCCTTCACCTTCCAAGTAAAAATAACATAGCATTTCTTGTGCTAATCAGCGTCTCATTACACTAAATCGCATAACTACCGAATACACTGGATTATATCTATCACGAAATTTTGCACGAGAATGTTTGTTGAGGCCGATGATTTTACGGTTTTAGAACTAATTCACGGTTGGTTTGTGGTGACAATGTCAGTGCACGGACTGGCGGTTGCCGGCTCTGTGCCACCGCTGTGTGCCGAGCGGAGAGAGACGTGCGCTCGACGCTAGCAACCGACACAAATGGTAAAATAAATGCAGCCAAAGAAAGTCCGACGTCACCCACTACGAAAGCCTTTGCGTAGCGATTTTAATTCAACGCTAATAACTCATGTCGAACATGTAGCACCGGCCAGCGCCTAACTGTGCGTCCCCGATGGGTGTTTGATGATCATGGACTCACATACTCATTAGATGTTGACCTTGACTTCTTTGTGGAAAAGTGATATTCGTTTGTTTTTCCCATTATTAGTTTCATATTACACGTAATGGAATTAAATTAGCGTATTTGAGATAGATGAAAATGTAGTAAATAAGTGATTTGACAAATTACAATAGATTGTAGATACAATATTGGATTAATATAAGTACCTACTTATTAAAATAATTAATCGAAGCATGATATTTTATTCGGGTTTATCTTAAAAATAGTAGTTCTATGATTAAATCGATGTATGACAAATTTAGCAAGTTATCGCAATAGGCTATTTGACAACGTTCAAAAATTGTATAAATTTATTTAACAATATCGTAAAATACACAAAACTATATAAAGATCTGCATACTTTCATTCTAATATCTTCCGTCTGACCACAGTAATATAATAATAATTACATCTTTCTTTGCGTCCGACTTATTTTAAGGGTGTATTAAGGTTTGGCGGGAAAGTCCATTTTAAAAGTATGAAATTATTCAAAAATAATAATATAACTAACTAGGAGAAGCAATAAAAAATACCATAACTTTTATTATGATACTAATTACATAAACGTAATATTTAACATAGCTGTCGTACAAATTTCTCATTTGATGCATACAAAATACAAACCTGTGACGTCATAACTCAGTAGCCATAATATGGAGCGTTTTCGGAAATGTCCAAAATTGTGTGTAAAATTAAGATATCTCGAGAGATTTTTATACTATCGAAGTAATTCTTTCACCTATGGTTATATTATTGTGATGTCCCTACATATCAAATCGCAAAAAGTGTTGGTGTAACTTTTATGTAATGATTTTGAAAGTTTAATTTATATATACGACCAGAAAAACCGTGTTGTACTCTGCCGCAACGCCACCTGTTTGTACCGCGGTCTGACCTATTGTAGTTTAATGTACGACAGACGAATACCGTGTACCAGTTACAGTGGAGTATTAGGTACGTGCAGTAATTTTAGAAGTTAAATTATTTTGGTTAATAGCAAGTTAGATTCATATGAACCGCACTTGCAAATATATCAGTGGCTAGAAGACAACTACTTTTTTAATTAGGTAATACATATTAACATACATTGCATTATGCGACAAAGGTCAGTGGACAACAACAGGGTAAAGAAGAGATGAATATTAATTGATCAACTTCTCTCGTCTCGATTTTATGTTTATCTTTGGTGATGTACCATTCAATGGACCTTGTCCTAAACTAAACGAGACAAAAAGAAGAACAATCTCACGGCAGTCTTCATTTAGACGAGTGATAGATTACACATCCATCCATCCACAATGTCGAATTGTATGGTGAAAACTTATAAAAACTAAATATACAAGTGAGAAAAGATGATGATGATGTACCTATGTATGTACCTGTATGTATGATGATATTTCAGAGCTTGGGTTTACATCTGCTACCTCTAAAAATCTATATCAGGATCAACTAGTTTGGCCTAGCCTAAAATGGTTTATCCTATCGGGCTTAGGACAAACAAGTTTGGTCTAGACTATATAGTCCACTCAAAGAATAATCCAAAAGGAGGTATAGAGTGCGTGAGCTGGGACCTAAGCAATTTCTTCAGGAATTTGTTCAGGGTGCTTAGAGAGTAAACATACTAAAAGTCCCCGCCTCTAGGAGGTGAGCCGGAGTGAGGGGGGGAGGTTAAAGTTACCACATTTGAGTTTTTCGCTAATATCTTTAAAACGGTGCGTCGTAGACAAAAAATATCTTCTACGTAATAAAAGCTAATAAAATTATCTACAACTTTTGTCTTATACAATTTTTTGGATTTCTACCCATTTTTGAACTATACGTTCTAGAAAAGTGAAATTTTCGAAAAAAGACGTCTTATCAAACACTAGCTGTTGCCTGCTACTTCAATCGTGTTATTTCTGGATAAAAAATAGTCTCTATGTTAATCCAGGCCCTAATGTATTTTCATACCAAATTTTATACAAATCTGTTGAGCCACTTAGTTATCGAAACTTTTTTTTTTACCAATTTACTTTTTTATATTATTTTATTTTATATGTTTACATCTTCATCCGTTTAGGCCGTGAGAGTCCTGAAAAGGGTTCTTCTTCCAAGGCACCCTCATCTTCAGTGGATGGTTCATGCTGAAGGGGCTCTACATCGTCTTCACCATCGTCTTCGTCAACAGACACGCCGTTGAGACATTTTCCTTGGCAGTGGAGGCACGCCGCAGAACATTTGAGCATTGCTTTCCGACATCCACATTTTCCACTACCACAATCCTTGGTGCAGCGGCAAAATATTGTTTTTAGAAGGACCTCCGGTGCTGGCGGGTCTTCAGTTGTTGTTGGCACCAGGCTGTCTCCTACATGTTTCCATCCCCAGTCTTGGGGAGACAGCTCATTCCCGAGCCACAGCTGCACTTGGTGGTAGGTGCGCCGTGAATGCTGTTTCGCTGCCTTCTCAGTTGGTGGGAGAGAACTGAAGTCAGGCTTAATCTTTGCCACTGATCTCATGAACAACTGGAAGTGGTACTGGTTGAGGGAGGTCAGTCTTGTTGGCGCCCCATACCATTTGAGAAAGCACATCTTCCCAGCCTCTTCAACTTCACGGTGCGGCGGGGCGGGGTTGTAAAACATCGCTGCTGCTTCTTTGACGATATCTGACTTCAAGTACAGTTTTGAGAAACCCACTTTGCTTCTTCTGAAAATTGCAGATGTAGTATAGCACCCGGTAAATGAATGTAAGAACAGGATGTGTTCGTACTCATGTTGCTTCATCTCTTGGGTGGACAGGATTAGTGCTCATTGCGGATAATCCGATTCGTAACTAATAACGTTTAAGTATAAAGAAAATAATCTTTGTGGCCTTGTGGCTGCTCCCCTGCGTTACCGCAAATAGGTCGAAATAATGATAGACGATAATAACATAAGCCCGAAGGCATGGATTAAAATGGGAATGGGAGTTTTAGCCAGTAAGATCGCGTTTTCTATGACACTGGACATCGGAGATATGGAATGAAAAGTGACACTTTCTCTCCATTACCCGCTTTTGGTCGAAAACGCGTTCTTAAACTGTTACCGCCTTCACCGCTTGGAGGACTGAAGAAAAATACCTAATTTATACTTTAGCTCATTTTCAACATCAGGTAATGCCCGTCACGCTGAATAACATAAATTTTCACTATTTCGGAGCGTGATGCACGAAAACTGATGAGAATTTCGAAAAAGTGTGTAAAACAAAAGTTGTAGATAATTTTATTAGCTTTCATTACGTAGAAGGTATTTTTTCTCTACGACGCACCGTTTTAAAGATATTAGCGAAAAACTCAAAAGTGGGAACTTTGACCTCCCCCCCTCACTCCGGCTCACCTCCTAGAGGCGGGGACTTTTAGTATGTTTACTCTCTAAGCACCCTGAACAAGTTCCAAAAGAAATTGCTTAGGTCCCAGCTCACGCACTCTACACCTCCTTTGTTAAGTGGACTAATACCAGTTAATCCTATTGCGTGTAGGAAGAACTAGTTTAGCCTAGGCCAAACTAGTTTGTCCTAAAATCGGGTTTGGCCGGTAACATATCCTTACTTCCTTACTTCCTTACTAATATTATAAATGCGAAAGTAACTCTGTCTGTCTGTCTGTCTGTCTGTCTGTCTGTCTGTCTGTCTTGCTTTCACGGCAAAACTACTGAACCGATTTAAATGAAATTTGGTACACAGATAGTTTAGAGCCTGAGGAAGGACATAGGCTACTTTTTAATGCAAAAAAAGGGTTGTAAGGGGTTAAAAGGGGGGGTGAAAGGTTGTATGGAAGTATCGTTATTTTTAGAGCTAGAAGCTTGAAATTTATTTTTTAGGCTGTTGATTCGATATAAATAAATTACTTAAATCCTTACTAATATTATAAATGCGAAAGTAACTCTGTCTGTCTGTCTGTCTGTCTGTCCTGCTTTCACGGCAAAACTACTGAACCGATTTAAATGAAATTTGGTACACAGATAGTTTAGAGCCTGAGGAAGGACATAGGCTACTTTTTAATGCAAAAAAAGGGTTGTAAGGGGTTAAAAGGGGGGGTGAAAGGTTGTATGGAAGTATCGTTATTTTTAGAGCTAGAAGCTTGAAATTTATTTTTTAGGCTGTTGATTCGATATAAATAAATATGACATTCAAAGTTTGTAAAAGTTTTACCCACACGGGGGTAAAATAACAATAGGGAATAGGGGATGAAAGTTTGTATGGAAATATGTAAGGTATAAGTGAATGTTTTATAAGTTTGCGACAAGAGACAAAATATTAGTGCTATCCTGATGTAGATAACATTTACATCAGGATGTAGATGAAATTAATGCGAGTAAAAAACTTGCCAAGCATCGCGCCGTACTAAAGATGGGCAAAATGCCGGGCATTTACAATAAATGTCCAAAAAATAGTTATAAATTCTCTATTTATGCCCAAAACTAGGCATTTATTGGGCATTAACATGTACTTACTGGACACTTATTGTAAATGCCAGGCATTTTGCCTATCTCAACGCCGTACACCACCCGTACACATTGAAAGCTGCCGCGCGGGGGTCAGGGAGCGGGCCGGGGGTCGTTACGCGGCGTGGTACCACATGAGTAAAAAACGGTGGTACGGCACAGAAAAAATATGCCCAAGTGGGCTTGCCCAAACGTGCAGACACGTGACAATTATTATTTTTTCCGCTACAAATGCATTATTATTCACTGCACATTGTTTACAATTCGATTTGCTTACTTTAGTAGATAAGTTATATTTTTTTCTTTAGTTGGGTCATTGTTTTTAAAGATAAAGATAAAGATATATTTATTTGCTTTAAACATGTGATATAGAGAAAATACATGCAGGTGGTGTTACAAAAACTTTTGTCTCAACATGTTTGGCCAGAGTATGGCGTGCAAAATTCATTGATACAATAAAATTGTTGTGAATATATTATATGTCAGTATTTAAAACAATATTAATAATACAATAATAATATTCAAAAGTAATTTAAAATTATAAAAGGAAAATGATGTCATGTCAATATTAAATAATTAGAAGTCAATATTTATCATCCATAAAGTCAGAAATCGCATAATAACATTTATCTAATAACAATTTGGTTAACTTTTGTTTAAATATATTGATTGGCAATTGTCTCATTAATTTTGGCAGTTTGTTATATATTTTTGGTGCCATACAAAATATACTGCTGTGTAAAAGTTTCGTGTTAGATTTTTTAACGCAAATCTTATGATCATCACGTCTGTTGCGCTGAACCTTATCAGACGGTCTTGAAAACAAGTGAGGATTCTGTTTGACAAACATGGCTACTTCGAGTATGTATATAGAGGGCATTGTCAGAATATTATATTTTTTTAAATATGGTTGACAGCTGTCTGTCGATTTTAAATTAGTTTTATTTATTTTCATAATAATAATCATCATTTATTTGTAATGAGTACATTAATACATCTAAAGGTCTTAACTATGTTGTCAATGTAATCAGCCTGCTTGCAGACGTACAAATATTAATTATATTTAAAAACAATTTCATAAGACTAAAATAATTCAATAGTACAGTCAAGTTTAAGTCATGAGTTATTTTGTTAACGATTAATAGTCAAAATGTAAAATTTTATTAAAATGTCAGTATTAATATTATAGATATTTACTTAGTGAATGTATCACTCAGTGTTTACTGTCCATGAATTCCTTGACACTATAGAAACATTTATCATTTAACCATTTAGTTAATGTAGTTTTAAATTTGTTTTTATTTAAACATTTTATATTATTTGGCAGTTTATTAAATATTTGTATACACATATTGTATGCATTTTTCCTGTATATATCCTTACATCCTTTTGGTTGATACAATTTATGAAGATAGTTAGTTCTAACATGTCTTTGTGATACTTGTGTGAATAATTTGAAATAATGAGGATTTTGTTTTACAAAATAACACAGTTCTCTTATATACATACAGGGTACTGGCAAAATTTTTAATTGCTTGAATATTGGCTTACAGCTATCTAAATACCACGCGTTAGATATTGCGCGTAAGCACTTTTTTTGCAGTCGGAAGACTCTATCTGCATTTACAGAGTTACCCCATAGGATGAGTCCATAGTTGAGGACCGACGACACATACCCGTAATATGCTTGTAATGCGGCTTCTATGGAGACTGTTTGTCTTATTCTTCGCAGAGCATACACGAAACGATCTAACTTTTTACAGATTTGATTTGTATGCTCTTTCCAGTTTAGGTGTTCATCAATAATGAAACCTAAGAATTTTGTATGACTTACTTGTTTAATTTTTTTATTGTCAAAGCGAATGTCAAGAATTGGCGAATTTGAGTTATACGATTGAAATGTCATAAAATTTGTTTTGTCAATATTTATTTTAAGGCCATTTAGGTTTAACCAGTCAATAATTTCTTTTAAAGCGTTATTTACACTGTCTTCAAATTTTTCCTTGTCGTTAGGTTTTATTATTAGTGTTGTGTCATCTGCAAATTGAATAGTTTTATGTGTTAATTTACTTGGAATGTCATTTATATATAATAAGAACAAAATAGGGGCGAGCACCCCGCCTTGAGGAACCCCAAAATTGTTTGATTTGAAATCAGACCGATACGTTTCTTTGATATATTGTCCATCTTTACATGTCATTTTTGTTATTTCTGTACATTGTTTCCTATTTGTTAGATAACTTTTTAACCATTCGTGAGCTTTACCTCTTATGCCATAGGATTCTAATTTTTTAATAAGTTTTTCATGATTAACAAAGTCAAAAGCTTTACTCATGTCTAAAAAATTTGCAACGACTGGCTTACCACTATTAATACTGTCTGTTATCGTCTTGATCAATTCAAAGCATGCTAAAGTTGTAGAGCTTCCCTTTCGAAAGCCGAATTGATCAGGATGCAAAATATCACATTCAGATAAAAAATTATCAAGCCTCGTACTCATTGCCTTTTCCATAATTTTTGACATAATCGAAATTAAGGTTATGGGCCTAAAATTTGAGGGATCCGTTTTATCTCCTTTTTTGTATAGTGGTTTCACCACAGACAACTTTAGTGCCTCTGGAAAATGACCTTGGAGAAAAGATAAATTTATAACATGGGAAATTGTAGCGCAATGTTTTAAAATTTTTGTTGTAATACCATCATATCCGCAAGAGTTTGTGTTTTTTAATTTTTTTATAATATTATATATTTCGTTTTCGTCTACAGGTTTTAGATAAATAGTTTTGTGATTAAAATTGTTAGTGGTATTTACATTATTAGTTTTTTTATTGCTCTGAAAAGAGTTCGTCAAGTTCGTCAAGTTAATAAAATAATTATTAAAATTGTCACAAATTTGCTGTGGATTTGAGATTGTTATGTCCTTAAATTTAATTGAGTTGATGTCAGAATTATTGTTATCTTTTTTAATTGATGTAGATATCCGATTCCAAATAGCTTTGGGATTCTTCCCGTTTTGTAAAAAGTACTTTTTATTATTTATTCTTTGAGCTGTGAGCAAACATTTTTTATAAATTTTTGTGTAATTGTCAAATTTCATTTTGTGCTGCTTTTTATTTATGTGTGTGTGCACGTATTCAAAAAATGATTTACGTTTGTATTTACTAGACTTTTTCAGACCTTTTGTAATCCACTTTAATTTTGAGGCTCTATTAGTTACTTTCACCTTAATCACAGGGAAACATAGATCATAAAACAATCGTAATTCATTATAAAATAAGTTAAATGCTACTGCAGCACAATTACTATTGTATACTTCACTAAAGGATAATGCAGCAATGCAATTCGAGAATTTTTTTATGTTGTCATCACTATAATCTCGTTTATATTCAAACCAAGAAGTGACTACTTTGGTCTTATTTACTTTTATAGTAATGGTTTGACCCGATTGATGATCGGATAACCCCAGGCAGTGGTTTTCAGCAACAATGTCTTTTTGATTACTAGCCACTTGGTCAATACATGATCCATTTCTCGTCGGAGTTAATTTATTCGTTAAAAGTAGATTATGTACTTTCGAGTTTTATTAGATGTTATTACGTCATTTTTTTTTTGTTGCACATTTGTATGCTAGGCAGGTACCTAAGAACGGTAAGTTAATTGCCCTCACCAAATAAACAGTACTTTTTTGAGCATTGTACAAACAAAGCATTTGACCATCTGTGAATGTAAACAAAAGATAAGAAAGCTTAATAGTTTTATGAATGAGTCTTTATGTCTTTGCATGCCGACTCAGTCAGAAGTCGCAATATCCGAAAGGGATTTCTAGGAATCGATTACAAATGGTTCATAAAAACAAGTTCTTAAGTACAAGTGTAAAAAGTTATACTTAGTATAGAGATTTTGTTTATTTGAGTCAATAAAATTAGTTAAATTTAATTCATTTGGGTTTATAATATTTTTTTAAATAGGTTTTTATATAATTAAATAAAATACTTAAATAAGTTATTTTCATAATAAGAAGTTTTGTTTTCTGTGTTTACGGTTAAAAGCAAAATAAAGTGTAAATAGTTATAGGGGTATAGCGCACTCGGTTCTAAAACTACCATTGAACTTAGCTGATGAGGACATGCCGGTATGTAACATTAGCAAAAGCAGTGAGCGCGGAAGAAAGTTGCAGCAGTGTAAGCTGTTGGTTGGGATGAATGTACAATGTTCCACAAAAGAGCTATATAAGCACTAGATGGCACACTGCAACTCATATAAGTATTAATACGTATGTGTCTTATTTGTAAAATAATTAGCCGAAATATTTAAAAATGATGCCCAAAGACACTATTCCACGCGGACGAAGTCGCGGGCACAGCTAGTACATCCATAAATGGAACGAAGTTTATACAACAAGTCAACTCTGAACACCTTTGACGTGATAACGTCTTATAAATCGATGAACGCCGGTTGCACGCTCGAAAAAGCATTACTCAGTGTCACGTTCCGCCTGAGCCGAGCATGCAAGTGAGAACGCGATAGCTTGTGACGCATTTCTTCTCCTTCTTGCACTCCATCGGCCGATGTTTTCTTATGTATGACGTAAAATTATCGTCCGTAAACCGATTTTACAGACAACCAATTTTTTTTCCTGAAATTTGTATTGTATCCTGCATCCATTTGGTTGGCAGGTCAATGTTATCTCACTCACATGTACTTGTTTCACTTTATTAACCTTAAATTACATACGCTAATGCTAAAGTCGGGCTTAAAACGAAATGCATTCTCTATAACACAACCTATAAAGAAATGTAGAAAATCACGAATTTGGCAAACATTGCAATAAGAAATACAAATTATAAATAAGTTCATTAATAAATAAAAGAATAGCAAGATTTTTGTCAAGAAAAACAAATTTTCCCAGAAACGAGACTTATCGATTTGTCAGCTCCGTAGTACTCTTATTGTTATTTATTAGGCAACAGCCGATAAACCAAGTCAGTGGCCTCTATGCGGTTTGCAAACACTGGCCTCCGCCAACTCGCAGTTGAGCAGCGTGGTGGAGTATGCTGTAATCCCCTTCTATTGAGGGGAGACCAGTATCCCAGCAGTGGGATGAATAAGGGTTGACGACGACTTATAAACTGTTATTTCGTAAATTTAATCGAATTCATTAGAGACGCCTGCAGGATAGAATAGCACATAATACACATTATGTGATAAATAACACATAATTAAGACGATTATGTCTTATTGGTTCGATAACCTGTTCAAAAGGTAGTTATATTTATTTTTTTCAATGTTTTTTGTTCCCAATTCGCCTGTGACATTCCAGAAGCATATCCCAGTTGTGAAGCTTGTGATGTAATAGAGTTCGACATAACGCCAGATTGTTGTTTTTTTTTGTGTGTAAGTAGTTCATCAAAATCTTTGAACCAAAGCCAAGTCACCTGCACTTGGTGCACCCTGCTGGCATGAAACGAGGCTCTGGCGAAAAGTGAGGTAGGGAACATAATTGTAAACTGCCCGACCGGATAAGTAAAAAAAATATTATTTTTAAGTTAGGCTATAAATAGCGAACGTACAAAATTTTAACAGGTAGTATTAAAATTTTTTGGGGTGTAAGTGGTTCATCAACATCTTTGAACCAAAGCCAACTTCACCTGCACGCGGTGCACCCTGCTGATTGACAAACGAAGCTCTGGCGAAAAGAGAGGTAGGGAGCGTAATTGTAAGCTACCCGACTGAGGAATGTACCTCCACCTCACAGAATACCGCAGCCAAATAACGGTTCCCTTGAAGGCTGTTGTGTCCCTGCGAGTGAGTGAGGTCACCAGAAAGGAAGGAGATGTTGCGATGGCAGCGGGGGTGGCGGCGCGCGAGCGATATTTTATGTTGCGAGTGTTAATATGGCTACATCAGGCGGGCCGTATGCTTGTCTACCACCGCGCGTAGTATAAAAAAAAATCATTTTTTGTACTAAGCTCTCGAGCCGGGGGCCCCCTTGATCCGGGGGCCCGTGACATTTTACCCGCTCTGCCACCCTATAGTTACGCCACTGTATCAATTTTGTATGTTCTATATTTGTACATTAGCATATATCTTTATTAACCAAAAATGTACAAAATACTTCTTTAGTGTTGGTTACTAAGATGATTTATTAGAGAGGGCCCCATCCTCTGAGGGCCCATCTGATGAATTTGCCACGGGCCCCTGAAGGTATAGTTACGCCACTGATAAGAGGTCTAATGAATGTCTGGCCGAGACTGAATATTTAGACAAATTCGATTCTTAGTTGCGTCATACAATCCTGTAGAGTAATGTCAGTCTACCAATCTGTATTATTTTAACTCTGAGCTATTCATAGAGCCCCTACTTGATGGATGTAGAACATATATGAAACCATAAAAACAAACAACTGGACACATTTGAACATATTTTATTAATAGCACAACAACACTAAAACTAAAATGTCAGCATTATCACATCATTACTGTTTCTATTACCATCCTTTCCGGCCCTTTTTCCGTGTTATTTTAAATAATATTATCAAAGATATGATGACTCCCCTTTCTAAAATATCACCCAAAAATACAGCCTTCTATAACACTCTAGAACATTTCATACTCCTTTGGCATCATTAATATCTAATATGTACAATAAACATCTATGTAACATCGATTTTTAATCAATAATTCTCTAAAATACATCAAGTTTAACAACAATATCGCTAATCAATTTAGGCTTGTTTTAATTGTCTCGTAGAAACATACGTATTTGAGATAGTCACCCTATCAAAATGCACACCAGTATAGCCCTGTATCAGTGCGTCCTCATCCCGGGTGTGAACTTGCGTGGTAGCGTGGTGCAGGGTATACACGGCATCGTACACCGCACCACGCGAGTACACATCAACCGCCATCATCCAAAAGTATAAGAGTACATTGTTGACAAAATAAGCGTCTTTGTCGTACATCTACGCGATACTCAGACGCACGGACATAACATGAGAATCTATTACATATATCCGTATAATACGTACGGGGAATTCATTAAGGGGTAGGAACCTATTTAAAAGTAAATAGGTGGAATACATTTTCAATAATCATATAAATTGTAAGTCGATTTATAAAACCATTATCTACAGGATAAAATATGATAGTTATCAAAATAAATTCGTCTAAAAAATTATAACAACATAATTAATCGAATATTATAATATTCTTAATTTCTATTATTCTAGAATTTGAATAAAATATCTAAACGACAAGTCTAATTCTCTAAGTTGTATTGATACAACGTTAGTTAAGGTACCTACATTCATATCATACGCAATCGTATAAATTGAATAATTGATTTTGCTGAACATTTGTTGATAGTGCAAAGAACTCTTAATACATTAAGCCCCTACTGAAACATTAGTATTTATTACAAATCCAAATGTCTTCAAGACGCACAATAATCGTTTGCTAAATTGTACGCTACTTTTCAAATGTTAACAGTTTAACTAAACATTTACTAATAAGACAGTGTCTACTAAGTCTAAAACAAAATCTATGTCTATGAGTAAGTACGAACAATTTGTAACTTGGCTGTTTTCGTGTAAATAACTTATTGCTACAGCATCTGCCGCTGCTATCATTAGGTATACTTTTTTATGTACCAATTCTTATGAATATGAACATTTACAGAATCCATTTGTCAAAATCAAACTATTTGTGTTAGGTACAGGTAATGTTGTGTTAGGTGCAGGTAATGAACCTGAAACTTCGATCTTCCTTTCAGCTACTTAGTTTTGGACGTGCAAAATAAACTTGCGTATATTCAAAGTAAAATCCATGAATTATGTAGCAATCTTGGAAAGATACCTAATGCAGGAGATCATCCAGTACGGAAAGTAGCGTTGCAGTAAAGTTGAGCAAGATTTTTCAACATAAAAATTTTTCTCTAAAATCAGCTCTTATTGCTTATTCATTCTTATGCTATTTCAGAGTCAGGACAGCACCTGTGAGTTGTAAAAATATATTATGCTTTTACAGATGTTTTATAACTAAAAATTAAAAATCAGCTGTACAATGACGAGCTCGGTGGCGTAGCGCGACCCACCCACGAGCGTTGGTGTCGAAGCCGCGTCGTCAATGACGCGGCTTCGACACCAACGCTCGTGGGTTCGATTCCCACACAGGACAAACATTTGTGTGCATGAATATGTCTGTTTGTCTTGGCCTGGGTGGTATTTACAAAAAAAAAACTCTTCAACATAGCTCATATAGTAGTTATAAATCATCTGAAAAGTAGTTATAAACCATCTCATATATTTTGGCATCTACAATGCCAATTAAATGTAAAGCATTTTTTTAACAAACTTCACTGCGGGTGCGACAACCTGGGGCAGCAACAGACACTCGCTTTGCTGATTATAGGAATGTTGCACTATAGTCGAATTAGTTACTTTTTGTAAACTGTCAAAACAACTATTTTGTATAAACTATGTATCTATAATAAATAAATATTCCTGGACAAATTACACACTGCCATCTAGTCCCATCTAAACCCCTTCGATTGAGGGGAAATCCGTATCCCTGCAGTGGGATGAAAAAGGGTGGACAACGAAGAAACGATGCCATAAAATTCCTAGAAAAAATGCAACGCTACCTTCGAGACCATTTAAAACATGTAAGTATCTTTACAAAACTATTTTCATTTACGGTTAAAGAAATTCATACAAATGCTACATTGCGAATAGTTCTACTAAAAGCAATTATATATAGTTCTTATATACTTAGTTGGTTTCTTAGCATATTAATATATTTTTGAGCTAAATTGATTTGGCAGCATACGTAGGTAGGTACCGGAAATAAACAAACAATATCATTTGTGCAGAAAATAGACGGATTAATTATGTGTTGGACGTACCTACATAATGATTCCTAAGTCTTTGTGCAATGCGTATAATATCGATATAGCAAGGAAGAGTAAACATACTCTCTAACCACCTGGAAAGGTAATACCTTGGACTTACTGCAATATTACTTGTTAGGTACATATGTCTATTTTCAAGAAAAATAGAATGTAACTTTCGTGTAATAAACTAAAACCTAGCAGAAATTAATAAAGATGATTGTTCGGTACATATTGACTGAGATCACCCATAGTTAGAGCATACAGCCTTTTGTACTCAATGGAGCTCTCTGTAAAACAAGCCTAACTTCGTTCTCTCTTATTAGGTATGTTATATTTTTTAATTACAATAAATAAATAATAATATTCGTATTATCTGTCGCTACCCTGCGTCTTTGTATTTTCTCTCGTTAATATGTGATGAATAAAATAGAATATGATACCCGTTATTCCATTTTTTTTTTTTGATATTTTAATTAAGTAGTTAAATAATGATATAAATTGACGATGTTTGAGACGAAACAAATCATCTCTAAATGGTCTCGAAAATATTATAATATTGTCTATGAAAATATTGTTGTCTTTCTTAGCACCACTAACCTACGCTTCTTGAAGCTTTTCATCTCATTAATTCTTTACGCTTCCCTCCATTTGAATTCAAGTGTCTGGATATTGTTTTAATTAATTAAATACATATACATAAATTTACTTAAAATTATAACCTTAGACTTTTATTTTCAATTCCTTTCATTACATGAGCAGAATCATACATAAAATGATCAACCCTGATCCAAATCTTACTTACTATCTCAAGGCTTAAACGGATCTCCTCCTAATAAAATATTCTCTTAATATTTGTGTTTCAAATAGCCAAAACAGGTTGCTTCATCATATTTCCAGTATTTAACACAAATGTCGTCAAATGTAGTATGATTGCCTACGGAAGTACATACAGTACTGCCTACAAATTTTAATGGGAATGACCTTAGTGATAGCTAAATCTTTAAGTGATAAATAAAGATTGCACTAAATCATCAAACATGATATCGAAAAAGTTGAATTTCAGCCAAAGTCTATTATAATATACCGATAAGATATTATTTATAACTACTACGGAAGGTAACATGCACAATGGAGGTAAATTATCACTTTGATTATTGAGCGATGAATTCATACCCTAAATTTATCAATAAATACTTAAATGTTCAAAATGTCAAACTGCTATAAAACTTTTAAGTGTGCCAAATTCTTTATCTGCTAGTGATGACGTTGCGGTAGCTCAATACCTTGAATATTGAAGGTAGCCTTCATTAGGTTTGAAATTTTATTTTTTGGGTACCGCATTATTGTTTAATTTCGCCGTTGAATATTTGACCGACGACTGTTTTACAGAACTTGTGGTTGTAGATGGTTTACTAGAGGAAGCTACAGGCGATTTCGATGATACGACGGTTGTAGAATGCATTGAACTTTCAGGTGAAGACTTTGAAACTGCAGACTTAGATGATTTTTCTTGTGATTTAGGTACGGGTATTTTTGGTTGGGTCGCTGCAGGCGAACTAGATACTGCGGGTTTAAAAGTATTTGAATCTGAGTCGGTAACAGTATTTGCAGTAAACTGTATTCCTGATGAACTTTTTTCGGGGTTAATTGCAGTATCTTTTATTAGTGCAGTTGTATTAGATGATTTTGTTACAGTTGTTGTCGTAGTGGGATAAGACGAAGCTAAAGTTGTTGTTACATCGGATTTAGCTACAGATGTAATTGGTGTTATAGAACTTTTATTGTTCAACGACACAGATACAAGCGGTGATTTAATTGTTGTGCCTGTAAGTTTGGATGTGGATGTAAACGTTGTCATTGTTTGTGATATTGGTGCAGTAACTGAAGACCCTGTAGATAATACTGCAGGTTTTCCTGTAGAACTTGTTGTCATGATACCAGGTTTAGTATTGGATGTTGTCATTAATACTGTAGGTTTAGCAGTAGATGTTACAGAAGTTGTTGTCGCTGTGGGCTTAGTTGTGGATTTTAAATTTGTTGTTAGTTTTGGCTTAGCTATGGATACCGCAGTGGTTCCTGATGATTTTAAGTTATTTGCTGTTTTATCTACAATTTTTTTATTATTACTTATTGACATTGCAGCTGTAACTGTAACTGGTTTAATAACTGGCGGCGTTGTTTTCATCGATGTAGATTTTAATGTTGATATTGAAGACACCGTAGTTTTAGTTAACGATGGAACAGTTGTTGGTTTATTTACTAACGACGAATTAGCTGTTGTTTCTGTGGCTTTTGTCATTGGATTAAAACTTGTTTCTTTGGATTTACTTGATGTTGACGATAAGACCGAAGATGTTGTTGTTATTTTTGTAGTGGATGTTAAAGCTGCTGTCATAGCCTTACTGATGGATGTTATCGGCGGAGTAGTCATAGCATCTGTTAAATTTGTAGTAGATTTGCTGGTAATATTAGAAATTACATCGGTTCTGAGCTTAGGTAACGATTTATTTACATCAGTAACTGGTTTAATAGCACCAGGAGCTTGCTGAAATTTTTGGTGTAGTGAACCAGGTGAATCCTTATGTATTTCATTCCTATTAATAGAAGAACTGGTTGGTTCTTTGGTAGCATCTTTGTCAATGTCTTCTACTATTGCTTGTTTCTGACGTTGTAATTGTTTGTTACCACTTATATCTACTGCAACTTTGTTATTCGATATTATTTTATCAGAAGACACTTGCCCTAGAGATGATATACATAATGGTTGTATATTTTTATTCATATCTATTTTACTTCCATTACTCATTAGCGAGTCTTTCATAATAGCACTTTTTGACGCTGACGTATGATCATTTTTATCACTATCGTACTTGTCTACTATTTTTGCTACAGAATTTCCACTTACACCCATGTCTGATTTTATTGCTTTGGCTGGTAAAGTAATATTAACATCAACAGTGATAACGTTTCTCAATTCCTCTTTTGTTGCATTACTACTGGATACAGGACGTTGACTTAATACATTTTGATCTTTATTTTCATCTGATAATCTAGACGGTATTCCAGAGTATGATAAATTACTATAAGCTGGACTAGTCTTAGCTTGTTGTTCGTTGACTATTTTCGTATCATTTGCAGTCGCTTTTACATAGACTGTATTTAGTCTATCGCCTTTATCGGATGGACCACCTAAAAGTGTATTGTGATCGCTAATATTGCCAGATTTAATAACACTGCCTTCAATTGTTGATAATATAGGTACTGGTGTAACTTGTACCGGTTCCATGTGTTTTGTTTTGCCATCAGTGTGAATCTTCGCTGTTGTAAAAATTAATGGGCTTGGATTATAATTAGATTGCTTACCACCATCAATTTCAACAAGAATTTGAGTTTTAGGTAAAATGATACCTTTCCCTCCATCGAGGCTGCTGAATATATTAGTATTCATGTGATTATGCATAGTAATAGCTGAACTCTCGTATGATTTGGAAAAATAATTTTCCTTTGTACCATTAATATACGATGATACTCCAGCTACTGCACTGGGAGCACTGGTTAAGGATCTTTCATTTTTTTTATCTGGTAGTAGTTTATCCTTGTCGTTTATTACTTCGCTCAATGATTCAGTCTTTGTTTTTGACAATAAATGTTTGGCACTTTGATTCGGCATTTCCGACTTATCTTTATCTGCTTGTAAGAGAGGTTCAATGACTGCATCGTCCGCCTCATGGCTAAAGTTTTGAACCTTTCTTTTAATAGAAGTCTTTTTCGTTTTAATGAATCCTACTACAGGTTTTTTCATTTCATTCTCGAATCCACTGGTGATTGAGGTACTATCTCCGCCATCATGTGATGTCTGAAAAAATATATGTGATAACAGTGTATGTCATATATATATATAACCTGACATACTACATAAACAGGATTAGTGTTGTTGTTCGAAGAAGACGACTCTCACCTATCCTTTACGTTATGAAAAGTATTTTCCATAAAATCGAGTGGCTTGCCTAATAAAAATCCGCTAGATTATTTTTTAGTATAAACAATTAAGTCAATACTAGTAATTTGCATAAATATGTTTTGCCGGTTGTCGAGTTTTAACCCGTGGAACGACGTAAAACACCAGCGACCGTCGCGCCTTGTGAGCTTCTATCGGCACCCGATCTTTGAAATATCGCTGAAACTTTATTTATCAACTGATTTCGTTTCAGATTTTTTTTAGCACCGGAAAAAATATCTGTTTACATTTATCCACATGACACAATAGAGTTCATCCGGGCGAAAATAATACATATTAAAATTGTAAATTTATTAGTCAAAACCCTTGACAGATTTTTTCAGGTATGTTTATGCTATATTTTATAACGTAATAAATTAAATATGAAATACTTTTCACGTAAATGGATGGGTGAGGGTCGTCATCTTAAGCGAATCCTCCGCTACAATAAGTCAGTACCATAAATTATTCCGTGACTTAACACAACACATTTTATTACCGTGTGTATTACCCAAATAAATTAAAAAAGAGCAAATAAATATTTATTATTTTGTGTCTATCTCTACATTAGAATTCGTAGTTCATATGTAGTCTGTTGATGGCACAATTAATTAGGTCTTATATTGGAAGGGGTTTTTAAATTAGAACTTTCGTTGAATTTTCATAGTGAGAGTTGCCCAGTGATTTAAAAGCTTGTAATATACAAATAAAACGATTTAACGTATTCGATTGTGGTATAGTTTATTGCAACTCCGGTTATCCCCCTCCCCTTTTCCCACCACCTTCGGCTTGATACATTTGCCATATTACATCCTACGATACTATCAGTAAAAAATTTTTTTCCGCCGGTTTAGTAAGCTTTTGAAAAGGGTCCTTATGCGGTGATGCGTCTATAGCTGGGGTGGCAACACGTAATGCTACTTTTTACACAAACGTCTGACCTATGGTGACCGTTACCAAACGGGCTGCCGTGTATAAAAAAAAACACTTACCTTCCGCATAGCAACAAGCGGATGAGTATGCGGGGGTCAAGCTCCACGCTCACGTAACACGGGGCGGCCATGCAGCAGCAGCACCGGCGGGGACAATTCCGACTCGCCGCGAATCGCGCTCGCACATAAACCAGGGGTCGGTGCCGGACCCCATTCCTCAGTCGGTCGAGCGAGCACACGGGCTTTCTGTAAATTTTAAACCCCGGACTAAATTTCATTTTATTACTACTTACTTGTAATGGTCATGCATCAATAATATAAAATAATGACCATAAACTGTTATACAATCAAGGGTCATAAGTGCAGCCTATCAAATATCAATGACTTGCTGCTAATATGCAACATTCATTGTTATGCGGATGACAGTACAGTGAACGCAAGATACACTGGCCAAGATATGTTTCTCGGGATTGCGTCGATGAGTACCGAACAAAGCTTGTGTCTGAGATTGAGTTGTCCCTTGGACACGTCTCGGATTGGGGTAGATTGAATTTGGTACAGCTAAATCACCCAAAGACATAGATTTGCCAGTTTGCCGTCTCCGTTTTTCGTAGCTCGTATATTGGAAAATGCTCCTCTTAGTGTTAAAACCGCCATCTTGGGCGTCGACATATCGAGTGATATGTCGACCACTTCAAATGCAAGGCCAAAGTGGCTTCTAGGAAGATCGGTATCGTCAATAAAGGCAGGCGGTGTTTTACACCCTTAAATAGCCCAGGTTCACTCTCACAATACTATTCGCATCTCTGGGCCGGTGCGCCCCCGTACTTGCCTGTTCCATTTGACCCCTTCGATTGCGGACATGTACTCGAATTTTAGAGCATGGCGGAGTCTCTTTCTCTAAACCATATCATGTACAGTAGGCCAAATAAATGGTCTGCCACCTTCGTTTGTGTATTTTAATACTTTCGATCCCAAAAATATTAAACTCGCTACTCCAGCAACGGCGTTGATTTGTGGGATGTTTTGTCAAATCTGGGAATCAGCTTCTGATTCCCGTCGGATTATTTGTTATTATATATTATTAGTAATAATTATGTTTAGCTTAAACTGGTAACAACTCCGAAGCTTTACCCACTAATCTAAACATGATTATCATTCAATTATGCTGAAGTTTAATTTTTGTATTTAAAAAATCGATGGGAGACGGCTTCGGCTAGTCTGGTAGGGTTTTTGATTAATCACTTTCTTGGTCGACCGTGCAATGTCACACTCACAACTTACCTCCATGATAGTCAAATCGTCAGGGCCGCTGCAAATCTGATCGACTGCCATCAGCACGACCACGGCCACCGGCAACACGCCCAGAGTCCACCCAACCGCGTCCGCCCACATGGGATACACGTAGTGACCGTACGATGCTGGCTTGTATTCGATCCAGTTGAACACCAGAATGAACTGTAATCAGTAGTCATTCAATTAACGTCTATTAATTTAAACCATATATATTTTTTTACTTCTAGACCTTTAGGTTCCGGGGGGTATATTTAAGTAGGTACATGCCCAACAAAATACAAAAGTTCCAGCCAAATTTTAGGTGGCAATCCAGAATTGAGAGAAGGTAATTAATTAAGCTTGCGGGATGTTTTAAGGATCTAAAAATACAACAATTTAAAAGGCAAATCTCTTCTTGGCTTATAACTACTAAAATATTTAGACAATAAAGTCTAATAAAGTAAATATTTAATTACATTTAGGAAATTTTATATAAATTTTGACGAACTATTAAAATATTTGTTGGCTGTTAAACAACCGATTATGAATGGATGCTGACATATTCTGACAACTAAATATTAAAATATTATATTCACGGGCATCAACCCGGTCATTTATTTAGTAGGCGTGCGCGGGGATATGGATCCAACGCATAGAGGCTCCCACTAGAGTGACAAACAAGCTTACGGCCCGCCTGATGGAAAGCAGCTACCACAGCCTATGAACGCCTGTAACACTAGGGACATCACGTAACGTAACAACACGTTACGTGCATTGCCGACCCTGTAAAAACCTCTTCACGCCCTTTTTGAAGAATCCCATGCTGTAGTCTCCTTGGAAAACCTCGACAGGCAGCTCATTCCACAGCTGGGCAGTACGCGGGAGAAAACTTCTCTGGAACCGCACAGTACGCGACCACTTAGGCTCCAATGTGTGAGGATGAATTCCCTGTCGATGGCGAGCGTGCGACTGTAGAAGGAGGCCGTGGGCATCATGTCAAACTCCTCTGAACACACCCCATTGTACAATCGGTAGAACACACAAAGGGACGCAAAATCTCGTCTCAGACTTAACGGTTCTAAACCGTCTGTAAGTTTGGGATCCTCAACAATCCTCACAGCACGCCTTTGAATCGAGTCACAAGGTGCAAGCTGGTATCTAGGCGCTCCCGCCCATAGATGGCAACAGTACTCCATATGCGGCCGAACTTGAGCTTTGTAAAGCATAAGACTTTGCCGCGGGTTGAAGTACTGCTTTGCCCTGTTGAGCACACCTAGTTTCTTCGACGCCAGCTTGACCTTTCCCTCCAGGTGACAATGAAACTGAACGTCGCTGGAGATTTCAACTCCGAGAGTTTAAAGTAATGTTGCAACCCACAGTGACCCGCTCCAGGATATATCAATGGAACAATATACCCATGCGCAAATCACAGCAGGTATTGGAACTAATGTTATTTATATTATATTGTGTGTTAGAAAATAAATGGGCTATGAGGATGATCTGGGTGGACTAAATACTGGGCTAATGCACAATAGAGACGGATGCCTGCCATAGGTAATGTTATTGTTCGTTATTTGCGGCAGGCGGTGGCTCGCCACTCACTAGATGGGCCCTCGAAGTGCCAAGACAAATCGGCCGGGGGCAACACCGGAGTGAGTGACTCTGGGGTGTCGAGAGGTTTGCTCCGCTTTCTCCGAAGTTAATCGCGGTGTTATGCCCTTTAACACTTCCATCCCTGGAGCATGTAGCTCTAACGACTCCTCTCTGGACACCCTATGAAGGCAAGCCAGAGTAGGCCTAAAAATGTATCTTTTGTTTGCACTCTGACCGATGAAGACACACCGAAGACGAAGGCCCTGACCGACTCTCTCGAGATTCGCCACAAGCTGCCCTGCAGGCTTATTATTATTATCATATAAAAATAGTAGTTTATGAAACAGTTAGCATAATAAGGGTTCTTAAAATATGAGTGTGAGTTTATCACATGAGCCGAAGGCGAATGTAATAATAGCATCACACGAGTATTTTAAGACCTAATTATGTGCAGTTCCATACACTACTTTATCTAATCTCATGAAATAGATGATAATAATATTTTAAATAAAACCATGAAGATTTGCAGATCGAGCATACGTGTGCGAATGGGCGACGCGCTGCGCGGTACCGCGTTATCATAACTATGTAGAAAATTATTGCAAAGTTGCAATGCATATGCAATGCAACCTGCTTAATATATCTGAACCCAGGGCTGAAGCTGTATCGAAAATAATTTATGCTGAAGTTTAATTTTTGTATTAAAAAAAATCGATGAGAGACGACCTCGGCTTAGTCTGGTAGGGTTCTTGATTAACCACTTTCTTGGTCGACCATGCAATGTTACACTCACAACTTACCTCCATGATAGTTAAAACGTCAGGGCTGTAAAAAGTTATTTTTCGATACAGTTGTCCGTAAAGAGCTGTATAGAAAAGTAACTTTTTAAATTTATTTTGATAGCTTGTGCGTAAAAGACTGACATTAAGATTTTGTATTTAGATTTTTTAATCTCTAAATTTCAGTATGAGTACATACTCATACTGAAATTTAGAGTACTACATAGTACTATTACTTAACTGTGGTAGGAGTGTATGAGAATATATAAAATCCATTGTGGCCGTCACGACAAGTAAAAAAAACGTACAGAATTAGGGATAACTAGTGTTATCATTGTTATCACTGAATAAACTTCGCAAACGATTATAATAATGATAATTTATGTAACACGAAAGTAATGAAGCATTTCGAAAGTCTCCATGTAAATCATCGAAACATAAAAGAGACGAGCTCGGTGGTCGAATGGTTAGTGATTAATACCACATTGGTATTTTGAACTGAATGTGAATACTAGTAGGGTTGAGAATAAAACCAAAACTGTATTCTGATCTAGCTGGTTTATTTGTACTAACGTAAAAAGTTATATATGCAGAGTTGAGAGAACAAATATTGTGCGAGGCAATTCTATACCAGCGCCATCTATTGAGAAACATTTGTTACTACCTACATAAACATTTTGTTTGAATTATCGTAAACATACCGCCCACCAAGGACATACAGTGACGGAATGTCCTTCTATAACATAAAACACCTTGTAAAACATTAACATAAAAATTCAAACCTTGTACTATTTTACAACAAATGGTTTGTTCTGGTAAAAAATGCTAAAATATAGAAAACATTTTTTTTTTTTTTTGTAAAAATAACATAAAGATTAACAATCAATAAGTAATTGACTATTTGCTAATTTGAACTTACAAAAATATCTTCAATAGAAGTGTAAAACTATGAACTAACTGTATATAATGTATAATAATAAAAACATTTCATTGATCTGCAATGGGTAATATACATAATTTTGATGTTGGCCTTTTAACAGTAGTAGACCCCGTGCGTAATGTGACTACACGAGTGATATTATCATCACCTGGATGTTTTTGCTCGACACGACCTAATAACCAACGACTTGGCGGCAAATCGTCTTCCTTAATCAAGACAATGTCTCCGATATTTGGTTCTGGTATCCGAGCTGACCATTTGTACCTGTTCATGAGATTAGACAGATACTCCTAAGACCAGCGTTTCCAAAACGACTGTACCATCCTCTGAACAAACTGCCACCGAGAGAGGTAGTTCACATTTGAACCTTCATAGTTATAATCAGGTACGTTTACTAGTGGCTCTCCAATTAAAAAATGACCCGGAGTCAAAGGCAGTGGTTCACCTGGATCATCAGAGTTAATTATACTCATAGGTCGTGAGTTCAAGCATGCTTCTACTTGATAGAGGAGTGTACTCAGTTCCTCAAACGTGAGAGTGGCATCACCAATTACTCGTTTAAGGTGAAATTTTGTAGATTTCACTCCCGCTTCCCAAAGCCCGCCGAAATTAGGGCTGTGTGGGGGAATAAAATGCCATTCGGTTCCGTTGGCTTCAAGATGTTCTGCTATTGTTGGCTGAATGGATGCCAACTGTTTCAACTCTCTGGACGCACCAACAAAGGTAGTGCCGTTGTCGCTCCATATTTTAGAGCAGTGACCTCGCCTTGCCACAAACCGTCGGAAGGCAGCTAGAAAGGCTTGTGTGGTCATATCACTTACGACTTCCAAATGGAGCGCTTTCGTAGACATGCATATAAATAAGCACAGATACCCTTTATATGCATGATGCCCACGTCCCTTGATTGTTCTAATGCTTATGGGGCCAGCGTAATCGACTCCACTGTGCAAAAATGGTCGCGTAGGGGAACAACGAATAGATGGAAGGGAGCCCATTAATTGATTCCTCACGCTTGCTCTCTGTCTGGCACATATTACACATTGGCGAACTTGCTTTTTAATCAAGTTTCTGGCTCCGATTATCCAATAGGCTGTCCTAAGATAATTGGTCATTAACAAAGGACCTCCGTGCAGAGTTTTAAGATGTGCGTCTGCTACGATAAGGTGAGTCAAATGATCAATACCTGGCAAAAGGATCGGATGCTTTGTTTCTTCGTCCAACTGTGCTTTTTCTATTCTGCCTCTAACTCTCATAATGCCTTTGCTGTCTATATAGGGACAGAGAGATTTGAGCTTGCTTGATCTTAATTGTATATAGCCTTTTTCTTGTAACTGTGTGTACTCTATTGTAAATATTTCTGTCTGTACTTTCTTTATGCAGCACTCTAGAGCTGTTTCAATTTCAACTCTTTGTAAATACCTTTTATAGTTTGTACTAGTTCTCAAAAATCGTCGACAATATGCTATCACTCGAAGTAATTTTGACAGTGATGAAAATCTTTCAAATATTGGATTTTCATGTTTTTCGGGAACAATTGTCAAATGGGTTTTTGGTGAAATTTCTAACTCCACATTTATATCTTTTGGTCTTTTGTAGCTTATAGGTTTGTCCTTAAGAAATGAAGGTCCATAAAACCATAATTCATGCCGAATAAATGAACTAGGTAATAATCCTCGAGAGGCGCAGTCTGCTGGGTTTTCTTTTGTAGACACATGAAACCACTGTGGTGCTCCTATTGTAGTCAAGATATTTGATGTTCTATTAGCTACAAAGGTTTTCCACTTGCTAGGGTGACTGTTTAGCCATCCTAAGACCACCGTAGAATCAGTCCATGCTCTGATATTGTCCTTTGAAACGTTTAGCGCCGTTGCCGTATCTGTTAATAACTGTGCCAGCAATACTGCCCCACATAATTCCAACCGAGGGATACTTATTTGCTTGATGGGGGCTACTCTGGTTTTTGCAACTAACAACGATACCTTGACCTTTCCTGAAACATCAACTAATCGCAAATAAACAACGGCAGAATAAGCAGCCTTGGAGGCGTCACAGAAGCCATGAAGCTCGACTTCGTCGCCTGATTTTGTACCTAACCAACGAGGTATCTCCACATTGGTAAGTAGTGATAACTCCTCTCGGTAAATATTCCACTCTTTTATCAATTCCGTAGATAACTCGTCATCCCAACTAACACCTGCCAGCCATAATTTTTGGATGAATATTTTCGCTAAAACCACACTAGGAGCTAACCAGCCTAGTGGGTCAAATAGTCTAGCTATATCTGAAATAATTGATCTTTTAGTTACAGGTGCAGTCGTCGGTGGTGGGAGAGTCACGGAGTACTTGAAGGTATCGTCGTTACGGTTCCAGGTAAGACCTAGTATTTTAATTGTACTGTCTAACTTTATAGTAACATCCTTATTGTCCTTTTGATCTGTATTAGTTGTTCTACTCTTTTCTAACTCCATTGCCTTTTGATTAGTATCTCCTAGCTCTTTTTCAGATTTTACTCTAATTTTATCATCTTGTGTCCTAGGTTGTTCTATTTCTTGTGTCCTTGTTTGCTCTATTTTCTGTGTCCTTATTTGTCCTGTTTGTCCTTTAATTGAATTTATCATTTTCAACATTTCTTCATTGTTACTATTCCACTTTTGCATCTTGAATCCGCCCTTTCCTAGTAATTCTGTTATTTGTTTAAAGATTTCTATACCTTCTTCGACGCTATCACACCCTGTCATTAAGTCATCCATATAGAAACTATGTAGTACCTTGTCCTTTGCAAGAGCGTAACTTTCGCCTTCGTCATATGCAATTTGATGCAGTGTCCTGACAGCTTGATACGGTGCCGATGCTGTACCGAACGTTACCGTTATCAACTCGTAATCTTTTATCTCTTCATCGGGATGGTCTCGCCAAAGTATTCGTTGAAACATAGCATCTTCATCAGCTATTCTCACTTGGCGATACATTTTTATTATGTCTGCCACAAGTCCGATTGGATGAAGTCTCCATTTCAAAACTGTGTGTCTTAAATCTGCCTGCAATGTTGGGCCAATCATCAATGTATCATTTAATGATACCCCTTTGCTATTCTTCTGAGAAGCATTGAACACTACCCGGACTTGAGTGGTAGTCTTGTCGTTCCTGATAACTCCGTGGTGTGGTAAGTAAACCGCTTCTTCTTTCATACTATCATTTTCTTTTACAGGTCTCATATGCCCAAGCTGCAGATATTCGTTGACAACTTCAGTATATCTTTTCTTCAACTGTGTATCTCTTCCCAGTCTTCTTTCTAATGCTTTAAATCTTGTTTCAGCAATATCACGCGAATGTCCTGACTTACAGGTAGGATTATCGTCTCTAAATGGTAATCGTACTATATACCGACCGTCGTCGTTCCTCTTTGTGGTTGCTTTGTAGAATTCTTCACAGCGTTGTTCTTCTGGGGTAAGTATTTTAATTGAACTAGTTTGCTCTTCTATTTCCCAAAATTTCTTTAGCATTTCATCTTCTTTTATATGTGCATGCATTACATTTATAGGTTGTGTACTAATGTTTGAACTTTCTTTATTTCCAGAATTTATAGTGCCTGATAGGATCCAGCCAAACGCAGTGCTCTGGGCTATCAAGGAACCAGACGGACTCTTCTTAACACCATCCTTTATTATGCTACTGTATGTATCCGCACCCAGCAGAATATCGATTTTGTTGGACTTGCTGAATTCTGGATCTGCTAGACATAAATCGTTCACGTCAACCCAATCAATAGTAGCAGTATTAATATTTCGTTCAGGTAAGTGCGATGTTATTTTATTTAATACATAGGCGTCTATCTGAAGTTTGAACTCGCTATCTACTCGTGATTGTAATGTCAGATGTACCATATACCGAGCAATTGTAGATCTGTTATCCCCCAATCCTGATACGAATCCTCTAATCGATGTCTTTTTCAGGTTGAGCAATTGAACTGTTGCTTCCGTGATAAAACAAGCCTGAGAACCTTGGTCAAGCAAAGCACGAACCATCTGAAATTGTCCTGATCTTGACTTGGCTTTTATTAACGCAGTAGCTAATAAAACCTGCCTAGGATTAGGAATTTTGCCAGAAGAAAAACAAGATACTATTGGATTAGTACTAGTTGAGGCACTAGTGCCATCTATAGCAGATTTGATTGTATTATTTTGTTCTTTCATTTCAGATGACTCGTTAGGGTGCAACAAGGAATGATGGCGTTTCTGACAAACTCTACAAGTGGTGGGCTTTTTGCAGTCGTATACGTTGTGGTTACTGCCCAAACAGTTGAAGCATAATTTATTTTTCAACACAAACTCACGCCTACTATCGATGGATTGTTTGGAAAATTTCTTACAGAAACAGAGTTTGTGAGGTTCCGAGCAATACTCACATCGCATGCTTGACGACTTCATAGCCAACATCGCTTTGGGATTATGGCTATGTGAACTATGATTGACCTGATGAATCACTGTACTTTTAGGTTCTATACATTCTAACGCCCGAAAACGATTTTCGATGAACGTCTTAAATTGTTCATAGGTTGGCAAATCGTTGCTCGAATCGTTTGTACTTATGCTTAATTCCCACTGTTTACGTGTCTCAGGGTCTAATTTAAAAGTTACTATGTGAATGATAATAACATCCCATGTACTCACATTGATATTCAAATTTTTAAGTGCACTTAAACAATCGGTAGTTGTATCTAAGAGGTCTTTTAGTGAACTGGATGACTCTATATGCATGCGTTTTTTACCGAACAATCTTTTCAAAATGCAATTAGCTAAGTATTTTTTATTACTATATCTTTTCTCTAATTGAGACCAACATAACATATAGTTTGCATCAGTTATAGGAGTGTGCCTAATTAGTTGCTCTGCTTCACCAGACAGATGACTTTTTAGGTAGTGCAGTTTTTGCACGTTATCTAAAGTTTCATTTTTGTGTACAAGAGAAACAAATAGGTCATTGAAGGTAGTCCATTCTCCATATCTACCCGTAAAGACCGGAATCGATATCTTCGGAAGCTTTACAAAAGAACTAGATGGATTAAGCACCTTACCAGACGAATTAGGTCCTTGTTGTACTGATTCTATTTTATCGACACGAATCTTATTGAGAGTTGTTTTCATTAAGCATTTATATGTTATGTATACATCTTCAGTAGCATCATAAATATTTTCAACGTCTTTTTTCTTTAGTTCTATTATTTCAAAATTCTCATAAAGTTTCGTGTTTGTTTCTTTAAATTTTGCCCAATCCTTTTCTAACAATTCCTGTCTGGTCTCAATATATTCTACAATTAATCTCTCCTTTGGAGTCTTTTTAAAATTAGTATAACCTTTCTGAATGACATTTTGAAGATCTTTTAAAACATTAAGTATTTTATCCATCTTGCAAGAATAAAATATATTAAAAAAATGTAATTAAATAAAATCTGTAAACAACTGAGCTAAACGCGTAGTAAGAACCTCATAAAACAAGTTAAAAGTCAAACCAAAGAAAATGAACAAAAATACAAACACAAAAAAAATCAACAAAAATTTAAGATTTTATTGTTCTGCTGCCTGTATTTGCAAACTACTTAAAATAAATAAAAATTTAAGTAGAC
This sequence comes from Hypsopygia costalis, assembly GCA_937001555.2. Classification (NCBI taxonomy): domain Eukaryota; kingdom Metazoa; phylum Arthropoda; class Insecta; order Lepidoptera; family Pyralidae; genus Hypsopygia; species Hypsopygia costalis. The sequence goes on from OW443329.2 coordinate 20,129,448, forward strand.
CAAAATTTGTTTTTGTTGTTATTAAAAAATGAGTTTTTTTTTTATTATTTTTTTGAAGGTACTTATATTATTCCATGTTAAAAGTCGTACCAAAGATAATAAATAAAAATATAAACATAAAAAAATCTACTATAATTAATGATTTTATGTTCTGTTGACTGTACTTGCAAACAACTTTTAAAAAATAAAAATGTAAACAAACACAAATTTCATAAAGAAAATTTTAGTTTTTTTGTTTTGCTAACTATACTTGCAAACAAGTTCAGAAAAAACAAAAATGTAAATAAACAAAAATTTGTAAGAAAATTTTAAGTCTTTTTTTTGTTTTGTTTTGCTAATAGTGTACTTATACTATACAACAATCAAAAACTAAATCGTTGAACAGACATACTTTTTCAAAATATAATTTGTAGAAAATTTTCTAAGTGTTTGGCAATCGGGCGGAATTCGGGCATAGGTTCCCCGTTCCGTCGTTTTTTGCGAAACTATTCTAAGTCCTTAAAACTAACATGCAAAATTTTCTAAGTCTAAAATTATTTATCTTGAATTTTTCTAAGTCCAAAATTCTTCACAAATTTTCTAAGTTGAAACTGTTCATATAAATAAAGTTCAAAATATCATGATATTTTTCTTCTATACGAAATTGACTAAAGTTAAACTCTTCATACAAATAAAGTTCAAAATTGATGCACTTTTTGATTAATATTAAAATGTACTCACGGTTACACCTCACTCACACATACACATCCATAGACTATCTCGTTGCTCTCGAGTGACGTTGATGGTGTCGACCTCTGGTGGCGAAACCGCTGAACTGTTGCTGCTGACCGCCCTTGCTAGACGGTGGTGCTGCTGCTGCTACCGCGTACCTTTGCCACAGCGATCCACTGCGAGTACTGGTAGGTTGCGATCCAAACTGGATCCGACCTTTCTTCAAAACTGTACTACGTACTTGCGATCCGGTCTCGTGGGACCAATGATTAATACCTCATTGGTATTTTGAACTGAATGTGAATACTAGTAGGGTTGAGAATAAAACCAAAACTGTATTCTGATCTAAGCTGGTTTTTTTGTACTAACGTAAAAAGTTATATATGCAGAGTTGAGAGGACAAATATTGTGCGAGGCAATTCTATACCAGCGCCATCTATTGAGAAACATTTGTTACTACCTACATAAACATTTTGTTTGAATTATCGTAAACAGTTAGCAATGGCTACTTTGGCTCCAAGGGTCGATCCCCGCACAAGACAAACATTTGTATACATGAACATGTCTGTTTGTCTTGGTCTGGGTGTTTTCTATGTATTATAAGTATGTATTTACAAAAAAAAATGTATTTAAGTACATTTATCTTGTGCCATAGCACAATAAGTGCACAATAATAAGTACAATTTTTAATAAGTATTAAAAATTGTACCTAATAAGTATTAAAAATTGTACTTATATATATATTGTACTTAATAAGTATTAAAAATTGTACTTATTATTGTGTACTTATTGTGCTATGGCACAAGTTTGGCGCTTAATTTGGGACTAGATTACGCTGTGTAAATTGTCCAGAATAATTTATTTATTTATAAATACAGCGAGGTACGTACAATCAGCTACAAAAGTGTGATCATGGTCGTTCTGATGTTTAAAATGGTACTGTTTATACGAATTTTTTTTTATGCAAATATTCACTTTCGATATCGCCCACACCACGATTATAACTGCCTATGTTAAAGGTTAACCTTAATTAATAATGTATTAAGGTAAGTAAAGTAGATAATAAATTTATGTATTCTGGTTGCCGCGGCGTAATAATAAGATGATATCCATGCTACATATAGGCAAAATGAGATTCATTACTATTTTTATTTATACCACTAGAGTGGAAAACAAGCATACTGCCCGCCTGATGGAAAGCAGTTACCGTAGCCTATGAACGCCTGTAACACCAGGGGCATCACATGCGCGTTGCCGACCCTGTAAAAACCTCTTCACGTCCTTTTTGAAGAACCCCAAAGCTTGACAGTACGCAGGAGAAAACTTCTCTGGAACCGCACAGTACGTGACCACTTAGGCTCCAATGTGTGCGGATGAATTTCCTGTCGATGACGAGCGGTACGACTGTAGAAGGAGGCCAACAAACATCAAACAGCTCCTCTGAACACACCCCATTGTACAGACGGTAGAACACACAAAGGGACGAAATTCTCTTCTCAGACTTAAAGGTTCTAAACCTTCAACTACTACGAGTTGGCGGTTTAGAACCTTAGAGAGTACTAGGTACATGTATAAAATTGCATCGCTAAATATACATTTATTCGACGTTAGAACAGGGAATTCATCCTTCCACATCAGAGCCGAAGTGGTCACGTACTGTGCAGTTCCAGAGAGGTTTTCTCCGTGATTGATTCCACGGAGAAAACCTCTCTGGAACTGCACAGTACGTGACCACTCCTCGTCGAGGTCCCAGAAGACTACAGTGTGGAGTTAGTCAATAATTTTAACAAAAAAACCGACTCCAAACATTACTCTACATTTATAGATATATAGATAATATGTAGATACAGGCTGATGATGATGATGGAAAAAATATGGGACCAATCTGGAAGTATAATTATTATACTCTTTGAAATAAAAAAAAGACATTAAAAAAACGGGCGAATTTAGAACCTCCTTCTTTTTTGGAGTCGTTTAAAAATGCGGCGTGTGTGATGTCTCTGGTATTGCAGATGTCCAAAGGCTGCGGTAACTGCTTTCCATAAGGCTGACCATATGTTTGTGTAAATAGTACTTAATAAAATATTTTAAATAAAAAAGGAACCGACTTCATTGCAGTGCGTGCTTTACGGATAAACAACGATGTGAATACACGTCGACATCGATGTTAATGGCTACATGACAATGTTCTTAAATTTAAAATAACATTTATATCGCATACAGAAGTAGTAATAATAAGAAATGGACAAAATATAAGAATTGTAAAATAAAACTAGAATGACGGACTTGCTTTTGGTCGATCAAAGATGGGGAAAGCCCATTTTAAAAGGATGAACTTATTTTAAAAAATATATTATCATTGGAGAAACAATGAATAACTTTTGCTCTGGCAATGGCACTTTGACTCCGGGTCGCGGGTTCGATCCCCGTACAAGACAAATATTTGTGTACATGAACATGTCTTATTGTTTGTCATGATCTGCGTGTTTTTTTTTTATCAATTATAATGTATATATTCACAAAAAAAAATATTTAAGTATATATGTATTAAATATTTATTTATATGTATATATGTATTTATTATGTATAACAGACATGTTCATGTATATATTTATTTATATGTATATATGTATTTAATATTTTTTAAATATTTATTTTTTATATTTTTTGTATACATAGTACGCATAATAAATACAGTTGACTATCGAGAACGTCCGTCATTTGTGTAGTCGGTTAAAAAAGAAGTACACCTATAGTAGTTAACGAAGAAGGTAATGATAATTATTTTAATGCATACTATGTTAACTATATATATACCTGTAGCTGAGACAGAATAACTGAATTTCATAATACGGAACCACTTTACCGACTTTAGAATGAAAGTTTAAGAGGTGTAAAGGCATAATAAAACAATTAAAACTACGTACCACAAGTGCAGCAGGAGTGATAACCCGCCACATAGCACTCCAGAAGATGACCCATAGCTTGGACTGGCGGCCAATCATCTGCTGGATGTCGCGGCAGAATTTCTCCGCACCGTAGATCCATGCTATCAAGATGCACTCCCCTATGGCGATGATGAGGACAGACCAGTTTGCTGCATATTTATCCATCAGTTGTAGCCAATACATACCGCTCTGAAATCATTACACAATAATTTCTAGTACACTGGCGTACATTTCCCTATTTTTTGTTTATTTTAATAAATATCCCCTCGAAATCCCCTTTACTACTACTGGCCTAATATACGAATAGGAAGCCAATCCTCAGCCGTTCGTGCGCGCGATGTATAACATTTTTTTTTTTTTTTTTTTTTTTTTTTTTTCCTTATGGCATTATGAACATTTTATTTCCAACATTACATAACTGTTTATACCTGCCAATGTCATGCTTATTATACCAATAGTTATGATGGGAAAAAATAGACAACGTAACGTTTGCATATTTACAGACTTTATACTTTCTATTGTTATATGTTTGATTCGTAAACAAATAAGTGCAATTAAAATAAAAACTTAAAATAATAATAATTAATTCTTATTAGATTATTTAATTTAGCTTTGACAGGATTTTTTAGGCAAATCACTGTCAATATATTTCATGAGTATTATATTTATACATTGCTATAAATTTTATAAAAAATACTTTTCATCTCGTAAGGATGGGTCTATACTATATACACTCTATGTGTAGCTTAAAGATTAACAAACACAGCTCAGCGCAACGGAGAATCTAATTAGTTATATGCAGAGATGGGCACAATGCTGGGCATTTACCATAAATGCCCAAATAGTACTTATAAATTCCCTATTTATGCCCAAAACTAGGCATATATTGGGCATTTACAGGTACTTACAGGGTCACTTATTGTATATGCCTGGCATTTTGCCCATCTCTAGTAATGTGATAGTGATGATGAAAAGATATAAAATTACTGGCAATATACCTAATTACAGGGTGTCACAGAAATATTCATGTGTCAATATTAACAACTTTTCCTGTGTTAACTTCGAAAATGCATAACTTGTTTTTCATGATTTAGAGACTAGTCTCGTAGTACTTTCTGTTACATCCTTTATAAAACACAATATATACTTACGTTAGTCGTGAAAATAAGGCCTCCGAAATAACCAAATATTGCGACTGTTAAAACGACCCACACTTTCTTGTGTCGAAAATTGGGAAATTTATCCAATATTGCTGTGGTTACTGTCTCCATGAGTGCAAACTGAAAATTAATAAATCTTATATAATGTATAGATGGGCAGACCGTTTTTTTTAATACTACGTCGGGTGGCAGACAAGCATACGGCCTGCCTGATGTGAAGCGGTTACCGTAGCCATATTAACGCTCGCAATATAAAATATCACTCGCGTGCCGCCACCCCCGCTGCCAGCGCAACATCTCTTTCCTTTCTGGTGACCTTACTCAGTCACAGGAACACGAACCCTCAAGGGAATTATTATTTGGCTGCGGTATTCTGTGAGGTGGAGGTACATCCTCAGTCGGGTAGCTTACAATTACGCTCCCTACCTCTCTTTTCGCCAGAGCTTCGTTTGTCAGTCAGCAGGGTGTACCGCGTGCAGGTGAAGTTGACTTAGGTTCTTAGTTGTTGATGAACCACTTACACCCCGTCCACACCACTTACAAGCTTCATTAAATCGCTCGCTGTCCCCCTCATCAGTGCTTTTATACGCCATGGCCGACAGCTCCCATGATGCTTCTAATAGAACCTAATGGCTGGTAATATATAGCAATAGCCGCTAATCGTAGAGGCATGCGGCAGATATCCCCATGACCACCACTACTTTTCTAGGAATGTACTTTGCCAACTGAGATAAATGTTAGTGTATATTTTCCATTTGGCTTGATATAACAGATATTCATGTGGATGAAGCTGGTACACCTAGCAATTAATGAAGTACCTAAAGTATAGTTGCCAACACCAAAATCGAAACCAAGGATTTGAATTTAGAAAAGCCAGGGCAATTTAGTTAAAAACAGGACTAGATACCATAGGGTTGCCAACTTATATTTACAAGAAAAACAGTATATTAAAAGCTGCGTAACAAAACAAACAGTATAGTAAGGCCCAGTGCATGCGGAGCAGTACAATAAACAGTGCTATGGTAAAATGAAGTATTTTTCAACAGTATTAGAGCATAGCAAACAGTATAATACTGTTTCTAACAGTATGGTTGGCAACCCTAAGATACCAAAATATTGATGATTAAATATTGGATGAAAATAAGTTCAATGAAAACAAAATTATTATTATTATTACCTTCAGAGTTTTCTACTTTCATTATCGTAAAAATTTTCAGGTAGTAGTTAGGTACCTTAGGTTTTTATCAATTAACTTTTATCGATCAAGACGCTTTAAAAACTCAGGACGCCGTTTAAAAACTATCCAGGACATCCCAAGATAATCCAAAAACCAGTACATGTCCTGGGAAACCAGGAAGGTTTAGCAACCATAACCTAGTCATGTGATAAACTTATCACAAGAGCAAAGTGGCAGGAATTCGCTGGTGGTGAATGCAAACTGAAAATAAATACACATAATAATAAATATAAGTATATTTCTTACCTGTGAATCAAGTCCAAGGGTCAAGAGCATAACGAAGAAAAGAATGGACCAAAGCGGTGAGACTGGAAGCCTGGTCACAACTTCTGGGTAGACTATAAATGCGAGCCCCGCACCCTGGTCAACTACACGGTGGACTTCAACATTTAACTCGTGTGCTAGAAACCCTATTACGGAGAATATTACCAAACCCGCGAAGAACGACGTAGCTATATTTGATACAGCGACGATTAAAGAATCTCTGAAAAACAAAATTAAAGATATTAATTTGAAAAATATAAAATACATAAAAACATGCAAAATACATGTAGTTCATGCAATAAACTTACATGTAGCAGTTGTTGGAAAATTTATTATAGGAAGACAGCGTAATCAAACCACCCCAGGCAGGGCTTAGTGCGAAAAATATTTGCACGGCAGCATCGCCCCAAACCTTAAAACAATTAGAAAATACAAGTTTTGCTAAATACCTACATATTGCAAAATGAAATGGGATTTCATCAGAGTTCCTCAAAATATCTTATTTCATCGTTCTCTTTGCTTATATATATTCTTATTTACGTTGTCCTCCTGCCCTACTAATATAATTATTAAATTATATGAATTTCATAGACTCATTGTACGAGTATATCTCAATAAACCCCTGAGGATTTATTAGATGTATCTAAACCCTTTCGATTGAGGGGAAACCCGTATCACAACAGTGGGATGATTTTGGGTTGATGCCGAAATACCAATTCGGGAATCAATGATTTAAACTTTGGAATAAGTGAGGCATAGACTTCGTAATATAATAGCTCTACAAACGCCTATACTCTATGAGAACGGCATGAATGCCTATCAAATTCCAAAGCCGAACATTAAATATTTTAAAAGTATTCATCTCTTTGAGCGTCTTAGAAACTTATAAAGTTGCCTAGGTTCAAGTTCGTAGAAATGTCATCAAGAGTTGCGTAAATTTAAGTGCTTCGATAAAAAATGATCTCTTGAGAAACTGTAAGTAAAATTTAGTCTCTTAAATTCTAAATAATAATTTATTTATTTCCTCATTTAAAAGTACCTGATTGACCGAGCTTCGTTTGGAGTTTCCTAAGAGAGATCGAACTTTCCCAGAATTGAGACCTAGCTAGATCAATTTCTTGTACCTGTACGCCTTTTTAATCGAAATCGTTAGAGTCGTTTGCGCGATCGTCGATATACAAGAATAGCTCGTTTAATAGTATTTGCTAAATTCTTACCTGCGCATTAGCAAGTTGACTAAAATCTGGTTTTAGATAGAATATTATTCCTGTAGACGCTCCAGGCAAAGTTACACCACGGAAAAATAATATCACGAGCACCACATAAGGGAAAAGTGCAGTAAAATACACCACCTGCAAAGAGATTGATGATATTAGCTCAAATTAAAATAATAATACAGATAATATCATTAAAACTCACGTGAGACATTATACTAAATTAATAAGATAAATTAAATGGGTCACTCACGTACATGAGTGACCCGTTTAATTTATCTAATTAATTTAATAATACAGCTCCCACATACAAGTAAGAATTGTTTTATCGAATTAGTTTAGTGGTAAAGTTTAACTTGACTGTGAGTTACATACCTTCCCCGACGACTGTACTCCCTTGCAAAGGCAAAGGAATACAATGAGCCATGCAATAAACAAGCAAAGTGCCATGCCCCACCGGATATGTCCGGTTTCTTCGATACCAGAAGATAAACCAAGCACTTGATTTCTGTAAAATTAAATTTTAATAAATATATACAAACTTATATTTGCCGTGTGGTTTCCGGCAGAATAGAATAGAATCACTCCGTCTCTTCCCGTGGATGTCGTACAAGGCGACTAAGGGAAATACATTATAAAACATCGATCAGGCCTTATATCCCCAACCCGTATGGCCAGCGTGGGGAGTGTAGGCCAAATCTTCCTTCTGTCTGGGACGGACGAGAGAGGGTCGTGCTCCTGCAGTGAAGACTAAAATGACCTGATGATGATAATGATGATGATGATGACGATATACAAACTTATCTAAACTTCAATATTATAAATGTGAAAGTGTGTTTGTTTGTCCTTCTTTCACGTCGAAAGGAACCTCCCGAATTTCCTGGACAACACAATATAAACGGTAAAAGACAAAAACCGTGTCTCTTATTGCATTACTAATTATGATCTTTATACCGTTTGTTTTCGTCGGATAGCAGACAAGCATACCTCCCGCCTGATGTAAAGCGATTAGCTATATTAGCGCCCGCAACAAGAAATATTGCTGCCGACGCAGTGATCAAGGGAAATTTTAGAAGCAGTTTCATAATCTAAAGCATATACTAACGTGAAATATTCTTCAGCCGGAGGACGTCTGAGCGCGACTTGAGCTAACGCAGAAATATTGTTAGTTGTAGCATAACTGTGATTGAAGCACTGCCTCAAGTAATAAGTTCCATTCGTCGCTTCACACACGTCGGCCTCCTCGTAAGAATAACAGTCTAGAAAAAAATGCAAATTATGAAACATTGACGCTTTTTAATAAACTTTCTACCACGAACTGTGAAGTTGTGGAATCAACTTCCCTCAGCAGTATTCCTAAATAAATACGACATGGGAGCCTTCAAGAATAGAGTAATTTTTTTAAAAGGCTGTCAACGAATCAGTGACCCTTTGGTATTGCTCATTTCTATGGGTGGTGGTGATTGCTTTCCATCAGGTGACACACATACTCGCTTGCCCCCCTCTCATATAAAAAAAATGACGATAAAAATTATCACGTGTTTCTACTTTTTTTTTTGTTTGATCTGTAGAAACTAGCTCTTTATAGGCACTTTGGACAAGTACCCTTCCGAGGACCCTGTGGTTTGGAGCTTCTAATTCGTACTAGATATCTAACCGCTGGTATTAGCGGTAAATAATGTAACGGAGCAAAAAATTATTCAAAGCGGTTACCATAGTCACATAGACTCTCGTAACACAAGGAGTATTGCTGCTCTGATGACACCCCTGCTGCTAATACAGTAAGCTAACATTTGGTGACATGTGACGTCACTCGCAAGAACACATAAATTCTCAAAGGTATTGTTATTTGACTGCAGTATTCTGTGAGGTGAAGGTGCTCCCCCATGCTCTACCTCTCTTTCGCTAGAGCCTCGTTTATCTGGTACAGCCCATGTGTGGGTGGGAATGGCTTTGATTCTAAAGGTAGTGGTGAGCCACTTATAATCCAAAAACTTGTTTTTACACCTGCCCTGAGACTCCCCTGGTGGTATAGAATATGTAGGTAATAGATACTTACGCTGAGTGCTCCAATCAGCATCACAGTTCTGCCATGGCAACTGATAGAATATACTTGCAAAAGATACGGCCATATAGTAAATGGTCCACGCTATAATGAGATTGTAGTACAGCATGACGATGCTAGAGACAATGACCATGCCATAGCCGAGCCCGCGAAAGAGCGGGCAGAACTTGTTATAGACGGCGACGGGGCCCAGAGCTGCGTATTGCCCAAACGATAGTTCCATAAACATAAGCGGCAAGCCCGCTATTATGAGCATTACAGTAAACGGAATAAGAAATGCACCTGAAAAAGTAATTTTTAGTTCATAAAATATATTTAATTTAAATGGTTGCCTGGAAGAAATCGCATCGCGATAAGGCCGCCCTTTGTACTCTAATTCTGTATATGTACTTTTGTTTGTATTTTATTATTGGTGCAATAAAGTATATTGTATTGTATATTAACACTCGCGGTCGCGCGCAATTGCGACCGCGTAGACTCATACAAATTTTCATCGCTATTTTAATCTCTAAAGGAATGAATTACATAAAACCTATCCTATCTGTTATGTTGGACCAAATTATGTAGCTTCGGAGTTTATCGCGAACAAACATCGTTTAGATGCGAAAACTTACGTTCAATACAATTAATAGTCTGAATTAATATGCACCCACAATAAAATAATAACAAACACGTGAACTTCTGTATAAATTTCCCTCCATTTTCGTCTTAAAACTAAGCAAGAGTGCTCATATGTACACATAATATTTAGTGCATTTAAGTTTTGGTCTAATTTTGTTTTGTGCCGATTGCCAATCTTTACTATCCTACATCTATGCCATTCACAACCATCTATTGACATTTAAACCTTGTTTAACTTCGGGCGGACCGATAAGCAGTTACCGACTACCGTAGTCTATGAACGATTGCAATAAAGAACATCACTCGTGTGTTCTCTACGCAGAAACACAGCAGTTGTCCCAAGTAGTGACTTAACTATACCATTGCTAATGGCAAATTCATCAGATACCCTACCGCCCCCTATAATATAGGAGGTAAAATCCGATCCAACCAAACTCAAAATATTCATTACAGGAGCTCATGGCATTTTGCCAGTCTTGCCACACTTAGTTACGCTACTGCACTAACGTTAAAATAACGTTTTTATTTGGCTTCAAACTTCACAAATAAGGTGAAAGTATTTCACATTTATAACATTAGTAAGAAGTACTAGTTATAATTTGATATCTACCTCCTCCATTGTTGTAGCACAGATAAGGAAACCGCCAGACGTTCCCCAAACCCACACTATATCCCAGCAGTGACAACAGAAAGTCAAAGCGGCCCGTCCAGTTCCCTCGCTCGGGTTCCGTCTCCTCGGCCGGTGGTTCCTCGGGTATATCTTCCCTGTACTACAAATATCAGAACCGGTTCAAACCATTGGCATTATACGTAGGCTCGTGCTTACAAGTAGAAAGATAGGAGAGACAGTAGGAAAGACACGTAAGTCAATTATCGAGGACTCTACATGGGGACAATAAAGATAAAACATGCCGTGGTTTTCTCTATTTGTTTCCAAAGTCAAACTCAAACTCTAAACTCGAATGCCCGTCAGGTGGTTGTCATGTATATATTATTACTAGCGATCCGCCCCGGCTTCGACCGTGTGGTTCCCGTTGTCCGTTCCCTCGATTTTGCAATATTTTTCATTTGGCTAGCCATAACTAAAATATTTTTTCAATTCGAACCAGTAGTTCCTGCGCATCCATTAGCGAACCAAAACCAACCAAAAAAAATTCAACCAAGTAAACTCTTCAGCTTTATAGTATGAGTAATGGATGTCATGTTAAGCAAATACGTTTTAATAAATTGTAATCGAAAAAAGTGTTGACATAATTATATAGTAACTTTCTCTGCTAAAAGGCTATCCTTTCAATAAAAAATATAACTACGAAAAGTTTAGCGCGTGGGCTCACTCATCTCATCGCCATCATCACTGCTCTCGGTCATAGCCACTGCTGCAGTTGTATTTTATAATAGACAGGGTTAAAACAAACTCGGAGGACACTACATGCAATGTACCTATAACATAATTATATATTTATACTCACATCTGAGTATTTCAAATCCATGGCAGGTATATTTTTTGTCACCGCAGAGATATGAGTTTTAGATGATTTTTCCATTTTAAATGAATAGATAACTCAAACTATTTAAGCACTAATTGCGGTTTAAGCATTTTATTGCCAATATCTAGTGAGTCGGAGGCAGAGAGACCGTCGAGCATCGCGCGACACATTACACTCACGGGGCAAAGAGATGTGACCACTAGAACTGCACCACGAGACTGCTTCTCGTGACGAACTCATAAAAGAAAATTAAGATACGAGATTGCCCCAAAACAAGAATTAAATTAAGAAGCGGGTGAGTTAAACACACATTAAATCGAAAAATATAAAACGCAGAAACGCGCAGATGTCAAGTTTCGCATCGACCGAACCCTGAATGAACATCTAGGTCAATATCAAGACTCCGCCTCCCCCGCACCCCTCACCCTCTTTCGCCCCTCTGTGAAATTTTCACTGCTGACGAAAATCAGATGGAAATTTATCTGCAAACCTTGCATCGCGAACAGTTTGGCTGGATTATTAAGAATGACAGATGTGCTATGTAGAGACAGAAAACGAGCATTTCACTTCACTACGTTAATTATTAGCCGACCAGAATAATAACACGTAGATATAAGTACATTTACTTACAAGTTGTCCACAACACAACAAATTAATTAGCAGTTCATGTAAGATGCAAGGACAGAGTCTAAGAAATATGATAATTAAATAAAGACGCTTCAGCTAATCATAATGACTTCGACATTTGAAGTTAACTACTTAGTTAGGAATATTTAAAAAATAGATCCTCTAAGCTACTAATATTACACGTGAACATTTGTGAGGATGTATGGTTGTTACTCTTTCACGGGTAAACAGGTGAACGGATTTGAATGAAGTTTGGCATACATATATAATATATTCTGGATTGACACAAAGACTGACTAATATCTGTGTGAATAATAAAATTATACATAAAAAACTTAAAAAAAACGAATTCATCGCTTCATCTGCTCCCAAAGATTGGATGCTAGATGAGAATGCAGTTACCATAAAGTCGTTAATTACGAGCTCGGTGGTCGAATGGTTAGCAATGGCCACCTTGACTCCGAGGTCGCGGGTTCGATCCCCGCACAAGACAAATATTTGTGTCCATGAACATTATTATATGTACGTATTTACAAAAAAAAAATGTATTTACGCATATCAGTTATTTAGTACCCATAGTACAAGCTTTGCTTAGTTTGGGACTAGATGGCGCTGTGTAAATTGTCCAGAAATATTTATTTATGTATTACCAAATGCAAATATATACATAATCAAAAAAAATTGAGTATTAAAATTTTGAGTATGAATGAATCTTCAATCAATTTAAATGTTCATCAAACAATCTTTAAAAAAAAAAAAAGATTTTGAAGCATATGATTGAATTTTACAGAGAATGCACGGAAATGTTAGGGAGCAAGCAGATGGCAGGAGGCTGTGGCAGCTGAGAAGGTCGCTGAAAGTAGAGCAGTGTATTGATTACGGCACGATGCGCGGCCGCCTGCCCCAGTCCCGTGGTCCGCGTATTCCACTCCGTGCATACTAACACATTTCTGAAGGTGACTAAACGATGGCAACAACACTATAAATTATAAATTTTTAAATATTTCTGGACATTTTACACAGCGCTATCTATTCCTAAATTAAGCCCATAGCTTGTACTCTGGGTACCTACTAGACAACTGATAATACATTTTTTTTTGTAAATACATACTTATAATTCATAGAATTAAAAACCAGACTAAGACAAACAAACCTATTCATGCACACAAATGTTTGTCTTGTGCGGGGACCGAACCCGCGACTTCGGAGTCAAAGTAGCCATTGCTAGCCATTCGACCACTGGGCTCGTCACACTCACAAAATAACACCAATCTACTAGTATTGATCTGTTCTACTTCCTATTTAATAATATAAATTCGAGTTTCTAACGATGATGCATGTATGGATGTTCGTTACCCGTACTCATGCATGCACATTTGAAAGCATTTAGGTGAAATTTACCGGTGATGCCAAACCACCATACGGCCCACATGATGTGGTTACCGTAGCTATATAAACGCTCGCAATATGAAATATCGCTAGGGCTCCGCCACCCCCGCTGTCAACACGACTACTTTCTTCCTGGCAACCGTTCTTACGCAACGACTTTCAAGGGAATTGTTGTTTGGCTGTATTTTCTGTTAGGTGGAATAAATTTTCCAGTCGCGCAGCTTATAAAATATGCTATGCCCTACCTATCTTTCGCCAGAGCCTCGTTAGCTGCCAGCAGGGTGGCAAACAAGCATACAGCCCGCCTGATGTAAATAGATTACAGTAGCCATATTAACGCTCGCAGTATGAAATATCACTCGCGCACCGCCACTCCCGCTGGTCGTTACCTTTCTGGTGGCGTCACTCACTCGTAGGAACACAAGAACCCTCAATGGAATTCTTATTTGACTGCGGTATTCTGTGAGGTGGAGGTACTACCTCAGTCGTGCAGCTTATAAATATGCTGTACCCTACCTCTCTTTTGCAAGAGCCTCTTTCTCTAGTTGGCAGAAAGTGTGCTAAGTGCCAATACATACACTTAGTGCAGGTGAGGTTGGATTTGGCTCTAAAGATCGTGATGAGCCACTTATACCCGAAAGTAACTAATAAAGAAGCTGTTTGTAAGTACGAAATTATATGAAGCTTAACACTTCCACTATGGTTTTTACTCCTGTTACATACAGTCAAATGTAACACGAGAATAGGTACGAAAAAATACTTAACTTTTTAACGGGAGGTCGAGTAATTCTGATACTTGGTGTCTGAATTCGACAAATTGACGACTAATTCTGGGGGAAATCATATCTTCGCTATGTTATGTAGTTTAATAAGTAGATCCCGAGTAGGCTGTGCCGATATAAAGCACGCCAAAGTATCATGCTCAATGAGACGAAAAACACCCGACTATAGTTTGTACTACATACAGCTATGTAATACCTTGTGAGTAGTAAATAAACAATTATTATTATCTCTGTGAACTACATGGGTCAAACCCAGTAATTTGAAAGGCGTGCGTGGGGATATAGATCCAATACGTAGAGGTCCCTTAGAGAAGTTTGATGTAATGTTGTACACCCGCCGTGACCTGCTCCAGGAAATAGCAATGGAACAATATACACATGAGCAGGTCTCGACAGGCATTGGAACTATTGTAAAGGGTGTTAAAAAATAAATTGGTTATGAGGATGATTTCGGTGGATTTAACACTGGGCTATTACAGAAGAGAGACGGATTATTTATATCATTATAAGTATTTAATGTTAGTGGTCTGACTTTATATATTTAGAAATAAATAAATTAGAATTCGATCTGTTTATTTGAACTGTGACTGTGAAGTCAAGCGGACGCTTTGCATACTTTGGTTAAGTTAAAATTTTTATCCGACTTCTCTATGGAAGATCTCAATTCGACTACCTACCTATACCTGTGTTTATGATCTAACTTTCGAAATAATTTTACTATTCGAAAGAATGTACTCCGTGATAATTCATGGAGATATTTCTATTACAAACTAAAAAATATGAAAATTTTTAGATATCAGAGATAAAAACATTATTTATGAACTATTTCTTTTTGTGTTCGAAAGAAATTACGTTAATAGGGTACTTGCCGAGAGTAAAAATTTACATCAGAGTGCTGAGTGAGTTTTTTATTTATAGAGAAACCAACCAATACTTAATATCGACCATCGTATTCACATAAATGCCTTAACTGTAATGAAATCGGTTTCTCTTTTTTAACATTGATATTATTGTACAATAGTTAATTAGAAACTACTAATAACTTCCATTCAATCTACACTATCTACAATTACACTATTATTACAATGAGGAAGGCCGCGTGACTGACTCATCAGCGTAGAGACTACCTATACCTACTACCGAATTACGAAATTTGGAGAGTATGTTTCTTTTATGGCAAATAAGTATGGAACCAAAAATATTGTCTCTTGATTTGAAATTTTGTTAGCATAGAATCGCATTCAATCGCAAATATTTTTATTAGCTTAGAAGCTATTAAAAATAATGAAACCCGCTTGTCCTGCTCCTGTACTTTCGGGAGTAAAAAATACTTGAAAAATATTATTCACCGTCGGGAAATACAATAATAAAGTGCTCAAGGACATTTGAACTTGACAACGACCTCAGTGCTGTAGAGGTATTGTATAGAAAGGTCAACATACTGACGAAACCTGCGGCATGCGGGTTCTATTTCCATTGCAGCACAGCGCAAACAAAAATAAATTAGACATTTATTTATGATACTGATATAATGGTGATAATGTTTTATAATACTGACGACCCAATCTGAGTTTGGCGGAAAATACATTATGATAGTAAACCGCATCAAAATCCGTCGTGTGTTTAGGAGTTAGCAGATAAACAGATGGACAGACGTGGAAAGAGTATCATTTGTTGTTAAAAAATTTAAAGTACACCTACATAACATACCTACATAAATATAAGCAAAACATTATCAAAGTGCAAATTTTGATCTAAATTATTAGAGCCGTTTGCATAACACAAGATGATAAAATAAGCAACACGTTATCCGATGCCATCAGAGAATCTTCTAGTAAATTTATTCAAATTCAAAAATAATTTTCAAGCTTATTTACTTAAGAATTTATCCAAGCAATAATCATCATTGTCCGTTCTGTATTATTTTTCTTTCGTGGTTCAATGTATAATTATGTATATTAATATATTGTATACGATATACATATGTCTATATGTATATCGTATGTAATCTTAAGTTCATTGCTGTTATTTTGTGAACCGTATTCGAGTTGTATCAGCTTTTACCAAAGTTTGACTGATAGAGAATGCTCTTTACATTTGTCCGCCTTTTGTGCCCTTATGTTATGGTCAATAAAGTTGTAATAATTAAATAAAATAATAAACAAGAATTACTAATTCGAAGTACCTATAGGAATATACAAAATTTAGTGACATGTTCACTTGACATGATTTCACAAACAAAACCCTACATAAGCTCGGTCATTCAAACCTCAAATTCCAGTAATATTACCTACATCCTGAGTTGTGCCTATTTTGACGTGAATACGGTCTTCAAAATTGCTTCCATAGGGAGGAAATAACAAAAAAAAAACGAATGATAATAAAATCGGGTGTCGCAGCTACATATTTATCATGTCCATCCAAAATTCAATCACACCACTGGATAGATGAAGGATCAAATAATTTATTTCGCTATGTAAGGACTATTGAACATCGCGTGCGGGGGAAGGGGAAGCGCTGCCATTTTGAGATAATTTTAGTGCATGTAACGTATTCACGTACAACACACGACCGTGTCCATGACACATCAACACACCCCATTTTTTATGTACGTATATATTACTGAACTCAGCATAGTGTAGTGGCACCACTTCGCCTGATGGTAAGCGAAGTTGTGCCCAAATTGCAGCGGCAACTGACAAAAGACAAAGTTTTGACAGATGCCAGTTGTTTTATTGTTACCTATCAACTTGGGGTGTAAGTTTTTCATCAATGAGATGAGTCAAAGCTAACCTCACCTGCACCTGCTGCGGGGTGCACCCTGCCGACTAAATCATGAATGGGGTAAGCCTAGTAATAGACTACAAGCCCAAGGAAAAAAATTACCTGTGAAATGAACCATCGGGAATAACGCTTAGAAGGCTGTTACTATATCAGAAAATAACTCTCAGCACTATGCCGTCATTTCTGAGCGGTACATGTGAGTACATGAGTAAATGGAATTTCCCAGGTACAAGTGAGGAATTACGATTAATTATTAATGTACGGCTTTTTTATAGTTTATAGATGATTAAAATAAATGTCAAAAAACCTAGTGCCGTACTAAAGCGGTGGTGCAGGAAGTCAGTGCAAATTTTTAATTTTAAGAAGCAATATTCCGGTCATTTATTACTGTACGGCATTTGTGTAATTCCTTTTGTATACATATACAGATACTTTACCCATGAACGTCATACATATTTCCAGAGCTGGGGTCGAAAGCCAAGGATCGCAACCCTTTCTTTACACCCATATGATATACAACTATCAAGGGAATTGTTATTAGGCTACCGTATTCTGTAAAATGGAAGTACTTACCCAGTCGGGCAGGTTACAATTACGCTCCCTACCTCTCTTTTCGCCAGAGCCTCGTTTGTCAGTCAGCCGGGCGCACCACGTGCAGGTGAGGTTGGATTTAGTTCAAAGGTTTTGATGAACGACTTAAATCCCAAATTTGCTGTTGCTCCTCAATCCTCGAACACAATCCTTATCGCCAAGAGTATTGGAATTCTTGACATCGAGATCTCGAGCAAAGGCTACTTGACGTTTATTTATAAGAATTACTTCGATAGGATAAAAGCTTCTCAAGATAATCGTATGATAAGTTAAAATCACAATTTTCGACTTTCCCAAAAACGCTCTATACAAAAGATGAAGACGTCACATGTTCCAGTTTTGTTGAAATTAGATACTTGTACGACAGTTATGTTAGATATTGCGTTTATATCACTAATGCCGCAACAAAAGGTGTGGTATTTTTTATTACTTCTCCGGTGGTAATGTATTTATTTTAATTTCATCCTTTTAAAATCAACTTTCACACCAAACATTGATCAACCCTAATACAAATCGGATATAATTTAAAAGATTTGCAGATCGGTCTACTTTTGTGTATTTTACGGTACTGATAATTTCTATAATTTTAGAACGTTGTCAAGTAGCCTAAGTCTCACGAGTTTAACAGCTAGCGTCGAAGAAGCTCGGCGTATTCAATAAACCAACACAATATTTCAGCTCGAGAAGATTTCACTTTCTTTCTTTCTAAAAGAGCTCTCAGAAGCTGTTTTGCTGAGGACGTTTTTTGGGTGTCGATTGTGCAACTAGTTCTAGTATTAATCATCGAAAAGTTATAATTAAAAAGATACAGAAAAAAACACAATAACAATTTACGATTTAATAAAGAACCTGTCCCAACAATATAGAAACTTAATTACAATACATTAAAATATAAAATTTAGGAATGTTTTTGTGGTCCCACATAATCATTTTCAATTGCTTTACATTTGTCAACTTGTACCCTTAAATGTACTCTATATAAACTACATTTTACTAACCATTTAAAGTACGAGTATAAATAAGTCAGTATAGATCTTTCCAAAAATTTTAGCAAAAGCGCACAGCAGATTGAACGTAAAAAGTTACTTCGAAAACTACGCCATAAGCTAGATACTTAGTATACACAACCATATAAAAATGTAAATAAAGATTGATAGTACAATAGTACTTGATAATAACATTTTATGCTTAAGTGAATTTGCCCCAAACCATTATTTGTTTACTTTTTAGCAAGGAGGGTCTTGATGAGAGATTCTAGCTTCCTTGTGTCGGCTGCAAATTTCCTGATTCCATCAGACAGTTTTTCGGTCGCCATCTGATCTTCATTGAAATGCCAACGGAATTGGGGTTCCGACAAAGATATTTTCTCAATATCACTCTCTGCGGCGACTTTCAGGTCTAGTACCTAAACAAAACGAATAATTATTATATATATATATATATATATAATTACTTAGAATAATTACTTAGATTGTAATAAATATTTCTATATTTATTTAGTTGTTATTTTCCTATTACCGCTACAGATCGACGTAGTGATAATGTTCAGATTGATACTTATTAAATCTTTATAATGTCGTAGCATTAATGGCTTCGTCAGGAGGCGCTGCACGTAAATATGAGAACCGTTATTCCAAATATTACTAATACTCGAGTAATTCTCAAGAAACGAATACAATAAATTATTTATTAAGACACATTAATTGATGCAAACACAATTATTGTGTCTTAATAAATAATTTGAAGCAAAAACACTTAAGTGTTTTAAAAGTAAACTATTGCATGTACTGTGACGTCTTACGTATAATGTTATGACTGTATTGTAATGTAAATAAAGTGGACATCACTACATATAATTACATTTAAAGTGGTCCTATTATTACATTTCTTAAAGCAGTATTATTTTAACCTTACATAATTTCCTTCTACGGCATCAATTGGAACAAAACACGAAAAGGGGTACTTTGCTTACTTGTTACTGCTATGTGAATGTGAACCACAGACTTAGGATTGCCAGTTGAATAACAGCTTGTAAAAAGTACCTACTCTCAACACTATCAGCACGTCAATCGAATCAAGTTTGTATTAAAACTACTAGCATTTCAATGCAATCCCATCATCATCGTTGAAACAAATAGAAATTGAAACAAATCTGATTTGCGTAGACTTAGCACTGCAGTTGAATAAATTTCTGTATGTCATTTTCCTAGCCTCCTTAATTTATCATCTAGTGCAGCGGTCGACAACCTCCGGACCGTGATGCAGGTCTGGATTGTTAAGTTCGAATATTTTTTTTTAATTGTAAGAGAACTAGGCCCTTCAGATCCACCGTACACCTGGCCATACCTTTGGTGGTACCATGGGTCTTTTAAAATTAAACCATACTACTGAATAAAATGACCGTAGTGTTGTACTGACGTACTAAGCAGACAGACAGAAGGGTGTAAATGGGTAGTGGGTTGCCGCGAACTGTGACCTCGCGATTTATTTTAAATTATTTTCAATATCTCAATAATTGCTTAAACAAATAACATGTAAAATGTACATAAGGTCAGCCGTATGCGGTAATTCATTTTCACATTAAAGCAGATTCATTCAAAAAGATTATTTCAAAAACTAATAATCCTATCTTGTTGTATGTACAACGAATTTTAAATTCGTATTGTGTTTACGTTTTCTACACACTCATCAAATTTCTTCAAATCGGAATACGGATTCAAGAGTTACCCTAACAACATACCTACAAAAACCTACAAAAAATGTTTTTTCGCCCGAACTTGATTTATGATCGAAGATTATGTACGAGTACTTTCTTACTACTGTCCAAAACTTCTCTCTCCACTTGAGCGTTAAGTATTTCGGAGGTACCAATCCATACAAATATATATATATATATATATATATATGAGAGGCGGGCAAAAGAGCATGTGATCACCTAATGGAAAGAAATCACCACCGCCCATGGAGATCAGCAACACCAAGGTGTCGCCGATCCGTTGCCAAGCCTTGCTCCTTCCTTTCTTTCTGGTGACCTCACTGCTCACTCGCCTTAACACAACAACCCTCAAGAGAATTGTTAATTGGCTTCATCTTATTAATAATTAAAATTATTAACCTTTTCACCGCCAAAATGCAAATGTCGCGTACAAAACTCACATGCCAAGCCTAACCAACATAGTGGTATAAATAAATTGTATTATTGTACCAAACAATACAATAACAAAATAATTGTATGGTTTATTGTCGTTATTGGGGTAAACTTATTAAAACTATATGTTGTGCAGTTTTGTAATATGAGTGTTCATTTATCCTTATTCCTCCCAATGCTTTTTGTAAAAACGGACGGACGCGGTGAAATATTTGTCTTGTGCGAGGATCGAACCCGAGACCCTCTGAGTCAAATAGATATTGCTAATCATAGCTGAGCAATTTGCGCGATATCGGACTTTATCTTTGTAAAAAAAAATCGCGTAGTCTAGGGACGCGGCGAACAAATAGTTTTTTTGAATAATCACTCTACTTTCGTCCTAATCCTTTCCTGACACTTCCTGTAAATTGAATACTAACTCACCTTTTTAAGTGGTTGATCACTGTTCGCTAACTCTTTCAAGAGTGTGGGGCTAATAGTGAGCAAGTCACATCCAGCCAACTCCCGGATCTCACCCGTGTTACGGAAAGACGCACCCATAACTTGTGTTTTGTATCCAAACTTCTTGTAATAGTTATAAATACGAGTGACAGAGATTACACCTGGATCATTTTTACCTTCGTAAGTTTTTTTCGTACTTTCTTTATACCTAAAATGACAAGAGGACTAGATGAATAAAAATACTTAAGGTATTAAAATTTTAAGATCGCAGATTGTTCTAGTTTTGTGTGTTTATGATACTGGTAAATAGTTCTTTATTATTTTAGAACATTGGCAATGATCCTATTCATTCGTTTGACAAATACTCACAAAATATATAGTCAATTCTTCATCTTCAATATCCGAAGATATGACAAAAATCAACCGTGTCGCAGGATATTGAGGTGCACATACATTTATATTCAAAACCACTAAAAAAAGCACCTTATAATCTTGTGGTAAGGTTGGTTATTATTAAGGCTATAGTAGGGCCTCCAAAGCAAACGAATAACATGTTTCTGTGATTTTTTTTACTTCCTTTCTTTAGAAACCGCAGTCAGAAGCTAGTCTACGATATAATTACTTACCAATCCAGAATCCGTCCAACAAATGGCGATATAAGAGTCACGTTAGCTTCAGCACATGCAATAGCTTGATACAGTGAAAACAGTAGGGTCAAATTGCAATGAATGCCATGTTTTTTCTCCAACTCCCTGTAAGTATACAATATAACTGTCAGACACTTGCACAAATTTGAAAAAAAAAAATCGTTCTTACAAGTAAAAAGACATATTATTTACTAGTTAGAAGAAACCTAATTTCACAAAATGATATAATGATATCTACTACTGAATATGACTAATACAATAATTTTAAGATATAATTATACACAGCACTCACTCAAAATGTAGTGAACACTCGTGACCGCTCATATTTTCTTCTACATTTTGTAAAGTGATGTGGACAAGATGAAGACAAATTAGAAAATTAGTAAATACTTACTTTGCAGCTTGTATTCCCTCCCAGGTGGACGCCAGTTTTATAAGGATTCTTTCCTTATTTATTCCATACTCAGCAAACATATCTATTAGCTTTATTGCCTTTGCAATGCTAGCATCCTTGTCAAATGACAGTCTGAAAAAATCATCCATATTTAGTCTTACTCTGTGTATTAGGCTAAAATACTTAAGGTCAAAATGTTTCCAAAAATTTAAGTTAAAGAATGAATCCAAAAGAAAATATTTAATTCAAAAGAAATGAATCCAGAAGAACGTATCACTGTAACTCTACAACACAGTTACTGCCCTTACCAATCTATCTCAAAATTCAACCCTGTAATTATGCATCATTAAACTAATTAATTATTTTCAACTGTACATATTTAAAAAAAAAAAAGAGATACTTGACGATTTATTTCCAATTCATTATATACCTATAGGTCAGAAATGGTGCACTTTCATGTTAGAATGTGACCAGTTCGCGTGAACAAAAAGGACCTATATTGGCAAGTGAGTGAGGTTACCAGAAATGCAGTGTTAGGGGCAAGAATGTCAATGTATAGTGATTGCGTTTTATACAAAGAGGACAGTAATTAAAATATATTAATCTATGTAGTCAGTTTGCATACTGCACTTGTGCACATTATTACCTTGCATCAACCTCCACAGATACTCTTCCAGGAATAATCTTAAGTATTTCACAACCAAACAGCACACTCAACTTATCAAGTGTTTCAGCTACTTGCTCTTCAACATTGCTGTAAATAACATTTGTTGTATGCATTAAAAAATTTATACCAAGAATGAAGGGCTTTTAGATTATGTGTGTTAAATATCGCTCCAGTACACTTTGTATTAACTAGAATATTAGGTTGGTATTTTATAAGTCATGTAAGTACTTTACAGAACACATTGATTAGTCATTACTTATTCTATAACAGACTAATTACAGTTTAAATTGGTAAGCATGACTTCCATTCATGCTCACCATTAACAAAATTACATGAACAAAATTAATAAATTTTTGTTTTAGAAGTGATGGAGTTAGAAAAAGTATGATTATAAAGTATGATTTTTATATTGTTTTAAATTAATAGATTAAAGATTAGATTCAAATTTCACAAAAAATAAAATGAATGAACCTTATTTAGTATTAAATTCTGAAAAAAAAAATGTATGCAGTCAAATTTCTATCATAAATACCTGACATTCTACAAATTACAGTTCATAGAAGCAAATATTTAATAAAATAAAAATGTATGGGTCTATTACTTTGTTATTTTAATAATGATACAAAAAGTAGTATGTACGTACATACTTTTTTATAGGATTCCAGATGTTCTACAAAATTGTCATTTAACTTTTTGTCCTATCATTAATAGTTTAGCTGAAAAATGCAAAAAAAAACACAAAATTTTGATAAAATTGATATATTAAAACTTTGTATAATGTCAGGTATCGATTGATGATAGAAATTAGACTCAATGTATTGTTTTTTCAGAATATAATACTGAATAAGGTTTATTCAATTACTTTATGAAAAATTTAAATCTTCATAGCCTGCTTCTTTAAATAATGTTAAAAAACTTCAGGTTCAATGGAGAACCTCTTAAAATTAAAAATTTTGAGTTGCCCTTTGGACAGGACTTTTATTTGGACATATCCTATGATATTTTGGGCTGAATGAAAAAAAAACTATTTTTTTTTTGCACACCTAATAAAACAACTATATTAAATTTATAAAACTTTTGTTTTTAATAATCATACACATTTAAAAACACAAGATCTTTTACAAAAGCAATCATAACCGTTACTAAAGTTTGTAGTATAAGACATTATGTACATTCAGTTATTGTCATTTTAGTAAAGATGATTATTATTATCATTTATGTATCATACAATCTCTAATTAATGTACTTGAATCACAAAAAGTAAGTAAGTACCACAAAGGCTGCTGCACACCTAAATTGGAAAATTTCTTGCACCTTATATTTAACGTAATTTATTTCATAAAGTTTTTTTAATACATTATCTACTTAGTAAGTATTAAAGTAACTTAACGAATTAAATGTTAATTAATTTTCATAGTCTAATAGGCTAGACGACAATGATAAAAAATTATAAAAAGTACTTATCAGTGTCATAAAATATACAAAACTAGAACGATCTGTGATCTTGAAATTTTGATAACTTATGTCCGACTTGTTCTATGATCGATCAAAGTGTAGTAGGAAAGTCCAATTTAAAAGAATGAAATTATAAAAAAAAATTATTAATTTTGGAAAAACAATCAAAAATACTACAACTTTTATTATGGCACTAGCTACATAAACGCAGTATTTCACATAGCTGTCGTACAAATTTCTGTTTTAACGTATACAGAATACATAAGTGTGACGTCATAATTATGTAGCCCTTTGTATGGAGCGTTTTCGGGAAAGTCCAAAATTGTGATTTTCAAGTTATCATATCTCGAGAAGTTTATATGCTATCGAAGTAATTCTTTCACCTATAGTTATATTATTGTGACGTCCTTACTTAGCAAACCGAAAGAAAAAATTGTCGTCTAGCCTATTCAAATTTGAAATGCATAATGAATTAATTGGGACCTCCTCAAAAGGAGAATTCAGTCTTAGATGTTAATTGTAATACAACCGTGGAAGGTAAATTATTAAAATAAAATAAAAAATAAATTTATTAAAATAAAATAGGTGCTAAAATATAAAGAAATCCATACCTGCCCGATTCCTTGCCATATTTAATGGCTTTGTCTACCAAATGCTGGTACTGTTCCATAGCAGCCGCAGACAGTATGAGGCTAGGGTTGGTAGTAGCATCTGTAGGCTTGTACGCCTTCATTGCTAAAATACATATATTTTTTATTAATATTAAACATCATAAATTAATAAATTGTATTATTATTTGATATAAAAAAGGGTATATTGGCATGATTGTTTTGATAAACATAACGCTCGTTCGGGCAGTAGTGTAAAAAAAACGAATCACAAATTGCAAACTTAGACTAACCTTCAAAATCTCCAGTATCTGCTACCACTGTGGAATATTGTTTCAGTTGCTCGAGTTCACTCATTTTCGTACGTTTTGCTTCGGGTTCTCCACTCATACTAAACTGTTAGAATAGAAATATACATAGTTGATAAGTATCGCGTGCTATGATTACCCACAGGCAAACGCAGCAGGCAGGTTGGATGAGGTTGAAGTTTGAAGGTGACCTCGTCAGAAGGAAGGCATGATGCATGCCGGGTGGGTAGATAACCTTAACCCTATCACAGTATTTGCAACCCAAACTGATAAAACGAAAAAACAATTCAAAACCGCATTTACACCTTCTTACCTATTTATTTCTAAGGATTTTAATTCAAATTCAACTCGCCAGAACAAACAAAATCCAAAGTAAAACCAAATGACGCCAAATGTGTATTTATTATTTTATTCAATTCTCCTATAGTATTTTAATTTGAAGTTAGATGGTTCCATTAGGGTTGCAATAGATAATAATAGATATCGATATTATCGATATACCTACTGAACTGACCGAGGGTTTTTAATCGATTTGGGGAAATCTAATAATAAATATATCAGCATAAAATATCGTAATATCGAAAACGCATGAATATCGATTCTAAAACTGCTAAAAGTATGGATGCTTGAGTTCTAGAAATCCCTAAAAGCCAATATATTTTGAAGTAGCAACATCAATGATTTTGTGTAGTTTATTTTGTATTAATATTTCGCGTGAAGGTAGATAGGTTTTTTAAATGTGGAAAAAATCTACATATAATATACATTTTGTAATAGAACTCACTGTGACCAATATAAAGACCAAAATAATCTATATTATTTTCTACTTTCAAAAAAAATTTTTTAGGATTCAGTGTTTCGAATTCTGCGATTCGACCCATCCAAACATCGATAGTTCACGTTCAGAAGTCATTCGGTCCAAGCAAAGAGAAATAATCACGATCAAAGTCCTGTCCTATCCCATGTTAGATAATTTAATAATATAATAAATGCTAATGTCACTTGAATATGCTTCGATAGGAATTCAACCTCAGGGATGAATGAACCATCATCCTCCTTTCTTTCTTCCGAGACTTCAACATAATCATTATGATGAGGTTATGGGTATATGTGAGCGAAACGAAAATTTGTTTGAGTCGCGATATTTGATGGTGCATTTACACGCTAGCATTCAACACGACATTCAACGGGCACAAGCACAGGCCCAAGCATGTAAACAGGACGCTCGCGCCCGTGCCCGTGCCTGTTCAGTGCGTGTGATTGGCTGGCATAATCCACCGACGTGCGCCGGGCTGCGTGCCGAGTTGCATGCCGGTACAAACAAGCTGTGTTGCACGAATTTCTAAATACCAAGACCAAGACCGATGGTAGCTAGTGATGGGATTTTTTCCAAGAAAAAAAAAATGGGGAGACCCGGGGAAAATTGGAAAAATATTTGGATTTTTCGACCTCTTGCAGACATCCAATTATGCTGAAGTTAGATGACAATACACTAATAAGGTGGTGCGTGTTCCCCTATTTTGCATAAAGATATTTCACAGAATTTCGTTTCATAATTTATATATTTGCTTCTTGTTTTTTAATTCAAAAATTATTATTTTAACGAACATTCTCTTCCAAGAATCATTTTTCATAGA
Source organism: Hypsopygia costalis (assembly GCA_937001555.2). Taxonomy (NCBI): domain Eukaryota; kingdom Metazoa; phylum Arthropoda; class Insecta; order Lepidoptera; family Pyralidae; genus Hypsopygia; species Hypsopygia costalis. Next base: position 20,156,633 of record OW443329.2, read on the forward strand.
AACACAATTCAATTAATTTTATATCGCATATTTTTATTGCTCAAAATAATCAAACAGTGCCTTTTTTTTAAGAATATTGTTTGTGTGGTGTATTTTGTCATAGTATTTTATTTCTACGTAATTATAACAGACTTTATACCTTCTATCTGGTATAAGATTGACACAGGTGGAGAGAAATTATGACTAGATTGCGTCGGAGTCCTCAACAATGAAGGACCGAATACGACAGGATATTATCCATAATTTTCGCTATCAGAATAGTAGGTTAGGTTAAAAATACGACCCCATCTAAAAACGAATCGCAGAAACTAGCTAGCTGCTACTAGAATAGTAGGTTAGGTTAGAACTGCGACCGCGTCAGAAATGACCTACTACCAGCCAGAAAAGTAGGAAAGGGTAATGTTTTTCTTCATGACATATTATGTAAACAATATAATATTTACTTATGTACGTGACGATGAGAAAGTTCGATTCCTACAAGTTCATTACTAGTTTCTGTTACACATGATGCAGAGGCCCTGGAGATGGAGTCGGAAAATAGCCACTGGAACTCTCTGATGCAAAGTGCTGACATAGTAAAGTTTGAGCTTATTTGTTTTAATGTTATGAGCACTTTTCATTACATATGATAACAAAGATCTGAAGATGGAGTTGGAAGATTGCCAGTCGAATTCCCTAATGAAAAATACGAACATAGTCAAATTTGGGATCGTTTGTTTTGATGTCATTAGCACTTCCCATTACATATAATTATAAGAGTCTGAATATGGAGCCCGAAGGTTGCCACTGGGAGTCTCTGATATAATATTAATGCTATGGAGTCAAGTTTGGACTTGTAGTTTTGATGTCATGGGCACTTTCTATTATACACTATGACGAAGGTCTGAAGACGGGAAGGTTGCCAATGGAAAGTGCTAAAATAGTCAAGATTGGGCATGTTTGTTTTGATTTATAGATCTAATAAACTATGACCATTACGAAATATGTTTTCATGTCAAAATTTAAGTAAATTCCTTCACATTCCCATTCATTTCTCTTCGTAATTTTACAGATGTAACCTCATTATGTTTTAGGCCCTCGGATGGTTATATTTGTTGGTTTTTATTTAATTACTAGCTGCCCGCCCGGGCTTCGATTTGATATTGTCAATAATCATCAAACTTAATCACACGCCAAAGACATCCATCGGCGTCTACGTTTTGTATTTAATGTCTAAGCTAAATAGTATGACTGAAGGAGGATTTGGCCTACACTCCCCACGCTGGCCAGACGAGTTGGAGAGGCCTGATCGATGTTTTTTAATGTATTTCCCTTATCGCCTTGTACGACATCCACGGGAAGAGATTTAGTGATTCTATTCTAGTCTGCCGGAAACCACACGGGTAGGCCAAATCCTCCTTCTCTCAGGGACGGACGAGAGGATCGTGTTCCTGTAGTGAGGGCTAAAATGACCTGATGAACATAAACAGTATGTATGGCGGCACGAGGGCTAAAGTTATTAATACGTAAGCCGACAAAGGATGGGTTAATTAAGTAATTAGTCAGATATGTGTGACGTATCCACTTTTAAGCCTTCGCTGTGCTCAGGATTTTATAACGACTTGCTGGCTGGCTTATAATACTTATTATTTTGCTAGAATTCTGTGACATAATAAAAACAGTAGATATATCTATTATGACTATATTTACTTTCCTTACACAATAAAACGTTTTATTGAAAACAGTCACTGTTTTTTTACAAGTTTACAAACCGCAGATCCAATTTTCATAATGCTGAGTGAAAACCAAAATATGCTGTAAGTAAAAAGAAATCTACAAACTTATTGCCCAAGCACAAGCAATCTTCACTTCCATTCGGAATTTCGGATTTCGACGAGGAACGGAGGAACATTGATATAATGTAGTGTATTAGGCACTTTATATCGGATGACATAAATTATGTTACAAGAACAACACTACATTTCTAGAAATTTCGCGATTCGGTAGGATTCGTAATTCGGACACGAACAGAACGGAGAAGTACGGCAACCGGCGAGCGTTTGCGGTAGATTCATAGATTGAGTGAGAGATTGTCAGACTGGGGCAACGTGTATATCTTGTGAACATTATTGGAAAAAGTAACAATTGAATACTTACTGCTCGAATTAGTGAATATTATTCATCATAATGGCTGCTATGTCCGTCATTGGTATTGATTTTGGTAATGAATCTTGTTACATTGCTGTAGCAAAAGCAGGTGGTATTGAGACAATAGCGAACGACTACAGTCTTCGGGGTACTCCGTAAGTACAGTTTACTTATAATTTCGATGTTCATGTGAATTGAATGACACAAAAATTGGTTTAAACATGAAAAGCCTTGTAATTCGATTTGACCTGTCATTATAAATTCCATTACTTTACTATCTGCATGTCATGTTTCCATGGAAAAAACCTTCAGAAATGTACTTTTAGTCGATTCAGCATCTAAGTAATCTTAGTACCTACATGTATTAAAATTGAATATACATTATACAATAACCAAAGCAGCCTAATATTTTCATCATTATTTTTTGGGGGTTATATACTTACAACAATGTGTATTGATTTGGAGTTCTACCTTTGGAGCTATAATCTTATAAATTTTAGCTTACCTACAAGCCACTACCTACCACTAACCTGTTTCCTTTTATAAATGTGTGAAACTCAAATTGTACTGATGATTAGAAGTTATAATTGACTTATTTATCTACATTAATAATTATTTAATGGGGCCTACAATTGTCTAGTTCAGTGGTTCCTAATTAGTTTTTCTTCTGTAAGTAAGAGCTCAAATTCGCATACCCCTATAAGTATAGTTGGTTTTTTATTGACTACTTTATCTTAGTCGAAAGACAACCCGTACCCCTTGATACTGTGTTGCATACCTTCTTGTGTGTGCGTACCACTAATTGGGAAACACTGGTCTAGTTGTGGTAATGGTGCTACTGGTATAATATTATGTTAACACTAACCTTTCCAGGTCATGTGTGGCTTTTTCACCAAAGAATCGAATACTAGGGGTGGCTGCAAAGAACCAGATGGTGACAAATATGAAGAACACCGTGTTTGGATTCAAGAGACTCCTTGGTCGAAAATATTCCGACCCACTTGTACAGAAAGAATTAAAACATTTTCCTTTCAAAGTGGAACAAAGACCTGATGGTGGTATTGGTATAAGGGTGAACTATCTTGGAGAAGATAATGTTTTTAGTCCAGAGCAGGTATGTTTTCTATTGTATTGCTGCATTCCATTGTATGTGTGTCTTGCATTGTATGATTTGCAGATAATCTGTATAGTTAACTTTGATAAATCTCATTTGTACACAAGTTTGTGATAGGTGAGCCTTCTTAGTTTAATAAAATATAACTTTAAACTATTTTTTTTAAATTAGCATACTTAATTTTTAATTTGAGGTCAATGAGGTCAAAGTCAAAGTCCAGGAATTCAGTATAATATAGGGACTAGCCCAGTGGTCAAATGGCTTGCAATAGCTACTTTGACTCCAAGATTGTGGGTTCGATCCCCACACAAGACAAACATTTGTGTGCATGAACATGTCTTTTGTCTTAGTCTGGCTGTTTTCTATGTATTATAAGTATGTATTTGCAAAAAAAATGTATTTCAGTACATTTATCAGTTGTCTAGTACCCATAGTACAAGTTTCGTTCTTGATTTGGGACTAAATGGCGCTGTAGAAATTGTCCAGAAATATTTATTTATTATTTAACTAAGCAAAAAAAGTTTATGGGGAATCTCTGTGCCTTTTATTGTAATTTAAATTCATATGTATGGTACATATGAATTAAAATTACAAGAAAAGGCGCAGAGATCCATCATTAAGAGGGCACCCAGGATTGAGCTGCTGCTGACTGCTCACTGAGAAATATAATTAAACATCAGAAATTCTGTTTTTTTAAAGTTATAACATTTTTTTCAACTCTAAAATACAAAGTTTTATTTATATTTTCCTGAAACTGCTTCTAACTTGTCGACTTTCTGGTGCCTGCTCTACTTTGAATTTTGGGACCATAATATATATGTAAGTTAATAATCAAATTTTGTTTTTAAAGATTACTGCAATGCTGTTCACAAAACTGAAAGACTCTGCAACAATAGCACTACAAACGCAAATCAACGATTGTGTCATTTCTGTGCCCAGTTACTTTACAAATGCTGAAAGAAATGCCCTTCTCGATGCTGCAGGAATTGCTGGTATGTACGCTTATACTATATGCTAACATAACTATGTAAGGCCAAGTGCCAAAGCTGTCACATTTATTGTTAATACCAGAAAGGGTGAGACCAAAATAATATAATTAGTGAGTTGTGCTTGTGACTCGCATGATGCACATTTTTTTTATATAAATGTATGGTGATGATGCAAAATGAGTCCACCATTTGTATGAAACGAATGTAAATTATGTAACTCACAATTCACAAAATTATGCTTGTTGGACGCTTGTTTGACATTCATTTAGAATATGTTTTGGATTATTAATACATGATACTTCTTAATTCTGGTATTTTATTCATATGGAGCCTGTAGCATAATGTAGGATCATAAGATTTTGTATGGAGACTTGTGAAAAATGTGCCTTTTCTCGGAACTTTGTAATTTTGTGGCTGTTGTAAAAAAATATTTTTTACACACTGCATAGCCTGATTGGGGAATTGTATCCACCTCACATAAGGCTTAATAATACCCTTGAGAATTGTTGTGTTCCTATGAGTGGGTGAGATTACTGGACATAATGAAATGCTTCATTAGAAGCATGGATACCAGCATGTGAGCAATGCGCCTTGTATTGCAAGTGCATATAGATTACCATAACTGTTTTAGATCAGGCAAGTGTGAGCCGTATGCTTTGGCACCCAACATGGCATAAAAAAAAATATCTTTAAAGACAATTATATTTTGCCGTAGGTAGAAATAGAAATAGTTTATTTTATAAGGAATGGCCTTGTAAAAATTTCGAACCTTATAAAATTTCAACATTTTTCTTATTGTATTCCCTTAAACAGTAAAGATGCTATGTGCGCTCGATCTCATTCATTAGCATTAAAAAATTCCTACTTAAAAAAAGTCAAGGTGTGACGTGTACATTAGATCACGTGATATGTGTCATTTTATGTAGGTATTTTTAATTTGTATTTTTAGCATTAAATATGCATGAGTGTACAAACGTCCATAAAGTAACACTTAGAATGGACAACTTACTAGAATGATATATAGTGAGGACAACTATCCAATTAATTCACAACCTTGAACTTATCACCTTGAAGGTTTGACTCAATAGAACCCTATATTGTTACTTTTGTATACATTTGGGTATTTCAGTATGCATGTTTTCCTTTATCCAATATTTTCACTTTTAGGTCTGAATGTGCTACGTCTGATGAATGAAACTACAGCCACTGCCTTAGCATATGGTATTTATAAGCAGGATCTGCCAGCACTAGAAGAAAAGCCTAGAAACGTCGTGTTTGTTGACTTTGGTCACAGCTCCCTTCAGGTACTTAAATCCTGTTTATTGATTATGTTTGGGGTGCAAATGGCCTACCTACTATCTTTAAACCCTCTCCTGCAAGTGATGCCTGCCGTGAAACAAACGAGGCTCAATGAAATAGAGGTAAAGTATCAAGTCCCACTAGAGATGTCCTCCATATCAGATATCTCATATATTCCTGAGAGAGTTACCAGGTAGTCTCTCTGGCTATGGTAACCATTTTATAAAAGCTGGCTGTACATTATTAAGCACCTGACATCAAAATAGTGTATAATATAAAAAAATATATGTGTCTAAAAAGAAGCTAGCATATTTCATTCATGTAACAAATAACTTGTTCTGAGTTCTCAAGAAAAAGTTTTCTGTTATGTAAATTCTTGTTTGTTGAAGATATAATGACTAGAAGTGGTCGAATAGCTAGCAATGGCTACTTTGGTACCTAGCTCGCGGGTTCGATACCCGCACAAGATAAATATTTATGTGCATGAACATTTCTGTTTCTCTTGGTCTGGGTTATTTCTATGTTGTATAATTATCTATTGCCCATATTAAAAACTTTGCTTAGTTTGTGACTAGATGGCGTTGTGTAATACGTCCAGGTATATTATGTTATATTATAAAATCTATAGTAATAATATCTATAAAATATATATTTCTAAATTTAATATTTTATTGTTAGGTGTCAGCATGTGCTTTCAACAAGGGCAAACTGCGCGTATTAGCCACTGCCTCTGACGCTCATTGTGGTGGAAGAGATATAGACATGGGCTTGGCTGAATATTTCTGTCAAGACTTTCAAACTAGGTTCAAATTGGATGCAAGGAAAAATCAAAGGTATTTTTGTTATTTGTGGTATCTTCGTTTCTATTTTATTTTTGTTTGTTTGTATTATCTTTTTTGTACATAATTAACATAAATACATATACATAAAAACGTTTTGTTTTACGAAAACTTAGTTTTGGAATTATTTTTTAGCCATTGTTGTTGGAGCTCTTGTTAATGAACCAACCTCTCTTCTTTCTCAGAGCTTTCCTTCGTTTACTGCAAGAGGTTGAAAAGCTGAAGAAGCAGATGTCGGCAAACAGCACCCGTTTACCATTAAACATTGAATGTTTCATGGAAGAGCGCGATGTTTCGGGTGATATGCAACGCTCGCAGATGGAGCAATTATGTGCTGATACTTTCCTTCGCATTGAGAGAACTTTAAGAGCCATTCTGCACAATGCTAGTAAGTTAACCACCAACTGATTTTTACTGACGGAATAGTTTATTATTTGACAGTATGTAAAGGGAGGGCCTGGTGACCGGTAACTCAGGTTTTCAGCAAACCTGCTTCAGGCACCAGTCTCTCACCACATATGCTATACATGTGTTTAAGACGCCTTTGTGTAGAGAAAATAAATATTAAAATATATTATTTGACTAATGATAGTGCTGCTGAGTGTCTCAGAATTATTTTTAATATTTACTGTATAGCATTCACTAGGGAACTTGATTGTAGTAATTAGTATATTTTGACAATCATGCTTTTGATGATGTTGATTATGTTCCCATTTTTGCTTCTTCATATTGTGTTATCATTGAAAGAATGATACAACTATGTCTATTTTACAGAATTACGTCCTGAAGACATCAATTCTGTAGAAATTGTTGGTGGTTCCACAAGAATTCCAGCTGTGAAGGGGCTAATTGAACAAGTTTTTGGCAAAACTGCTTCAACCACTCTAAATCAGGTATAAGTTATATTCTAGCGTCCCAATCTGACTTTTAACATGCCAATGAGTAGATGCTCAAAAATTATTTCTGAACTCAATCACTTACATTGATATTCTTATTAATGTTAATGCACACAAATGCCATCATAGCACCATGCAGGCATAGCATCCCCATCGTTAGAAATGGAGTTTGGCTATTTTTTTATAACACCCAAACTTATTAACTAATTATTATATTAATATTTTTTTAATGGAAACCTTGGCGGAAATCAACTATTAAAAAAATATTATTTTATGAAATTCTTCATATCCTTGAACTTTTTTTTTATACTACGACGGATGGCAGACAAGCATACGACCCGCCGATGTGAAGCGGTTACCGTAGCCATATTACCGCTCGCAACATAAAATATCGCTTCGCGCGCCGCCACCCCCGCTGCCATCGCAGCATCTCCTTCCTTTCTGAACTGTTGGCACTTTGATTTGCGTGTGTCCAGGACGAGGCAGTGTCGCGCGGCTGCGCGCTGCAGTGCGCCATGCTGAGCCCGGCGGTGCGCGTGCGCGAGTTCAGCGTCACCGACGCGCAGCCCTACGCCGTGCGGCTGGCCTGGGACGCGGCGCGCGGCGAGGACGGCGACATGGAGGTACGTAAAACATATACGTTACGGTCAATATAATAAAGTGGTCAATTATAATTTTAACAAATAAAAACCGACTCCAAACATTACTCTACATTTCTGTATGTAGATTAAGGCTGATGATGATGATGAAAAAAACATGGAACCAATCTTTCAAATAAAAAAAGTTTTTTTCAAATCGAAATCAAAATTTCAATTTATAAACAAATCACGAAGTAAATGTGTAACAAAATTTAATAAAAAAGTTACAGCCGAATCGAGAATCTCTTCCTTTTTTGGAGTCAATTAAAAATACAAGTATTTTGCAAGCATACACGGTACTGATTAAGAATATTAATATAAAGGTACAAGCATGTTGCGCTAATACATTGGCATGCAAAAAAACATTGGAATACAATTAAAAATAGAAAATATAAAAACAAATTAAATTAATAATAATACATTCTTTTCAATTATAAGTACATAATACAATGCTATTAATAACAATACTTCATAGTTTACGTTTCTTTCCGAATCATGGAGCTAGTTTAAATGAAGAATGGGTAACAAAAAACTAATACCTTTTTTCACTGTGTCTTCCATCATTGACGCCTAATTTTTTTGCTTCAAAATTATTTATATCTTTACAGGTGTTCCCTGCTTTCCATGCGGCGCCTTTCTCGAAAATGTTGACTTTCTACAGGAAAGAGCCCTTCTCTGTCAGAGCCTATTACTCAGACCAAGTGCCCTACCCAGATACATTTATTGGTAAGTTTAAATATATCCAGCAATAATGGTAAAAAAAGAGTATTAACCTGAAAATATATAATTATACTCATAAATAAGAAAACAATGTTTATGATTATATTGACATGGAAACCTTTTTTTTGTGTACTATAATATTATGTGCTAAACAATCATATGGCCCGCCTGAGGGCCCCTGGGGCAGGATCATCACCCCCCATGGAGATCAGCAATACTAATGTAGCGCCGATCCGTTGCCAGCCTTTTAAGGGAATTAAATACTATTTATTCTTGAAGGCTCCCATGTCGTAATTGTTCGGAAATACCGCTAACGGAACTTGATTCCACAGTTTCACTGTTCATGGTGTAAAATGTATTAAAAAAAGGACTGTTGTAGGAATATATTTATAAGGAATGTAGGTATGTAGGAATTGGAAGTAGTACTGTTTTTTTTTACTATTTCTTTGTTACACAACCATAGTGAGAAACAGTGTAACAGAACGCCTATTCTCTACACTTTCTACTCCCATATAATCTGGTTTCCTTGGTTGGTTCTTACATGTTGACACAGCAAGGTCATGAAACAAGCGATATTACACAATACCATAGTATTATAATTCTGAATTATTTAAATAATAATAATAATAATAATAATAATATTTTTATTTGATCCAAAATGTTTACACAGACTTATTGCTAATACAAAATGAGCATTGCAAACACGTACAATATAGCTGCCGGTGCTCAAATTAGGATTAACCTGTTAACCTGTAGCCATAAGCTGATTAAATCTACAAACCTTTGGTTTTAGGACAATGGCATATTAGAGACGTCCAGCCCACATCGGAAGGTGAATCTCAGAAGGTTAAGCTGAAAGTTCGCGTTAATATTCACGGCATTATAACAGTTGCGTCCGCTTCGCTCGTTGAGAAGAAACAAGATGCTAATAATTCCCAAAATGAGAACATTGAAATGGACAATGCGCCCGAGAATCAGCAGGGCAATCAGGAAGCGCCAATGGAAACTAACGGAGGTACTCAAGAGCAGCAGCAGAATGGTCCTGATAACCAAGAGGTGAGAGAAGATGAAATGAAGGGCGAGCCGCAACAAAAACAGTCGTGGACACAGAGAGTAGGCCAGTGGTTCAGCGGGGTACGTGTCGAATGATTTCGTGGTGTTTGTTGCCGTTATCACTTATACTTACCCCCATATTTATATGAAAATCTTCAAAATTATACACTTAAGAGTATAATTTTACTTGCAATTTTCTGCTTTCAATCACTTTTGAGGCAGCAGACATCACAAAAATCCGCTAAAATCTTCCCCATTCTCCTTTTGAGGTCCCATTTGCACAAATGTGGTTTTTGATGCTTGAATGTGTCTTCAATATTAGCTTGTGTTGGAATTTAAAATGTTCTTTTACAGTTATACCTCTGTGTCCACAAATGGTTTTGTTAATCCTAGATTTAATTTGCTTCTTTTTATTTTTCTAACAATTTTAATTAGTTGGTAAGACTTGTGTGGTTATGAAAACTTGCAAATGGGTCACTGTACTGCTTGGAGAAACAGGAAATTGTGCAAGTTACCTTCCAAGCAGATGCAGTGGTGGGGAAGAAGTTATATGTAAATAAATATGAACCCTTTCCTTTAATTTTCAGGAAACTGACGACAAAAAGGACAAATCAAAAGAAAAGTCCAAGAAAGTGATTGTGAAGACTATTGAATTGCCAATTGAAGCTCACACTCACGGATATTCACAGCAAGAACTGAATACATACATGGAACAAGAAGTAATTAATTTCTTTTACTAATACCATTATTTCATACATTTTGTCCCATTTCAATCCTGCTGGTCCTCTTCTAGTCTTGGCACTGTGTGCAACAGTTGCTAACTGTGTGCCAAGTTGAAGATATAAATCTTTTACGTGTTTCGTGACGGGCATAGAACAGTGTCTGCCCTTGGGAATTGTCAGTATTGACGCAACATGGGTATGTTTAAAACATCTGGTTCACACAGCCTAAATCCATGGACCTCATAATATATGCAAGGAATAAAGCCAATTTATTCTAAATTATATGCGATATCGAGATTGGGATTCTTCCACTTTTTGAAACTTACATCCTCCTGTCATTTGGAGAGATTTTTGAAGGTTTAGTGGCTTGTATCTGCTATTGCTCTATAAATCTTTTGGAAACTTAATTTTAAACTAATGTTGTACTATTGTAGGGCAAAATGCAAGCTCAAGATCGCCAAGAAAAGGAGCGTGCCGATGCCCGTAACGCCCTAGAAGAGTATGTGTATGAACTGCGTGGCAAGTTGTCTGAGGGCGAAGCATTGCACGACTTCATCGCTGACGATCAGCGCAGCCGACTCGTCAACCAACTGGATGCGTTAGAGCAGTGGCTCTACGACGAAGGGGAAGACCAGAATAGACAGGTAATTATAGTGCATTATTTATTACAGGTACTTATACAACGATTTTATGTACACTGGGTTGCAGGCATAAACCCATAATCATCCCACTGTTGGGATACGGGTCTTCTTTCAATCGAAGATGTTTAGACCATTCTCCACCACGCTGCTCAACTACGGGTTGGCGGAGACCAGTGTTTTCAAGCCGCTCTAAGGCCACTGACTTACAAGCTACAGCTGGGACCGACGGCTTAACGTGCCCTCCGAAGCACGGAGTCGACGTTGCTTAACTTGCGTGTTCGATTAGACACACGCGCAATGACGCCATCGAACTCCTTTAGCAGCCAGATGACAAGGTTCTGAGGAGGTGATGGTCTGGGTTGCTGGGTGTGTAAAAACACATCTATAGCTCAAAACAAAGTGCAATTTTAAAAACCATGCTTTTTTATAGCCACATTAAAATAGCTACTCAGCATGTTTGTTTATTTTTTCTCATTCCGTTGTTCTTATATGTCAAGATGAGCTCACAAATGGCTTTGACAATTGCGATTAAAATATTTTTTAAAGGGATTTTTTTATCTCAAGCTCCTCCGTGCCTTGCTAAGGCACATTATCGGTTCCAGTTCTTGTCATTTGATGGCAATTGTTAACCCAAGCCAGTGGTCTTTGGGCGGTTGCAGCTTGCAACCTGCAGTTGAGCAGCGTGATGGAGTAGAGTACGCTCTAAACCCCTTCGATTGAATGGTGACCTGTAGTAAAATCCCAACAGTGAAATTAATATGAATTGATATTAGTGAGCAACTATTCATGAAACAAATTAACTTTCATAATGTTATAATAATACACTTGTACTGTTCCATGTAATTATATTTAATTTTACTGACCGGTTTCGCCGCTAAGGCATTATCAAGGTAAAGGGTTTACCTATAATTATGATAACATTATGATAATAATGCTCCACCAAGTGGCAACAATCAACAGTATCAACTTTAAATTAGCTTTAATGAATAACCACCTAAATACTGAGTAACCTAAAAAAAGTTGCATTTATAATAATTATGTACACAAGAATATTAAATGTATATATTTTATATCGTCTCTCAAAATAGTATATGAACATTACTTATTTATGTTTTCAGGTGTACAGTGATAAACTGTCCGAACTGAAGACAGAAGGAGAACCTATAAAACAGCGAAGATTGGAGTATGAGCTTCGCCCGGGTGCACTGGACGACTTTTCGCTAGCTATTCAATTGGCTAACAAGGCTATTGACCAGTACAAGTAAGATGATAAACAATGCTATTAGAAATACATATCATGTACTTATGAACACAAATCAGCACACATTACATTTATTTCGTTGATACAAAACTCTGCGCTTGGCATCCTGCACTGAAATTATGCCAAACATTTTTATCATTCATGTAGTTAAAAAAAGAAAATATTACGTCGCATTCGGTGTATATACTTTTGTACAACTGTTTTGTTGTTTACATTTTGTCTCACCACTTTGCATGGAGTACTAACCCAAATTTTTAACGAGATCTGCAATTAAGTAGCCCCTAGGAGGAGCTCGATGGCGTCGTTGCACGTGTCAGTATAATCGAACACGCAAGTTAAGCAACATCAGCTGTAGCATGTCTATGGATGGGTTTGATTTCTAGATAAACAAACCCATCCATAGACATACTACGGCCGACGCTTAACTTGCGTGTTCGATTAGACTACTTCTCCGTGCTTTGGAGGGCACATTAAGGCGTCGGTCGCGGCTGTAGTCATCAGATGATAGTCGTTAAGCCAAGTCAGTGGCCTTTGAGCGGCTTGAAAACACTGGCCTCCGCCGACTTGCAGTTGCGCAGCGTGGTGGAGTACTCTCTAAACCCCTTCGATTGAAAGGAAGACCCGTATCCCTTTAGTGGGATGAATATGGGTTGATGTAGTAGGCAACCCCTTACTAGAATTATTAAATAGTAAGTTAACCCAAGAGTGCAAATGTAAATCTCTCGGGCTTCATAAAAACAATATTAAAATTACAGGTCGGGTGATGCTAAATACGCACATCTTCCTGAAGCGGATATTCAGAAGGTGATTGATGCAACTAAAAATGCTCTAAATTGGGTGGAGAGTGCGCGTCAAGCCCTCGCCCACACGCCCCGCTACCAGCAGCCGCCACACACCACGCATCAAATACGACAGGAGAGACAGGTAACATCCTCGCTATTATTACACCGAATCAATTTCTTTACATGCCTTTCATATGTACGAACCAATAGGTATCTATTTATATGTCTCGGCTCATAATGTCCCTTTCTCCAAATGTCCTCTCTCATCAGGTGCTTTTTTCCAAATGGCCTTTCTGAAATTATTTTTCTTATAAACTGTGACAGTGTTAAATGTTTTGAGAATAAACCGTTCAAAGTTTGATGTGCACTGTACTGTACTATGTGTGTGGTAATTACAAAAAAAATGTAATCTGTAGTGTACAATTTGAATGAATCTTATTGAGAAAGGCCTTTTGGAAAAAAGACCTTATGAGAAAGGACATTTGCAGAAAAGGACATTACGAGATGAGACATATTTATATAATATTGGCTATAAATAGGTTGTAGAATATTTTAATTATACATGTTCTTCTACCATATAGTTAATCAAAAAATCTGCAATATCACAGGTGTCCGTAGTATTAAAATATTTATTTATTGAAAAAGACCAAAATATCATGATACAGTTCTCTTAATACAATGGGATATAACAGATAAATAAAATTTGCCTGTAATATCCTGTTGTCAAAAATATTTGTCGATCACATTGTGTTTTCAAGTGCAAAAATTAAGTAATTCTAATAAGTATGGTACGGTACTTTATTTACGCAATTACGACTATGGAGAGAGAGAGATATACGAATCGTTATTTAATTTATTGATCAACGGTTATTTGCATTGAAGTATTATAATATTTAACTCCACCAATCTGCAGTTGAGCAGCGTCGTGGAGTATGCTCTAAACCCCTTCAATTGAGGGGAGAGCCACATCCCAGCAGTGGGATGAATAAAATATTTAAAAATATATTTTATTTTCTCGTGTTAAAAACTATTCTGAGCATCTATACGGATCAAATTTCAGTTGACAGACGAGAGTGGCTTATTTCAGTACTAAGACAATATAAACTAAAATCCACACCAACCCACACTGATACCACAAAATATGATAAGTTGACCAATACTAACAATAAACTGACGCTAAATAATTAATATTTCAGAACTTCGAGAATTTAGTAAATCCCATTTTGAACAAACCGAAGCCTAAAGAGAAGACTCCGCCGCCAGCCAACCCCACGGCGGGCGACGCGGCCGCGAGCGAGGCGCAGCCCGGCCAAGAACAGATGGACGTCGAGTGAGCCGCCACGCACTAAATAATAACCACCAGTATACACCCGTTTCTGTATGTCGTCGACCATGTCTCTGCCTGTACGCACCCATTAGGTAACTTGTCAAGACAGCCAGGCTTACCTTTTTTTATCTACGCACTCCTGAAGAAATTACTACTCGTGCAGCCCATCGTTATTATTTAGTACACGTGGGAGCCGCGATCCCGCGACCTTGCGGACCGTGGATTAAATATGTAGTTAATATTTATTTTTAATTCGAATGTAACACTACGACTTGCTGCCTCTCGTGTTACTTATTTCGTAATATATTGAAGTTTCAATGATAACTTTATATTTGAATAACTCAATTTTATTTCAATAATAAATAGTTGCACATTTCTAATTTTGACATAACATAGAAAAGTATTAATTTATATATTTTTTGTTGTATTTTGTACACCCGGTGCATTTGCTGCTGTTTGCAGATTTCCTTTAAAGTCATGTGATAAAAAGAATAATGAATTTAGTCACCGAATAAATTATAAGTAAATTTCTACTTACGAAGTACCACTTAGATAGTGCTTTTTCAATAATTTTAAAATTAATAATACCTACTATGATGATTTATTTAACATTTGACATTGTCGCATAAGCAATCTCAAAGTCAAAATCTGTATCTTTGCATAATAAAATGAATGAAACAACTCGAAAACGATTTATGTAATCGTTGTAACAGATTTTGTCCTTTTTTACAATACGAATATCTAAACGGAAGTATTTACTTACGTACACTTGCAGGTTTGGTTAGTACGGTCACAATACGCGAGATACCATTCCAAACTTCACATTTACAATATTGGCCTTAATTTCGTCAAACATTTTAATATTTTATTGATTTTAATTTGTAAGTCGAAATGGAAAATGAGGTATTAAAATTTTAAAAAGCTATCGCCTCAGGAAAAATTGACTGAAACTGTACATACTTAATATGCATTTACGTAGAACGTAAACTATTTAGTTCTAAAACGATCAATGTAGTTAGTTTCATAATGGATTATCTTTTCTTGGTGATATGATAGAATTTATGATATATACCCCCTTAGGTATCTGAATTATATTTTTATGTCAATCTGGTAAAACTTGGCAGTTTCTTGCTTTGAAATTAATGTATTATGCTTAATTATCTTTTGAGTTGACCGCACAGTAACAGAAAGATGGTGTTTCGAAAAACATCGGACAAGAGAAGAGCGCCTCAACAGCAATGTCGTTTTAAAAGGGTTGGTCTAGCAATGGTTCGCCGACCACTTGTTGTCTAAAGTATAATCGAAAATCGTATAAAAACCAGACGACGCGCTTAAATTTTCTAACTGCAACTATTAACAATATACTTTCTGATATGTGCGGGCAGCTAAAAAAGCACAATATTAAAAAAAATCTGTGGCGGTAGATAGATAGTCATCTATAATTTTGTTTAGTTCCCGAATCCTTCGATTATACTAAAATTCTGAGATGGGTTACCTCTGGCCTATGTTGTACATTTACAAAAAGTGGTTCAACCATAATTATGTTATTTGTGCATTTTTAATGTTAAAAGCTTAGTAAATGAATGATTTAACAATTATTTTGTCTTTTACTATTACTACTACTCCCTCTAGTCTAGTTATATCGCGAGTTTATGCTAAAAACTGGTAGTCTTAACCATAACGACACCACGGTACCGAGTCTCCAGAGAGTCGGTCAGGGCCTTCGTCTTCGTCGGTCGGAGTGTAAACACAAGAAGGCCCGCAGGACTCTCAGCTCTGGCTTGCCTTCATTGGCCGTCCAGAGAGGAGCCGTTAGTGCTATATGCTCCAGGGGTGGAAGTGTTAAAGGGCATCACGCCGCGAGTAACTTCGGAGAAAGCGCAGCACACCTCTCGACACTCCTGAGTCACTCACACCGGTGTTGCCCTCGGCCGTTTGTCTGGCATTTCGAGGGCCCATCTAGTGAGTGGCAAGCCGCCGCCTGCCGCAAATAACTAGCAATAAAAGCAGTTATGGCAAGCGTCCGTCCCTCTTCTGTAATAGCCCGGTATTAAGTTCACCCAGATCTCATCTCCATAGCCCATTTATTTTCCATCACACTTTGCAATAATCTCAACGCCTGCCGAGACCAGCCCCCTTACCACCATCTCTTATTGCGACTCAATAATTGAGTAAATTGCTTATTCACACCAATGAATAAGCGACTCTATTCCATTTGTAATAGAGTCGCTTATTCATTGGTATGAATAAGCAATCTATTCAGTTATTGAGTCGCAATAAGAGATGGTGGTAAGGGGGCTGTTCATGTATATGTCGTTCCATTGACATATCCTGGAGCGGGTCACGGCGGGCGTACAACATTACATCAAACTTCTCAAAGAGGCCTCTCTACGCGTTGGATCCATATCCCCGCGCACGCCTATCAAATGACCGGGTTTGACTCGAGATTGAAAAAAAAAAGGATAATAAATATTATGGTGATAAATCCACACAATGCAAGTAACTGATCTATGAAATTAACTATATTAAAAAATATAAACTTGCTAATATACTCTAATGTGGTCCTCTCGTTTGGTTCACGTGACAATATACGATTACCTAAACTCGATTTTTATATAGCTACAGCCGAAAAACGGGGACTTTATAATTTGATTATTTCAAGTGATATTAAATGAAAAGTCTTGAGCGAAACAGCAAGTAAACTTGCTTCTTCAGTATAAAGTTATCAAGCACTAGCTGGTACCTAAAGCATCGCCGGCGTGGCTATTAATTTAATAAAAAAGAATTCTGTGGGAATAAGTTTTTTCGGGGATAAACAGTAGCCTGTCGCTCTCCAGAAAAAATCATGTCAATCCATAGGTTATTTTCGCCGTGCAAGAGGATAAACACATCACATTTTATAATAATAATTGATACAGCTCGCAGAATCCCTGCCGGCCGCTACCAATTGTGTGCCTTATTTCGGCACTGCCCAGGTCTCAGATCTTGATTTTAGCTTTGTCGAAATTTGTCGCCCAAAGCAAAAAATTTGTCGGTCTCCCGTTAAAGAGTTATAAGGTTTTATTTGTGGCAGTGCCGAAATAAGCTTATTTCTGCACTGCCACAAATAAAACCTTATAACTCTTTAACGGGAGACCGACAAATTTTTTGCTTTGGGCGACAAATTTCGACAAATTAACGACTAATTTTTTGTCTAGTTAAAATCAAGATCTGAGACCTGGGCAGTGCCGAAATAAGGCACACCTACCAATTTGATAGACAAGCTTACAATAGTTTCCCTACGAAGGCAGTGAAATTTCAATAAACAAATTATTTCTTAATTATAGTATATATTATTATAATATCATCAAATGTAATTTTACTAAGGTCTTGATAAGACTTTCGCCTCTTGTTCTGGCGGCATGCTTGAATATGTAGTTAAATTATTACGCGTTAGGGTCAACTTCATTATCAAAATCTCTTGGATTCTTCCGTTTTGACTGATAATGAGCATCTTCGACACCTTTGTAAACGAGCCATCCCACGACAAAAGCTGGAAAAGTAATTTTATGATAGTGATAAATACTTTTTTTCATTTCATAAAGTATACTAAAAGCCTAAGTCTGTCTGGCCTAAGACTTGAACTTGCAAAGACTTTAAAATATGCTTATTGATTGTACCTATGATACTTAGACCTAAGCAGCTCCTTACTTACCTACCCCAAATCTAATCCCGTCCCGAATTCGGTGTGCGGGAGATTTCTGTTTAAGCATGCCATAGAGCCCGCATGCGGGGAAACCCCGCATTCGGGCTAACGACCGACTTATCGACCAATAAAAACGAGCCTTTAGGGGGAGGGGGAGCAAAGATTTTCGACACTTAGAACTGGACCCATCCAAGTTCCGTACGCTCGCTTCGCTTAAAAAAAATCATAATTAAATAAAAAATAATAAGTAAGTACTAAGGTTACTTACGAGGCAACCAGTAAAGTATTGTTGCCGCAGTTCTCTTGGCTACATTAGGAAGCCCATATGAGATGGCCCCAGCAAATGGCTTCAGTTCATGAGGCGACAATTTATAATAAACTATTCCACGTATTAACGCTAAATCTCCGAAATGTTTACCCATTAGTATAACTATGTTCTTCAATATAGTTAGGCCACTATTTCAACAATAGATATATGATGATTATTGTGTTTTGATAAGAGAAAATACGGAAATTTTTTATGAAAAAGATGTCATTTGTCATCCATCTATTTCTTTAGGTTTTTCTCTTAAGTTTTTCGATTAATTTTCGGTTGGAAGTATTTAAAACGTTGCACGTTGCATAACCACAGAGGTTGAAACATAGATACCTACCTACTTTACCACAAAAAAAACTTAACCATTATGTTTAAATCTCGGTGAGCGTAATGTATATTGGAAAAGTGTCGGAGATGAAAAGTCGTTATAACCAAAATTACTATTGTTTAAACGAATCTCTATTTCATAAAAGATAGATATGGCATTGGCACTCGGTCTGCACGGAATGCGCAGTTACCTACTCGTCGAAGGGTGGTTATCACTCACAGCTTCCACTACCCAGCATCGAAATGTTGGAATCGTATTTCACCGCCACAATAGAATAAGTAATATTACTACGTACTGAGAAATGAGATCCAGATCTATATTTATTTCACTACACACAAAAATAGTTAGGAGCTTTTTTCACCATCCATCTCTCTCAATACCAGCTGTCCGCTCAAGGCAGCGGTGTGTGCAATGCTGTGGTCCAATTCCCGTAATGTTCAACCGTTACGATAATGGTAACTGGCAGCGACTTACGAGTACCTTTTAACAGCGTTGTTCACACTACTCGAATTCGGATTTTTCATATATACTATTTTCCCTTATATTCGTATCGTCCTCATTCATGCGAATGATTCTCGAGTGAGTATACGGGAAAATGGTACGAAAGTTCGGAATTTTTCAGATAGGTACGAATTTCCTTCGATTGGGCCAGTGGATGTTGTCTTATCATCCAGCACCGCCTAATTTATTGTCTCAATAACACAATAAATATGAAACATTGACATTTGTTTGTCGAGTCAGTGATGAAAGATGGCGAAGGAGTGGAGGCCGCGCGTGGGGCGACGAAGCGTTGGACTATCGATATATCGAAGCGTTGAAGTGTACCTATGTATAATAAGGCTACGATGTGTATGTATCCGAGTACAGGACCAGGGCACGAATCCGATCCAACTCTTTACCTCGGCATCAGAAGATGTCTTCAAACTCTTGGTACTCTCTCACGGTATTAACATTAATGGGGAATACATCACCTTCGGTTTTTATTAATTTCTTCTGATTAAAATTCTAATGATATATATAGTCATCATGGCGAGGTCGCTGGAGGACCTTAATGCCATGCTCAATTATCTCAATAGTGTCAATAGTTTCCAACCCAGGCTAAGACCTGCCTGGGTTGGAAACTAGGGGGCCAATGTTAACACATGACCTGTAACTTACCCGTAACTTCAACCCCAAAATAACAATTAGCGATCAATCTTGAAAAGATTTAAAACTTGATGGAACAACTCTGCCGAAGATTAACATCTTCAAATAAGTATCATGGATCAGTAATAAATAACTAACGATGGATCTATTGAAGCAGATATCATACATAGAACCACATCAGATTGGAATAAGTGGCGTTCGCTGGCCGCGGTGTTCTCTGCGATCAAAAATGCCTATAAAAACTAAAACCAAAGTCTACAAAAAAGCTGTAAGACCGGCATTGAACAATACAATACAATACAATACAATATTCTTTATTGCACCAAATGACAGATTTTACAGAGGTATTAGGATAATAAAAGTACAAAAGGCGGTCTTATCGCTAAGCGATCCTTAAGGTAGAGGAAACGAGAATGACAGAAAACAAATGGGAGGCGCACAAACTACATAAACATATCTACATACACATACACATATAATACATACGCAATATAAACAATACATACACAATAATATAATTATAGTATATACAAACATTACATATACTAAATACCAGCTAAGATATATACATAATAAGTACAATATAGCGACTGACCAGAGAATAAAGGAAAATAAAAGAGAAAAAGATTACACAGGAACAAGTGAGAGATAGTGAGCTTTCACAAGATTTTTAAAGATAGATAGATAGATAGATAGATAGATAGTTTATTTGTATTACAGCAGTTACACACGTACAATTATAAGCTTTTACAATTGGTGACAGTATACACATTGTTGATTGTAGGTGTGTGTTGCAGCAATACAAAGGGGCCATAGCTCAGTGGGAATGTTGCATAAGCAACACACTGATTTTCGGCTATTACCCAGAGGTACGAGTGCGCATCAGTCCAAGTAATGCCAAGTATAAATAATAACCATTAAATATATATATATATGAGATGTGCTAAATATACAAATACGATTATGAAATAGTGAGTTACTGACTAATACAAGTTTAAATATATAAATAAATGCGGAATAATAATAACAATAATGATAACTGTCTTTACTTATAGATAGCGTAATAATTTATGATAGACAACAAGTGAAGTAGATAGTGAGATTATAATAAATTTTTACGATATTCAATTTACTTAATATTCAATATTCAAAAATAGTGAATGGATTACAGACATAAAATTAATACCCAAATGCCCATGAAGTGACAGCAGACCGCTACGACAGGTAACTCTTCGGAATGCCTAATTTCTGTTTATCTAGTAGAAAAGAACTTAAATGTTTTTTAAAAGTAAGTCTGGCGGTGATATTTCTGATTGGCGGCGGAATGTTGTTCCAACATTTAGTTGCCTGGTAGCGGAAGCTGCCCCTAAAGGCAGCCGTTCTGTGATGCTGCACGACTAGACTGGATCGGCGACAAAACCTAGTGCCATATCGCTCTTGGAACGGAGAAAACATCAATTTGGAGTGGAGATATTCCGGATTTTTAAATTTAATAACCCCAAATAACAAATTTGCCAAATGGAGCTGCCTACGCGAGTCCATGTTTAGTAAAGAAGCATTATTTAAAATAGGCGATATGTGACTTCTAGGAGCAACATTTAAACAATATCTACAGCAAGCGTTTTGTACTCGCTGTATTAAACGTTGAGTTCTACTCAGCAAACGAGGTCCATAAACAACGTCCCCATAATTAAGTCTAGACAAAATAAGTGACTCACATAATCGAAAGCGTACTCGTTCTGTTAGCAGATCACGAATCTTGTATAAAACTTTAAGTCGGTAAAAACAGTTCCTGACCACACCTAGTACATGACTCTCAAAACGCAGTTGGCTATCCACAACTATTCCTAAGTTCTTTGCCTCTTCTACCCTTTCTATAGGTTTACCGAGCATGTTGATAGCTGCCGGAATCCGGCTTATGATATTATTAATCTGTACTTTTGAGCCGAGAACCATATATTTTGATTTGTGAGGATTCAGTACGAGTGAATTTCTGTCAGCCCAATCAGCAATACTGTTCAGATCCTCATTCATATCTTGCGCAGCCTGGAAAATCTTAGTAGGAATTTCGGATATGTATACCTGGACATCATCAGCGTAGCAATGATATTTACAGTGCTTTATCACTTTCGTGAGATCGGCACTGTAAATTATGAAGAGAAGAGGTCCAAGTATGGAGCCCTGAGGTACCCCACGAATTACAGGCTGAGGCAGAGATAGTAGCCAAGTACCATCAGCCTTCGGCAGCTTGACGCGCTGCGTACGACCACCCAGATAACTCCCAAACCACCCGACAGAATGACGGTCCAGGCCGTAGTAAGTCAATTTGGATAATAAGAGAGGAACATTGAGACTATCGAATGCACGGGAAAAATCTAGAAGTGTTAAAATGGTACCACGACCATTATCTTGTTCCGCAAGGACATTATCTGTGACATCCAACAGAGCTGTAAGCGTACCGCGGTTTCTTCGAAATCCGGACTGATGCATAGGCAAGATGTTATTTTCTTCTATGTGTCTCAACAACTGGATATATACAGCCTTTTCTAACACTTTAGAGAGGAATGGGAGGATACTGATTGGTCTGAGATCGTCACAATCGGCCGGATGATTCGTTTTGGGTAAAGGGGTGACCAATGCCTCCAGCCACTGTAAAGGCGAACAGAGTTTGTGCACTACGAACAGTTAATGGCAGAGCATTCCAGAGACGAACAGCTTGTACCGAAAAGGGCTTAGTGTAATATTGGGAAGAGTGTGGTGGCGTAATGAACAATCCTGGGCGTTTAAAAAGAGTCATGAGCAGAAACTACATACTACGGAAATGCGAATGCTCCAATGGGCGGGCGCCACGAACACATCAGGCGAAGATTGAAAGTGGCTCCAATACACACGTTGTAGGAAGATCGGAAGACCATGTGGTGAAAAAGTGCCTTTCCATGGCTACGACCAGAAAGAGGGCAAGGGAAGACCGCTGACCACTACAAATGTCCGACTGATCGAGATGCCTATCAGCGGCAAAAATGGCGGCGCATGATTGGGAAAGCCAACCCCGTATAACGGGAACGGGATAGTGCGCGGTAGAAGAAGAATTGATTTTGAATGCGGTTTTGTGAGATGAAGGAACATGCCCAGTCGGGCAGCTTATAATAATTAATTATCCAGGATGAATATAATGAATCAGCATGGTGCACAAGGGCGTCGCCAAGGGGGGGTAGGAAGGGTAGCTGCACATAGAGATTCTATTTATTTATAAGTTTTATTTATTGTACAGTCAAGAACTCGTAAAGCCTTACACGGTGGACTCTGAACCGTTATTATTACAATCGCTGTAGATGTAAGGCTCGTACTACAAGTGAAAAGCTTCACGAGCCCTCGACTTTACCTACAATTCATACATTTCCATATCAACTTGCCCCCCCCCCCCCCCCCCCCCCCGGGCCATCGGCTGACGACGACCTTGACTGCACCATGTGCAGGTTGTCTAAAAGCAGCCTCACCTGCAATAACTGTTAAAGATTTTAATGACTTAAAGATGTTATTTATTTATTATTATTTATTTATGTTGGTGAGCTTACACCCCAATTTCCTTGTTTTTTTTTATTGAAACTAGATTTTTCTACAACCTAGATCTGTGATTGAAGCAGCCAGCCCTTAGGTTTTTTCATTGCTACTACGAAATAATTATATTAATATAATTATAAATAATGTACTCGAACATTTAAGTACATTTTGGCACGAAGCAATTTCTAACGGAACGAAGTAAGTAAGTAAGGTTTATGTAACGCAGAATTTTGTATGGAGTGCATTATTTGTTACGAAGTAACTATTAAATAAGCTGTGACAATACTATACAACCGAATTTAATCAAATGTTTGTAATCAACACAAACCTATTATTACCTAGTAAATATACTCCTATTGCTTACCTGTCGTTGTAAGTTTCGCACTCTTGACCATACAAATCTAATTGGTACATACCATTTCCATTTGATTTCATTTCCATTGACTGAATAGTATTCGAATACTTGAATGTAACTATTATGTATTCGAGTCAGTACTAGAGTGCCCGACACGCCACATCTCTATGTTGTATTCAGAGACTTTTTAAATCGCCACTATCGCGGTATTCCTAGAAGATGCAAACCAGCAGTAAAATTGCACTATCGGTTTTGCTGTTGAGTTATTGAGGAACTAGTGGATTCGTGACGGGATATCCCTAAACCCGGTACGATGAAAATATACAAATTAAATTGATAATGGCAAAAATAATCTTCGACTTTAAATTGATTACCAAAACCAAATAAAGAAGAAAAGACATCAAAAACAGCGCCAGTGTAGTCACCCTTAAAGTATTTACCCATAAATTTAGTGTATTTTTTCATCTTTAATGTTGGAAAATATTAGACATACACGGTTGGAATTCATACTGGCCGAAAGTCTTACAATAGTTACTTTAAATTTCTTTTCATTGATCCTATTACCACAGATTACCCTTGAATAATAATACACAATGGTCTCCACGGCTCGTATATTTTATTTCTAATATGATATCGGTACGAAATATAATTTAATTGCATAGTGTTATGTTATAGTTGTTTTAAGAGTATATCTGTGTTAATTATAATGGCTAAATGGTTAATAATAATTCTGCCATTAATAGTATAATTCAAGATGTGAATTCAAATCTATTTTTTTCTGAGTCAAGTCTTAGCCTCTCTGCAACGATACGATTATGTGGTAGAGAGTAGAGAAGTTTACACGATCTAGAAATTTAAAATGATTAACTTTCTGGTGCACGAAGGTCTCAGGAAAGCTCTTTAACTGTAAAAATACGTAAATATCGCTTTATCAATAATATGCTTAACGTTCGTATAGATTAAATCTGTTAGTAATATTTCTGTTAAGAAACTAGTAGACAGAGGATATGTAATGTAGGGACACAGTAATTGCCGAAGTTAAATTAAATTCATATAACCGCTCTGCGCAGTTTTTGAATTTATTGATTGTTTGTGAGATTACGACGTTTACGACGGATATGGCATTTTTGAAATCAGGCAACTCCAGACAGAAGAGTTAATGATTTTTATGTTTTCGATAAGTGTGTTGGATCGCTGGAATATCTCACTATGGCCATTTGTATTGTTTATATAAAGGTCACATTTCTTGTAATTTAGTTCCAAACAGTTAAAGTTGAATTTATTGTTGATATATAAAAGGTCCAATAATAAGGTGTCTGTGTTACCCCCTAGGGTCCAATGTAATCTGGGTACCATACATAAAATCGTAATTTTAAATTCTTACTAATATTATAATCTAAATGGTACATTTTTTTAATGGATGTCTATTATTCAATCGCGCCAGTGCAACTTAACGAATCGGGATGAAATATGGCATATAGAGTCAGTCAGAATTGCACATAAATAGGATACTTTTAGAATTGTTTTTGATTTTCATATGCAAGGAATTGAATTGACATATTTTTTTACGTATCGGTAGTTCAGAAAATGACGTAGTTTATTTTTGTGCTGGAAAAATTTACGATTCCCGTGGGATAGATTTGATTTTGTTTTTCACAGAGCATGGGATTGAATCCCAATCCGTCCTACCGTTCTGTCATCATTGAGTTACAAATATCCATCTATCTATCCAAATTTTAACATTTATAATATTAATTTTATTATGATGTACGATTTTTTAATTTGACGCTGAAGGTAAAATGTTTAAAAAGTGTCGATAGGGGATTTTTATGAGAGAGAAGCTGAGGAAACGCCAAATTAGAATGTGGCAACACTGAATTGTTTGCGACGATAAAATAAATCATTCATTCATTTATTTTATGTCATGAAATGTCATCATTCGTAATATTGTCATTGAGAAAATTCAGTAAAACCTACATGTGATGTGAAGTGAACTGATGATCGTCCTGCCTAGGTCTGGGTAGGGAGGTGATAAATATGTGGTTGCAAGCATTCAAGAATTTGTTATTTATGTGTCAGTTACCTAGCGTGCTACACGTTTACTGAGCAAAAAATTCTTTGTTACCTACCGACCAGCATTAAAATCTACCGAAAATGTCATTAGTTTGTTTGCCAGCTGGAGATATATTTGTGTCAGTTAAAATTGAAGAAAATGATTTATACGGAGGGATCACCAAACTCCTCAAAGTAATAAGGCCTCAGTGGGACCCTGAAAACATAACATTTAAGGTAACTGATAGTTATTTCGTATTGTGTTTATTGGTCTATTTAATTTTTTATTATCATTACCGATGTGTGTACCTTGTACTGATTATGATGATGGGGATTTAAAAGAACTTTGGAGAGTAGGTATTTAAAATAACTGTTTAAATTTATGTGCAAATAAATATAAATTGTTATAAAAATATATTTTTTGGGTCGGGGACAATCATGCATTTGAGTCACCTGATGGTAGCTATTCTAAACCCCTTAGACATCATAACACCAAAAATTAGTGACAATGGTATACTATAATTTTTAATAATAGTAAGCAAATAAGTATTTTCAGCTTGTAAATTAATTACTCACCTTTAGATTCTATTTTCATTACTTATCAAGGCGCATTGAATTAACCCACAAAATGACTAATTTGGTCTAACATTATTACTGAAATGACTAATTCGGTCTAATTGTATTTTTTCGGGAACACTTTTGTGACTATTCCCAAAAATTGTTGTAAAATGAGTGTATTAGAAGTTCATGAAATACTTATACAAAGTGTAAACTACCTTCCGCTGCACTCATATCCCAGTATCCCATAGGAATTACTCCTACACAGAATACAAAACATCAAAACTAATTGTTCTACTGTTTAAGCTTTTAATCTGTCTGTCAGGTAATTTTTTAAATTCATGATCATCATTATCACCCTGTACCTACCTATTGCTAGATAGCTAGGTATTTGCAAAGCAATACCTATGCAATCTTCCACTTTCAGCATCCAGACAGTTTTGAGATTGTTGGCCCATAGCAAGAGTTTTAATTATAGATAACTAATATATTTAATTAATTATTGTTTATAAATTTTATAGATCTTCACAGATGGCATTACAAATAAATTAGTTGCTTGTCAGTTGCAAACTGATGAGAGTAATGGTGAGGAAAACATTGTCCTGGTGCGTATTTATGGAAACAAAACTGATTTACTGATTGACAGGAATGCTGAAGTTCGGTAAGTTAATGTTCAGCCTATAGTTAACTTAGACAAAGTAAAAAGACTAAAATCTATGATACTCTGATTTATTTCGCTGAGATATAAATTAATACATTATATAAATTAATACAGTATATTCTTGGCGAAAAACTTAGAGCGCCTTCTCGCTAAGTGTTATCGCATGAGTCTGAAAGGTAAACTGTTATCTTGTTCCAGCAATATTAAAACATTGAATGTGTTAGGATTAGCTCCAAAACTTTACGGCATATTTGAAAATGGTTTAGCATATCAGTACTACCCTGGAGTTACATTGAGTACCAATACAGTATTGGATGGAAAAATTTGGCCCCTTGTAGCCAGGCAAATGGGGAAAATGCACAAAGTCAAACTTGGAAATGAAGTAAGTACCTACAAACACCTCCACCAACCCGCAGTAGATCCACAGAATGTAGATCAGTGTGGTGGATTATGCTATAAAGCTCTTTTATTGAGGGAGACACGTATCCCAGCAGTGGAATGAATATGGGTTGAAGACAAACACCTACAAATAATGACTTTTTTTTAAATTATATTACGTCGGCACACCCCGGCGACTTCATACAAATGTCGCTTCTATAATTACTATAAGAACATAGACGTCTGTGCAGACCGTGAATGAACGTGTGTGCGTGCGGCATCATAAACTATGCAAACTGTTCCAGATTTGTCTCAGAGGGAAAGTGAGGTCGACACGAGAGAGTGGCAGGGAGTGGCCATACTGTATGTAGTACTATTTGTTATACTGTGACGTCGAGTAGCAAACAAGCATACGGTTCTACTCGCTATATTAACGCGCCCCACCCCTGCTGCCAGAGCAGCAACTCCTTCCTTTCTTTCTGGCGACCTCACTCGCTCTTGATATAAGCTCAGTATAAGTAGTAAATACGTATTGTATGGCCACTCCCTGCTGCTCTCACGAGTGGACCTCAACTCCCCTTAGAGCTATTACGCACTGTCGACTAGTCGCTGGCGACTCGGTCGACTCCGACTGTGACTTTCTATAGTTTAGTTTACGGCTTACGCACATGGTCGCCGGTCGCCCGGGCGACTCGGCGACTCGCCGCCCAGTGGCGATGCATAAGCGACTGCCGGTCGCCGGTGACCAATAGGAGCACGGTTTCAAATGGAAGCATAGCATTCACATCACACTGCGTGCGAGCAACTGTCGTAACGACCGGACTTCGCTCACAAAAATGGCTCGGGCTTATAGGCCAGTTATATGTGCTTTCAGAAGACACAATAGCTCATCAAAAGAACGCACAGACATTCTTGCGTCATTAAAAAAAAACACGAATTGCTTTATATAACAGTATAAAAGTACCTACTATCATTTATGTGGTAAAATACAATATTCATTTATTGCGCTATCGTACACAAACATGACAATTTATATTACATTAAAAATATACAGCAGGAGCAGGCATAAATTTTCGCCGCGCGGTAGATAGAGAGGGGAATAATACTTCCTCTCCTACGCGGCGCCGGCGGTTTACTCTCCCTCCGTCTTACGAATTTTCAATCAGGTCACATGTCCTGACGCGAGTTTAACATTTATTATTCTCGTATAAATTTTGCTCAATAATATTGTCGTTTATGCGAGAAATTAACAGTTTACTTAAGGCAATTTTCGAAGTTTTTTTGGTTAAAAGAATGTTTTTTTTTCTATATTAAATCAATGATATTTCAAAATTCCGAGGCCGCTATGTACTATACGACTATATAACAAATAACATTCTATTTTTTTTATTTCATTTGTTTGGAACAGTAGTACAATCCAGGAGCTCAAAATAGTGAATGCGCGCATTTTATGAAAATCTTTCTCTGCAATTTTGGGTTTATTTAAAAAGTTAAGCAAAATTTACAAAAAGCGAGGCCGCTATGTACTATGCGAATAGCTATTCTGTACTATTCAATAAGTCAACATTGTTAATGTATTTTTGTTTCCGAGATCAAGAACGCCAAAATTGGCCATTTTACGCAAAAATCACAGTCAAAATGTAATATGGCTCTTAAATAAATTTTATATTGTGAAATGATTCATATTTTGACGAGATAACGTCTTGTAAATCGATGAACGTCGGGTGCACGCACGAGAAAGCATGACTCATTGTCACGTTCTGCCTGAGCCGAGCGTGCAAGCGAGGGCGCGGCTTGTGACGCATCTATCTCTCTTCCACTCCATCGGCCGATGTTTTCTTATGATATGACGTTATCACGTAAATTTATCGTCCGTAAACTGACTTTACAGGCAACCAATTTTTATCATGTACATAATTATTATCATTGAATATTAGTTTTTTCATTAGAAAATCAATTTATTTCTTCCAGTTTATCAAAGAACTTTGCAAATTCTATCGTCGATTCCAGATTTTTAATGGACGATTACTTTTTGTGTTTTGATTTGGTTGTTTAATGTTTACCATTACAACACGCGCGGCACAATTAGTGCACCACTGTAACATATCTGGATTTTATACAGTCTCATAATCACAATTCTTCAAAATTATTTTTTTAAATTATCTGGCACTTAAAACTTTAACATACCGTTTTCGATCAAACAATTTTCGAAAGCCTTTCGGTACATATCGTCCACTGCCTCAATTCGACAACTTCCCAATAGGGCAACTTCCCAAAACACACACTCCCATATTGTCAATATCCCAATAGGTCTACTTTTTTTTTCCCACTTAGTCAACTTTTATTTCCCAAAACAACAACTCCCATTTCGTCAATTTTTCTTTCTAAAACAATTCGTCTACAACCTTATTGATGGCGTATTTCTTGAGCCTAGTTAGCAGGATGCACCACAGTCGTCTTCTAGTCATCTATGTATGAGGGTAGGCCCTTATTTCATTTGATTAAGTAATCCATTATCTTTTCGCGCAGTAGACAGAAAGGTAGGGCATAGTAATAGACCTCTGAAGATAAAACTCCAACTCTTAAGAATACCGCAGTCAAATAAAATTTTCCTGGAGGATTCTTGTTTTTCTGCGAATGAGTGAGGTCACCAGGAAGTAAGTGAGTCAAGAGAGTGAAATTTGGGGTATAAGTGGTTCATCAACATCTTTGTACCAAAGCCAACCTCACCTGTACGCAGTGCACCCTGCTGACTGACAAACGAAGCTCTGGCGAAAAGAGAGGTAGGGAGCGTAATTGTAAGCTCTCTGTCTGGGGAATGTACCTCCACCTCACAGAATACCGCAGCCAAATAACAATTCTCTTGAGGGTTGTTGTGTTTCTGCGAGTGAGTGAGGTCACCAGAAAGGAAGGAGATGCTGCGTTGGCAGCGAGGGTGGCGGCGCGCGAACGTTAGTTTATGTTGCGAGCGTTAATATGGCTACGGTAACCGCTTCACATCGGGCAGGCCGTATGCTTATCTGCCACCCGAAGTAGTATAAAAAAAAAGTGAGAAGTTGCTGCGTTGGCAGCCAGGGTGGCAACGGGCGAGTGATACTTCTTATGTTGCAACCGTCCATAGGCTACAGTAACCACTTTGCTTAAGGCGGGCCGCATGCTCGTGTCCTACGCGACGTAGTATTAAAAGTTTTTCTAAATATAGATTTTTTTTAATTTTTCTACAAAATTTTCTATTTATTTAATTCTATTTTCATAATTACCTATGTATTACATTTTCATAATAAATAGGTACACTATACCGATTATCGCTCAATTTTTAAATCATTTTTCACCCTTCAATTCATTTTTTAACCGACGAAATAAACGGCGGAGGGTCTCAAGTCGACGCGTATATTTTTTTTATGTATGACCACGCACAACTTTTTATAGAGTAGTCCGATTTCGATAATTCTTTTTTTACCTTACAACTTTTAACGTGGTCGATATGGGATGTGGACCTTTTGGGAGTTGCTGTTTTGGGAAGTGGTCCTTTTGGGAAGTAGTCCTATTGGGATAATGACCAGATGGGAAGTTGTCAAATTGAGACAGTGGACGATATGTACCGAAAGGGGCCCCATAGTCGTCCCAACAACGCCATTGAGCTTTGAGCTCAGATTCAGAATGTTTCAATAAAATTACTAGCACTACCAAATATTTTGAAAAATACGTAAAAAAATTAAAACATTGAGGACTGACGAGCCAAAAACTTCATTTGACTCGCTCGTTCAATCGAGCATTTCCTACACTACTCGTATGTTTTTTTTTATACTACATTGGGTGGCAGACAAGGATACGGCCCGCCTGATGTGAAGCGGTTATCGTAGCCATATTAACGCTCGCAACATAAAATATCGCTCGCGCGCCGCCACCCCCGCTGCCAACGCAGCATCGCCTTCCTTTTTGGTAACCTCACTCACTCGCAGGAACACACAACCCTCAAGGGAATTGTTATGTGGCTGCGGTATTCTGTGAGGTGGAATCCCCCAGTCCGGTAGCTTACAATTACGCTCCCTACCTCTCTTATTCATGTCACCTCCGAATCAGCATTTGCTCGGTTTTATTCGGTTGCAAAATAACAATAGCGAACTATTAGGATTTCTAAAATAAAAAAAGCAGATAAGAAAAAAATCGGGATAAATTTCGTCGCCTGTATGCCTGTACTGTCGTCAGGATAGGACGCGAAAAACAGGGGCCTGAAATCGGGGCACCCCGATTGCATCAAGATAGTTGGCTACCCTACTCATAATACAAAACGAACGCAGCGGTGCCACTAGTAGGTACACCATAAAGACACAAAGCACTCAGAGGAAGAGGATTTATGACTAGATGTAATTTAGTTTTATTACTAAATGACTGTACTCTGATTGGCTTCTTCCTTTTATTATTTTGTTATTGTTACAATGGAATTTGGTATCTGTGCGACCTACTTATACAAAGGCTTTTTATAAGTGGTTATTTGCCTCTAAATAGAAGTAGATATTTAGATATATTTATCTCAATTTTTTGGTGTAGATTAATGAAGTCTCTTTAAATATAAGTGCTAGGTACATTGTATAGATATTACTTTATCTCAGTAGGTAACTGTTTCGAGCTCATAAAGATATCTTGAGACACATGTCGTGACACAATGCATGCTATCAGTGGCCCTGTGCAACCTACAACTATCGCTCTTTTTGAAACGTTAGTAAAGTATTTTATCAGTTAACGTATTACCAACGACTTCGTGAAGTCAACTGTACGCCGCATACATGATGTTAAATAGAAATAAATTAGATTATTTTATACTAAACGATTATTTATAAACTCTTAGCAAAGATTTTTTTCATTTGCTAGGCCAATTACGTTTGTAACATATGACTTGCACGTCTTAGACCGATGTCTACAATAATGTATTGAGCGTAGCCTAGCTCCTGCCCGCAACTTCGACCCGCGTAAACACTTAAAGTAGGTTACTTGAATAAAAAGGAATTATTTCGTCATATTCCATAGGTATTGTACATACGTCATGTAAATTCATTCGGCCGTTCACCCGTAGAAGATAACATCCATCCATGCTCAAAAACTGTCACATTTGTAATATTATTAGGTTACATGCTATCAAAATACGTATTCTGGGAAAGTAGGAAAAAATCTTCGTCACTTTGTCTTTTTTTTTTACTGTACCTAGTAACTATAGTTGCTAGGTACTATAGTTACTAGGTACATTAAAAAAAAAGTTGTTGACCTGACCAAGAAAAAAGACAAACAGAATATAGATTCTGATTCGATTTACTAACTCGGTTGACATGATATAGAAGAAGGTGTTTTCAAAGTAAATAGCTCTTCAGACTCCGGGCATCGTACCTCAGAAGCTAAAGCCTACCGCCGAAGCTGAAGCCGATTACCATCGTATATTTTGATTCCAAAAATTGATTCTGCCAGTTAAGCTAAACATAGTTACCAACAATCTAAGCAGTCGTGTCATTTTCGCATTCAAAAAATCTGATGGTAATCGGCTTTAGCTTCGGCGCTAGGGCCGCTGGTCTGATGCTAAGGTAGAGCAAGCAATGAACTTTAAAAATGCGCTCTTCTTCCGTTAACGCAAATAGGCTCTGATCATTGATGCTGATAATATTTATTGTTTACAGGTGAAGGTGGAACCTATGATATGGGACAAATCCGAATCTTTTCTAAGTTTACTTCCTGAACCTTTCACAGATGAAAACAAGCACCAAAGGTCAGATTTTAATGCTTTCTTCTTTATGCTTGTACGTTGACATTGAGCAATTAATATTTTCTTTTGACTGGATCTATATAATTCATGTATATGCCCACTGGTATAGCCTTTAGCATTTCAATTATCACACGTACACACATTCACGAATAGTAGTTATTCTCGACTGGTAGTTTACGTGTAATAAATTGAATTTGCTCCTTGTACATTTTTCTTAAGCACATTTTGATCGCCTCAACCGTCAGCTAGTTGATTTAAAAGGGGTCTAGTATTATTAACATTTTTTTAGGTAGCTAAAAGGTTTTAAGTTTCACATCATTGCGTTATATCAGCATCAATGTCGCCGAAGGTCAACTTCAGACCGGAGCCGGATTAATCGGTTATCACCACAACCTTCGGCTTCGGCCTAATAACACAGATTACTTAATAGTTACTTCGTCTAATAACCCAGAGCTGTCGTAGATGTTTTCGAGTGGAGGCCCCGATTGTATCCAGGGAGCTAATACGTGCTGATCTTTTAGTATTTGTTAGTACCTATAGGAATATTCGTCTGTCAATAGTTGTTTACCGCTCGGTGACACTGCATGCCGTCACTTACTATTAATTACTACGGATTGACTGAAAGTGAATGAAATTATAGTTATATAAAAGTCTATGTTGAGTTGGCTGTATTATGCAACAAAAATTACATTGCAACTTGTTAAAAATAATAATGCTTTGAAATATAACAAAACACGGCTGACAACCCACACTGGTTACCTACTTTTGTCTTGAAAATTGGTGTATTTAGGACGAGAAGAACTTTCCCAATTTCCCGAAAGCTGCTCATTCGGGTTGGATTTTACGAGATTTTCTTTTGAAATTGGACCTACCTAACAAAACGTTTGTCACAGGTAGACATACCTACTCATGAACAACTTCCCAACTGTAGTAGGTGTAGGTACAACATGAAAATTCGACATAATCTTCGCGTTGTCCATGTTCTTCCTAAGACCCACCCACCCGTTGGGATGTATCTTCAAGCATTGTGCCCAGGAGCCCTACCGCTCAATCTGAAACTGATTCCCATTGAATATTCCCAAAAATATGTGCAGGACAACGATTACTAATAGATATTATGTATAGATAACGGTTATACGTAGTTATAAGTTTATAAAATTATAAGATAGTTCGTAAGAAATAGTACGAATCACTTTTATTATGAAAATTTGAAAGTCGTATAACTTTGCTTGTAATAGATCCTTAAGTGTAATTATTGTTTTGGTTAATAGATGATAATGTATATTTTACGTGTTTAACATTAGATTGTAAGTTTTAAACCAATAAAGGATAGAAATTGACGTTTTTCAATACCCCGCTAGGGTGCCCTGAAGAGGCGTTACCGCGACGTAAGCACTTTGCACTAAAATGCTTATAACTTTGTAAATAATGATCGTATTTAGATAATTCTTGTTATAATAAGTTAGTTATATAAGCCCTCGTTATAGAAAAATAGATTGTACAATATTTGTAAAACTTTCGAATGTCAGGACATGCCGATAGAAAGAAATAGCAAATTTTAGAAAGAGATAGAGATAGAGTCGATTATAAATAATTCAATCGCTCCGATTGGTCAACCCTTTTCGCGACCTTATAGATTGACCTACTTTTAATTTCATTTTATTAATCGGAGCATGTCCTACGTTCGTCAGTTCCAGTTTCCACCTCCAGTTGAAGACGACGGGCAAACAAGAAAAATACTCAAGCGCTCCTGAATAAGAAAATAGAAGAAAGAAAATACTGAAGCGCTCCTGAGTAGAAAATAGTTACTCTGTAAGAAGACTTGTGGCAAATAAATCCACGCTGTGTACCTAGTGATTTGGCATCGGATTTTCACTCGATCACACTCTCTCCAACAATCCCAGCATCTCGCACATCGAGTGGTCCTTCGAGCCGGATCTTTTGGGGAGAGATCATCGAGTAATTTCCAAGATGCCTGTTACCAGGTCACAGCATGGTGGAAAACCACGAGGATCCACACCATCGGGAACAACGGCTACAGGGTCATCTGCAGAGAAGACTACGTCGTCTGAAGCCACCACCGCGACGGAGTCTACAGTCACCGGCGCCACATCCGCCACGACCGAGCAGACATCATCGCCACGGGCTGCCACAGCCAACGAGTCCAGCGCCGTGCGGCCAGTCATGCAACAGGCCGCCCTGGATTCACACGCGCCGCGTCTTGAGCAACCTGCCGTTCCGCAGGCTGCCACCGAACCTTTCGCGCCGCGTCCAGAGCAGCCCACCGCGCCGCCTGCTGCCACCGGTCATCACTTCCGTGCGCCTTCAGCCGTGCCGTCGCGTGTCAAGAGCTCAAGCCATAAGTCTGCGAAAACCCGTCGTCTTGCCGAAGCCCTTCATGAACTCGCCAAAGCGAAGCTGGAACTCGCCAAAGCTCGTATAGCAGAAATAGAAGCACAATCAAGTGATGAAGAAGACGCAGCATCTGCAGTCGACAGCGAGGGAGGAGAAAAACGCGTCCGCACGTGGCTACAGACCAGCCACCTTGCCATCACAGAGGGACAGCATGAACCAGAACCAGAGGCGACTATTGAACCGGCTCCAGTGATCACTGCCGCATCCTGGAGCACCCCAGCGCCAACACCGGCGGGAGTCACCGCCGCACTCCCGTCGGCTCCGCGTCTCTCCGTGAACGAACACGCCGCAATACTGATGCCGCCTCCTCCGCCGCCAACAGGAAGATCTACGCCTGCACCTACACCGAACCAGACAGCGATGCAGCCCTACAGGCCAACGGACACAGTCGCTCCGTGGCCACCGATCTCCAGCGCACCGCCTGTCAATGTGGCACCGAACTTTGCGACGACGCAGCAACTCCAGCCAGCAGCCTTTGCAGCTCCCTGGCACTTGAACTTCTACGCTCCGTCGTCCGCCTTGCCACCAACGAACATGACGCAGCCGTCACAGCCAGCAGCCATCGCAGCGCCCTGGCATCCGAACTACAACGCTGCGTCACCAGTGAACATCGCAGCGACGTCACAGCCGCAAGCAAGCACAGCAGCTTCTTGGCAGCCGAACAGCTTCACGCCGCATGCAACCGCGCCTACTCAAGAACAAGAACGGCGAACCGAGTTGCAAGAACTAACAGCAGCCATCTCACAAGCCGTCCTATCAGCCCGACACACAGGATCAAGAACGCACGAACTACCGAACTTCAATGGAGCGTATCAAGATTACTTGACGTTCAAAGCAGCGTACTACGAGTCGGCCCATCAATATTCAACAACGGACAACTTGTCGAGACTACGAAGAAGTTTAAAGGGAGCTGCAAAAGAAGCCGTACAAGGATTATTTATAGCGAACGCAGACGCAAACTGCATTATGAAGACGTTAGAAACAAGATTCGGGAGGCCAGACTCAATAGCAATGGCAGAAATGGATCGACTACGAGCATTGCCACGCCTCACCGACTCACCACGAGATATCTGCACTTTCGCAACGAAAGTCGAAAACATCGTTGCAACAATGCAAGCCCTCAACTGTGTGTATTATCTGTACAACCCCGAAGTCTCGAAGAATATAGTTGAGAAATTGACTCCAACAATGAAGAGGCAGTGGTATGAATATGCAGCCACCCAACCGAGAGAAGAGCCCGACCTGTTGAAGTTTAGCCGTTTCATAAGAAGAGAAGCGGAAATATGCAGCCCGTATGCACCGCCAGAGAACATAGGAGGATCAACAGACAGTTATGAAACTCGCCGTCGTCATCGAGTAAACAATATGCAGAATCAACAGTGGCAGCCGAAATGTAACCTGTGTGATCGCCAAGGACACGCCACAGCTGACTGCTACAAATTCAAGAACGCAACAGTGCACGACCGTTGGGATATGGCGAAGAAACACCGACTTTGCTTCCGATGTTTGCGATATAGGAAAAGTACACATAGCTGCCGTCCCAAGAGATGCGAAGTAAACGACTGCAAGCACTACCACCACCGAATGCTTCATTCACAGAAGGAAGACCTGAAGACCGAAGTCGAAGAGAAGATCAACTCAGCATGGGCGCCGCAACCAGCCTCGTATTTGAAGATTGCACCAGTGCACATCTCCGGACCGGCGGGAGAAGCGGACACCTTCGCGCTACTGGATGATGGTTCCACCATCACCCTTATAGATGAAGAACTAGCTCAACAAATAGGAGCCAACGGCCCGGAGGAAACGCTGCACATCTCGACCTTCGATGGAGACACCGCCACCTACAAGAAGTCTCATCGTGTAACCTTCAACGCAAGAGGACGTGGAGCAAACAAGCTACAGATAGAGGCGCGCACCATGAAGAACTTGGACTTGGCAGCTCAGAAGATACCTCAAGAAGCAATCACTGGGTGCGAACATCTACGGGACATCTCTCATCAGCTACAGCATGGCATCATGAAGCCAAAGATCCTCATCGGCCAGGATAACTGGCACCTTCTGCTGTCTACAGAATCCCGAATAGGTAGAAGAAATCAGCCAGTTGCATCACGTACACAACTAGGATGGGTGTTACACGGCAGCCACACTCGAACCTTGGGACATCGAGTCAACTTCATCAACCACTCAGCTGATGAAGACATGGACCGAGTAGTGAAGAACTTCATAACAGCTGACAACCTCTACATCGATCCAAGAAGACCAAACAGCGACCCAGGGGAAAAGGCACTTCGTATTTTGCAAGAACACACTAAGAGGACTTCGGAGGGAAAGTACCAGACCGCCTTATTATGGAAGAGTGAAGAAATCAAGATGCCAGATAATTACGAAAATACTCTAAGGAGGCTTCACACAGTTGAGAAAAGATTAGATCGTGACACAGAGTTCAGGAAGAGGTACTGCGAACAAATGGAGGCACTCGTAGCAAAGGGCTACGCCGAACTTGCGCCGCCTACAAGAACAAACGCTAATAGAAGTTGGTACCTACCGCACTTTCCTGTCTTCAACCCGAAGAAACCCGAGAAAATGAGAATAGTGCATGATGCCGCAGCCAAGACTAATGGGACTTCACTCAACGATCAACTACTCATCGGTCCTGACTTACTGCAGCCGCTGCCGAGTGTACTGATGCGTTTCCGTCAATATCCGATCGCCGTAACTGCAGATATAGCGGAAATGTTTATGCAAATAGAACTGCGCGAACAAGATAGAGAGGCATTACGTTATTTATGGCGTGGAAACCGACGTGACAGCGAGCCGCCGGAAGAATATAGAATGAAGTCAGTGATTTTCGGCGCGTCAAGCTCGCCTGCGACAGCAATATATGTAAAGAACATCAACGCTGAGAAGTTCATAGAAGAAAGCCCACGCGCCGTAAAGGCCATCAAGATGAACCATTACGTCGATGACTACCTAGATAGTTTCAGAAACATCGAAGACGCCGTTCACATCGCCCGAGAAGTTCGAAGAATCCATCAACACGCACACTTCGAACTCAAGAAATGGTCTTCGAATTCCATCCAACTACTGCAACAGCTGGGAGAAGCAGCATCGAAAGACTCCATGGTGAACTTAGAAGATGGATGCCAGCTCGAACGAGTACTCGGTCTCATATGGCGACCGAATGAAGACCAGCTGGGTTTCAATTTGGACCTGGTGCGCGTCCCAGCAACGGTACTGAACAGCAACACGCCGACCAAGAGAGAAGCATTGAAGATAGTGATGTCACTCTTCGACCCGCTCGGCCTGGTGTCGCCAATCACCATTAGAGCCAAGCAGATACTTCAAGAAGTCTGGAGGCGTGGCACCGACTGGGATGAATGCTTGGATCAAGACCTGGCA
The DNA here is from genome assembly GCA_937001555.2 of Hypsopygia costalis. NCBI lineage: Eukaryota > Metazoa > Arthropoda > Insecta > Lepidoptera > Pyralidae > Hypsopygia > Hypsopygia costalis. The sequence goes on from OW443329.2 coordinate 20,195,647, forward strand.
GAAGCATGGAGCCGATGGATGCAACACCTCAAGAATCTCAGCGACGTCACCGTGCCAAGATGCTACCCAGGCTACAGTACGGCAAGATCACTCCAACTGCATGTCTTCGTGGATGCCAGCGAAGCCTCGTACGCCGCCGCGCTATATTGGCGCACTGTTTCTGAAGACGACAGCGTTAACGTGACACTCATCACGGCCAAAGCTAAAGTCGCACCGCTCAAGCTTACTTCGATTCCGCGACTCGAGCTACAGGCAGCAGTGTTGGGTGCACGCATGGCAACAGCTGTAAGGAAGGAACACGAGCAGAAGCCCGAAGCCACATACTACTGGACTGACAGCAGGACATCGCTCACTTGGATTCGCACGGGTTCAAGGTCTTACAAACCTTTCGTCGCTCACCGCATCGCAGCAATCGAAGAACACAGCGCGGCGAACGAATGGAGGTGGCTACCTACGAAAATCAACGTCGCCGACGACGCTACCAGAGACGTCCCTACAGACTTCAACAGCCTTCACCGTTGGTTCCGTGGCCCCGAATTTTTGTACAAGGAACCCGAATTATGGCCACAGGAAGCAGAAAGAAGTACGCAGAAGGACACGGGAGAAGAAAGAACATACGCCGTAACAACCAAAGAAGCGTCGCCGAGCCTAGTATACAGTCTACCTACAGTCGAGCGATTTTCAAAATGGGAACGCTATCTACGCGCAACGGCACGAGTACTTCAATTTATCGAACTATGTCGACCGCCAAAACAAATAGTGAGTTATAAACGAACAAAGAAAAATGCTACGGATGATTCAGATTGGCGCCGAACTTATAAGAAGAAACAAGCAGTCAAACACACAGAAAAAATCACTGCAACTTCAATAGGGCACTATAGGCCGATCTCAGCTGACTTGTTACGCCGCGCCGAGAACTTAATCATCCGAGCATCACAAGAAGACTCCTTTGGTGAAGAAATCGGCGATATGAAGATCGGAAGACCACTACAGAAAAATATTAAGTTGCATCAGCTGACCGTCGAATTCACCGACAACGAACTACGGCTGAAAACACGAATAGAAGCAGCTACCGGTGTACCTGAAGACTTAAAGAATCCACTGGTGGTGCATGGGGAACACCGTGCAACAAGACTGTGGATTGAACACATTCATCAGCAGCTCCATCACGCGGGCGTCGAAGCAACCGTCAACGAGTGCCGTCAAGAACGATGGGTCATACGCCTCAGACCCACTGTGAAGGCGGTCATCAGAAGCTGCATCAGGTGCCGTATGCGTACGGCGTCTCCACCGCACCCTGCGACTGGTGACCTCCCTCCATGTCGCCTCGCACACCATCAGCGAAGCTTCACCTACACCGGGTGGGACTTCTTCGGTCCACTCACAATCACCGTGGGACGGACCCACCAGAAACGATACGTGGCTCTATTCACGTGTCTCACCACGCGCGCTGTCCATCTGGAGATGGCCGCCTCCCTCAGCACCGACTCCGCCATCATGGCGCTGAGACGCATGATCGCACGCCGAGGACGTCCAACGCAACTGTGGTCCGACAACGCAACCAACTTCCACGGAGCCGACAAGGAACTACGCCAGGCGATCAACTCGGCCATGGCAGAGGAAGCATCAAAGAAGACCATCGACTGGCGCTTCATACCCCCGGGCGCTCCATTCATGGGCGGCGCTTGGGAGCGTATGGTGCGCTCTGTAAAGACAGCGCTCTCTGCCACACTGCATGAGCGCCACCCGTCGGAAGAAGTCCTGCAGACCTTGCTCGTCGAGGCCGAGCACACGGTGAACAGCAGGCCACTCACGCACGTCTCCGTCAGCACAGAAGACCCAGAAGCCCTCACACCGAACCACTTCCTCCTGGGCGGGCCAGGACGCCTGCAGTCACCGGGCGAGTTTAGCGAGCGCGACCAGAACCTGCGCGCCTGCTGGCGCGCCTCACAGCGCCTTGCCGACATCTTCTGGGCCCGATGGGTCCGGGAGTACCTGCCTGAACTCCGAAACCGGCGGGAGCCCCATGGACGAGGGCCTGCTCTGCACAACGGCGACCTGGTCCTCATCGTCGACGGCAACCATCCACGCAACACCTGGGTACGTGGACGAATCTGCGCCACATACCCGGGCCCCGACGGAGTCGTCAGAACAGTCGACGTGGCTACCAGAGGTGGAGTGCTCCGACGGCCAGCTAAGAAAGTCATCGTCATCCCGGTGGACACCAGCAAGCCTGCACAGCCATCTACTGCATCGTGTCGAGCGGCGGCGACTACGATGCACGGCGGGAGAAATGTGCAGGACAACGATTACTAATAGATATTATGTATAGATAACGGTTATACGTAGTTATAAGTTTATAAAATTATAAGATAGTTCGTAAGAAATAGTACGAATCACTTTTATTATGAAAATTTGAAAGTCGTATAACTTTGCTTGTAATAGATCCTTAAGTGTAATTATTGTTTTGGTTAATAGATGATAATGTATATTTTACGTGTTTAACATTAGATTGTAAGTTTTAAACCAATAAAGGATAGAAATTGACGTTTTTCAATACCCCGCTAGGGTGCCCTGAAGAGGCGTTACCGCGACGTAAGCACTTTGCACTAAAATGCTTATAACTTTGTAAATAATGATCGTATTTAGATAATTCTTGTTATAATAAGTTAGTTATATAAGCCCTCGTTATAGAAAAATAGATTGTACAATATTTGTAAAACTTTCGAATGTCAGGACATGCCGATAGAAAGAAATAGCAAATTTTAGAAAGAGATAGAGATAGAGTCGATTATAAATAATTCAATCGCTCCGATTGGTCAACCCTTTTCGCGACCTTATAGATTGACCTACTTTTAATTTCATTTTATTAATCGGAGCATGTCCTACGTTCGTCAGTTCCAGTTTCCACCTCCAGTTGAAGACGACGGGCAAACAAGAAAAATACTCAAGCGCTCCTGAATAAGAAAATAGAAGAAAGAAAATACTGAAGCGCTCCTGAGTAGAAAATAGTTACTCTGTAAGAAGACTTGTGGCAAATAAATCCACGCTGTGTACCTAGTGATTTGGCATCGGATTTTCACTCGATCACACTCTCTCCAACAATCCCAGCATCTCGCACAAAATAGTTCTTAGGTTTATGTTGACAAACATTTTTAACTTTGTCGGTAGAGCTTCAGGGTTTCTATCAGCTAATATAAACCCAATTCTCACTGATCAAAGTTGAAGTTTAATTTTGTCAATCAAAAAATCTGATGGAAATCGGTTTCAGTTTAGGCGGTAGGGCCCCAGATCCTCTAGCGACTCCGATATGATTACTATGTCATCTGCAAATCGAAGGTGAGCAATACGTTCGCCTTTGATGTTGATGCCGTATGTTTTCCAGTCCAGAAGTTTAAAAATATCCTCTAATGCAGCGGTGAACAGTTGCGAAGAAATAACGTTTCTCTGTCTCACGCGCATCTGCAATTGGATAGATCTTGTAGGTCCGGTAATCGGAACGATAGTGCCGTTTTCGCATTAAACATTCAACACTTCGGTATACATACGAGTATGATCAATGCGGCACCACTAAGGAGTCTGAAGGAAGCACTGGTCACATCTGCGATGCATTGGTATTGAAGGCTAAGCATAATGGCGGGTTATACTCTTAGGTCTTCTGTATAACCTGCCGCAACGCATGTATGTGGTCTATTGTTGAAATGCCTTTGGATCCTAGTTTGTACGGGAGGCTGGATGTCGTCGAACATGCGGGCGTTATTTTCGAAAATAACTTGTAGACGTGGCTCGGAAGCGTCTATAGTTTTTCAATACTTCACCTTTGTTTAAATACAAAACCACCAAGATAAATGAAATTTGCTTGTTAAGCCTCCCGCCGATATGAGAGCTGAGGACGCCTCAGTATTGACTTTAATGATATCGAATCATGAAATTCTCCAGTCCTGTGTTACTATCGGTATAGGCAATACAAGGTATTCTGCCCTACCCTGCTATGTTGTCACGGAGCTGGAGGGAGCTCCGGACGATAAAGCCGACACCTCCTTGGGAATGTCACGTTCCCGAAAATAGAGTATGTCACCGGACTTCATGGTTATTTTATTGGACCGGTCGGACGGTTCGGTCGCGCAATACTCTTTGTTAGTACTTATTCATAGATAAATATCTATATAAATACCTACATACGTAGTACTACTTACTTATGTAATACTACTTATTTATCTTATGATTATTATGTATAATATAACGTCAACACGACTAAACGGCTGACATATTGTACATCTGAAACGGAGGTGTTCAAAAATGTGACACCTTTTTATGTTGAAATCTTTTTTTACGTAACAAAGGCATACATTTTCAGTAGAGACATTCCTCGCAATTTTGTTATAAATTTTATTTGTATACGTAAATACTATTACGTATAACTGCGGTTAAGGTGTTTATAATTGACTAGTCTAGTGAACTTCTAGTTACTGTCTGCTGCTATAAACACCGAGCGAGCAGATTGGTTATGTTAAAGAACGTGACACTAGAGTGCAAATCGCTAACATAAAGTTGAAAATGATTGAAAAGGGCGAAAAGAGCCGACAGTTTAATATACCAATGGCAATATGCTTCGACTATTTGAAGGCGTTTTAATAGTCGTAGAGCCCTGGGGTATTTAGGCCTACAGGGATAAGTTGGCCAGTTGTATTCTAGATGGAAAGAGCACTTCAAAATACATCATTTAGCCTCATTCCTATGATCCAGATCGGTCATTGAATTTTTTTACAGCGGTTGGAAATATGAGGACTGTGCCTAAACATATATGATGCAAGGTGAAGGCATTTTGAGAAAGAGCCTACTTAAGACAATACCAGACATATTATTTTTCCTCAAATCGGTCACCGTACAAAATCAGACCTGGGCCCTACCGGCTAAGCTGAAACCGATTCCCACCAGATTTTTTCATTGCCAAAATCTAACTTCAGCTCAGATTTATGGTACTGGTGTTTGTTTTAGCTGGTAGAACTCCTGAAACTCTACCGACTAAGCTGAAGATGTTTGTTAATAACTAACACGTAAGACCTACTTTTCGAATCAAAATATTCGATGGTAATCGGCTTCAGCTTAAACCTACTGACCTATCCAAAACTACTCTCCTACGGCACCCATGGGACAAGGTGATCCAATTCAAAAAATTGAGTACTGTAAAAACAGTACTCAATGTATACAACGATCATTTCATTTTGTGCCTCTCCTGACAAAGCTGAAGCAGATGAAATTGGTCTATACAAAATGAAGTTAACGTTGTTGCAGAGATCGATAGAAAGTCGTACTACTAGCTCTTTATTTACACAAATTTTAAACTTTCCAATGGCTCGAGCAATGCTCGGTCTTCAAGGTATTGTATTTTTAAAATTAAGTTTCGCAATACTTACGCTTTGTTTTATTACTATTACTGCTTAATAAAATTAACATGTTAACGATGAGTCTTTTGTCCATTTTTGTTGTAGATTTGTGAATAATTTTGGGTCAATAACAAGACTAAGGATAGAGTTTGAGCGGGTAAAATCACACTTAACCAAATCTATGAGCCCGATTGTGTTTGCTCACAATGATTTGCTTCTAGGAAACGTGATCTACAACCAAGATGAAGGAACCATAGCTTTCATTGACTATGAGTATGCCGCATATAACTACCAAGCATTTGATATTGCAAATCATTTTAATGAATTTGTCGGTGAGTCGATTGTTCCCATATTTTTATTATTATTAATGTTTTTTGACGTGATAACGCCGTTTGCACGCACGAAAAGAGCATGATTCATTCTCACGTTCCGCCTAAGCCGAGCGTGCAAGCGAGAGCGCGGAACGAGCGATAGAGAGGTACGATCGGCCTATGTTTCTTACGTCGTAAGCCGTACGTAAAATTGTCGTCCGTAAACCGACTTTACAGACAACCAATTTTTTTTTTGTTTTCATAAACTTGGTTTCGCACACCCCTTGCTAGTAGTTTCCACAACGTCAATGCAGACAATGCATAATCCATAATATAAAATCACGTCCTTCCTTTGCTTCAAAATAACAATGAAGGTTTGTATTTCACTTTATAAATTTACAGCTTAATTAATAGGAGTTAAGAGGATCTCGATGGTGTCGCAGCGTGAGTTAGTCTAATCGAACACATAAGCAACGTTGACCGTAGCCTGTCCACGGGTGGGTTTATTTGCCTCCGCTTAAAACCCGTTCCGATATACCCCTTCCATTAAGGGGAGACCCGTATCCCAGCAGAGGGATGAATATGGGTTGATGCAGATTCAGAATGTTAATAGGTAGATAGGTATGTGTATATGTAACGAGAAGGATGTTTAAAATGGGTTTAGCTGTTTTAAATCTATGATATAAGTATATATACTAAGCTATACTAATAATATAGAGGTAATGTTTGGAAGTAAGATGTAATCTTCTAATCCGATTGTAACATGCTTCCTCCAGTAGAATGTTAAGTTATAAATTATCATTATCACTGAGTAACACAATTTTATTCTGAAACAATAGGTTACCAAATTTCAATAAAATAAGCCAAAGTATAAGTAGGTACCTAAATGTCATGACCTATAAAATTCGAATTCGAAAACGATTATTGATATAATAAATATTCGATCTATTATTTATTCGTTTACTGCATTCATATGTGTAATTATTACAGATGATATAGGTAATTAACTATGCATAGTTTTACATATGACCCTGGGCATAATAATTTTACGATGCAGGCATGCTCATGTCGTTGAAAAATAAATCTAATGTATAATAACATTTATTATTGCCTTGTCTAAACTGAAAATTCCTTTGTTTATGTTCTCCAGGGTTATCAATTGATGATATTAACTACGAAAAATATCCAAGCAAGGAGTTTCAAGAAGCTTGGATAAAAGTATACCTAACTGAATATTTGGACGCCGCTCCCACCGATGTGCATGTGCAAAATGTTTACAAAGAGGTCCAGCAGCTAGCGATAATGTCACATTTTTTTTGGGGAATATGGTCACTTGTGCAATTCGAGCATTCAACCATCGACTTCGATTTTGGAAGGTGAGTAGTAGAATCATCGAGCATTGAATCTAATAGAGTGATATATTATTTACACTTTGTTTAAAAATTCCACCAAAGCAAAGGTATCTCAAAGTTATAGCTCCGCATGATTGTCGCATAAATTTTTCAGAAAACGGACGCAGATTTCATAAAGGTTTAGTTAGATACAGTACTTATACGAAGCAACGGCCTGTATAAATTTGAATATGCGAAAACGGTCGGTAAAAATAATAAATGTTAACAATATTGTAAATACATAATATTAGAACAATCTGCAAACTTACATTCTAAAGTCTTGCGTCCGACTTGTTTTATGGTCGGTCAAAGTTTGATGGGATAGTCCATTTCAAACGGGTGAAATTATTGCAAAATAATATTACCATTTGATAAATAATAAAACTATGACTTGTGTTACGACACTGGCTACGTTAACGCGATATTTAACATTTAATGCTTAAAATACTTGCGTGTGACGACATAACCTAGTAGACATTGTATGGAGATTTTTGAGCAAGTCCAAAATTGTGATGTTCAAGTCATCAATATCTCGAGAAGTTTTTATGGTAACGAATGCTTTCAACTATAGTATATTATTCTACTACTTACATATCAAAGCAAAAAGAAAATATTAGTCAAATAGCCTATTGAAATGTCCAAAGACCAATCTCGCTTCTGGCCTGCATACTAAGTGAACAACTTCCAAATCATACTCTGTAAGCGCAATTCCGAATTGCACTTTGCCGGTTTTTTTTCCGAAGTGCACCACACTGGGTGCACACAAACATTGGTCTGCTGAATTCTAATATATAATAGTGATATGGGCATTGTGCTTCTAGTGTGAGTTTGTCACGGAATTACGTTAGCATTTTGTTGGCTCATATTTCATACGTTATCACTCCAAAACGGATCACCTGAGTACAGAATACGAGCTAACAAAATCCTGCCGAAAATCTGTGACAAACGCTAGAAGCACATACTTGTACTATATTCGCATTACTTAATTTTATTATAGGAAATAAACATGACAATTATATTTTCGTATAATGATCATACTCCTTCGCATTACTTACTTTTTTGTCGCATTTACGCTATTAATATATATATTGAATATAAATGTATGTTACTGCTTTTGGTTTCAGATATGCTGAAATAAGATTAAATCGTTATTATGAATTGAAAGATAAAATATTTAAAGAAATGAGTTGATTAGGAATGCAACGTCAATCAATGAAGTCATGATGGAGACCATATTTTAAATTAAGTATTTTGTTACATGTAAATTAAGTTATATTGTGTATATCAACAAAGTTGTATATAGGTACCTAAATATATATCATAATAAAATTATGATCGGAAACCTTGATATATTTTTATTTTGTTTATAAATTTAATAGATCTTCCTGATTGATTCCACTGGGCAAGTTCCGTCTTCGGGGAAGACTATTAACGTACACCCTGCGATAGAACAGATCCGTCGAATTACAGGCCTATCGCTTTAACCTTCCTTCTCTCAAAGCTGATGGAGAGAGTAACCAACATGCAGCTCCTGTGATACCTAGAAGTTACCTAGAAGAACGCTGTTCCTGCTGCATATCAATGATACGTAATGAGACGTTGTGCATTTTAGAATATTTTCGAATGGTTAGGGAATAATTTCGCACGAATGGCTTAAATCTATTTATCTCTAATTTATCAGTATAAAAGTACTATCATTTACCTATGTGGTAAAATACAATATTCATTTATTGCGCTGCCGTACACAAACATGACAATTACATTAAAAATACACAGCAGGAGTAGGCAAACATTTATGCCGCGCGGTAGAAAGAAAGGGGGATATCACTTCCTTTCCTACGCAGCACCGGCGGTCAACGCTCCTACCGTCTTACGAATTTTCGATCAGGCCACGTGTCCTGATGCGAGTTTAACATTTTTTACTCATCCCAAAAAGTGCACAACGCCGCTAAAGAAGTTTTCATATCAAAAATCATTTGCTGTGGCTCCACAATTCGAGAGCACATCTCTCACCATCTCAGTATTCTCGGCGTAGAGATCTCTGGCGAGTTCAGTCCCGAAGTCACTTGGAGGAGATCAGGCTGGCGTCTAAGAAACTCTTTGTGCTCAACAAGGCAAAGCAGTACTTGAGTTCCTTGCAAAGACTTCTATTGTACAAGTCGCATGTACCGGGATACCAGCTTTTCAGCTTTGTGATTCGATTCAGTGACGAGCCATGAGAATCGTTGACGATCCTAAACTTACACATGGTATTGAACCCTTAAGTTTAAGGAGAGATTTTGCCTTCCTTTGTGTGTTCTACCGAACCCCAAACCACTGTATACAGTGGGTTGTGGTCGGAAAAGTTGTTCGATATGATGCCGCTTCTATAGTCGCACCGCTCGCCATCGGCGGGAAATTCTTTTTTTTTTTTTTTTTTATACTACGTCGTGTGGCAGACAAGCATACGGCCCGCTTGATGTGAAGCGGTTACCGTAGCCATATTAACGCTCGCAACATAAAATATCGCTCGCGTGCCGTCACCCCCGCTGCACCCCGTCAGCATCTCCTTCCTTTCTGGTGACCTCACTCACTCGCAGGAACACAACAGTCCTCAAGGGAACCATTATTTGGCTGCGGTATTCTGTGAGGTGGAGGTACATTCCCCAGTCGGGTAGCTTACAACTACGCTCCCTACCTCTCTTTTCGCCAGAGCTTCGTTTGTCAGTCAGCAGGGTGCACCGCGTGCAGGTGAAGTTGGCTTTGGTTCAAAGATGTTGATAAACCACTTACACCCCAAATCTTCACATATTGGAGCCAACATGGTCGCGAACTGTGCGGTTCCAGAGAAGTTTTCTTCCACTGACTCTCTGGTTATGGAATGAATTACCTGCAGAGATTTTCCTAAGAGTCTACAGCATGGGGCTCTCCAAGAAAGGAGAGAAGAGGGGTTTACAGGGTCAGCAAAGAGTAAGTGATACCGTATCACTTACGCGTTGTTAGGCGACTGCTTACCATCAGGCGGGTCATATGCTTGTTTTCCATCTTAGTTGTATAAAAAAACCTTCACATCAGGTGGACCGAAAATAGGAAAAAAAACATCGGACGCGCAGCATGCGCCACTATAGCGATATTTATTTATTTTGGCCACTTTCCCGAATTGATATCGGAAAACCAAGGTCACTTTACATTACTACTTTTGATGCTCTACACCAGGGTTTCTCAAACTTTTGGCTCCACGAACCTCTGTAAAAGTTTACAGATGGTCATGATTAGGGATAATTTTGGACAATTTCAACCTCAATTCTTACTCGGTATCAAGTAGATTTCTGTATTTCGTTTTTATCATGGCCAGGTGTGGAAACCCATTCATTTATGTATTTTGTTAGCAAAGGGTAAAATGAAATACACCGTTGTGCGAGAGTTTGGGATACTCTTGCCACCGTGTGTGCCGCTCGTGCCAGGCAGTCATCAAACCACCATTACGTAAATCTTGCCGCGAACCGTCTAATGGCGAACCCCTAGGGGTTCGCGTACCCCAGTTTGAGAAACCCTGCTCTACACGAATCCGAAGTCAGAATTTAGAAATTTTGAGTTTCATGGCAACGGGCGGACAAACAGAACGACCGGACGATTTTATAAGCTCAATAAATTTCACTGAAAATAATTTGTGTTTAATATTCTTATTATTCTAAAAGCAATAATAGATAAATTAAAAACTTACATACAATAAGACCTGTACAAAAGTAAAGACCTTTAAATATTTGGAATTGTTACTTGGCTGCGGTATTCTGTTAGTCGAGGTATTTCTCCAGTCGAGCAGCTTATAAATACACTGTGCCCTACCTCTTGCCAGAGCCTCGTTAGTTGAGCAGCAGGGTGTATCACGTGCAGCTTTGACTCAAAGATTATGAGTTCTCTGTTTACAAACAAGATATTTTTAGGGTTCCGTACCTCAAAAGGAAAAACGGAACCCTTATAAGATCACTTTGTTGTCCGTCTGTCTGTCTGTCTGTCTGTCTGTCAAGAATTTCTATCTCGAAAATGCGTGGGGGGTATCAAGCTGAAATTTGAATTGTATACTCAGGTCTACGGTCCCATGAAGTTATAAAAAAATCAAACTGCTAAGTCTACGTAGAAAAAAGTTACGGCCGCTTATTCAGCAAAAAACGCATATTTCGACACACTCAAGGGAATCAAAACCTATAGGGTACTTCCCGTTGACCTAGAACTATGAAATTTAACAAGTAACATCTTTATAGACTACAAGTACAGGAATAAATCTCAAAACTATACATTTGTAAATAGATCTTACAAAATAGGTCTATATTTTTATAGGGTGTCGAAATTTCCAATTGAAACTACTAGTTCAAATGGGGTATCATATGAAAGGGCTTGATGTACACATTGCAAAATATATTTTATTTATTTTTTTCAACGCATTATTTCTTATTTATAATGAAAAATATCAAATTTAATAAGGATACTACGTACCTACGGAACCTTCGGTGGGCGAGTCCGACTCGCACTTGTCCGGTTTTTTTTTTCAATGGTGGCGCCATTGAAAAAATTTACACAGTGACGCCGCCATTTTGGGAGGGGTAGTCTCTCGAGGGACCGATGAATCTCTTTATGTTGGACGGTGGAGTTATTGTTGTATGCCAGCCAAGTGGCTGTGATGTGTGCCTTATTTCGGCACTGCCCAGGTCTCAGATCTTGATTTTAACTAGACAAAAAATTAGTCGTTAATTTGTCGAAATTTGTCGCCCAAAGCAAAAAATTTGTCGGTCTCCCGTTAAAGAGTTATAAGGTTTTATTTGTGGCAGTGCCGAAATAAGCTTATTTCGGCACTGCCCACTCGGGATCTATTAAACTACAAAACATAGCGAAGATATGATTTTCTCCAGAATTAGTCGTCAATTTGTCGAATTCAGACACCAAGTATCAGAATTAGTTGACGTCCCGTTAAAAAGTTATAAGTACTTCTTTGTGGCAAGGCAATTCAGGCACATCATTGTTAAATTACTTTCACATGTAACATATTCATATCTGCACACATGACTCACAACAATAATGGTGGTCTTTTATTATGACAACAATAATTATATACTATGTATATTATGATGACAAAAGAGGAACACTCACTTTTACAGTAATTTATTATTAACAGCATCTTGTGATAGAAATGTTGAGGCTCAATACAACATAATCAGAGTAGGTACACAATAAAAGTAAATATCATATTTGCATCAAACCATAAAGTACATCACCACAGTGAATATATTAAATCAATATTTTATTGAGGCGAGTGATATCACCCTTTAAATTCATTAACCCATCACACATGACAAAGATATTATTTACATCTGCTAATATCTGAGGAAATATATCACACAATATCATCTTAACATCTAAATATAAAAATAAGACATTAATTTAACATATGAAAGATTCTTTACATGTAGTAAAAATAAGGAAACTTGTCAAGAAAGGTAGTCATTCTTTTGAAAAATTTGTGGCACACTTTAATACCATGCAGCTGTTATTACAAGCTCTTATAAATGTAAAAAATAGTTGGCCATATAATTGCTAAAAAAGATGATCAGCAATGATTGCATAGAACAGCTGTCCAAATTAAAATTTCATTACTTGCAATGTTTCTACGCTTAACTAAATATCAATAAAACATAATACAGTTCAGAATAGGCCGGTGGCATTTTGATTCAAACTCATGTAATAATTCATCAATATCATTGTCCAAATCAGCACTTTGAGACATCTTTGTGACCATATCACTGATCAAAAATGCACCAATTGTGGCTTCCTCGTGGTTGTCTTGTATATCAATGTTGATGACATGAACAGGTTGATTATGAACTGACCGTCGAGATCCAAACCATTCAATCACTTGGTCATATACTCTCTCTTCACATGTTATAATTACATGAAAGAGTTCTGTAGATACTTGAAACTTTTCTGGGCAGGGCTTTATTCTTCTATTTCTGTCTAACATGTGCAGTAATCCATTTTGTGTGTAGTATGCTTTATCTTTCTCTAACAAATCATTGTATATGTCGTCATAGGGTACGCCAAATTCGTAACAGTTAGGGCGATCCGCTGACACTCCTGGTAATTTGACCTTTTCTCCTGTTCCAAAAGATTTCACTTTGAAGCCTTTTTTGGAAAGAAATGCATGAGCTTCCATGCTGCGATTCATATTCGAGGAGCAGACAACTGCAATGTATATGTCATCAATGTCCATTTTCAACTTTTGCAATAATGATTATAACAATTTTACAAGCGACTAGCACAAACAATAAAACCTAAACGTTTTTTCGTTTATGTTATGTACAATGTGCATAATGTGAAATAGTTCACGCAGGACGTAGAAATTGTGGTAAAAAGACAAATAGAAGCGATTTTTAGACTTCTGATAAATGTAAGAAGGGCAATATTGAAGACAGGTCTTTTCCTTTGATTCTTTCAATTTGCATTGCAAGTTTGCAATTTTATTATAAACTGCAATCAATGCTTAATAAACATCAAATAAGCGCTTATTGGATATATTATATAGAATATCCTTGATCTTTGACAGCATTGCTGTACTCTACAATTCAATTCAATTCTTCTTTGTGGCGTTCTTGAAGTTCTCGCCAATGTCAATGTTTCTTATATAGTTTCAACTGTCGATTTATACAAGTAGGCGACGATGCTTAGTACGTCTGTACTCTACTCTTTGATTGCTGTCTGTCTGTTCTCTGTCTCACTTCTGTCACAACAACGTCAGCAACACAGTTTTTTTTATCAAATAGCTTTACGGCTCTGGAATCAATGTCCTTTTGAGCCCGTCATTGTTTTATTTCTTGGAGTTCGGTGTAGTCATCATTAAGTGAAAAGATACGTAGGTATGCCAATAGATTGTAGCATCTACATTTAATTCAAAGTAAAAAAAAATTGCCGTGTGGTTTTCGGCACACTAGAATAGAATCACTCTCGTCTCTTCCCGTCTTTACTCAAAGCTTACCTTGGATGTCGTACAAGGGAAATATGGGAAATACAATAAAAAACATCGATCAGGCCTCCCCAACCCGTCTGGCCAGCGTGGGGAGTGTAGGTCAAATTTTCCTGTCTGTGACGGACGAGCGAGGGTCGTGCTCCTGTAGTGGAGACTAAAATGACCTGATCAATAGACTAGTGCTTAAAAATTAATGTAAACTACAGGTATACATAGCAAATTTTTGTAATAAATATATTAAAATCGTGTCGTTTTAATTACATAGCAATTGCAAATGTGTACATAATTAAATAGTCGATAAGGTGATTGCAACACTATGTACGTTATTATTAGGTACGTAGTTAAATCACAGACATTCAATTATTGGATGTCAGTGAAATAAATAGTCTAACATAGCCATTGGTACATAAATAAATAAATTTCATAATTCAGGAACATAAAATCCAACGCTATGAGAGGAGCAAACATAGAAAATTAACACTAATTAATTAGCATTTAATTCAAACGCCACGGCGTGCTCGAATCATTTTGTACTATTCTAGCTTTCCTCTTCGTTTGTAAAAGTTCTTCTTTTTCTCGCGAAAGGAGGGTTCGCACCTTGGGTGATTAATTAAGTTTATTAGAATTAGACTTCGTTCGCTTTGACTCAATATTTTTTTTATACTAATATGAAAAACAAGCGTATGATCCACCTGACAATAGTCATTAATAATAAACATTTTTTTTGACGTGACAACGTCTTATAAATTGGTTAGCCGGGTGACACTTCAAGAAACGCGCTCACGTTATGCGCTTACAATGAGAGCGAGTGAGAGGCACGCGTCCCGCCTAAGAGCGAGAGAGACAGACATAAAAAGTGAAAGGCATGCGTCCCTTCCACTCGAAAACATTTTACCACTCAAAGTCGTTGTCACGTAAAACTTTCGCCCGTATACCGACTTTACAGGCAACCAATTTTTTTCCAGAATATTGATTCCAGAACCGTAAAGCTATTTGATAAAAAAAAGTACCTTAAATTAAAATTTTTAGGTTATAAAATTATGTAGGGTAGATTATATATTAATAAACTAATACGTTAACATAACCTATCTACTTTCGTTTCGTACTTTCGTCTGTTCACCTGGTTCACCACAAATTAATTATTAATTATGTTTGTGATTTGTCTGTATTTTGCAAAAAAAGCCAAAATAGTAATTTAATAATATAGGGGTGTTGGAACTCTATTACTTGGTTTCGTTGGTTTTGCTTGAATAAGATTATTTATGAAGTGTATGTGTTAGAAGCTAGGACCAAGAGAAGAATGAATAAGTTATTAAATTTATTTTGTATAGGACTAAAATGTAGTCGTGTAAATCACTTCCATACAACATCAGCTGTAGCAGCATGGTCAAAATCTACGTTACCCAAAACATTTTTACAGGCTAATAAAAAAATTTATCCTCCTTTAGAAATCGGAGAGGAACCAAGACCTGCCGTAAGTACTGTACTGTAGCATCTGCTGCTGATTTTAAATAATAAAAAAAACTTCAGCTGACATATCATATTGACTTTATCAAATATATTATGTGCCGCGGTCCCAGTGTGGGTACAGCGGTGGGGCCAGAATTGATAGGTCGCGGCACGCGTATATTTAAGGCTACAGGATTATGAGCCCCGTGTTCTGAGAGTTCTATTATCTCCTGTATTTATGTTGACTCCTGTTTTTCTACTTCGAAAAAATGTTTAAATGTTGAAACTTCAAACTAATTTACGCTTTTCCTAGCGTACATCAACAACCTATGTCAATTGCAACTACCAAATTGAAAATTAATAACATTCACGGACGATAATGCTCTACTCTTTCAAGGAGACACGTGGGATAATGTTTACCGGCATGCTCAAGATGGATTTAATCTGAATACTAACTGGCTGACTCACAACCTTCTAACTCTTAATGTTGACAGAAACTAATTTTATAGCTATTACCTTAAAAAATTTTAACCATGACAGTAATCTTTCAAATCTTGCTTGCTGTTCTTGTCTGCAACTTAAACAAGTGAGGGAAATAGCCTACCTTGGAGTAGTAATTGACAAGAATCTCAACTTTCCATCGCATAAACTTCTTACCACCTGAATTCGAAAATTTAATTGTCATTTTTAGGAATTAGCTACATGATGTGGTCACTACGCGAGTCACTTCTGTCGTACTGTATCACAACATAGGGTGCTGTCAAATCATTTATTGTAATTTTGGAACATGGTCAGAGAGCCGTTTTCAATGTTAGCTACTCAAATACACAAACACATGTTTGCTACACTATACTTACATACACTCCACTTTTTATATACATGCTTGAGCAGATTCCTAGATTTTAGCTTTTCACAAAATATAATTTTATAAATGTCTACACACACTACACATTAAGTTAACTAAAAAAATAAATAAAGCTGGCCATAAGATAAGCCAGTCCGTTGTACTCAGCATAAACCCTTTCTAGCACCTATCTCACAAGAAAGCAATATTGGGTTTTTGAACCTAAATACCAATTGAGTTTTGCAAATCTAATCATTAGAATTATACATCCAGAGGTTGTATTAGGTAACAACTAAAAGATTTTATTGTAAAACCATGTCGAAAAGATTTTCCAAAATGGTCTCCTCATTACCTCCCTTTCATTTTGATCCATACTTCCAGGAACATATTGTTCATGTAATTGCTCTTTCATTCACAGTTTGTATGCCATCAGAAGACAAATTTTAAGTATAGCCCTGAGAAACTGTGGTATATAGCATGCTTGGTTCGGGGCATGACAGTGGATGAAGCAGTGAAACAGTTGAGCTTTGTAAATAAAAAAGGAGCGGTTTTTGTCAAGGAAGCTATACTTGAAGCTCAAGAACTTGCAGTTACTCAGCATCATGTAGAATTTCGGAGCAATTTGTGGATAGGTCTGTAATGTCTGTATTATATTACACTTACTCTTCAAGGTATTAACCATTACTCTAAACAAGTTTTTGGATTTATATATTTTGTTAGCAACTCACATAAAAATTAACTTGCGTGCGAATCGCTAACTGTAGAAGTATGTGGTAATCAATCAATCAAATTGTATAATAACCGAAAAAGTTCCATGAGTCCATGGTTGAATGGTTTGCTATGGTTACTTTGACTTCAAGGTGATGAGTGCAATCTACGCTCAAGATAATGACATCGTGAAGTTAACATGGCTGTTTGTCTTTTTTTAAGAATAAGAATATTTTTATTGTTGAACTGGTAATAAGTCAGATGTTATATAATAAAATTATGTCACAGCAGTTCATACCTGTGTTCAGGCATACAATATTACAATCATGCATAATATACATATATGGATTCTTTTACACTTTACATTTCATACATTCATGGTCATATGCTGTAACAACTTGTCTTATATATATGATATAATGTTGTTAATTTATGTCACAAAAGTAAACATATGTAATAAATGAAGAAGTCAAATTGAGATTAAATTATTAAGTAGTCATATTGTAAACGTTTATATCTTATCACTACATAGTATAAAACAAAGTCGCTTTCTCTGTCCCTATGTCCCTTTGTATGCTTAAATATTTGAAACTACGCAACGGATTATGATGCGGTATTTTTTAATAGATAGAGTGATTCAACTGGAAAGTTTATATGTATAATATATGCATAACATAGTAGAAAAACACTGATAATTTAGAGGTTTCTAATGTGATGTCGTAAATAAACACATTTTTTTGCTCTTTCATTGCAAACGCTGGCTGAACCCAACGAGATAGATCAAAATAATGTAGTACAGTATTGTTCACCTTAAAATGGTCTACAAAAAAGTTCGCGATGGTATATGCCTATCTCTTAGTGGTAACACACAATAACCGTTATTTTATCCTTTGCTTTTTACAAGAAATAATGCCTTATTTACGAAGCGATTTTAAGCAATACAGAATTAATCCTTATCCAATTAAGTACCTTAAATACATTGCGCATTTAATATAGATCAATATGGCCCTTCACAGCATGTAATTTAAATGAATAGTTTAGAAGATATTACACATTTAAAATGCAGGGACATAACGGCTGTGGCGGTACCGGCCGCGGAGCCGGCGGCGTGTGCCTATAACTGGGGAAGGACTGGATAGGACAAAGCGCAAAGACCTTCTGTAGTACATTTAGTATCAGCATTGCACCCGTGCGAAGCCGGGGCGGGTCGCTAGTTTTTGTCATAAAACTCATCAAGGCTGTAGAATACACTTCCAATTAACCATTTTATTAAGGTAGTTTTAAATCTTGTACCAGTTAGATTTTTGATATCTTTCGGAATTCTATTGTAGATACGGATTGCAGTTACATGTGTACTTTTTTCGTAGATTGTGCATCATATTAGGGGCGTAATAAGACGATCCTTATTTCTGGAATTTCTATTAGACACATCAGATAATTTAGTAAAAAAATCCTCATGTTTATTTACAAACATAAAAATTTTAAGACGATAAACAGTCTTTACTTTAATTGTACTTTTTTCTATGTCTTTTCCAGCTGTCAAATAAATCTGAACAACGGGACAAAAAATTCCCGTTGGCCAGAGTAGTCTGTCCATCAATCTGACCAGTGGGAAAAACCGCAAATCTCTAAGATGTACAGTCCAACTAAAGTCATATTTTTTTTTATCCATAGTACTCTCAGCGTTTCGTCATTCCTCATACCATATATTGTTCGAATACATTTTTTCTGCAAAATGAACGTTTTATAAGCATCAACCGAGTTTCCCCAGAATAATATACCATACCGAAGTAGAGGATATACATTTCCATAATATGTAGTAACAGCAACGTCAATAGAAGACACATTTACCAACACAGAAAGAGCATAGCAACAACTACAAAGTCTATTGTTAAGTTTAGCTATATGATCCTTCCAGTTCATATGCGAATCAATATTTACTCCTAAAAATTTTATGCTGCTCGCTAATTTAGTATAATAGTCAGCAGTTTTATAATTTAATATTGGTTTGATTTCTTACTTTCCTTTTTATTTTAGTTACCTATAATTGAAATCATATTTATTTTGCAGCTGAATCATTTGCTGGGAAAGGCTCTGTAATCAAAGGTATAAGAAGACATGCACGTGGTAGAATGGGAGAAGTCCGTTATATGTATTGTCATTACTTTGTAAGACTAGAAGAAGGCAAACCTCCACAAGATTACTATAAACATAATAACTTGACTCCTCAACAACAACTGGATAATTGGCTGGTACAAATGAGGAAGAGAAAGATCATAAATTCATATTAAATTTTATCATTTATTTATAAAAAAATATATAGACTTAGTGTACACATATTTAGTTTTATTTTCAATAATTAAAATTTCTAGTGTAATTTATTTATTACAATTATTACTGGCAGTTGCACGCTTTGATACATTGGCTCAGCGTACAGATTATGTAACTTATTACAACAATATTAATACCACTGGTACCAATGATTGGTACTTACAATATAGTGAGAATATAATCCCGAAAATGACGACCTTTTAAAAAATTACAAGCAAATTTTGGTGATAACCATAATCTGGCAAGTGGAAGCCCTGTGGAATGTATTTATAAACAAAATGCGATCGCCCGAGATTTCGCCCGCGTAGAATTAATAAATTTTATCTTTTTCAAAAGAAAAAGATAAAGTAGTTTATTACATAATTCCATCCATAGAAATAACAAAGAGATAGCTAGTCAAGTGAAACTCCAATTGCCTTGCACCACGGATTTTAAATATATTTGTTATTTTAACCTTAATTTCTATAAACAAATTTATTATTATCTCCCCAGCTGCTCATGGTGAAACATGCACCAGATTATAGGCTCCAACAATATAACAGTGAAGACCGCATCCAATTTCGTGCAGTAGTTTTTGCTGCATACAGACAGACAAATATTTAAAAAATACAGTATAATGGGATTATAATGACTTAATGACATCGAATCGACTGGATGTGGCAAACACATACTTAGCGGACGTCATAGTAGTTTTAGAAAATAATTTCAAAAATAGTATGACGAGAGATAAATTGATACTTCTCTATATAGTACCATAATATTTGCCCTTTTCTATTCAGTGGTAAATACGAAGACGAAAACACATGAAGGTGTTAGGAATCAATACAGTCAATTACTTTAATTAGAGGGGCGATTGTTGTAATCATAATGTAGGTAGTCACAATTGGCTTCCGATCCAGTCACATTTGGTAATCTCGTATCACAATATGTAACTTCGAAGTTTAATTTGAGTGGGATTATATCGAAATATGACCGAAATATTCTTCTTAAACAAACTAATATTACTTTGCCAATAATAATCGATAATACTACCTATACTATCTATATACTACTACCTACTATCGCATCTACAATACGAATTGCATTGAAAATGCGATAGTGCAAAATAAAGGACAAAGTCTTTTCACAGCCTACAGGAAGGGCGCAACTGTCGAAGCTCAAGCTGGAGAATGGACGTGTAGTCTCTTCGAAGGCAGAAATATTAGCGGAAGTCTAGAGATACTATAGCAATCTTTATGCTGCACATACACCTGTCCCTACACCGGCTGCTCGTGTAGGCGATCGCCGAGCTCCGTTAACTCGACACTACACCGAAGACATCCCTGACATCAGCATGGGTGAGATTGAGATGGCCCTTGATCAGCTGAAAAATGGTAAGGCTCCTGGTGAGGACGGAATTACAACAGAACTGTTGAAAGCTGGAGGAACTGCTGTTCTAAAGGAACTACAACGTCTGTTTAATTCTGTCATTCACAATGGGACCGCACCAGCCGCGTGGACCAGGAGTTTGGTGGTTTTGTTCTTCAAAAAAGGCGACAAAACCTTATTGAAGAACTATAGGCCGATCTCGCTCCTGACCCACGTGTATAAGCTGTTTTCAAGTGTTATCACAAATCGTCTCGCTCGAAGGCTCGATGACTACCAGCTACCGGAACAGGCTGGGTTTCGTAAAGGCTACAGCACCGTAGACCACATTCATACACTGCGGCAGATTGTGCAGAAAACTACTGAGTACAATCTGCCGTTGTGTATGGCTTTTGTGGATTATGAGAAAGCATTCGATTCCATCGAAACTTGGTCTGTTCTGGAATCCTTACAGCGATGTCATGTAAACCAACGCTATATCGAAGTGCTGAGATGTCTATATAATGCTGCGACAATGGCTGTCCGCGTCCAAAATCAGCAGTCTGATCCTATTCAACTGCAGCGGGGGGTACGTCAAGGGGATGACATCTCCCCGAAACTATTCACTGCTGCACTAGAAGATGTATTTAAGACGCTTGATTGGAAGACGCGGGGTATCAATGTGAACGGCGAGTACATCTCACACTTACGATTTGCCGATGACGTGGTCATAATGGCTGAATCGCTGGATCTCTGTCGAATGTTAAACGATCTCAATGCTGCTTCTCGATCCGTGGGGTTGGGGATGAATTTTGACAACGGAAGTTATGTACAACGATCTCATCATCCCTAGCCCGGTTGTCGTAGAGAATGCAGTAATTGAAGTGGTTAAAGACTACGTCTACCTCGGACAGGCCATACAGCTGGGCCGGGGTAATTTCAACAAAGAGATCGATAGACGCATTCGACTGGGCTGGGCAGCTTTTGGGAAGCTTCGGCACATCCTCACCGCAGATATACCCCAATGTTTGAAGACCAAAGTGTTCAATCAGTGCGTCCTCCCCGCTATGACCTACGGTGCAGAAACTTGGACGCTAACCGTTGGGCTGGTTCACAGACTAAAAGTCGCACAGCGAGCGATGGAGAGAGCAATGCTTGGAGTTTCTCTAAGGGATCGAATCCGGAACGAAGAAATTCGACGGAGAACCAAAGTGGTCGACATAGCTCTCAGAGTCAGCGAGTTGAAGTGGCGGTGGGCTGGCCACATCTGCCGAGTCAGCGATGGCAGATGGGGGAGGAAAGTCCTAGAGTGGAGGCCACGTATGGGACGACAAAGCATAGGGCGCCCCCTCTCTAGATGGACCGACGATCTCAAAAAAGTGGCTGGTAGCGGTTGGATGCGGAAAGCGGAGGATCGCATATGGTGGAAAGCATTGGGAAAGGCCTATATCCAACAGTGGGTAGATACAGGCTGATAATGATGATGATGATGATGAATTGATAATAAATAAAATGAAAGAAATGAAATCAAGTATATAATTTAAGTTAATTCACTCTCGATTCAGTCAACTTTCAATCTGCGATCGTAGAAAAATTATGAAACTTGGTCTTCTGAGAATTTTTTTGAAAATTAAGTCGTAATAAGCGACATGTCATTAGTCATTATATCCGACTTTTTATAAAGATTTTAATATGAAAACCAAACTTCAAACTAGCTTCTACCCGCGGCTTCGCTCCTCTGTTTTTTTTGCCATCTATTGCTCTTATATTTTTTTCTTAAATACCACCCTATATACATAGGGCCCTACATACTATATACATATAACGGCCAGATACAAATTAATTGAAATTTAATATCATTTCAATGTAAATAAAATAACAAGCTCGAATTTCATTTTTCTAGAAACACTAAAGAAAAAATATTAATTTTATTATCTATTTTAATATTAAAATTAATAATATAATAATTCATTATATTAAAGATAATAAAAATAATTTTATTATATGGTATACCTGCTTGTTATTAAATTAATATGAATTTAATTTATTCAAAGCTTCAGCTTGCCAGATACATTTTTTTCTCTTTTATATTGCGTGTGAAGATTGAGGGACCATGTCTCAATTCTCGAAATACGTTTATTAACGTTTAGTATTTAGTCCTAAAAGAAATGTAGAGATGAGTCCTGGAATTTTGCATTTAGCTCGGATCTTAAGTACCTACCTATCTACGCTTATGTAATAAATTTATAGCTGCTAATTATTAAATTAATACAAATTAAATTAATTCAGGTTTTCCGTATGCCAGATGTATTTTTTCTAATGTGGGCATCATTCTTACATTTCTTCAGATAAGACTGATCTTAAGTACCTACCTAGCGAGGCTTTTTGTGTACTTGTGTATAGTGCGAATAGTACGAAATAAGCCTTAGTGCTAATTTATTCTATTCAATATTTTTTCAGTCAGCAATATAATATATTTATTTTAGGGTATCAACGAAACCCTATTACTAATTTATTTTCATAGAATAAATATTGTATTGGACTAGTCCTGTTTACGCTGTCAAGACGGTATGGAACGACTGAATAGCGTGGTTCCCAATTAGTTTTTCCCGCGAAACACTTCAAAGAGCTCTAATTCGCATACCCCATATTGTACTTTAGTTTACGAATGTGTTTTATTACTAACTTCTTAGTCGAAAGATAACCGCGCGTATCCCTTGATATAACTTAATACCACTAATTGGGAAACACTGCCCTAAGAGATTACCACTTGAAACCTATCAAATACATTATTATTATGGCTTATATCCATAACAAATAATAAAAATACCTAAGACAAAAACCAAGTGGTGTCCTCAAATATAAAACGTCAAAGGAAAATGATACATTAAATTTTTTCCTGCTGTATGCAGTGTCAATTCTGTACGTATTAAAACAGACAGTAAATCAAATAATTTTGTAAACTATTACGTTAACCTACAGTAAACTATTTGCCTATTAGCCATAGTACTATGGGTGTGATACTGTCACAATGATATACTGTTGACTTATTATAAGTTACTGTTTGTGCTGATAATGAAAGCACACTTTTAAGCCCATAAACCCATTTATTACCGGCTTACGGAATAAGAACTTTACCCTCATGCTGCCATACATAATATTAAACCTAGACATTGAATACAAGACCTAGACGCCGATTGGCGGCTTCGGCACTGAATGGGTTAAAGTGTGCGTTCAAGCATTACCCTAGCCCTACATGCATAAATTTATTTAGATGCCTTAAAAAATAATACCTATAAAAATACTGGAGTTACAATCCTCCAAGACACTGAAAGTGTAAGTGTGGCCTGGTAATTATTCTGCCATGACACTTTCACAGGCATCATAATCTACGCCAAATATAGGCACAACGAGCATTAAAAGTGAATAATTGTAGGCTGACGAGATTATATATAGACAAATAAAATCTGAAAATAAGTATTTCAGACGTGCCGAAATATTTGCGTATTTGCACCTTATTTGTGGTTAATATGGATTAATTTAGAAGTAGGTGCTATAACAAAAAATCGACTGGCAACTATTTTGCCTATTCCAAAGAAAGGCCTCTGCCTGCGGCTTCGCCCCGCGTGAATAACGATAAAAAGTATCAATGTTAAAATCCAGATTCTACATGCATGCCAAACGCCTAAAAAGTTGAGCCGTTTACCTGTGAAGTAAAGGTCACGCACAGTTGAGGCGAACGCAGCCAGTACTCACACGGGCACATTTCAATGTGTACAAGTGAAAGTGCTTACACATTTATATGTGTAGTGTGTTAGTGAAAAGTTCAGATTTTTTTTAAATATCTAGGTTTTATTTTTTTGTCTATGGCAAAATAAATATTATTTGATATTTATTCTGTCATTTCATATATGATGTATAATAAATTACCCAATGCCAAAATGACAAATATGTATACAAATAAAAAAAAAAGAAATTTTTGAACTTTAAACCCAAAACTTGATTTTGACTTCGGAGTAGCCACACTTAACAATACACTCTGAATATATAACATTATGCTCAGGTTAAGTAAAAAAAATACTTAAATTACTAATTATTATAATTAATATATCAATAATACCCTGATTGATTGATTTTATGTGACATAAACCAATTCTGCTTTTTACATACAACAAGTATGCATATAATCTAGGGGAGTACGAATAGAATTTCATATTAATTAGATCAATTCTTCAAAAGCTGGTTTTCGCTTTAAGCGGCATGAATTATATAATAAAATAATAATATTTACAATTTAATAATTCAAAACATTACTTAAAATTGACTTTGTTGTAAATATAATTGTTAAATTAGTGACCGATACTTAAACACATAATTGTACTTTTTAAATTCCAATAGAGACCGCGTTTTCCCCCAATGAAATGTTTGTTTCAGAGGTTGACTTTGGTTCTGAAGAAAATGATCACTTGTTCACATCATATCAGCCATGAATAACACTCCCCCTGTTGTTCATGCCTGTTGATATGAATTTTAATAATAATATATTGGAATAAAAATTATAATGCCATTCCTCTGAATATGATAACTCTAAACAATTAATTTCTTACTGCGCAAAATTAGGATTTTTTTTTTGTTATGGAACATACAAAAAAATCCTAATTTTGGTCATAGTATGTCACGATGTTATTTGGCGTCCCGCACAGCTCCTCATGATTGTTTTGTCGAGACGCCTTTGAGAATTGACTGTTGTGCAAATACAATCACGTGTTTAGTATTGCTCACTAATTTATTACTCGCTATAACATAATGCAACGAACTTATTTATATTTACTATTACATATTAGGTACAATTTACTTATATAGAGTATTCATTGTCTGATTATCTGAAATATACACTATATAAATATATAAGTAAGTAACGTATAAAATCTAAATAGCACACTCACTGACTGACTCATGAACTCCCAGCCCATTCAGCTGGTCTAGAACTTGAAACTCGTAAAGATTCCTTTAGACGGCGTACCCACTAAAAAATTTAACGTTTATGCATGAGATGTCAGAATGGGGAAAACATAAATTCAATAAAAAATATTTAAAATGATCATACACTTAAAGAACTTCGAGTCTCGGGTTTTTTTGGCACATACCCATAAATGAATATGGAAGCTATCACCAACGTAGTGCCAGCTGCAAACTGTATCGTCAAAACAAAGTTAAAAATGTATATTGATACTACACAGGAAATAATTATCGCTACGGAAGTAGCAAAACCCTTTAATATATTATCTGCGTATTTGACGACCACGGCGACAATTAGGCCACCGGCCGCTTGTAGTAGTACCAAATACCAAACAAAACCGTCGAAGCCCTTTAGCAGATCCTGCATGGACCCCTGGTTGATGAGATAGGTAGCTAAGCCGAATGGCAACGAAAGTAAGCTCAACTGCACATTTCGCATCCATACCTGAAATGGAAACAGAAATATAAAAATATACCTAAATCTTGGAAATAGCATAAGGGCGCGGTCTCAATGCGAGCTATTAGCTATAACTATTTATTATTATCAGCCTGTACCCATCGCTGGATATAGGCCTTCTCCAATGCTGACTACTATATGCGATTCTCCGCTTTCCGCATTCATCCGCATCTACCAGCCGCATTTTAGAGGTCATCGGTCCATCTAGAGAGGGGGCGCCCTACGCTTTGTCGCCCTATACGCAGTTTCCACTCTAGGACTTTCCTCCCCATCTACTGGATGGAGGATGCACTTATGTCTTTTCGCAGATATCTGCGGTGCAATTTTGCAAGAATTTCTAATTTTACAAGAAGATCTAAACTGAAATTCCACCCAAGAGACTAAAATGGCAATAAACCTTATTACTACTGCTACTTTTCCGTTCCTATCGAAAACTTGAAATTCCATCTCAGCTTGTACCGAAAACTAGTACATACCTACATGGCGTAATATTTACAAAATTAGGTCTCGGTTCGCAAAATAACTTCTGTTTTGGAAATACAAAATAGTTTACAAGTTACAACCAAAGATGTTATAATTACCTATAACTAAAATATAATGTGTGACGAGCTCGGTGGTCGAATGGTTAACAATGGCCACTTGGACTCCGAGGTCGCGGGTTCGATTCCCGCACAAGACAAACATTTGTGTGTATGAACATGTCTGTTTGTCTTGGTCTGGGTGTTTTCTGTGTATTATAAGTATGTATTTAGAAAAAAAAATTATTTAAGTATATTTATCAGTCGCCATAACGCAAGTTTTGAGCTTAATTTGGGACTAGATGGTGCTGTGTAAATTGTCCAGAAATATTTATTTATTTATATTAATGGGACTGCGCCCTAATGTAGGTATGGTCTTATCGCACTACAAATGTTGGAAACATAGCTCATTTTGCAAAAAATCATTGTAATACACTCAGCGTTAATAAATTAATTTATCGGTAGGTCTAAACGTGACTAAAGATTTACTTGTAGCAGTAAAGATTTAGTTGTGTACATTTACGGTCGAGCTCATAAAATATGTATACTTACTATATTACCAAATATTTTTATATGCATAAAAATCGGGACGTGAGTACGATATTATCATATTCACGTATTGTTCTATAAATTAATGAATTGGCGCTTTGCAGATAATAGGGCATCCAATCAAATGATTCATTCAATGGACTTATTGAAAAAGTAATGAAAACACAAAATATTCTTAGATTTGACCCTGATGCATCGGTATGGTACTAATACCCGAGTATTAGATATCATAATAAGAAATAACTTACAGAAATATCAGACTCCTTCAATACTTTTTCGAAATAAATTCCCGCAAATCCGGATATGAAACAAGCCGCCAACGCGGCGCTAAATCCGAGGAGCTTCGATTGTGTCTGCAGATCTGACTTTGTCGAATTTCCAGTTTTCTCAGTGGAAGACAACTGAACGAGCGCCACTCCCGCGGCCAGTATACCCAACGCCAACCATTGCCACTTCTTCAGCTTTCTTTTTAATACTACTACAGCGAAAAATGCCGTCGTCAATATCTTCAACTGATATGTTACCTGGAAATGTAGAAAAGTTAAAGTTGATACTGTTGATTGTTGGCACTTGGTGGAACATTATTATTGTATAAATAAGCATAGCATAGCATAATGTTATAATAAAGCACTTGAACTGTTCCACGTAATTATTTAATTTTACCGACCGGTTTCGCCGCTAAGGCATTATCAAGGTAAACATATGGTATTTGTGTTTAAACACAAATACCATCTGTTTACCTTGATAATACCAATTAATTATAATTACGTGGAACAGTATAAGTGCTTTAATATAACATTAAGATATGATTTGTATGTAATACTCGTGATGCCCAAAAGTATGTACAGTTTTCAAACAATTCACCAATGGTAACTTTTTAGGCGTGTGTAATTTAATGTAAGTTGAAACAAATATGAAAATAACATTAATCCGAAGACAACCTAGGTCGTCCAGGGGCTGAAAGCCGTAAAAGTACCGCCGAAGCCGAAGCCGATTACCTTTGATTGGAAAAATAGCTGTTCCGTTTTAGTTAGCGACAAATATCTTTAGCTTAATCGGTAGAGTTCCAGAGTTTCTACCAGCCCCCTTACCACCATCTCTTATTGCGACTCAATAACTGAATAGATTGCTTATTCATACCAATGAATAAGCGACTCTATTTCAAATGGAATAGAGTCGCTTATTCATTGGTATGAATAAGCAATCTACTCAATTATTGAGTCGCAATAAGAGATGGTGGTAAGGGGGCTTAAGTTAAACACAGACATCATAAATCTAACCTGAAGTTTGATATTCGCAATAAAAAAAATCCAATGGTAATCGGCTTCAGCTTCGGCGGTAGGGCCCCAGGTATTCTAATTATTAATCCGTCGCTTACACCGACGGTTAGTAAACAGCTATGTTAGCTACTCAACAACAATAAATGGCTCCACAACAACTAGTAAGATATGTTTTTTTTTTGCAACAACAAAAATATCGCCAAGCTCGGCCTCTACAACCCGCAAGAGTTTTAAGCACATCACACGTGGTGCATCCTCCAAGCAGATTTTTTTAATACTAGTCAGGTGGCAGACACGCCTACGGCCCGCCTGATGTGAAGCGCTCACCGTAGAAAAGCTCGCAACAAAAATATAACTCACGCGCCGCCACCTTCGCTGCCAACGCAGCAACTTCTTTCTTTCTGGTGACCAAAACTCTAAAGGGATTTGTTATTTGTAAGCGGTATTAAGTGCGATAGAGGTACTTCCCCAGACGGGCAGCTTTCAAATACGCTCTACTCAATCTCTGTATTGCCAGCGCCTCTAGTCGGCAGGGTGCACCACATGCAGGTGACTGATTTAGTGACACTACGGCTTAGTTTGCCTAGACAATTCATAGAATCACCAAGTCAGTGTCGCGCCGACTGGAAAAGACCAACTTGACGGCTTAACTTTGCTACTTATAGGTACTTAATAAAACGTTGTATCCGTACAGCGGTAATGCCCGTGGTTACTGACGTAGTTTGATATGATACTATTTATTTTGATAAGTAGGTACTGCTATAGATGTAGTGGTTTTTTGTATGGAAAGTCGTAGTGACAACCTCTGAAATTTGAATTTAGCCTTCTGTCCCGTAAAGTGTTAAGGACTGAATACTACAAAAAAGTGTTAATTTTATTATTATCTAAAATTATATTAGGTCGCTCGTGAACTTGCTAACAGTACCGACGCTTCGATGGCGAGAGCGGTAAGATGCGCGGGAGTTGGAAGTAAAAGCATTCTCAAGTTAACATTTGCGGGTTGAACCTACTAACGCATTAATTGAGTAGGTACTTACTTAATTCGCATGCCAGAATATTATAAATATGTAAAAAATGGAAAAATTCAATTCCCCCTAGCCTAGGTGGGATTGGAAACCGCGACCTCTCGATTACCGAAATACGTCACCATTACAAACTAGAGATGCCACGAATATTCGGCTACTATTCGGAATTCGTCCTATTTGCCTACTTTTTTTGGTTTAATATTCGATGCGATGCCGATTATTCGGCATTCGGCCAAATCACTATTCATGGCAACTCTATTACAAACCTTCCTTGTAGTTCAGTTGAAAGAGCACTCGTTTGGTAAATCGAGAGGTAGGAGGAGGAGAGGCGGGGGATGTGAAATTTTCCATTTTAAAAATATTTAGTGTATAATTCAGTCAATGTATAATGCCTAGTCATTCTATAGTCATCATATAATACCTGACTTGTTTAGTCAATTTAAAAAATAATGTATGTACCTATCTGCAATCATTATAGTCTATATACATAAGTAACCTATACTATGTTACTACGTAGCACTATTACTTATACTGCGTATACATTGTCTAGGTATACTATAGAATGACCGGCTTTGTCTAGCCAATGTATGAAATGATCCCGTTTTTTTGGGTAGGTAAGGGTTGTTTCGTGTGCTGCAAACAAATAGGAGCCCCGCTTGCGTTCGGTATACTTTCCATGAATTTTTATTCATTGTATAGACTACTGAATTATACAGATCGCTGATGACATAATACACTATCATTAAACTAAAAACATTTGTTTATAAATATTAGTACGATTTTCTGTTTAACTGTAGATTATCCCCTTCAACGCACGGTTCGTGGCGTTATCGTAGCGTATCTTTTGTTTGCTGTATGCAGTACAAGAGCGCTGCCGAGCACATGCAACTCTCAACAACTCTGCACACGCGGCATGAAGAGGCATGCCATGATCACCGACTTAAGCTTGAAGTAAAATGTTCTGTAATGTTCACGATGACAGCACGTCTTCGTCTCTCTGAAATATCCTATGCAATCTTTTTGACGTGAAACGTCTTTAAATTTGCTACCATACGGGGACAAACGAAAAAAATTTTATGATAAAATCGGGGGATACAATTTAGCGTTGTAGTTTCGAATCTATGCTCTACGTCCAAAATTCAATCACACCTCTGGATAGATGAAGGATCAAAGAACTTATTACGCTAAGTAAGGACTATTGAACAACATGGGGGAAGCGCTGCCATTTTGAGATAATTTTAGTGCATATAACGTATTCACGTACACGGTACGACACACGGCGGGGTCCATGACACAGACACAGCCCTTTTTTATGGACACGCGTATGGGGTACACTTTGTTTTAGTGTGTAAAAGGTAGGTATGTATGTGCATTTACGACACCATTAAATTGAAACTCCGATTGCTAATTTATTACACTACAATTACACAATCACACAATTCCCACACGATAGAATTTAACAATCTCACAAATTATATTTAGCAGTTTCTTAAATATTTGTCAAATTTTGACAAACCAGTTCCTCCTAAAAATAAGTAGGTAAAACTTATTTAAGACCGAGCTCGTGAATATTTAACCAAGTTTGTTTGTAATATGTGGCTTCTGTTCAGAGAAGTTGTTTGACATGATGCCCTGCCCACAGCTTCCTTCTACAATCACACCGCTCGCAATCGTACCACCACCACCGTATTGTTCTACCCGCTCCTACTAAGTTGTTGAATGAATTGCATGTCGAGATTTTCTCAGGACTACACCAGGGGGTTCTTCAAAGAAGGTGTGAAGAGATTTTCACAAGATCAGCACAGTGCAGCTAATACTCCTGGTGTTGCCGGCGGCCATAGGCTGCCGTGACCACTTTCTACCAGGCGGGCCGTATGTTTGCTTCCCACCTTATTGGTGAAAAAAATCGATAAAATGTTTAAATAACATAAAATACGCATGCCTGTTTAACTGCTGCCTATATGTATACTTTATCTGTTAACTGTAAGTAATTAAAAATAAAAGGTATAATGATTGTACGTTAGATAAAAATTGATTATTTCCAATTACCTGATAAGTTGCAGCGTCCAAATTGGACGCCGATACGTAAAGTAAATTGTTTTGTACGATGTATAAAAATGATGGGACGCACACACGTAACGTGTCCTTGACATTTAAGATGACCGTGGCATACATAGAGCGCACTCCTTTCTTCACACTGCCAGACTCTTGCATAACGAGAACTATACAAATCAATAATTTGAACACCTCCGCCATCACTACAGCTGAAATTAAAAATATTTATTTTAAGTGTGCATCTTGCTTTGACTTCTTATTATTAAATACTAGCTGTTAAACGCGGCTTCGCCCGCGTGGTCCAGGGGCGCTGCCATTCATTTGTGTATATTTTTTTCTTGTTGCAATTTCTATACTTCGTGGGATAAAACGTATTACCAATATGTACAAATTTTAATCATCATCGTCTGCGGATGAATTTATTTACTTTAACACTTATAATATTAGCACCACATAAATGTTTGCCCTCTGCGGGGATCGAACCCGCGAACCTCTGACGCTGAAGGATCGAAAAACAACACAAAACATATATATATAAATCATGTCGGTACTTAGGTTCATTTCGACGTGTTTGTAACACGTCGAATTATTATACAATTATTATTATAAATATTAATTATTATAAATAATTTGGACAAATGATTACAAAGTTTATTTTTTATCCCATGGAAATAAGATGTTTTTCCGGGATAAAAAGTAGATTATGGCACTCTCCAGACCGTAAACTATCCCCGTTAAAAAAATCATGTCGGTACTTTGGTTCCTTTCGACGTGATACAAGGACAAACAAACAAACAAACACACTTTCACATTTATAATATTAAGTATGGATATGGAAGTATGGAAGTATGGACTAGCTGCCCGAACAGACTTCGTTCTGTCTAAAGTTAATAATAAAAATCTATACACATTTCTGTTTTTTTTTATATACTACGTCGAGTAGCAGACAAGCATACGGCCCGCCTGATGTGAAGCGGTTACCGTAGCCATATTAACGCTCGCAACATTATAATTATCGCTCGCGCGCCGCCACCCCCGCTGCCAACGCAGCATCTTCATCCTTGGTGGTGACCTCACTCACTCGCAGGAACACAATAACTCTCAAGGGAATAGTTATTTCGCTGCGGTTTTCTGTAAGGTGGCTCCAGTCGGTTAGCTTACAATTACGCTCCCTACATACCTCTCTTTTCGCCAGAGCTTCATTTGTCAGTCAGCAGGGTGCACCGCGTGCAGATGAAGTTGGCTTTGGTTCAAAGACGTTGATGAACCACTTACACCCCAAAGTATAGTATTTTTTCCTTTCATTGAAACTTTCCGTGTGCCTTGAGAAAAAAAGAATTGGCCGAATTGGTCGAGCTGGTCTCGAGTTTTGCGCTTAGCAACATTCATTTACATTATATAGAAAATGAATGTTAACTATAAACAAATAACTATCACCACTCAAACATGCATCTTAGGGGCAAAAAAAATGTTTTTTTTTTTTTACCTAAGCATAACTATGACAACAGAACATTATGCCATATATAATAGTTATCGTAGTTTAAAATTTTTATATCACAAAAACTTTTGCAAAATATATTCTTACATAAAATATACCTAATTGGTGAACATCCACATCAACGCATATTTTTCCCACTGCTGAAATAAATATGGGCTGATGTTGGTTCAGTCGAAGGGGGTTTAGAGACTCCGCCACCCTGTTCAACTGTGGCTTGGCGTAGTCCAATGTTTTCAATCCACCCAAATGCCACTGACTTGGTTTAAAGACAGTTATCTAATGACAAGCAGGGACACGGGCGGTTAACGTGTCCGTGCCCAAAGCACGGAGGAACTCGAGATAAATAAATCGGTCCGTTACGGTCGACATTGTTTGCGTTTTTAATTAGATTGCGACACGCGTACCGACGCCATCGAGCTACTCCAGATAGATAATCATATTATACGTAAATATGTTTACTTCAATTTACCCTACTGAGCTTATCAGAACGTAAAAAGAATTTTGAGTAATTTTTGTCTAAACTGACAGAGTATGTAGTTGGTCAAAGCAGTTATATAAGAATAAGCAGCAAATAAAACAGTTATAATAGGTAGGGGAAAAAGTCTTTTCGCATTATAGTATGTATGAACTTGTAATAAAATCTCTTTGGTTATACCATTTGTATCTAGCAGGTTTTGATATCTTTAAAAAATTTAAATTTTAAAAAAGATAATTCCAAATTCAAATTAGGTAAATGTGTGATTTTCATTTGTTTTTTTTACTGTCAAGATGAGTGAATCTAATGAAGAAATTCGATACATTTTAAAATTTTACTACAAAAAAGGTAAAAATTCAACGCAAGCTGCGAAAAAAATTTGTGACGTTTATGGACCTAGTGCAGTGTCTGTGAGAGTAGCACAAATTTGGTTTAAGCGTTTTCAATCCGGAAATTTTGATGTCAAAGATGCACGTCGCTCTGGTCGCCCTGTTACGGATAAAATGGATGCCATTTCTGAAAAAGTGGAGCAAGATCGGCATATCAGTAGTTACGACGTAGCTGAAGAACTAGGAATTGACCACATAACAGTTTTGGCGCATAAAAAGGTCGTGGTCAAAGGCCGGCCAGGCTTCACAGACTCTGGCGAAACCCGGGTTAACCCGCAACAAGGTGATGCTGTGTGTATGGTGGGATTGGAAGGGAAGATATTCATTATGAGCTGTTACCGCCAGGCAGGACTATCGATTCTGAACTCTACTGTGAACAACTGATGAGATTAAAGCAAAAAGTTGAGAGAAAGCGGCCGGAATTAATTAATAGAAGGGGTGTGATTTTTCATCATGATAACGCTAGACCTCACACATCTTTAGCCACTCAGCAAAAATTAAGAGAGTTTGACTGGGAGGTGTTAATGCATCCGCCGTATAGTCCTGACCTTGCACCTTCTGATTTCCACCTGTTTCGGTCTCTTAAGAATTCTTTAGGCAATGTCAGGTTAACATCACGAGAAGACTGCCAAAACCACTTGTCGCGGTTTTTTGAACAGAAGTCCCAAAATTTCTATAGTAATGGGATCATGTCTCTACCTACAAGATGACAAAAAGTTATCGAACATAATGGCACCTACATACTTTAGTTAAATGTAAATAAACTTTATTAAAAAATGTTTTGAATTTTCATATAAAATACGAAAAGACTTTTTCCCCAACCTAATATAAGAATATTGGCAAACTAACTCCTCAAAGTGGTCCTTTGTGGTTTACATAATATAGCGTGGACATGCAGCATTCAAGAAGCTGTTAATAATCAGCTTTTTTTTTAATTTGGGGGAAAATCTCAAAAGCCAACAAAGTTATTCGCTTAACGCTCTCCATAAGCATTATTATTGTTACAGCAATAAAACGGGCCATCGAGAGATTGAAAATATAATTGTGATTCACCTGTCTTGTCATTCTTTTATATTTTTGTAACGGAATTAAAATGATCTTTTATTATTAATAATAAACTCATATTTCATTGGAAAGTGTAAAAAAAATGATAAAATAAATATTGCTAAGGAAATCAATTAACTAAGCTGATACTCAAAATTCAGCAGACATTTAGTTGACAGAGACTGTATCAAGTGGTGGCAAGAATGACCTTTTGTGAACATTATGTTTCTAAAATGACGTAATATTATGAGCTTCATGGCGACCGTTGCGCATGACTGTATAATCAAACACGCAAACCAAGCAACGTCCTACAGTGTAACTATGAATACATATTTTCTTCGGAGGACACATAACGTCGTCGGTCACAGGTGTTGATATAACAGCCCTCAAGTCAAGTCAAAGTGACCTTTAGGCACCTTGAACATAGTGGCCTCCGTCGACTTTTAGTTGAGCTGCGTTGCAGAGAACTTGATCTAGATTCCTTAAATTGAAGACAAAATCATACCCATAATACATAATCATATATGTATAGTGGAAAACAGAGTATGAATTATTAGAATTATAGACATTATAGCTGGTTGAGACCCAAGCAATTTTGTGCCTCTTTAGAAAGGGCGCCGTAAAAGATCTTTATTGCCTAATCGAAAGCACAAAGCATGTAGTAACCATATTATTATAATGAGCTCTCTGATTTACGGCAACGTATTTGATAATAGCGATTACATGATAAAAAAAAATGTAATATAACCGCATTTATCCGGTTTACATTTCTTTAATAAGGGAGAGTAAGGTCAACAGTTTATTATAACAAAATAATGAGCGTAGTAAAAACCTATTTAAAATGAAATAATATGAGAATTATGACTTTATCAGAAAAATTGACGTGGTATTGCGCAATAACATGTATTGCTAGATGTACCAATTAATATTGGTACATAAAAAAACTAATAAAATCATAAAAAAACTAATAGGGGCCGTCCATTAATCACGTGAGGCTCAAAAGAGGGGGGAGGGGTTCGGTAAAAATCACGAAATATCACCAGAGGGGTGGGGAGGGTGTAGTAAAATATCACGTGTATTTATTTTTTTGTCAAACGCGCGATTTCTAAACCGAAGAGCGTCGTGTTGAAGACCTTGACTCGCCGATGCTAGGCAACGAACGAAGTTGAAGACGATGACGGCCTACAACTCCCTACGCTTAGGTACAGTATAATAATGGTTTCAGAGTATTGATGGAGCTGCTACCATTCTGTAGCGCATCTGGCATGTTCACGCTTGCACGAACAGCCCCCTTACCACCAACTCTTATTAAATCCCAATAAGAGTTGGTGGTAAGAGGTCAGAACTTTTATGCCCTGATAAGCGGTCATCCCTAAATTACGTCACACGTTAAGGGGGAAGGACGGGGTCGACGAAGTGTGATACTGACAAGGGGGTGGGAGGGGTCCTAAATTTCGTGACGTGACATTTCAAAATCTATTATAATCTAAGTGTTAAAACACGAACTTTGAACTATTAACAAAAAACTCAAATACATTTGCAACTCTAGATGTAAAATTGCAAAATATGTAACGTCACACCAGGGAGGGGGATCTCACAAATGTGACCAGCTGTGACAAGGACGGGGGGAAGAGTCAAAAAATTATGACATTCGTATGACGTAATTTATGGATGGCCCCTAAGGAAAAAGACAGCATCCTTTTCTTCATGACTGTTGACGAACGGATGGTTTAGAACCTTTGAGTCTGAGAAGAGATTTTCCGTCCCTTTGTGTGTTCTGCCGATTGTAATGGGGTGTGTTCAGAGGAGTTATTTGACATAATACCCACGGCCTCCTGCTACTGTCGCACCGCTCGCCATCGACAGGGAATTCATCCTCACATATTAGAACCGAAGAGGTCACGTACTGACACGCGCGGTTCCAGACAAGTTCCGTACTATCAAGCTGTGGAATGAACTGCCTGTGGAGGTTTTCTCAGGAGACTACAACGTCAACGTGAATTCTTCAAAAAGGACGTGAAAACATTTTTACGCTCGTACGTGTAGGGTCGGCAATGCGCATGTGATGTTTCTGGGGTTACAGGCGTCCATAGGGTACAGTAACAGCTTTCCATCAGGTGGACCGTATGCTTGCTTGTTTGTCACCTTAGTGATATAACAAAAATCCTTATTAATATTCTAAAAGTTTTAGGATTCTTTGTAGTTCTTTCAAGACCTCACCAAGTTTCACCAAGGGGGCGGGGGGTGTTAAAATTGCAAAAAAAACCTCACGTGATTAATGGACGGCCTCTAAAATAAACCATATTTAATAAAAAAAAGTATTATTTTATATTAGTTAAAGAATATATTATGGTTTATAAGCGATTGGATACGGAAAGCGGAGGATGGCAAATGGTAGAAAACATTGGGGAACGGCTATATCGAGCAGTGGATAGATACAGACTGACAATGATGATGATGAATTATAGTGAAAACTTCTCATGATTATTAATAAGAATGATTCTCACCTGCCGCAGATGAAAACATCTCCACATTTTCTCTAGTACGAGCATAGCGCATACTGAGCCCAAGCGCTGCATTTTGTATAGTCAAAATGACTAAACTGATGTATTTTATATATCCTGTGAAAACATGAAATAATTAGTATTATTTTATAATAAATAAATCTATACTAATATTATAAAGCTGAAGAGTTTGTTTGTTTGTTTGTTTGTTTGAACGCGCTAATCTCAGGAACTACTGGTTCGAATTGAAAAATTCTTTTTGTGTTAGGTAGCCTATATTTCAAGGAAGGCTATAGGCTATATAGCATCACGCTTCGACTCATAGGAGCGGAGCACGAGTGAAAAATAGGAAAAAATATTCCTTTTGAGGGCTTACGTCGCGTGCGCTGCGTAAACGGTTGAAGTTACGCAAAAATCATGTATGACGGAATTGTTCCTCTTTAAAAGTTCTAAAAAAAAGTCCGCGACAGCATATGTCTATCTTTTAAGATTAACTCACTATAACCTTTTTTTACCTACTTTCTCCTATTGATTACCATGAAAAAACGTTATAGTGTGTAAATACATACTTTGTAATCATTTGCCCTTCTTTTAAGTCGAAAGGAACCTAAGTACCGACATGATTTTTTTTAACGGGATAGTTACGTAGTAGATTACGGACATTACTTTTTAAAATGGGGATAGTTTACTGTTTGGAAAGTGAAAATAGGTACTATGGGTAGCCTATGTTACTATCCAGATCGGAAACTATCCCCTGTTAAAAAAATCATGTCGGTACTTACGTTCCTTTCGACATGATAGAATGCCAAATGATTACAAAGTATGTATTTACCCGTAGAAATAAGATGTTTTTCCTGGATAAAAAGTAGCCTATGCCACTCTCCATACCGTAAACGTACGTTATTAAAAAATAAAGTTCATTTGTCCTTCTTTCACGTCAAAAGAAACCTAAGTACAGACATGAATTTTTAATAGGGTAATCTAGAGAGTGACATAAGCTACTTTTTATCCCGGAAAAACAATTTAATCCCATGGGAAAAAATAAACTTTGTAATCATTTGTCCTTCTATCACGTCGAAAGAAACGTAAGTACTGATGTGATGTTTTAACAGGGGATAGTTTCCGGTCTGGAGAGTGACATAGGTCACTTTTTATCCAGGAAAAATATTTTATTCGAAGGAAAAATAAACAAGGCAAACATTTATGTGGTGAACAATTATTTTCTCTTGAGTGTGGGCGTTCCATCCATACAAATATTATAAGTGTTAAAGTAAATTCGTTTGTTTGTTATTTCTTCATGCCTTAACTATGCAGCCAATCATCATTAAAATTTGTACTACTTTTTATCCCACGAAGTAAAAAAAAATACAACAAAAGAAAAATATACACAAATCAATGGCAGCAGACTTCCCTGAACCACGCGGGCGAAGCCGCGGGTAACAGCTAGTAAATAATATTTCTGGACAATTTAAATACCGCCATCTAGTCCCCAATTAAGCGCAAAGCTTGTGTTATGGGTACTAGACAACTGATAAAATATACTTAAATACGTTTTTTCTTTTTTGTAAATACATAGGTACTTAAAATACATGTGCAAAATAAGTCCTAATAAATTAAGCATTTACTTTATTCCTATGACTGTCTGACTCATCCAAGGCACAGCTTTGCTAATTCTAGGAACTTAAACATTTTGCAAGGATATTCCGTGTGATGGCGTAGGCATCAGCTAAATCTTGTGAAAATCGGACGAAAGAAAACAGTATAGAATAATAATCAACTGGTGAAAAAAACCATCGATGTAAATAGTTACATGAATGGACGAAATACTAAGAATCCGTTCTCAAATGCCTAAAATATAAACCTCAACAACCTCTCCAAACATATTATTCATATGTTAGTGGTGTAACCTGTGTAATTTTATCATTTTGACATTGTTTGTTATATTATACCTACTAGCTTTTCGCCCGCACGCATTTAGTTGAAATTTCATGGCTTTTTCTATTATCCGCATCCTCTACTACGTCCTAATAATATTTCATATCCGCAACTTCAGTGATGCCGGTTTTAAGAGTTCATGCAATCTTTGCTATCCCCTTGCTGCTCTCAAGAATTCAATTCTGACAAACAGGAAATACGTCATGTTGAAGAAAATAATGTACCATCAATTTTTAATTAAATAAAAGAAATATTTACCACTAGCTGTGCCCGCGACTTCGTCTGCTTGGTTGTGGATGTGAATATCGATGTGGTCAAGGATGTGGATATGTATAAAAATTACAACAACGCTCACGACATTAGATATATTACCGTCGATGATCAAAGCGTATAAGTTTCTGGGATCGCACACGCGCGATAAAGCCACATAAATTTCTGACCGTGAGAAAAACAGCTAACAATTAAATAC
This sequence comes from Hypsopygia costalis, assembly GCA_937001555.2. NCBI lineage: Eukaryota > Metazoa > Arthropoda > Insecta > Lepidoptera > Pyralidae > Hypsopygia > Hypsopygia costalis. The sequence goes on from OW443329.2 coordinate 20,235,623, forward strand.
ACACTCGTAGCTTTCTGCGTTTGTCCTTGAGCTTTGTTAATGGTCATTGCATAGCATAGGTTTACATATGGCTGCAAATTAATAACTTTTAGCCTGGTACCATTGCAAAGTTCTGGGGGACTTAGATTTCTAAGCAGCATTATAGGTACCCCGACTTTTAAATTTATCTTGTGAGCCGGCAATCCTAGGGCATTAAGGGATTCTAAAAATTCTACCGGATAGTTCGTAGATTCTACGTCACTTAATCATTACGCGGAGTTAAAATAACTCTTTCGCATAACCAGAAGTTTTCGTTGCTGGCTATTTGCATTGCTTGATTGATTACTAATAAGTGACATTATAATGTATAGTGATTGATTTAAAAATAAAAATATGATGGACGGAAGCAGCCCCTTCAACCGGAGCAGCATAACGCAACGTAGCCCTCCGCCCACGCCCAAGCGACCCCCAGTGACAAACCAAGCAGACGATGGGGTTGAAATAGTGTCGACTTCAGAGATCTCCGGTTGGATGACTTCCATAGAACAATGCCTATCAGAGGTCTGCGCTATCTCGGCAGAAGGGAAGCTTAATTCGGAACAAAAGATTCGGATAAATAATCTTTGCCGTAAAGTCTCCCACGGTTCATCCCAAATGGCTGTCCAGTACCAGTCGTTAAAAGCACGAACCCTACTAGCACACCAAAATATACGAGCCTTGACTGAGAAGCAGGAATTGTCCCAACGACTACAGGACCTAAAAGAAAGCATAAAGGAATCATCGAAACCTAGCACAGAACCTATCTCTTTTGCCGACATGGTCAGAAAAACATCGGACAAATTCATCCGTCCGAGTAATTTAAGTGCTGTGGCTATCTATCCGAACGATAAGATGAAGTCGAGCGAGGAGACTAAAACCCTCGTTCAAAAAAATATAAGCCCTGAGCAGATGAAGCTGCACGTGAGAGGTTTGCGTAAAACCAGGAACGGTGGAGTGATAATTAGCACCGACAGCAAAGACGATATTATGAAGCTGAAACAATCAAAGCAGCTGACGACCTCTGGCCTTACCATTGACGAGCCTCAAAAACGCAAGCCTAGAATTATGATCATAGGAGTGCCCACGAATATGCAAGAAGAGGAGGTTCTTAAGTGTATCTATCACCAGAACTTGGCTGAAAAGTTGCAAGGTACGTCTCTTGACCTATTTTTATCAAACATAAGGCTAAGTCATAAGTCAGGGAAGAAAGAAACAGAGACCTGTAATTATATTATTGAAGTGCCTGCACATTACCGCAAGGCCCTGATAACACAGGAGAGGGTCTTTATAAATTGGTCTTCTTGCCCTGTACGAGACTTTACACTCGTCACAAGGTGTTTCAAGTGTCAACAATATGGACATGCGGCCAAGACGTGTCGAGAGCCTATACACACTTGTGGACACTGTGGAATATCAGGGCACTCAACAAACGAATGTACGAAGAAAGAAGAACCGCCTAAATGTGCCACATGCCTGCACTACAAAAAACCGGACAAGTGCGAGTCGGACTCGCCCACCGAGGGTTCCGTAGGTACGTAATATCATTATTAAATTTGATATTTTTCATTATAAATAAGAAATAATGCGTCGAAAAAAATAAATAAAATATATTTTGCAATGTGTACATCAAGCCCTTTCATATGATACCCCATTTGAACTAGTATTTTCAAATTAAAATTTCGACACCCTATAAAAAAAATAGACCCCCTATTTTTTAAAATCTATTTACAAATGTATAGTTTTGAGATTTATTCCTGTACTTGTAGTCTATAACGATGTTACTTGCCAAATTTCATAGTTCTAGGTCAACGGGAAGTACCCTATAGGTTTTGATTCCCTTGAGTGTGTCGAAATATGCGTTTTTTGATGAATAAACGGCCGTAACTTTTTTCTACGTAAACTTAGCAGTTTGATTTTTTTTTAACTTCATGTGACCGTAGACCTGAGTATACAGTTCAAATTTCAGCTTGATACCTCCACGCATTCTCGACATAGAAATTCTTGACAGACAGACAGACAGACAGACAGACGGACAACAAAGTGATCTTATAAGGGTTCCGTTTTTCCTTTTGAGGTTCGGAACCCTAAAAACAGTCTAATCACAAAACTGGTGATCTTGACTGTCCAGCAAAAATCATGGCTGAAAAAGGTACATCAATTCAGTAGATTATGAAGGCGCCTAGAGCGCCCTTAATTAACTATATTTAAGAACTCTATCCATTTATCACAAATAAGTATGGCTGACTCTATAATCAATGACCTAGATAATTTCTCCGTATCCGAGTCAGAAAGCCTGTTGTTAATACAACAGGCTCGTAGAAACTGTTCAAACGGTAGGTTCTAAGTTCTTTAGACCCCGCCGTTCAAATAGACCTCAGAAACTTTCCGATCACACTCTAAACCTCATGGCTGAACGACGCTCGCTGAGACTGCAGTCTTCCTATGACGCGCAGTCATACAGGCTGCTCAATAGACAGATCTCGAAATCCTTGCGGCACGATATACGTCTCTTTAATAGGAAATATATTAAAGAGACGATAGAGCGGAACAAAGGCTCCAAAGTGTTTGCAAGGAATCTGTCTATAGGGCAAAGCCAATTGACCAAGCTGAAGAGAGAAGATGGCAGTATAGCGTCGACCAAGGCCGAGGTATTGGAGGAGATCGAAAGGTTCTATGGACAGTTATACGCTTCCGTTGCCAAGCCTGCTAACAGCGCGGCCAAAGACCCAAGAGCCAAGCTGACCCGACACTTCACCGAGGATATCCCGGACATCAGCCTGTACGAGATTAGAATGGCCCTGAATCAGCTTAAAAACAACAAGGCGCCGGGTGATGACGGAATCACGTCAGAGCTTCTGAAAGCGGGTGGAACACCGGTACTAAAAGTCCTTCAGAAGCTCTTTAACACCGTCGTCCTCGAGGGCATAACGCCTGAAGCATGGAACAAGGGCGTGGTGGTGCTGTTCTTTAAGAAAGGCGACAATACCTTATTAAAGAACTATAGACCCATCTCGCTTCTGAGCCATGTTTATAAGCTGTTTTCAAGGGTCATTACGAACCGTCTCGAGCGCAGGCTTGATGACTTCCAGCCTTCCGAACAAGCCGGTTTCCGAAGAGGCTTCAGTACCATAGACCACATCCACACGCTGCGGCAGGTTATACAGAAGACCGAAGAGTATAACTTGCCACTTTGCTTAGCGTTTGTGGACTATGAGAAAGCCTTTGATTCGGTCGAGACATGGGCTGTGTTTGAGTCTCTCCAGCGATGCCGTATTGACTATCGGTATATCGAAGTGTTGAAGTGTTTGTATACTAACGCCACTATGTCGGTCCGAGTACAGGAACAGAGCTCGAAGGCGATCCCTTTGAAAAGAGGCGTAAGACAGGGAGACGTGATATCTCCGAAACTGTTTACGGCCACTTTGGAGAACGCCTTCAAGCTCCTGGAATGGAAAGGATTCGGCATCAATGTTAACGGCGAATACATCACTCACCTTCGGTTTGCCGACGATATCGTAGTCATGGCAAATTCGATGGAAGATATCAGCACGATGCTCGAAGGCCTCAATCGAGTTTCTCAACAAGTGGGTCTTAAAATGAACATGGACAAGACGAAGGTAATGTGTAATGCCCATGTTGTACCCACTCCAATATCTGTTGAGAGCTCGGTTCTTGAAGTTGTTGACTCGTACGTCTACCTAGGACAAGTAGTCCAGTTAGGTAGGTCCAACTTCAAGAAAGAGGTCAGTCGCCGAATCCAACTCGGCTGGGCAGCGTTCGGAAAATTGCGTGATGTCTTCTCGTCCGACATACCGCAGTGCCTCAAGTCGAAAGTCTTCGACCAATGTGTGTTACCAGTGATGACTTACGGCACTGAAACGTGGTCCCTCACTATGGGCCTTATAGACAAGCTCAAAGTAGCCCAACGAGCTATGGAGAGGGCTATGCTCGGAGTCTCTCTGCGAGATCGAATCAGAAATGAGGAGATCCGTAGAAGAACCAAGGTTACCGACATAGCCCAGCGGATTAGCAAGTTGAAGTGGCAGTGGGCAGGGCACATAGCACGGAGGACGGATGACCGATGGGGTCGAAAGGTTCTCGAGTGGAGACCACGTACCGGCAAGCGCAGCGTAGGACGTCCACCCACGAGGTGGACAGACGACCTCATTAAGACCGGAGGATCGCGCTGGATGCAAGCCGCTTCCAACCGGTCTTATTGGAGATCTAGAGGGGAGGCCTATGTCCAGCAGTGGACTTGCAATGGCTGAGATGATGATGATGAGTCAGAAATGTGTGACGTCGAGGACTGCAAACAATATCTAGTCCCTTAGCTATAGTTATGGCGCTTGCCATAACTACCACTATTGATTTGTTACAAATTAATTAATTAACAATAATGATTGTTTTTTTTTTCTTATTACAGAGGGACGCCTGTTATAACTACCACTATTAATTTGTTATAAATTAATTATTTAACAATATTGATTGGTTTCTTTTCTTATTACAGAGGGACGCCTGCCATAACTACCACTATTGATTTGTTACAAATTAATTAATTTGTAATATTGATTGGTTTCTTTCTTATTACAGAGGGACGCCTGCCATAACTACCACTATTCATTTGTTATAAATTAATTAATTAACAATAATGATTGGTTTCTTTTCTAACTCTAATACTGATTTAACTTTTGTAACACAGCATCCATTATCAAAGACAATATAGACATTGTTCAGGATAGGCCAATGTATTAAATAGATATGATTCATTGCTGTAGGCAACAAAAGGTGTTTATTAGGGTTTGAGTTACGTCTCGGGTTTCGAAGTCCCGGGACTTTTTGTAATTTTAGTTGTCTCGAGTCCCGGGACTCCAGACGAGACAAGATTATCGAAATTCATTTTTATTCTCAAATAATTGAAGGAGCATAGCGCCACCTGTAAGTTTATTGAATAACTACGTGGTCTGCTTAGTAACTACCGGTTAACTTTTCATCACACAATTTTTTTTAGCGCATGCGTTAGCATCAGCTATCTTTTTCGTACTGATTTTTGTAAACAACCATACTAAAGTACCCGCTACCCGTATCAAAAATAAAAATATTAATTAAAACCAATTTATTTTTTGGAAAAAGTGAAAAAAAAAAGGAATGTTAGGATAATTGAGTTTTTGATTCTGCAATACATTTGAACTTTCATTGGGTGTGTATAAGATATTTAGCCATTTCCCCTTGTCAACTGTATGGTCGTACGTACAGACGTAAAGAAAGTTTGGAACTAATATATCAAGCCTTAAACACAATTAAACCGACATCAAAACGAGAGAGTGTTCTCCTTGTTCGGTGGCATTATTACAAAAATCAGAAACAGATTGTCGGACAAAGCTGTTGACGCTTTGATTTTTTTAAAAGACTATTTTATTAAATCAGCAAAGAAGTCGAATTAATGTGTTAGTCTATTATTTGAAAGACTGATTTAAAAGTCTGATTTATTGTTTATATTTAGATTAGGTATTTAATTATGAAACAAATCTGTGATTGTGAGAATTAAAATTGTTGTGAATATGGCCAATAATTAGATTAGATTGGTACTAGTACTAGAATAACTAGATAATAGATAGAACCGTTGTAAAGAATTAGTTCATACTAATTCTTTATTTTCGTAGTCATAAAACGAAACAGTTAAAAATCATTTTTTAAGGCTTGGCGCAAACGAGCCACCGACCACAGCCACCGGTGGCCAACCACTAGCAGTTAACGCGCTTTTTCATACATCTTGTTCAAATTCGCCGCACACGTGTGGCCGGTGGCGGCCACTCGCTACTGCAGTGTCCGCGACTAGCCACTGTGGTCGCTGCGGGCCACTCAAGCCGCCGACACCCGCCACTGTCGCGCTGCTTCACCCTCCGCGCAGTTAACCGTTAGACGTCCTACGTCTAAAAAACTTTACTGGATGTCTGTCGATTATCGAAATGCAAGTTATGTTATACTGTAGGACCAGTTAAGGTTGGATGTACCCAATATAGGCGGCGACGGCGTCGTCAACGTCGTCTGCGTATTAATAATAGCCCGAGCAAATTTTCTGTGTCGGAATCCATCGTAAGACTGCGCAGCTACGAGAGGGTTATAAAATGTGGCGACTTCCGAACACCGGTGGCTGTCGCGCGCTTCAGCCACTGTTACAAAAGTGGCGGTAGCGCGCGACAGCCACCGGTGGCTGTGGTTGGTGGCCCGTTTGCGCCAAGCCTAACTGTTTCGTTTTATGACTACGAAGTTTAATTATTGTGTTAGTTGATTATTTGAAAGACTTATTTACAAGTCTGTTTTATTGTATATATTTCGATTATTTAGTTATGAAGCAAATCTATGATTATGAGAATTATCAATTTTGTGATTACGACCACTGATTAGATTCTAGAATTACTAGATAATAAATAACAAAGTTATTAAGAATTAGTGTGATTTAACTTTTAACGGAATTCGTTTAATAACTTCAAGTAAACATTTAATTTTCTGTATAATAAATGTTGATTTTTTTTACAAAGAATTGGCTTTTTTAATAGGTACAATTTTAAACAAAAAACTAACTTAATATTAATTAACTTAATATTAATTATAATAATTTTACGAAAGCCCCACTAAAAAAAAAACAAAAGTCTCGAATTCCCGGGAATTCCCGGGACTTTGACTTGTCGGGAATTCCCAAACCTAGTGTTTATATTCATTAAGTACATATTTATCACTAATGTGCTGGTGGGCTCACAAAGGCATCAGAACAATTCTAAGTCTTTTCTTATTACAGAGGGACGCCTGCCATAACTACCACTATTGATTTGTTATAAATTAATTAATTAACAATAATGATTGGTTTCTTTTCTAACTCTAATACTGATTTAACTTTTGTAACACAGCATCCATTATCAAAGACAAGACAGACATTGTTCAGGATAGGCCAATGTATTAAATAAATATAATTCATTGCTGTAGGCTACAAATGGTGCTTATATTCACTAAGTACATATTTATCACTAATGGGCTGGTGGGCTCACAAAGGCAAAAGTATTGTTATATTGTAATGGCAGTGTGCTGTTACTGTACACCTTTTGTTAAGCACATGTGGCCACTGAGTAAATATCATAAACATATTGTAAACAATGCAAACCAGAGACACAATGTGAACTGGTGAAATAAGCTAAATTTATTAAATATATTTGTAAAATGTAAAGTGAATAAATACATATTTTTTTACACAATTTGTAAAACAAAATCTTTGAGTTTCAGTAATAGAGTTTGCACTGTTGGTATTCCTTTTGATGTCAATAAAAGAAAACTTACCAAATTTTACAAGTTTGTTTCCTGAATATGTCTGGGATTTCTTGTTATCGTCATCCATGTTATCTGATGTAAGCGGGTTTTCAGCTTCAGGTTCTACTGGTTCGCTGGTATCATCCGTAGACTTCATAGGAGATAAAGTTGGAAAACTGTGGTAATAAAAGTAATTATGAGTTTATTTAATGAACTATGATATGTATATTATATTCTACTAATATTATAAATGTGAAAGTCTGGGAGATGTATGGATGGATGTTTGTTACTTTTCCATGTGCACGGCTTTGGATGAAATTTTGCATACACATAGAATATGTCCTGGATTAATACATAGAATACTTCTTATCCAGGTGTGTACTCAGACAGGGTGAAGCTGCGGGTAAAAACTTTTATACATTTTTTTTTGTTTTATATAAACATAGCCATTAATGTAATTATCTATTTTCATCAATCAATCAATAAATCAATCACAATAATGTTTGAAAAATATAAAATACTTTACAGTTGTATTGTATATTATGTAAGGCTTTATATTAGCAGTTAGAATAGGTTTCTGACCTAAGAGCTTCAGTTTCCTGAAGGCAGGTGGATATAATATTCATTTGCTACTCAGCATAAACTATAGGTAACTATTTCAATAAGGTAAAGTTAAATAAATAAATATTCCTGGATAAATTGGGACTAGATGGTTGTGTGTCATCTAGTCCCAAATTATGCAAAGCTTGTGCTATGGATACTAGATGGCAGATATAACACCTACTTAAATACATATTTTTTCGTAAATACATAGAAAATACCCAGACCAAGACAAACAGAAATATTTGTTTGCATGAACGTTCATTCATGCAAACACATTCATGCAAACAAATATTTGACCCGTGTGCGGATTGAACCCACTTGACAAACTCGGAGTCAAAAGTTAATAGGCATTTGGTCACTAGGCTCGTCATTACATTATTAACACTATTGTTAAACATAAGTGTAATATTTCTTGATTGCTGATGTAGTTTTTTATGACTACATTATCAACAATTTGATGTCAAGTAGGCACTGATTATTTAAATGAAAATATTTTTTTTTCATTTATTTGGATCATTAATTTCCTTTAATTTAATATACAGAGCTTTAAACTTATCTTTCTGCACTGCAGTAACAGCAATTAATTTCAATGATTGCCAGATATTACCTGCTCTATATACTTCTAAAACGAATATATCTACTTACTAGCTTAACCAGACAGCCAATTCTAAGTGCTAACAGACTGTACATTAAGCATGATTTTTCTCAGATTGTAATTTCCTTCTCAATACAAAATTGTGACTTATATATAACTTTTCAGAATATTTTACAAAAGTTGTTTGGATATCAGAAAGAGATTTGATGGTCATCAGAAAATTATATTATTTGATAATTTACCCCTTTTATTCTTCTTTTATTCAAATATTTATAATATTGTCATTCAATCATTATAATACCAATTATAGACAAATTGTCCACAATTACTTACTTAGTTTTATGAAACCTGAAAAACTGTTAAACAAAAATAATATTCAATACACAATACTACATTCACACTCGAAAAATGCAATATCACCTGTTATTTATTTTGCAAGTATCACATCACAAAACTTTTGATTATTTGTAAAAACAAAAAGTTTATACAATTTGAAACACAAATACAAAAATGAATTGAATAAAATTTATAGACGATTTGACGGTCTTGTATTGTTCTATGAGTTAAGATTAGGACAAAGACAAAGAGTAAAGTAAGTATAGTGGAAAAGAGTGGCAACTCTGAAAATTTCTTGCATGTATGGAAAGTGCTGCTCCAAGGCAAACATTTGGTTACTAAAGCTATACCTATACGTACCTAGGTATAATACCATGTCGTATTTATATATAGGTACCTATCAAGTGAAGTATCAGTTAAAACTGATTTTAGAGTTTTTAGAATCGGGCGCCTTTAGTCTCGCCTGCCAATTTGTTATAGGTAAGAACCCGCACGATGTAAGGTCAACTACCTATCACAAATTCGCTAGCTAGACTAGACATGCCCGACTCGAAACTCCAAAATCAGTTTTAACCAATACTTCACTTGATAGATTCTCTTGTATTTACACTATCATAACTTCAGTTGAATAATAGAAGTACTTGGATTGAATTTAGATATTTATTATGTTGAAAATTATCAAAATTCTGTCAAAGTACTTCTATCTAGTCGGATATCCAGCAAGGAAATGTAACTCCACGACGGGGACATAGTAAGAGGTTAGGTAGGTCAGAGGGGCAAGATGGCCGTCGAATTAGTACCCATACGGTTTGATAGATAGCGCAGCTTTATATAAAATCGACGTTCTTCGAACATAACTGGCCCTGGACAAAGAGTAAAGTAAGTATAGTGGAAATTAGGACTGATAGAGATTTTTTACTAAATTATAACTGTTGACGTGTTGACGTGAACAGTGTTGTCACAATCCTCTAGTCAAAAGTTACGTTTAGTGCGTTCAACTTACATTTTGGCTACAAAACACATTTTACATTGTAATGTAAAATGTGTTTTGTACTAAGAATAAGATTTATAATAAAAACAACTAAAACAAGCGAACTGCGAGTCATGCCACGCGCAGTGATTGGGTTCTGCGTCGCAATATTTCGTCTAAATGGTCGTGTTGTAAATTGTGTAATGCTGAAAATATGTGATGGTTTGTGGTACTAGCCTTACATGGCTAGTTTGATTGGATATGGGGGTCATCATAACACGACAAACTAAACATAAAATTGAGGTTCCGCATTTAAGATTATTATTACATACATAATGAATACATATTATTATTTTACACGATTAACAACTTTATCTCAGTAATAATTGTCAATGGAATTTATACAAAAATACTTTTTAACTTGCAAAGCTTACTTAGCTGTGATAGTTTTCTGTAAAAGCTGCTGTACAAATCATTGAAACTATATTTAAAAAATACATACAGTCTAACATAGAACCACCCTATAGGTACAATAAATAACAATAACAGGTAATTTCTGGGACAAAAACTATCTTATGTCCTTTCCCAGGACTCAAGGTATATTTGAACCAAATTTCATCTAAATCGGTCCAGCCATTTAAGCGTGAAGAGGTAACAGACAGACACTCTGTCGAATTTATAATATAAGTATGGATTAGCATTCCGAAACCATAAAAACGACACATATATTGATATATAGACATTTCAACGCCATCGCACCCCAATAGGGGATGATGGTCACGTTAGCCACGATAAACCATAAAAACAGTATCCATGACGATTTTCAGACTTTTGACCCCATTTTACCCTAACACATGTTTACTCTATCTATAGAAGTACTCGTGTAGAGTTTAGGATAAATTATTAGTCTTATTAATCTCGTTTCCCAATACCAACTTTGGACCTCCATTTCACCCTCTTAGGGGAAAAAATTGATAAATCCTTTTGAGTAATTTCGTCTCCTTTATATTATATTTTCAAATCGATGCCATTTTCATAATTGACGGCCCAGAAAACCATAGATATGACATTTCAACCCCATCACAGGGGTGATTTTATGTCACGTCAGCTATGTTGGATTATAAAATAGTTGTTGTTTTCGTAATCAGCGACCCGATAAACCATAAAAACAATACCCATGAGAATTTTCACTTTTTTACCCCATTTTACCCCTTTAGGGGTTGAATTTTGAAAAATCCTGAAACGTGTTTACTCATTTATCGATAGAAGTACCTACTCGTTTAAAGTTTTGGATAAAATAGTTCAAATAATCTTTTTTCCCTATACAAACTTTGGACCCCTGCTTCACCCCCTTATGGGACGAATTTTCAAAAATCATTTCTTAGTGCAGGTCTTAGTAGATGTAATAATAATAACCTGCCAAATTTGGAATCTCTAGACCCAACGGTTTGCGCTGTGCGTTGATATACATATAATATCAGTCAGTCATTCAGTCAGTTTCTTCTTTTATATATTTAGATTGAGGGCATACTTTACCCTTTGATTGAGAGGTACATATCGTATTATCGCGCAGATAACGCGGCAGTTTTGATATAGGTGCATTCCTTTGCACGATTTTTGAGGTAACCTAACCTAAGTATTTTGGGTTAATCATAAACTGTATTTCTTTTTCTTCAAAAAATTCATAAATTTTCTGTAGTTACGAAGAGTAAAAATTAAGTAAAAAATACATACACAAATAATCTAGAGGAAAAAATAATTAAGTAACGTGTTGCATACGTAAGAGGTTCATAATTTACGAAAAATGTAACAAATGTTACCAACCGGTAACACTGGACCTAACGTGAGTTTCGTGGTCGAGTGGTGGACGTGTTGAATTTTGACACTTGATTGACAGTAATAAAATGATGCCAACTCTATAAAAATAACCGGTACCACCAACCAAACCAAAATGTACCGGCAGTTGTTATTTATCAAATAGCTTTACGACTCTGGAATCAATGTTCTTTAGAGCTCGTTTTGTATTATTTCTTTAACTTATTCCCGGTTTCAGTGACATGCCGTAAAATATTGTCAGGACTCTTATTGTTCCTCCATTACATGTATTATATCAACAGTAAAACGGATTGTGCAATTTTTCTGCTGTTTTGCACGACTTTTAGAATTACTCGACAGTACTGATTCAAACACATCATTCCCACATTAAGTGTAGTAAGTGAAGATTCTACTAATTTTATGTACTCAAATGATTACTTGCACCGTAATACACTATCTCTATTAGGAATCAATATCATTATATATTAAATTATGGAAATTTGTTTATAAGCACAACAGTGCTTACCAAGTTCGCACTAACAAGTCCAGCCGATCCTGTCTGTAGATTGTGCCACAGAATAAGTAATAGTACAAGCGCACAAATTACACAATAAAGTTGTTAAACAAATATGGAGTCTAGCATCGACTCAATAAAGAGCATTTCATACAGCGCTGCCCATCGTATTCGTTTGTTTATTTACAGCCAATCTTTCTCCGCGTTAACTCCGTCCTTTTTTCGCTGGCACATGTAACCTCCGGCTAAACATTGCGCTACCTTAACTAAGGAGGTACGTAACTAATCAGAATATTTACGTATATGTATTTATTTACCCATTAACTGGTATTATTGTCCTTTTGTGAACCATTTATGACTTGTTAAACCCGATAGATTCACAAAACAGGTTATGGTTGATATTTATATATCTGTCTATTATACTTAATATAACTGTTTTAATCCTTATTTGTAATAGGGTAAGGATCGTAAAAAGGTAACACGCTTTATATGTTGTGTTACTTATTAAATTTATGATGACGAAGACATAGTACAAATATATAAGTAAGACAACTCAAGCCCCGAGCGGAGGATAATAGCCTAAACACGTAGGGCTGTCGCTTAATAGTTTATTCAACCGTCAAAAATACTTAGTCAATCTCTATATAAAAAAATAAGTACGAGTAAGGTAGAAAATACAAAATTAAGTAGAGTAAGTATTAGGGATCTGTAACAAGAAACCGGCCAAATGCGAGTCGGACTCGGTCACGAAGGGTTCCGTGCCAAAAACGACAAACAATCATGTTTGTTGTATGGGAGCCCCCCTTAAATAATTGTTTTAGTTTTAACGTGAATATATAACTAAATATTATGTAAGTATTTCAAGCGTCTACCTATTGCCATTATAAATTGGGAGCAAAAACGAGCAAAAAGAAATACGTTTGTTGTATGGGAGCCCCCTTAAATATTTATTTTCTTCAGTTTTTTTAGTATTTGTTGTTATAGCGGCAAAAGAAATACATCACCTGTGAAAATTTTAACTGTCTAACTTTCGCGGTTTATGAGATACAGCCTGGTGACAGACGGACCGACGGACGGACGGACGGACGGACAGCGGAGCCTTAGTGATAGGGTTCTTTTTTACCCTTTGGGTACGGAACGCCAAAAAACACCTACATATAGAACATCAACATCACTAGAATGATAATAATAAATAAATAAATATTGTCAGACAAATTACACAGCGCCATCTAGCCCCAAAGTAAGCGAAGCTTGTGTTATGGGTACTAGACCACTGATAAACATACGTAAATACATTTTATTAGGGTTCCGAACCTCAAAAGGAAAAAACGGAACCCTTATAACTTTGTTGTCCGTCTGTCTGTCTGTCTGTCTGTCTGTCTGTCTGTCCGTCTGTCCGTCTGTCTGTCTGTCTGTCTGTCTGTCTGTCTGTCAAGAATTTCTATGTCGAGAATGCGTGGAGGTATCAAGCTGAAATTTGAACTGTATACTCAGGTCTACGGTCCCATGAAGTTAAAAAAAAATCAAACTGCTAAGTTTACGTAGCAAAAAGTTACGGCCGTTTATTCAGCAAAAAACGCATATTTCGACACACTCAAGGGAATCAAAACCTATAGGGTACTTCCCGTTGACCTAGAACTATGAAATTTGTCAAGTAACATCGTTATAGACTACAAACAAGTACAGGAATAAATCTCAAAACTATATATTTGTAAATAGATCTTAAAAAATAGGGGGTCTATATTTTTTATAGTGTGTCGAAATTTCAAATTGAACCTACTAGTTCAAATGGACAAATATGAAAGGGCTTGATGTACACATCGCAAAATATATTTTATTTATTTTTTTCGACGCATTATTTCTTATTTATAATGAAAAATATCAAATTTAATAATGATACTACGTACCTACGGAACCCTCGGTGGGCGAGTCCGACTCGCACTTGTCCGGTTTTTTTTGTAAATACATACTTATGATACATAGAAAACACCCAGACTAAGACAAACAGACATGTTCATGCACACAAATGTTTGTCCTATGTGGGAATCGAACCCACGAGCGTTGGTGTCGAAGCCGCGTCATTGACCGCTACGCCACCAAGCTCGTCAATGATGTTTTTTTATTTATCTAATTGGGTGACTGAGTTCCCAAAGATTCATCGTCACCGAGTGTAACGAATGGGTCTCGTCAGGAAGATCATATGAGTTCAAACAGAATATTTTTCCTATCAGTAATGCAGGAGTTCCACTGTTTTCCGTCCTGCTCCATCATCAGACCCTCGTTACCAAGTGTAATGAAAAGGCTTCATCAAGAGCAATCTAATGAGCCCAAACTCGAGGGGTTAACTATTAGCCACTGAAGAGTTCCAGTAGCGAGCTCATGGCTCCTACTGGCTCAAATTACGTTAACATAAACATGTACACACTATCGGCACTGAAACCTAACACCTCCTGGTTGCTAAGCTTGAAAGTTCTCACTCAATACATTAATGAGCCGTGGGGCCAGGACAAAGCAAGCAAATCGTTGTACACATAGAAACACAAATTACGATTTTATTTATAAATCTTATCTTTGTTAACAAAAGTCTGGCTCCCGGTGTATATAGGTAAGTACGTTTTATTTTTTCAACGGTCGTTACGATGTTACTACCTAATTTATAAATTTAAACCTACGTTTATTCCTGTGCTTACGTTATACATAATCAAATGAAATCAAGGATTCAAGTGATCTACATAAATAGGTAGGAATGAGATAACTTTACATCAAATCTGGACCAGAACTATTTCCCAACTAAGCAATTTCGATAGGTACTGGTAAATAGCTAACATAAAATTATGTATGTAGGTAGCTACGTATGATATAGGTAGTAATAGATCACATAGGTACTCACCGTTCTTGTTCGGTAGGTAGTGTGAAGAAAGATAATTTTGGATTTGACAAATTGCTGTTGAGACATCCATGAACACTGCAATATGTTTTATGGCTAGTCGACTTTGTAGCCATCTTTTACGTGCAGTTATATACGACGTAGATAGGTACCTCTATGTTAAAATTGTTAACGAACGTCAGCGCAGCAGGCGCGAATCTTGTGTGAGAGCGGGCGGTTTTGCGTACGGCGCAGCCTTGACTGGCGGTCCATTTAACCTCCCTAAATGTTGTCAGTATGTGCGTGCGACGGCCATACGTACGGGCGCGCTCACATACAAACCACGCTCGGTGCGTTTGTATGAAGTTACCTTACTTATATATTTGTACTATGACGAAGACACCGCCACTTTCGTTGCAAGTAACGTGGAACGTGGCCCATAACACCCAAAGGAGATACAGTAACGTTTACTGTGCGTTTTATTTTTATTCGTACGAACGACACAAACTTCGGGCTCTATAAGCGTTCCGCTGAGCGCGTGACAACTGAACCGACTGTTTGGTCCCGTCGACCTGGAACTGGGGAGGTGGCGTTAAGTGTTATTTATTTTTAATGAATTAAAAGGTAATGCTATAAAAAGCATGTTATGGAAACTGTTAATTAACATGTTATTTATTAGGACACATTCGAATAAACTCTTAATTTCGGTAATGTCTATTAACTTTCCGTCCAACAGAGTTAATATTAACGCTATGTTAAAATAAACAAATAGCGAGGTAGTATAAAACAGGTAAACAGTGGTTTCCGACAGACTAGAATAGAATCACTCAGTCTCTTCCCGTGGATGTCGTACAAGGCGACGGGAAATACATTTTATGACATCGATCAGGCTTCCCCAACCCAGCGTGGGTAGTGTAGGCCAAATCCTCCTTTCGTCTAGGACAGACGAGAGAGTGTCGTGTGCTCCTGTAGTGGAGACTAAAATGGGCCTGATGATGATAAAATATGTAACAATTAATGAACTTTCCTTGATATTTGTGTTGATAGCAGTAATGACTGTAAAATTAACAGCACGTTATAAACAACAGTATTATGTCGTACGTTTTGATAGAATGTTTAATTTAATTAACATTTTAATTTAGTTGTTATAACTTTTAACGTCCTCTAGAATCAGAGTGATAAAATATCTACAGTGCCGAGTAAAACAGTCAATAGTCATAGGTACTCTTTCACAGGCGACAGAAATCGTTTTCTGACGCGATTTATATTAGATTGTATATATGTATCTTTATCTAAAGCAAACCCATAATAAATAGCGTAATATGTACCTATTATAACTTCATTGAATTATTAACTACATGTACATATATTTATTAGTCTTGTTCTTGTGGAACATACATAGAATCGAATTCCAAAAGATGTACCTACCTACAATCAAGATTACCTTGTATTTCTTTGACACATATACTAATACTAAATTAGTACCTATGTGCGTATTATCGTCTTATTGCCGAGAACTCTACGCTGCGTGCGGATGCATATGAGTATTTTTTTATATGAGAGGAGGGCAAACGAGCACGTGGGTCACCTGATGGAAAGAAAACAATCACCACCGCCCATGGAGATTAGCAACACCAAGGGGTCGCCGATCCGTTGCCAGCCTATACTCCTTCCTTTCCGGTAACCTCACTCACTCGCAGGAATACAAACAAACCTCAAGGCAACGGCGGATCCAGCTTTGGCGCCAGGGGGAGGTCACATAGTTATGGTCAAGTCACACTCAACCACTCAAGTTATAATTAAATTGTGATAATAATAGATAGGATACAGGTAAAAAGTAGGTATTTTTTAATATATTTAAAAGTACTGTAATTAATCTATATTGTGACATCTAGGTACTGGATCCAGCCCAGGGGGTGGTCATGACCCCCATGACCCTCCCCCTGGATCCGCCCTTGCCTCAAGGTGGAGGCACTTCTCCAGTCAGGCAGTTTAAAAAATATGCAATGCCAAAAGTACCTCTCTTTTCGCCAATAGCTCGTTTGTCAGACAGCAGAATGCACCACGTGCAGGTGAGGTTGGCTTTGGTTCAAAGATGTTGATGAGTCACTTACAAAATTAAAGAGTTAGTGTTAGAAAGAGAAACATGGAGAAGAAACTTCGCCGTTCTTGAACCTCGTAATTGTAGTAAGTGATTCTCTGCAAGTATGTACTATTATTTATTGTCACGTAGTGTTAGGGCAGTTAGGGTCCCGTATCTGCCCGTCACAATATTTCGTCCAAATCGGTTCAGTGGTTTAGGCGTGTATAGGTAACAGATAGACATTTTAAAATATTAGTATGGAGTATCAAATAAATAATATAGTTAATTGATTCAGGTGTTATTTTTTTTGCGGAAGTCAAATTTACAGGCAATTTGATCTACACTACTTTGCGTGCTTCCGCCACCAATTAGTTCATGCAAACTACTGCCAGCCGGCACCCACCTACTACCGTTAGTGGTTGCATGCGACTGCCGTGGCTGCTTTGGTCGTCTCTGCTCCAGCTGCTGTGGTCGTTTCGCCGAATCTCCAACATCTGAAACCGCCGCTGCCCCGACTGCCGTGGTCGTCTCTGCGACACGTGTCGGTAGGTCGCATGTATCTTCTGTTTCAGATGTTGGAGATTCACCGACACGACCACAGCAGCAGGAGCAGAGACGACCAAAGCAGCCACGGCAGTCGCATGCAACTATTAACGGTAGTGGGTGGGTGCCGGCCGGCAGTAATTTGCATGAACTAATTGGTGGCGGAAGCACGCAAAGTAGTGTAGATCAAATTGCCGGTAAATAAAAAATAGTTTTCATGCATTTTTCAACATCAACATCTTTGAACCTAAGCCTACCTCACCTGATGAGGCAACACTGGACTTAAACAAAAAGCTCAATATTTCGCAAACATTTTGGTACAATAAAATCACTTTTACTATTCCACTTAATTAAATTTATTTTTACCGACCGGTTCGTTTTTACAACATTATCAAAGTATTTAAATATTTTTCTTTTTTCTACAAAACTATTCAGGGTCCTGAATGTTTTTAATATCTCAGAATGTTGAAAATGTTCCATCAAGTGCCAACAATCATCTCTATCAACATTATTTAACAAACAGACCCTTGGTATCGAAAAACATCCTTCACACACTCATCTTTTCATCGATATCAAAAATATTTTTTACATATCGTAGGGTTGACAAAGAAAAAAAATTCTAAGAGTAAGGGATTCCATTTCTATGTGTTGATTAAAAATATCTCTGTCACATAACTAGGTATAGAATTTATTAGACATAAGTTAGCTACAATTAAATAAATTATTACACAAAAACTTATTTATCATTTTCATAATCAGCGGGATTTTTGCGGCTCAATCGATGATGCTCCCTCTCAACTCCTTCATAGACCAAGTATCCAATGATGAGAGCTGGAATTTGCAAAAGTAAACAATATATAATAAAATTAATCCAAATTCGCAATAATAGGTAGAATTTGGAAAAATGGCTGGTATGGAGATCAGTTATTTTGGAGTGTATGTTCCTTAGGGCCAAAGCTAACCTCGCTTGTACGTGGTGTATCCTGCTAATAAACAAGAGGCTTTAGTGAAAAGAGGTAGGGCAAAGCGTGTTTGTAAGCTGCTTGACTGGGCAAGTACCTCCACCTCACAGAATACTGCAGCCAAATACCAATACTGTTATATATGTAATATGTAGGTAGGTGTGCGTGTTGCATCTCCACACCACCGTCTTTACTTGTGTATCAATAAAGACTCAGTGCACTGTTAGCCGTTGTTTGATTGACACCTGCACTACGTCTCTTGTTCTCATACATAACAGTACCTTTGAGGGTTGTTGTGTTCCTGCAAGTGAGTGAGGTCACCAGGAAGGATGGCGATGCTGCATTGGCAGTGAGGTGGGCGGCACGCAAGCAATAATGTTATGAGCATTTATATGGCTACGATAACCACCTTACATCAGGCCATATGCATGTCTGCCACCCAATGGAGTATAAACCAGCCTCTGTCCAAAATTCACTCAATATTTCAGCTAAGTTGCTGCTCCATAGCAAAATTATTCAAAGTTTTGATAAGTGCAAGATTCCTTCATCATCTCAGTTCTTCAACTTAAAGTCTCAGCGTATGTGACGGGAAACCTTGAACTGGATGGGCTCGTCATGTTGATAACAACCTAAAGCGATGGCAATAAAGACATTTTTTTAAGTGCCATTGTGATGGCACTTGAAATGGTGAAATTATAGCGATTGAAAAAATATCAGTGACAGTAATTTATGTCGTTATCAACTTGACGTACCTGTCCTATCTGAAATATTTTCCCTTTACATATACTGAGACCTTTAATCATAAGAGAGAGAGAATTTAGGTGAAAATATGAGCTAATATAATTACAATGTGAAACTTACGTGGGGCCACTCTAAATATATTCTCACGGATTCTGCGGAAAATGTTTGGAATTCCATTGGATATTGCGCCTGCATACGCACGTTGTTCATGAGGCGAAAGTTTGTAGCTAATCAGGCCTCTAATTTTAGCAAGTTCTCCAAAATGCTTCCCCATTTTCTTCAATTATGTAATTAATTACTTTTTGACAAAATCAACGAAACTAGGGCCGTCACCCGTCACTCTGGCGTCAACAAAGAGTAAAGTAAGTATAGTGGAAAAGAGTGGCAACTCTGAAAATTTCTTGCATGTATGGAAAGTGCTGCTCCAAGGCAAACATTTGGTTACTA
Source organism: Hypsopygia costalis (assembly GCA_937001555.2). Taxonomy (NCBI): domain Eukaryota; kingdom Metazoa; phylum Arthropoda; class Insecta; order Lepidoptera; family Pyralidae; genus Hypsopygia; species Hypsopygia costalis. Next base: position 20,255,415 of record OW443329.2, read on the forward strand.
AAGCTATACCTATACGTACCTAGGTATAATACCATGTCGTATTTATATATAGGTACCTATCAAGTGAAGTATCAGTTAAAACTGATTTTAGAGTTTTTAGAATCGGGCGCCTTTAGTCTCGCCTGCCAATTTGTTATAGGTAAGAACCCGCACGATGTAAGGTCAACTACCTATCACAAATTCGCTAGCTAGACTAGACATGCCCGACTCGAAACTCCAAAATCAGTTTTAACCAATACTTCACTTGATAGATTCTCTTGTATTTACACTATCATAACTTCAGTTGAATAATAGAAGTACTTGGATTGAATTTAGATATTTATTATGTTGAAAATTATCAAAATTCTGTCAAAGTACTTCTATCTAGTCGGATATCCAGCAAGGAAATGTAACTCCACGACGGGGACATAGTAAGAGGTTAGGTAGGTCAGAGGGGCAAGATGGCCGTCGAATTAGTACCCATACGGTTTGATAGATAGCGCAGCTTTATATAAAATCGACGTTCTTCGAACATAACTGGCCCTGGGCGTCAAGCCCGTCCAGTCCACCCCGTCTATGGAACAGTGTTGCTAGATTGTATTTTCTCTTTACTTCAAACTTGGTCTCATTGAAAAATTGCCCTAACTAGGGATGTTAATCGGTAAAATTACCGTGGTAAAATCATGGAAGTAATAAGTACTACGTACAACAGGAATGAGCTGTTGTCGCAAAATTGAAGCCGAAAGAGAGCTCAGTAACTGTACCTCTTATCCCTCTCTGGCGATGGTGACTATATTTAAATATAATTTAAGGACAATAATTATAAAAAATGATTTGTGATCTGACGTCAGCAGATCATTGCTTCAGATGGATTTTAATCGAAGATGCTAATCATAAACTTGCCCTTTGCGGCACTATACATTTCCTATTTTTGCTTGCTTTTCACATTCGCGTCATATAGGTAGGTAGGTACATACCTACTGGTCCATACACGACATGCAGCTGGACTGAGATAAAATTACGATAAGCTATCTATTGTGGTATATTTAATTAGTTAGGTAAGAAAAAAACAGTTAAGTTTACATTTAAGCACCCAGCTTGGCGTTAAAATCTCCCATTACTATATTAAACTGAGTTTTCTTTCCTGACGTTAAGGCCTTATCGATGTCTTCGTAAAACGACTCTAGTTCATCAACCGAGTGTGCCGTTGTTGATGCTGGAGCATACACTTGGATAACTTTAATAGTGTAGCGTTTGTTTACACTGATGACAGCACACGCCACACGTGGTGATATGCTGCTCAGTGTTAATATGTTGTTAACAACTTTTTTGTTTATTAAAAAGCCCACGCTACCTATGGCTGAGTTGCTATCTCCAGTGTAGTATAGGACATTGCCAGAGTTCAATGTGTCCTCCCCCTTCCGTCTAACCTCACTCAATCCTATAACATCCCACTTTACGCCCGCTAGATCGTTTTCCAGTTCCTCCAGTTTTGCTTGCAGTCTCAGAGTCCTTGTGTTATTATGTCGCCAAGTATAGTCGTGTATGACAGCCGGATCTCTTCCAGTGATTCTTCACACCCCTTGCTGCACCGTTACCATGACCGCTGTCGTAGCCAGGAATAATGCAGCCGCTGGGGACTAGGGGTCTTTCTTTAATGGAGCTTTCCATGAAGGTTATTTGCCATGATTCCGCCGCGTTTGCAAGACGTCTTGGCGTATCAGACCTTTTTGAGGTTATTTAGTGCCTCAAGGCTGCTGATGCCTGTTTGTCAGGTTAGTTACCGCCGCCCGATACTCGGCGTTGGTGATATTTACGGCAGTCTATGATCACCTCTCTGCCTACCCTCCTTCTTTCTCATCCGGGCTTGGGACTGGCAATGGCGAAGTTGAAGCGGTTACCGTAGCCATATTAACGCTCGCAACATAAAATATCGCTCGCGAGCCGCCACCCCCGCTGCCAACGCAGCATCTCCTTCCTTTCTGGTAACCTCACTCACTCGCAGGAACACAACAACCCTCAAGGGAATTGTTATTTGGCTGCTGTATTCTGTAAGGTGGAGGTACATTCCCCAGTCGGGTAGCTTACAATTACGCTCCCTACCTCTCTTTTCGCCAGAGCTTCGTTTGTCAGTCGGCAGGGTGCACCACGTGCAGGTGAAGTTGGCTTTGGTTCAAAGATGTTTGTGAACCACTTACACCCCAAAAATGCATAGGTATTTATGTTATTTGTTCTTGAACTGGGATTGGATAGTCATGCATGGTCACCGTAATTCTTCACTAACATATTATGTTTAAAACTATTACCTGTGAAAAGATAAACCACAATCCGGATAATACTCGCTTCCGCAAGCCTCCACGACACAAATTCTCCCCATTTTAACTTAATTTCTTCAAAAATATCACGAAATCAAAAAACACTCCGCCATTAACGTCCGAGTCGGCGATTTCATGTGGGGTTGTCAGGTCAGGTGTACGTATTTCATACAAATAAAAGAAAACCTGTACGCCAATCGCAATTTTTTTGCGTTAATAAGGCTTTACACGTAGCAACAAATAATATTGCTTTAACATGTCGGTAATAAATTATTATTTATATTTAGAAACATTTTAGAAGTAAATATTTTTACTTCATTACATTACATCAATCGCATATTTTTCTACAATAAACGAAAGAATTGAAATCAACTTAACTCTGGCAACTCTGAGTCACTGTTAGAACGGGACACAGCGTTCAGTGGTTGCCCTCTCACTCTGCTTCATTATTATTTTACGCGCAACAAGACTCTTACGACCTTAGCATAAGGTTTTATTTTGTTTATTTTAGCTGCCAGATGCACAGATAGAGCTCATTCCTGTTGTACGTAGTACTTATTACTTCCATGGGTAAAATATCATATTTTACGTCATTTTCCGATATTTTATGTAAAATACGGTAACTTTCGGTAAAAAACGAATATTACACTGAATCACACACTTTCGTTTATCTGGCTAAGATAAGAAACTGTGTCCATAAATTAACATTTGCAGATGATATCGAAAATAAAACTTGAATTTGTAGTACAAGTAAGTTACAGTACAATATTGGTGATATAATCATTACAAAGAAATAATTATTTTCTATTTATTGATTAGTATTATGTAATAAGCAATATAATCACAAGGAATCGTAATTATGTTATAAGTCTGTAGGCAGCGGTAACCTTTTTCGCAACAATATGCACGTGGCATTTCAACTAATCAAAATTAAACATAGCAGTTACGTAATAAATTTCACCGTAATTTTACTCGTACCGTAATTTACAAGTGATCTTGGTAAAAGTACGTAATTTTACAACCCTACTTTTAACTGATTCCCTTATTTTCTTTTCTCACTTTAAAATCCTAAGCAATGGTTTTATTTATTTACGAAGGGAAAAATTATGTCTCATTACCTAAATTACATTTTTATTTTTGTTATTAGTTACAAAAGAGGTCTGTGAGGTCTCTCAGGTTTCTGGTACAGGCGTAAATCACCAGTTTAGGTTATGCCTCTTTGAGTATACTCAAAGTTATGCCTTGATCATTTGCTTTTATTACTTTGTTCTTTAAAAGTTCTTTTTTTATACAATCCTAATCTTTTCAGACAAGGGAAAGGAAATGACAATATTATAGCAGTTTTTAAGTTAGACTTTGGCAGTTTCTGGCCAACCTAAAATCAGGATTTGAGATGGTCACACTGCTTGCAGGCTTGGCAATAATCATTATTACTCTACTCTGTGGCAATAATGCTGGGCGGGGGTAGGTAAACATCTTCAAACCCAAAGAGTAGAGTAAGTATACGGTTCAAACCTCAAGACTAGTGAACCTTGTGAGAGCGCTTGTGTTTTTACCACAGACATTCAAATGTATAATTGAATGTCTGTGGTTTTTACACAGTTTTTCTCAATTTAATGTATAAAAGTCAAAGTCAAAATATCTTTATTCCTTGGACTTTATAAAGCACTTAGAAACGTCATACAAACTAAATATAAGAAACATGTGTAAATCATTACTACTCTAAATCCGCAGAGCTTAGATTCACTTTCATCACACTATCTTGAATGTGAAAGTGAATTTAAGTGCCAGTTCCGGCGACGGGGCTTCTTGAGAAGAACTGGCAAGAAACTCAAGGCCGACTCTTTTAATTGCCAATATCGTTACATTAAATACAAATACAATCATTAATATAACAAGAGCAATTCATTTCCAAATACTTTTATCATTTATGTAATCTGAGATACAATAGTAAGCCTTTTGACATAGTCTAGTTTTGATAAATCTTTTAAATTTACCCATGGATAATTTAAACGCGTCATTTGGAAGTTTATTGTAGAAGCGTATACATTGACCTGGGAACGAGTTAGAGATTTTATGGAGCCTAGTAATATGCATAGCGAGTTTGTTTTTATTTCTTAAATTTAATTGATGGAGATCACTGTTTTTCCTAAATTTAGTTTGATTTTTATGAACGTAAATAAGATTTTCATAAATATATTGAGAATGTAATGTCATAATATTTATCTCTTTAAATTTATTTCTCAGTGTCTCCCTGGGACTCATCATATAAATAGCACGGATAGCTCGCTTCTGGAGCACAAAAATTGAGTCTACATCCGCAGCACTACCCCAAAGCAATAAACCATATGACATAATGCTGTGAAAATAGCTAAAATAAACTAAACGCGCAGTGTCAACATCAGTCAGTTGACGTATTTTCCTTACGGCGTAAGCTGCTGAGCTGAGTCTACCTGATAACGTTTCTATATGTGGGCCCCATTGTAATTTAGAGTCTAATGTTATCCCAAGGAAGACAACCTTATTGACCAATTCCAATCTCTCATTGTCCATCACCACACTGGTTTTTACTTGTTTCACATTTTTTGTAAAAAATCTAACATATTTGGTTTTACTACCATTTAAAAGTAGGTTATTAGCACTAAACCAGTTTACTATTTTTGAAAGAGCATTGTTTACATCGTCAATTTCTGATTGTTGTCTATTTACCTTAAAAATTAAAGAAGTGTCATCTGCAAACAATACTATTTCGTGATTATTCTTTACAAGATGAGGTAGATCATTAATGTACACGAGAAACAGGAAAGGGCCCAAAATAGAGCCTTGTGGCACCCCCATCGCTACAGTTGATCCATGTGATCGCTTTCCATTAACATCTACTTTCTGAACCCTATCACTCAGATAAGAAGTAAGAAGATCAAGAGCGATGCCTCTTATACCATAGTGGTGTAGTTTTCTGACCAGAGTATTTATAATGATATTGATTCATAATAGAGATATACAGTTCGGGAAACATAAGTTGAACCAAAATGGTGGTCGTCCGCGCAGGTACATTTAAGGAGAAAAAGTGTTAGACGAATGCTCCGCGGTTGCCTGGGAAATAGTAATGTGAGTTGTCGTGTGAAAGTGATTTTGTCGTATTTTTTTTATGAAGTGTAAAAATTGAGTTAAATCATATAATTAAACGCAAGTTAAACGGAAAACCAAATTTCAGTAAAAAGAATCAAACAAAACTGGAGTGTCGGGTCGCTACGTATTTTAATAAATATATCAGCTATAGGATTAATAATAAAAATTTAATACCAAAAAAAGTTTATGTACTAGGTACATGTTTAATCATTGTCACTCATTGGCATGACACGTTTTATATAATTTGCGAGTGGTATGGCACCAGAACTTGGGCCAGGAGTTGCGTCTTTTCCATCTTTAAGGAATCTAATTCAGTATCACTGCTGTCGGAATCTCTAACTCGTATTATAAATTCTTCCGTCATTTTATCGATGACGTGGTCGCTTTTAACGTAAGCATCTTCAATTGTCTTGACTTATTATGATCACAATCACAATTCACAGGAATAGGAAATGTCAAACAATTGAAAATTTAGTGCGCGATTGTACTCTAAGGCCGCGCGAAGCGTGCGGGGGCGGCGAGGGGTAGAGTGCTACTGCGTGGGGGTTAGCGTCACCGCGTTGCTATAGTTACGATCGGCCCCTCGCGTCGCACCTCGTACCTCATTACGTTTGGTTCAAGTTATGTTTCCCCGTTTCCCGTACTATACGTAATATGGTGCAAGTACTGTCATAATTTGAGTCGGGGCTGTCGAGTCATTCCACGGAGTCATGCAAAATAGCCACAGAAATAAAAAAACAGGTAGAAATCGTATGACGACCTATTAGTAAGAAAACCTTTGTCGCCAAACTCACACATGTAAAGCAAAATGTTAACGTGTTACTACATGCATGTTTGTGCTATGATTGGTCTAAAAATACTGTAAAAAATGACATATATACAAAAATATGTTAGTTTAAATTCAACCTTATGCAGTTATGACACGGTTCATAAACAATTAAATCCCGAATAAGCATCTAGTGAGCAATAGCTGTACTTCTTATTCTGTCAGATTCTAAACAGTATAGCTAATCGACGCAAGGTGGCGCTACTAATATTGATTTTAATATTATGACTTCTGTCCTTGACTAAAGGCTGATATTTGAATGACCGTACTGCACGAATGTCGATATCACTACTTTTCGAAGTGATGTAGTAATGAGGAACACCAAGTATCACCGAGTACTGCTACCGGATTAATGAATATCTACCTATTATAATTTTTGGTACCATAAAATTGAATATTTTTACAATCTTTTCTTCAGCTTACAATGTATGTATATCAGTATGTAACAATGTTTGTTCGGGTGGAATGCATTCGGGTGGTGCAACTTAATTTTGAGACAGATTTTCAACCGATTGAGCTGAAATTTTGTAGTACACGTTTGTTTGGATGACAATGCATGATAAACGTAAAAGCTGCCGTAGAAGCTTGTCCCAAAAAATATTTTTTTGAAAAAACTTATTAATTATGATGATATATGATGATGATAGGTGAAATCATACTTCACACTAATAATTATAAATGCGACAGTTTGTGAGGATGTTTAGAACTTTGTGACTCGATCAGACTAGATGAAATTTTGCACAAATATAGATAGTCTGGATTAATATATAGGATACTTTATATGTGACAACGAAGTGCTACGCGAGCGAAGCCTCGCGCTACAGCTGGTTTCTTATGCCTGCCTATATTTATTTATAATTTATAACATTTCTTACAATTTATTATATTATGTTCATAATTATGATATAATATTTTTTCATAATTCAAAAATTATACTGTTTCAATATCGTGATGGGAGTAAATAATCAAGTAAATAAATACTGACGATACATGAGTCACATCACTAATCGATTAACGCTAGAATGTTCTAAACAAGAGACGAGGAGTGCGTTAGAAATTTGACCTTAAAATTAAACGCATAAAGGTTACTTTAGTTTGTTCGCGTTTGTGCATTTTATTGAATATGCTTAAATTCTATTAAATAATGAAAATAATGAGAAATATTACTTACCGATGGTATGAAATGCCACCATTAGACACATTATTTTTGCTACTATTATCCTTACACGATAATATGGCACAAGAAGGCATTTTTATATTTTTTTTCTATGATTGTTTCCGCGGCTGTGACAAATGACGACTGAGATATGCGACGATCGAGATATGCCAAATTGGAGTATATTGACCTACGCGGGTAACGCCCACTTGTTATTTCTAGTCCTTTTTTATTTCTGTGAAAATAGCAGTACAATTGTACTATCGGTGACTTTTCGCAAATAATGTAGTCGATTCCTTCCCCCGCTCCCCGCGTACTGAGCGGCACGTATTTTGCTTATGCTCCGTGTCACTAGTTGAAATAAATAACTAAACATCGAGATTACAAGATTAAATTTATATCTATCACAAGTTAATAGTAATACATGCAAAATGGTATAATATTTTTTATAAAGTGAATAGTACAGTGAAGTAAATTTGCATAAAACTAACAATCAAAACATCAAGATTTACATTTATTTGTGTGGTGATAGTGAAAAAAGTGTATCGTGCGATCAGCTGTGACTCAGCTGACGAGTTTATCTACGGTCAACGACCTGGCCTCAACGAAAGTATTCAAACATTTCGCTCAGTAATGTTAATGGCTAGTTGGCGTATTGGATAGTGTTCCAGCATATTACATGTACGGATCCCGGTTCGAGCCGCAATAAGAGCTTACAAAAAAAAAAAATATTTTAGAATTTTGAGATTATTTTTGACATATTGAGCTTATTTTTTGACATATTGAATTTATAATTTTATTACTTGACATATATATACCTATATATATTTTTATAAGATTTATACGTTTTCCTATTACAAAAATGAGTTTCATATTGGATAACGTAACGTATCGACGTACACGCGCTCATTCTGATTCTAACGATATCAGTTTACAAATCGACGAAACGATCAATCACACATCAAATAGTCTACCAAATTTATCAGATGATGTTGACGATCAGATACAAAAACTAAAAGAACAAACAGAATATTTATCATTGCAATTGAAAAGTGCACATAGTGAAATTGAATCTCTCTCATTGGAAAACATAAATCTTAAGCGGGAAAATGAAGAATTACAAAAAAAAAATGATTTATTAAAAAAAATCACTAACAGTCCAGTTAAAAGGCCTAATACTCCAAAGCCTCAGAAACAACAACTATCAGTTAATACTAGAAACAAACAAACGCAGACTGTTACTAAATATAAAGACACGATACTGGACACTCGTGGCACAACTAGTGGCAAAAATGACGCAATGAATTTAAGTCCAAACTTAACACAAACAGAAAAAAAATTGAAGGAAACACAAATTAAACATAAAATTTGCATTTTAAGCTCAAATAACAATAATAAGATATTACAAATAGCAAAAAATGAGTTCGACACATACAAAATATGCCATTACTTATCACCCGGCTGCGGATTACGGCGTTTACTTGATGGGATAGAAGAAAAGTTGCAGGACTTCACGGATCGGGATTACTGCGTTGTAATGATAGGAGAAGAAGATTTCAACACTGCAAATAACTTTTTTGATTTGATATTTTATGTTAGAGAAACATTGACTAAAATTACTCATACGAATATAATTTTGTGCGTACCTACCTATAAATGTAGTAAATATTCTAATTTGTATAATTGGAGAATAACTAATTTTAATAATTTAATTTACCTGGACGTAATGACAAATGAATATGCATACATACTAGATTCAAATTTAAACCTAAGTTATGATCACAAGATGTTTCATATACAAACAGGTAGAGCAAATAATTATGCAATAAAGCAAATTTTCAGTGATTGTCATGATTGTATAAATATGATCGATGAACATTACTCTCACGGTTCTGTAGAAGATGCACAATCGCAAAATTTTTTTCGTTGACAACCACATTTATATATTGCATCAAAACATAGCTGGACTAATTAACAAATCCAACAATTTAACAATATGTTTACAAGAACTGTTGGAACAAAATATTGACGTCGACGTTATTTGTGTAACTGAACACTTTATTATGTCTGGCTACGAGGGGTTCTTATCGGTACCTAATTATAATTTAGCGGCATGTTTTAGTAGACAAAATTGCAAAAGAGGGGGCTCATGCATTTTAGTAAAAAAAGGGCTACAATGGAAAGTAATATCTAAGATAGGAGACCTTTCGGTGCCTGGAGTGTTTGAATGTTGCGCAATAGAGTTGCTTATGCATGATATTGTAATAGTTTGTATATACAGAGTTCCAAAATACTGTAATTTGAATATATTTTTTTATAAATTGGAAAGTTTATTAAATTTAATTATTAACTCACGAAAGAGAATTGTAATAACTGGCGATTTCAATATTGACGTTTTAAAGGAGAATGATATCACGAAACAGTTTGAATGTCTATTACTAAGTTACAATCTTGATCTCGAATTACGGCAACCAACTAGAATGAAAAGTAAAACTTGTATAGACAATTTTGCACACAATTTTGGTAAAAAATGTACGACTAGAGTACTAGAATTGGGACTCTCCGATCATACGTCACAGTTACTGCGCTGTCCAGTCAAAAGAAATTATAAAATTAAATCATGGAAAATTAAACGACGCGACTATTGTACTGAAAATATGATTAAATTTAAAAATTGTATAAAATCTGTTAAATTTTCCGAAATTTATGAAACTGATGATCCAAATGAGGCATATAATATATTCTTTGACTACTTCATTTTATTTTACGATCTGTGTTTCCCGTATAAATCAATAACCGTACAGTTACGCCACAAACCAAAGTGGATATCCCGTGGTATCAAAATTTGTTCGAAAAGGAAACGAGAACTCTTGTGGCGATATCGACGTAAACCAACAAATTCAAATAAAACTGATCTGCTGAATTATTCGCGCAAACTAAAGAAAATTGTATACCTTACGCAACGGGCTCAAAATAATTATAAAATTGGCATATCTACAAACAAGTCGAAAACAACTTGGCAAATAATTAATAATGAAAAAAATACACCAAAAGATGACATACATGTGATAACTAAAGATAATGAAATCCTCACAGGTCCACAGGCCATCTCAAATGCTTTCAATGACTTTTTCGTTGATAAAGTTACACCTCTACTTACTGCAGGCAATAAAGTCACGAAGCTTATTAAAAAAAGGAATTCCTCAATGTTTTTGGCCCCTAGCCTTCCCTGTGATATTTTTGACATAATAAAAAATTTGAAAAATACAACCAGTGTAGGACACGATGGCGTAACAACAAAGGTTATAAAATTTGTAGCAGAATTTATCTGCACTCACCTTTCTCATATTATTAATTTATGCATTCTGAAAGGTATTTATCCGGAAAAATTGAAAATATTAATATTAAAGCCATTATTTAAAAAAGGCGATAAAAAGCAAATGGAAAATTACAGGCCGATAGCGTTACTATCTGTATTTTCAAAAATTTTTGAAAAGTACATCTCTACTCAGCTTAATTGTTATTTTGAAAAAAATACTATACTGGCAACAGAACAAAAAGGTTTTCGGCAAAAAAAAAATATTAACATGGCAATTTATGACTTTCTGAACATAGTTTTCAGTAATATAGATAAAAGATCTCCTGTATGCTCCATCTACTGTGACATGACGCAGGCATTTGATTATGTAGACCATACCATATTGGAGCAGAAACTCGATGCTTACGGTATTCGTGGCAATGTACTAAACTTAATAAAATCGTATCTTGTGGGCAGGAAACAATTTACTAAAGTCATAAAAATCAATCACTCTACAAAAATGGAAGAATGCTTTACATCAAATGAACGCACAGCTTTGTATGGTGTCCCGCAAGGAAGCGTTCTTGGACCGTTGTTGTTCATTATCTACATAAACGACTTGCCTGAGGCAACTGATCAACCTATGTGCCTTTTTGCTGATGACAGCACCGTTACAATTGAATGCAAAAATATTGACAATTATGAAAATGACATTAAGGATGCTATTCACAACATAATTCAATGGTTAAATAATAATAATTTAAAAATTAATCTCAATAAAACCAATATTATGCATTATAATCAAAGAATTCGGAAAGAAAGTGACATCAAAGTATCTTATTTAAATGACGTAATTAAAGAAATAAATAACACTAAATTTCTCGGCTTAGTTATTGACAAACAGCTAAACTGGAAAACTCATACAGATGAGCTTGCCAAGAAATTGCACAAAACAGCATACGCACTGTCGAGACTTACACCCGTTTTGGATGCCCATGCGTTACTAACGGCTTATCACGGTATTGCGGCATCAAAATTAAGATACGGTATTATTTTTTGGGGGAACTCTACGAATAAAGATCACATCTTTAGAGCCCAAAAAAGATGCAAGGGCTATGTTTAATTTAAAATCGACAGACAGCTGTCAACCATATTTTAAAAAATATAATATTCTGACAATGCCCTCTATATACATACTCGAAGTAGCCATGTTTGTCAAACAGAATCCTCACTTGTTTTCACGACCGTCTGATAAGGTTCAGCGCAACAGACGTGATGATCATAAGATTTGCGTTAAAAAATCTAACACGAAACTTTTACACAGCAGTATATTTTGTATGGCACCAAAAATATATAACAAACTGCCAAAATTAATGAGACAATTGCCAATCAAGATATTTAAACAAAAGTTAACCAAATTGTTATTAGATAAATGTTATTATGCGATTTCTGACTTTATGGATGATAAATATTGACTTCTAATTATTTAATATTGACATGACATCATTTTCCTTTTATAATTTTAAATTACTTTTGAATATTATTATTGTATTATTAATATTGTTTTAAATACTGACATATTATATTCACAACAATTTTATTGTATCAATGAATTTTGCACGCCATACTCTGGCCAAACATGTTGAGACAAAAGTTTTTGTAACACCACCTGCATGTATTTTCTCTATATCACATGTTTAAAGCAAATAAATATATCTTTATCTTTATCGATACCAGATACCTGACAATATTTCTCGGCATATCCCTGAAGCTGGGGATAAGAAAAAGAAATAATAAAAGACGGACTCTAATGGATATTGATTCCAGAGTCGTAAAGAAACCAACCTCAAAAAATTTCAAATTATTTTTTTTATTTTGAGACTTGAGTGCAGAAATTAGTTTGAAAAATAAATTAAAAACAATTTCTTGCTCTAAAATGCTACGTAACATAGTGAAAAAGTATCATAATAACATTTATTTTACGACATTAATTCAAAGGCGAACGTTTTTATCAAATGATTATAAATGTAGTGAGGCCTGGGGTGAACAAATTTCATCTCCTCTAATAAGTAAAATAAAACTTAATGATTTTTTTAATACGCTAGATCAAAATTATGTTGCTAAGGGCGTCATTAGTGCCATTGATGTAGATATTTTTGCTAATGCCATAAAAGATGCTACATATTTAGAAGAGCTACGAGATCTAGTACATAAACTGAGACTTTCTGCGGAAACTGGTAATATGTTAAATTCTACACAACATGCAATCGTCAGAAATTTTATTCTATTTGACCGTGTTCAGGAATTAATTGACATCTTAAAGGATCCCCTCAATTATGGCGTATTCTTAGATGATTACGCTGCCAACATTTTATTAGATAAATTGATAACTTCAGCTAGTTATGAACTTGCTGCGAATGTAGCATCATTAATAATGCTTCAAGAAGATTATAGGAATGAAATTACTTGTGCTCTGTGTCAATATGCTGCCTTCAAGTATATACAAAGCCATTACAAACCTCCGTTAACTGTGCTTGAGGAAAAAAACAAGAAAGTAGAAGAAATAAAAATCAGAGTGAAATTTATTAGAAATCCTTATTTTGATGACCATTTTGATATTAGAAGCCTTTATGCATTGTCAGGGAAAACATTAGCATGGGTTTCAAAAAAGTACGAAAATAATTTAAATATTAATTTGCAAATTATTGGATGGTTGGCATACAAGAAGTATGATATGTTGATAGAATTATGCAAATCGTTTACTGAAATATCATCATCAAAGGTTTATCCTGAAGTAATTGAATTAATAAAAAGAGACTGTAATGATACAGAAGAGGAATCCAAAGCATGCTTAAATGAATGCATATCCAAATTGAGTAAAATAGAACGTGCAGAAGTAACCCTAGAGGAGTCGTTGCAGATTGTTATTGAAAATGCCATCAATAAAACTCAAAGTAAAGATATATGTGAACAACAAGAGGTATGTTATTAATATTTTAGTTTAGAAACAATACCACTTTCACATAATATAGTAAAACATCCTTACGTAAATGTGAAAGTGTGTTTGTCCTTGTTTCACATCAAAAGTAACCAATGGATTGCCATGATTTTTTAACAGGCATAGTTTAAGGTCTGGAGAGTGACATAGGCTACTTTTTTCCTGGAAAAACATATTCTCAGGGGAAACTGGGTTTCAATAAATATCTTTAAACGGAAAAAAATTCCTCCCCGCCTAGGTAGGTTTTGAACCCACTACTACCTCTCGATTGCCGACTACATAGGCGGGGAGGTAAAATTTTTCTTATAAAATATTTATTATAGTAAATATTAATTCGATACAGTATATTGTTGAAGATAAGTTAGCTATTGTAGTGTGAAGCTTGAATGGATCCAGTAATTCGTACTACAAAATGGCAATCAACCTAATGGGATTTCGGAGGACTACTATTCTTATACTATGGATTAAACCTGAGCCAGTCCTTCAAGTATACCAATGACAATCTGTTTGTTTATTTCAGTTATTTAAAAAATGGGCTGAGATCAGACAACAAAAACTTGAAGAACAGACAAAGCGATTGGATAGAGCTAAGAGGACGGAATTAATTGTAGAAAAACAAAACGAATTGAAGACAGAGGAGCAGAAATTGTGGTTCTTTGAAAATGAAGACAGTATTGACCTACAAATAGAAGAGAAAGAAAAGCTCAAGGATCCCACCTCTGTGCGAGAAAGTGTATCAAAGACATCTGATGAGAATTATATACCACCTGAAATATTGCCTAAACGTAACTAACTTTAGAAATAAAACATAGTTGTATAAACTTATTGTTTTAATTGTACTATAAATAACAATATACTGTATTTATAGTACTTTAATTTTATAATGTTGCTTAACAAGACAACTTTTATTGGTCATGGGCAGACTCATGCTGCATTCGTGCGAGATCAGTGTGAATCTTCTGTAAGGTGTCTTCAGTTTTTTTGGCTTTTTCAGTTTTAATATTATCTTCTAAATCTACTATATCTCTGGCTATAGTGCCAGTATCATTCACTAGGGACACAATGGTGTTGCACTCAGAATGCAAGAGTGCCAATAATTTGTATGCTTTTTTTGCTTGGTCATCTTTCTTAGCATCCTGAAAAAAAATACATTACAGTTGCATGTGTATAGTGCTCAGCAACACTGTTTGTATAACTTAGACTAAACTATGCCTGTTTTTGATATCACTAATATCAAAAACAAGCTTAGTTTAGTCAACGCTTGTAGTTTTGACCACGTGAAAATAATTCTTGTTCACCGAAAATAAATGAAGTAATACTTATTTATGCACGCTTGACTTGGGGAGTAAGCCGGTGAATGCGTGAAAATGGGGACGTTACGAAAAGTGTGATCGGGCGAGGCGAATGGAAGTTGAGAGGAAGATATAAGTAGAAGTTTTACTTCAGGCGTGTGGTCTAAAGTACACTCGTTTTTTTATCAAGGATAAATATTTAAAGAAAAAATATATTTGTTTAGTATGAAAAAATATTACGCAATAGGTAATAAATTTGTTTATATCGAACAAATACATTTTTTTATGTAAGACCAATGAAAATCAGTTTAGAGGTTTTTTTAAAGATTGTTTCCTTATCACAAATTTAATACTACTACAACTACAACAATAGCCAGAATAAAATGTTAAATAACAAACGATTTTTAACAATATTTTGAACGTGAAAGTATTACGTAAGATGAATTTATCTACCTATTTTTAGTCGCACTTATCTACGATAGTTGAGTATAATAAAATTTCTACTGAATTTGCAAAAAACAATTGACATAAGTACATTGCTGTCGTAATGTCTATTATCCCCTGCCCTCCATATCATTAAAAATGGGTAAAGCGATAACCCCACCACCTCATTTTTTTGCTGGCGTAATACTTTAAGAAAAAAATTGTAGTACTATTTTTTTCTGATTAAATTCATCGTTAGTTCCAAGGCACCCGTAATTTTACCCCTGTCACTGTAGTGCACTTCACTGTTCATTGCCTTTTTGGTGGTCGCGGCTGTTAATCCAGGCTACACAGGAGACACAGTGGTGGGCCTCTCCCGTTAGGTACGTATCTATTTTCTCGTGATTGTATTGTATTCCTGGATATGTTATGAGATCTGATAATAAGTTATACAGATAGTATACGATATAGGTACTGTCTTGACTTTTGAATAATAAGTTATCGTACGAACACAATATAATATGCTACTTATATGACATTATTTTTTTGATTTTTTATGTAAGGACGTCACAGTAATATATACCATACTATATAATAATAATAATATAATAATAATCATTTATTTCGGAGTATAAATCCATATTTCAGTTAGTAACAATTCAAGTTATGTACTTATGAACTAGTGTTAGTAAGAAATAATAACAAAAAACCAAGCTTATTTTGCGGCACGGTTTGAAGGTGCCACATGGATATTGGTCCAGTGTTTGAGGATTGTCCCATCAAACCTTTCTGCTACAGTTCTTATAATTATATACCTACAAAAGAAATACTTCGATGGCGTAAAGCTTCTCGAGATGTGATAACTTGAAAATCACAATGTTTGGACTATCAAGAAATCGCTCCATATAAAAGGGCACCACCTTCACCTTCCTTCCATTTTAATATTTATTATATTCTTTGACGTTTGGTCTCCGAGGTACTTACTTTAAATAAAGTTTCATCAGCAATAGAAAAACATCTCTCCAGTTGGCCTTCCAGCGAGTTAATTTCCTTTTGTAGTTGTCTGGTATCATCTAATATTTTTTTTATTTCCATATTTTGTTTGTCAACATTACTTATAATTTCTAAAATTCTTTTGGTATATATTGACCTGCAATATAATTATTATAAGCCGTTACTATTTATACATGTGTATAAATAATATTAATGGCTCGATAGATTTGGCTTTTTAATGTTCCTCCGAATAAGGTTTTGACAATTGAAATGATAGGTATAGTGCCACAAACTTATCTGGCCCGGTGGCGGGGGCGGTGCGATCGACTTAAGTGTTGCCATTAAACGAAATGCCGCCCGTTTTAGAGGAAACATAAAAATCTAAGAAATATATACACTGTTAAAATAATAGCATTGATATACTTATTAATTGTGTTGTGTGGTGTTTCAATTAAATATCAATTGCCTTCTATTTTTTGTTGATTAGTTTTAAAAATGCACCACGTTATGTCGCGATCATAGCTATTATATAATATTAGAGAGTTATAATATTGCACAGAAACAACTCGTTGACGATTTTTTTTATTGTAAGAAATGAAATATGTGTAGAAAAAGATAATATGTATTTAAAAAATATACACCTCAATGCAATGTGCATACGCGGTAAGTAAATTAATTGTACCTGGCAATACTACATTTCAAGATGGCGGCTTTAGTTCTAAATTTGGCCACCGGGTCAGATAAGTTTGTAGCACTGTACTCGAAAAATTGGAAGTTTCTAAAAACAAACTATTTTTCCATTAGAATTGGACAGATCGTATGTCAGATCGGATAGTTCTAATATAAACAAACAAACCTTTTGTTTCCCCCCTTTAATTTTTCGTAATTACTTTTCAATTGATTCCTTAATTCCTCTTTTTTATCATACTCCTCCTTCATTTCTTTGGCATTGCTTTTTAATCCGGTTAATATTTTTTTACACCTTGTTCTTTCAGACTGAAATAATTAAAATTATTTTAAATGTCATATATACGGGGTGACTGGAACTGAACCCGCCATAGCAAATCCACATACACAGATCATTTGCTAATTATTGGACCTTACTTTCCGTAACTAAAGTTTTATAGTTTAGGAAATAATCAATTTTGTAGGGTTCCGTAGCCAAATGGAAAAAACGAAACCCTTATGGATTCGTCATGTCTCTGTCTGTCCGCCCGTATGTCACAGTCACTTTTTTCCGAAAGTATAAGAACTATACTGTTGAAACTTGGTAAGTAGATGTATTCTGTGAACCGCATTAAGATTTTCATACAAAAATAGAAAAAAAAAACCAATAAATTTTGGGGGATCCCCATACTTAGAACTGAAACTCAAATATTTTTTTTTCATGAAACCCATACGTATGTGATATTGAGGTGTCTAATATCATTCATTTCTAAACTGTATAATAATAGTTTGCGCGAGAGACACTTCCAAAGTGGTAAAATGTGCCTTTCATTCAATCAACTCAAATAAAAAACATTTAATTTCATAAACATAAACCTAATAATAAATCTGTAATAGGTGCCTTAGTAAATAATAATTATAATTCGCGCGGGGCGTGTGGATATGGAGAATGAGAAAAGTATGAATTGTTGTTGAGTGTGTAAATTTGAAAACTCATGAAGCTTATGACTTGTAGTACGAGCCTTGCATCTACGGCGATTGTAATAATAAAGGTACAGAGTCCAACATGTAAAGCTTCACGAGATCTTGACTGTACAATAAATAAAATAGAATCTCTAGTTGGGGCAGCTGCCCCTCCCTCCTTGGCGACGCCCTTGATCATGTTTACTTATCAATAACTTAATAAAAAAAATACCCTATTATTAAAACATCGACCAAAGTTACAACGAACTACAAGAACTTTTATAATTTATGTTACTTGCTGCTACGGAACCCTTCATGGGCGAGTCCGACTCGCACTTGGCCGCTTTTTATAATTTATAGACATTTTTCCATAAATTACAATTGTTGCAAAGGCTTACCTTTGCAACAATTGTAATTTAAAACAAATGTAAAAATTTTAACCTTTAAGCATTTGTAATTTGTTTATTTTTCATTTTTTTGTAAGTTTTTCTTTTATTATTTGTTGATTATAAACAGTGGCGGACTAAGGCTAAAGCGGGCCCTAGGCAACAATGTATTTCCGGGCCTAAGAAAGAAGTTTTCACTTCAAAAATAAAAATTAAAAAACTAACTTTCTGGCCACAAAAATGACGGGCCCTAGGCACGTGCCTAGGTTGCCTAGGCCTTAGTCCGCCCTGGTTATAAACATTTGTGATTAAAATACATCCAAATTTCCTTGAAACCAGAGTAATAAAATAAGAAATAACGGTTTAAAAAAAGAATTACTAAAAAAAGCAGACTGCGATCGAATTCAACCGGAAATAAAAAAAAAACAGCGATGTTTAAATAATTTATTTTACTTCATTTTATTTTTATTATTCGCTGGAAAGGTTATAAGCTAAAGGAGTTACTCAGCGACCCCAAATTTGCAACGAAAAGTTAAATAATATTTAGATTACCGTTGTTATTTTATGTTTTTCAGTTTTATTTATTTTGATATATGCAATGTCACTTTCACAGTAAATACATATAATGACACCTCTCAAGCTAAAATCCATCGAGCCGTCCAGACTGCGGCGCGCATTTGCATTTCAACCTGGCGCCAAAAATCCGCCATTTCGATTTTTTTTCATTTTGACGTTCCCAGTGTCACTCTCACAGGGAAATCTAACGACACCTCTCAAGCTAAAATCCATCCAGCCATTCAGGCTGCTGGGCGTGCCAAACAATTATACATACTCTCGAAAAACATAACCCTCCTTCTGTCGCAGTCGGGTAATTAGCTAGACATCGGTAGGATTTTCAGGTCAACCATAGTCATTTTGATCAAAGTGAACGTGCCAAATGAAAGGATGAAGCGAACTTCGCAAACCAGTTTTTGCAAATTTATGAGTAGGTATTAAATAAAAGAAATTAAGTGCTGAGTGTAGTTCATTGATATTTAGACCATGCTTATGTACCGAACGGACATATTTGGAGCATGCGTTGCAATGAGGTTCCCAGCGCGCGAGCCCTAGGTATAGTGGTTCGCACACCTAAAATTGTCACATATTAGGCGGGCCATATACCTGGGGCCTACTCTGAAGTGAAAATAAATACGATTACTTGGCCGAAAATTACCATTTTTTTTAATTCCTTTTTTATTAACTGATGTACTTAGCAAACACATAATGAAACTTACCTCAGACAGAGCCATACTGTTTCTAGCTTTATCTATTTCAGCTTTGAGAGTCAAATTCCTTGATGTTAACTCTTCACTTTTCTTATGCAGCATATTGATATTGTTTTGAACTTTTTCCATAATATTTTGTATTGCGTCATCGCCCTCAATATCAGTCAAACCTATGCTATTTAGGATATTTTGGACATTTTTCATTTCTCCTTCAACTCTTTCACATGACTTTATGGCCTGTAATAACATCAGATTTAGTTCAAATGTGTTTTAACAATAAAATGTAGGTACTATCGAAACAAAAGAATTAAAATCTAGATCAATTTGACGTTCTAGAAAGGCCAATAAAATGTTTACAAAATCACCATTTGGCCCCTAGGATAAGAAAATTTGAGAATTTATTTGGCGATCTACTAAAGTATGTTTCCGAAGACATTTTAAACCAAAAACGGTGAAACTGTGGAAACAATTTCCCTCAGCAGTATTTCCGAACAATTACGATTTGGGAGCATTTATGAATTAAGTCTTTATTTCCCTTCAAAGGCTGGCAACGTATCAGCGACCCCTTGGTGTTGCTAATCTCCATCCTGTTCAACTGCGGGTTGATGGAGACCAGAATTTGAAGCCGCCTAAAGGCCACTGATTTGGCACGACCGTCTGATTTGACTTGAATGACAACCGCTGAAACTGGCGGATTAACGTGCCCTCTGAAGTACGGAAAAGCTCGAGAGTAATAAACCTATCCACGGTCAGCCTACAGTCAACGTTGCCTAACTTGCGTGTGTGATTAGGCTGACACACAACGATGCTATTGATGTCCTCTTTTAATTAATTAAACGTCATCTAAAAATTCCCTGATGATGATGCTGATTCCAACCCTCCTTATTTTTTTTTATACTACGTCGGGTGGCAGACAAGCATACGGCCCGCCTGATGTGAAGCGGTTACCATAGCCATATTAACCTTTTAAACGCTTTACTTAATAACACTTGTCGTGCCCCCAGCGCCAGGCACAGTAAAACGATAAATAAATACCTACAACTAATAGAGATGTTCAGTATATATATCGATATTGGAAATGCATCTCTTTCGAACGCTTACAATTTAATTTAAATATCTTAACATATAGAAAGCGTTACTTTGTAATTTAATAATTTTATATATAACACAGTAGAACCTCTATAAGTCGAACCTCGATAAGTCGAAAACCTCTAAATCTCGAAGAAATGTTCAGAGGCCCGATTCTCGTAATGAAATTCCCAACGGCACCGGAACGACTTGGTCTCGTCCCTCTTTGGTTTATCTATTTTACAACGTGCCAGAGAGGGAGCGGGCGAAGTCGTTACGATGCCGTTGAGAATTTTATTACGAGAATTGGGCCTCTGTTCCCTTCCCTTCAAACACCAAAACCTCCATTACTCGAAATCTCAACTCTCTATTAGTCGAAATAATCACTGAGAATTTTGGGGTGTAAGTGGTTTATCAAGATCTTTGAACCAAAGCCAACTTCACCTGCACGTGGTGCACCCTGCTGACTGACAAACGAAGCTCTGGCGAAAAGAGAGGTAGGGAGCGTAATTGTAAGCTACCCGACTGGGGAATGTACCTCCACCTCACAGAATACCGCAGCCAAATAACAATTCCGTTGAGGGTTGTTGTGTTCCTGCGAGTGAGTGAGGTCAACAGAAAAGAAGGAGATGCTGCGTTGGCAGCGGGGGTGGCGGCGCGCAAGTGATATATTATGTTGCGAGCGTTAATACGGTTACGGTAACTGCTTCACATCAGGCGGGCCGTATGCTTGTCTGCCACACGACGTAATATAAAAAAAAAAAAAAAAAAAGTGAGTCCCTCCAAGCCATTTTGATACCTATTTTCCCTCCATAACTCGAAAAATTACTTGTATTAGTAAGTACTTTGGTAAAACAATGAAACAAAAGCGTATAAAGAAAATTGTATCGATGACACTTATGAAACACGTATAATGCAGCACAACACTAATGGAAAATTTCAGAAGGCGGCACTCTTTTATGACGTCAGAAGCGAGCGTGTTTCTCCGCTCGTGGCTACAGGAATACTTACAACATTCGTTCAAAAACATGCAGACTAGGGATGGGAATTGTCAATTCAGTTTTGTTCATTCTCTGACAGTTTTGGGCTTTATTCATTTAAAACAAAATAAAATAAACTCATTTATTTCTACAGTAACAATTGCTTTATTTGTTTTATAATAAATAAGTCAGTATAAACAGAAATAGTTTGATTTATGTGGATTTTTGTATCTGTCAATCATTGTTTATGCCCCATCCCTACTAACGGAATTTTCCGGCCGTGGCGCTAGACATCAATACACTTTTCTAAAAATACTATCAGTAATTTATTTAACTTTAGACATTAATTTTAAGTCCTATAATAAAGAAACTTAAGTGTAATCAATTGTAAATAATAACTTCATTATCTATTTATCAAGTAATGAACACTATTTTTATATAATACAGAGCTATTAAACAAAAAGGCAGATTTACTGAGTAGTGGTATTTGAGCGTAAAAATCCGTCCTTGGCGAAATGGGCACGAAAATATTTGGCGGATTAATCCGCTCGTGGCGGTTAAAGGGTTAACGCCGCCACCCCCGCTGCCATCGCGGCATCTCCTTCCTTTCTGGTGACCTCACCCACTCGCAGGAACACAACAGCCCTCAAGGGAACCGTTATTTTGCTGCGGTATTATGTGAGGTGGAGGTACATTCCCCAGTCGGGTAGCTTAAAATTACGCTCTCTACCTCTCTTTTCGCCAGAGCTTCGTTTGTCAGTCAGCAGGGTGCACTGCGTGCAGGTGAAGGCTTTGGGTCAAAGATGTTGATGAACCACTTACACCCCAAGATTCTACTTAAACCCCCTTATGGTGCGTTTACACGTTAGCATTCTACGGGCACGAGCGAGTAAACAGGTAGCACGCACCCGCGTTCGTGCTTGTGATCGTGAATCCCGTGCGCATGATTGGTTGGCTTAATCCGCGGACGGGGGGACGGTACTGTAAAGCACCATTAGAAATTTATGAATTACAAAAAACAATTTGTAACTATTCAGTGTAGGGGTAGTCAAAGAATAGAATTACATAAGTACCTGAGAGTATTCTACATCCATAACATTTCGCTCGCTTTCCAGAGTATCTAACTTTTGCCTCAGAACTATTGCCATTTCTTTCAACTCCTTAAGGCTTTTATTTAGGTCATACATTACTTCTGGTTTCACATCTGCTTTACAGTCATTTACAATAGTTTCGATTTTGGTGACTTCTTTGGTGTCATTCAATTGCTTAATCTTTATTAATTTACGTATTAGTTCTTCTTTGCTGAGTTCAGTTGCAATTGCTGGTTTAGACCATGTCACTGCAACCATGTAGTTTTCATGTTAGAACTAGTGATATAATAAATTATATAACCAAACGTTTCATAACCAAATGGCGTGGTTAGTTTGAAACTATCAGACAAGCAAGACAAGACTAAAGCATACTGCATGACTCCCACTTAACTCATAAAGTTCAATGTGCATGCGGTGCGAGGGCCCATTCATCAAAATCCTTTGAGACTGTGGTTATTTTTAGTGAACATTCTAAAAGAAATGTGCAACTTAGAATCAGATTTTGTCAAAGTTAATAACCGAATTATAGGCCGAAAAGTTGGTCCCTCGGATCGCATGTGGCCGTCTGCAAAAGTCGTTATGGTAACATTGCCCACTTGTGGCAGGACTGCTGTGAATATTGCGTATGTAGGACCGGTCCCAAGACTGATCCCTGTGGAATCCATCCTTTGTGTTGAAAAACCCGAGTTTGCCTCACTTTTTTTAACCTGGAATATTCTTTCAGAGAGGTAAAACTTCAGCAGTGAGTTGTACTGATGTGGCAGATTTGTTTTCAATTTGCATGCCTTCGTTAGGGTCTGGCACAGGGGCCGTGCCAGACCCTAACGAAGGCCTGCAGGATGTCCAGGAAATCAAGAGAAGCAGTACAACAGTACAAATTCTGTTACTTGTAGCTGCTGTATGTTTATTCTATGTTGTGAAATATATTTTGTGCGAATTTGTGAATCTAAGAGCTTACTATTACTCCTCGTAGTTTTACAGATATAACCTCATTATGTTTTGGACCCTCATAGCGTCATATTTTTTTAGTTTTTATTTAATTATAATTAAACTGAATAGTACAACACACACGAAGTTTTCTCTTAAGTGGATCGAATCAGATGAAAATGAAACTAGGCTATAAATATATTTGTATGTGTGTCTGTGTCGTGATAACACATGAAATGAGTAGAATATTTATTATTCCAATAAATCTAAAAAATTACCTGATGGATGAACAAAATCACCAATGTTTATTTGAGATTGTGGATTACAACATGGTGGTATCCAAATGGAGTTCAATTCTTCATTTATTTTATTTTTAATATCTTGTAAGAGCAGTGACTTATTTGTAAGTGTAGCACTTGTCGTTATGTGTTTGCCCTCATTCGGCAGTTGCTCTATCAGGAACATGAATACTTGTCGCAATTCAGCTTCATTGTAATAAAGGAATGTTTGGTATCCAACATCATTTTTGTAGCCCAAGTCCTGTATACGACCAATAAAATTATTGATAATTTAATTTACATATGTCTCACCCGCCGTGCAAGACGTTACGCAAAGGAACAGTAAGTATAGGAAAATATTTGTTACTGTTTGCCTGTACTGTGACGAAGGTGACAGGACGTAACGCCGCGCAGTATTGAGTAGTTCCATTAATGTATATGATGGCTTGAAAGCGAAAAATTTAAGACCTGATTTTAAATGTGTGCTTTAACGAAATACCGACCAATGTACACTATTAGTGTAAAGGTACGTTAGTCTAACGTACCTTTATATTTAGCCATATAATTGTAAATCGGGTTTGTGCTGCCTTTATGGCCCCTACAGCGAGTGTAAAGAGAAAACAGCTGTGGTCTCTATTTCTCCCAACTGATTGCCACTTACTTTCTCAAATTTAAATCTCAAATCTTATTACTTAAAAATATTTACAAATTTTTTCGCCATAAAGGTATAAGTGAATTAAAATATAGAGAAAGATTATATTTGCATCCTGTATATAGTCGTCATCAATTATTCATCGCACTGCTGGGATATGTGTTTGCCCTCAACTGAAGTGGTTTAGATTACACTCCACCAAACTGCTCAACTGCAGTTGGCAAAGGCCAGTGTTTTCAAGCCGCCTAAAAGCCACTGACTTGGCTTAACGACTGTCTACTATAATGACAACAGCCGGGAGCGACGGCTTAGTGTGAGGAGGCCAAGGCCTCCGAAGCACAGATGAGCTCGAGATAAATAAACCCATCCATGGATAGGCTACGGTCGACTAGACTGTTGCACACATTGACGCTACCGAGGTCCTCCCGTATATATGTCGCAACCAATTTGTAGAATCGCCGTATTACATAACGGCTAGCTGGTTTAAATGGATGCATTTTGTAATCTCGCAAATTTACTTTTAGGCAGATTGTCTTTAAATTATCTTTTAGTTAGGTTAGGTTTGCTTTCACTAATCACGAGCATCGCTTGGTGACGCTCCCTAAACTACTGTAATACTTTGTGATGGCCATCTGGTGACAATTCACTCGGGTGATAAATAATGGCTCTGGCAAATTATTAAAAAGCTATCCATATGTAATGAGACAGCTTGCTCGAATTGGCTGTAACACAAATTTATATACGCTTAAACAACTAAGGTGGGAAACAATCAGGTAATCTGATATGTCTGAGAGTAAACAGTAATTGCAGCCTATGGAGGCACGCCAAACCAAAGGCATCACACATGTGTTGCCGAGCATGTAAAAATTTCTTCCCTACATACATACATCCCAAAGGAAACTAGCAAGTAAATAAATTATAATTATTTTTTCAATGGTAGTACTGGTATTAGTAGTTTCAACTCACCCGCATCTCTATACAAATGTGTTGTAATTAACTATTATACAAACAATGACAGATTGTTTGTTTGTAACAAATATCAATTTTTGAATATTTTCAAGCCTTAATTGCTTTTGACAATCGATTTTGTAATTTACAAGTGTTTACAATGTTTCCCAATGCACATTATTTACACTATTTTGCGTGCATCCACCACCAGTTAGTTTATGTAAACTACTATCGGGCGGCACCCACCCACCAACCTTAGAACAGGTGGCGGAAGCACGCACAGTAGTGTAGACGCACCCCGACTACTCCGTACAAATGTCGCGTCGGTGACTACTACATAAACAATGACGTCTGTGTACAAACCGTTCCAGATTCGTCTCAGAGGGGAGGAGAGATCGACACGACAGAGCGGCAGGGAGTGGGCATACTGTACTATTACTTATATTGTGGTGTAGATCAAATTGCCTGTAAGTTTGACTTCCACAAAAATAACACTTGAATCCATTCTATCTAGTGTACATTATTTATTATTACTTATTCATTATACAATACCTTACAAACAGAGGCAATTTGTGCTGCTACTTCTATTCTATGAGATATGCCAGAGGGCAGCTTTACAGGAACTTTGAGCGACTGATTAATTGTTATAAGACATTTAGAAGCAGATTCAATAATGGTCTCTACTGATAATTCACATATATTCTTCACATCATCATCTATTTTTCTGAAACAGATACAGATTTTACAAATTAATTGATTTGATGACAAATACGACATTTTTATCACATTATCATCATTTTCAGTGCTGAAAGGTCCCGGCATAGCTCTCCTAACGACGTCATTACAAGGGCTCTTGTCATTATTACTGTTTCTACGAGGGGAGGTCAATAAGTTCGCGGAATGAGAGAGAAGGAGGTTGAAATTAAACACCAAATTATTTTTCCTTTTCAATATATTCTCCTTTAACCCTAATACATTTTTCGGATCTCTCAAATAGCTTGTTTATACCATCGAAAAAAAATGATTTGTCTTTGGTGTCAAAATAGGCCGAAATTGCCGACTTGACTTCATCATCGTCGTCAAATTTCTTTCCACGCAGCTCTTTCTTCATTTTTGGAAATAAATAATAGTCACTGGGGGCCAAGTCTGGACTGTATGGTGGGTGGTTTAATTGTTCAAAGCCGCATCGGTGAATGGCAGCCGTCGCAACATGGCACGTGTGGACGGGTGCATTGTCGTGCAAAAGGAGCACACCTTTTGACAGTTTTCCTCTTCTTTTTTTCTTAATGGCTTTTTTCAATCTTTCCAGTAAAGAAGCGTAGTACTGTCCCGTTATAGTCGCACCACGTTCTTTATAATCGATCAGTAAAATACCTTCTGTATCCCAAAAGATAGTCGCCATGATCTTTCCGGCCGATTGTGACACTTTGAACTTCTTTGGAGGAGGTGTGCCTTTTTTATGCCACTGCATCGACTCTTGCTTCGACTCAGGTTCATAGTGGTGAACCCAGGTTTCATCTCCAGTAACAATCCGGGCCATAACTTCTTCCTTTCTCTCTCCACAGAGCTCCAGAAACTGGTGAGAGCACTCGACATGCTCGCGTTTTTGAAGTGGCGTGAGCATTCTCGGAACCCATCTTGCACTGACTTTAGTCATCCCAAGATGATGATGTAGGATATTTAAAATACTTGATTCGGATACTCCAACCATTGCTGCAAGTTGCTTCTTCTTCAGTCGGGCATCTTCCAATACAAGTTTTTCTACTTTTTCGACGATTTCCGGTGTGGTGGCCTCAATTGGCCGTCCGGAGCGGGGGTCGTCTTCAATGGACTCCCTTCCTTGTTTGAAAAGACCATGCCACTTGTAAACCATGGTTTTACCAGGGGCAGAGTCCGCGTAAACCGCTAACAGCTCTTGAAAAATCGTCTGAGCGGATTTTCCTTGCTTGGTAAGAAACTTAATAACGGCACGGTGTTCAATTTTCTCCATACTGGCTGACTTCTTCCCGATTTAGTTGTTTGCAGGTCGATAACTCAAAAGTTAATGACACGATTAGGTTCAAACTTGGTATATATACTCTTAATGAGGTGCTTAACTAGTGCCTACCTGGACGGGTAAATTTATCCCCATCAACCCCTCCATTCCGCGAACTTATTGGCCTCCCCTCGTAGTATCCTAGATGCCCTAAAACATAGGGGCACTGTTTTTGCCTCCCTGCAGCATGGGACTGGTATTTTTGAAGCATAGATTAAATTACATTTTTTATTTGTGTTATTGTTAAGTAATTTTGAGATTAGTTTATTTTTATATATGTATGTGTATGTAAACTCTTTATTATACCACAAAACAATACAAAGAAAAATAGACAAATAAATTAAACAGTATAAAGTTTTAATTACTTTAGTTTGTAATGTATTTTCATATGGTCACAATGTATTCTTTCATTACACACTTAGAGTAATAACTGAAAAAAAGTAAATATCATATAAAAATTATTATGACAAGTACTTCATTGATTGGATAATTGTACAAAGATCTTTAGTACCCGAGCACAACTACATAGTTGTACAAGTTGCACCACGAAATTGCTACATGGTTACAATGAGGTTTTATCAACTATTAACTTTATTAAATAATTTTGGCACTGTACCAGTCTACCACATACCATATTAAAAGAGAGATTGGTGCGAAACTCACAAGAAAATATTCAATATCTTACAGCCCCCTTACCACCAACTCTTATTGCAATTCAATAACTGAATAGTATGCTTATTCATACCAATGAATAAGCGACTCTATTCAATATTGTAATTGTTGTATTATCTAAATAATAAAAAAAAAAAAGAGACCTATATTGGCAAGTTTCTTTCAAGCATTTCTTCTGCACCAATGGTGAATACTGAAATGCTACTAGATAAAAAATGACAATAAAATAAGAATATTGTTTATAAAATGTGTAAGACGTATCTAAGTAACCACAAGGCCCCAAGGCAGAATAAATAATGTCATATTACTTGTTTAGTGATGACGAAAATAAAAACAACAGAATTATTAATTCTGTTATACTCACATGTTTAGCTGGCGAAGAAAATGCAAAATAATAGAATCTACTTCCTCCATTGTATTTAATAATTATACGCTTAATTTGTATGCCAAGCACATTAATGGTAAATTACTGCATGTGAAACAGTAGGTACGTACAAAACATCAGGGAGCTGAAATTAATAAAACATAAAAATATGAATCATAAGTACTGGGTCCCTACTAAACACAGGTCACAAATTGGCAAAAACCTAGGTATGTAGTAGTAAATGAATTTAATATAATGTAAATTATTATATTTAAAAAAAATAATATAATAATTGTAATGATAATAGTTTTAACATAATAATTAGAATGCGTATTTACACGGTTTGAAAGGATTCTATTTTATGTGGCCTATACTAAGCCTCTAGGTTATGGTGCTTTCTTCGCTCTGATGCAATGTTCCTGAAATTTTGATGAAAGTGCAAACAAAACAAGCACAGGCGGATGGAAATAAACAAAATTAAATAACAAACTATTTTTTTTAAATAGCAAATAACTATTGCAATCTGAGTTTGCGAAACTGTCAATTCAATTCCTCTTTATGGCGATCGTGGTGTTCTCGCCAATGACAATGCTATTTATTTTGTTTCAGCATATGTATCTGAGTAGGTGACTATGCTTAGTAAGTGACTCTGCGATGACGAAATGGCTTTGTGAGTGTGCAATTATTAAAATTTTAAAAATTCATAAAACAATTCCGAAGATCTGTTGACATACCTGTGACATCTATCATCTGACAGCATGGCATAAATGATTATATCTAGTCTTTTATCGATTGGCGATGATTCTTATTTAATACGATCGTGATGTTCTCGCCAATAACAATGCTTTTTATCCTTTTTTTATCCCTAGTTTAAATAACTGAGTATGTCACTATGCTTGTGGCTCTGCAATTTCTTTTCATAATGCTACACCACGTTGTTTTAGTTTTTTGGTCCATCGCTATACGAAAAAAATATTTGTTTGGCGAATTATGTATGTACTAGTTGTACATAATTAAATTTGCACTTTGGCACGATACAATATTTAAAGGACATTTACGATATTGATGTCATCATAACCTAGCAATAAATCCACAACAAAGCGTATGCGCACACCGCAAACATCTAAGAGGAATCACATTAAATCACATGAATGTGAGAGTGGACTACATCATCTGGTCAGCGCGCGATCCGAAGGACCACAGAGATGATGTCGAAAGACGTCACACTTTCGCGACTCGAACTCTCAAATTGGTATATTTTCGTCATTTCATAACAAATATGAATATTTTAAATCACAGTATCTCATGAAATTTTTACAGTTAATCTATGTACTTAACATAAACCGTGATTAATCCTCATTTAGTAACGAGAAGATTCCGGACGATATTTTTCGGCCTCTCTCTGAAGCTGAATAAGATAAATTCAAGTTCATAATGGCTAGAATAATCTTCGCTTACAGATTGATTTCCAGCAACGAAAAAAGAAGAAAAAAAAATGGTTTGTTTGACACATGTTTGTTTGACATTTATTTCCTTCTCACTTAATCCCATAATTTTTCCCGATTTTCCTCACCGTTACCGTACCGTATCATAATTTATTCATTAAAAATTACGTTATTGTTTAATATTAATATCCGCTGATAGCATAGTTATTACTGTGTTGTATAAATCGTAAAAAGAGCATGAAATTTTAAATCCGCCGATTCAGTAAAAAATATTGTGTATATTACAGTTGCTGCTTCTTTTAACAATTACAACTATGAAGTCTTTTTTCTCATTAATCTTATTACTGAAATTATTTCAGTTTAGGGTATGTACTATGTTATAAATTGTTTCGGTATATACTTTAATATTGGACGTCCTCGAAAATTCTTGCATACCAAATTTCATTCAAATTGCATGAAGTATTTGTAGAAGAAACTACAAGAATCCTATTGCTACCGTTAGAATTTATTTAGTTCAATAAATTCTAAAGATTGCACACTCAATAACTTTAAAACTTGCCTACATCTAATGTTCTGACTACTGTAATGAAATGATTAAATTACTAATGTCAGTAAACTGTATTGATTAATTATTGTTAGCATAGTCATCTACTTAGATAAACATGTTGAAACAGAATAAGATACATTGTCATTGCCAAGAGCAACAAGAATGCTACAAAGAAGAATTCAAGTGAACTAATCAAACTGTTGATGTACTGGCAACCAACTTTTGTGTAATAGAGTGTATCTCACCACCATGTTTGAGCCAATGCCAACCTAATCTGCATGTGGTGCATCCTGCTAATTGACTATGCTGCAAGGCTCTGTTGAAAGAGAGGTAGATAGGTACCTCCCTGAAGACTGCAGCTAAGGGTCCGTTGAAACAAACCGGCTCGGAGAGGAGAGCAGATTTTCGAATGCGTTTGAAATAGAGCTTTGTATCATTGGTATAAGGTTTACTTTAAAAATTCACATCGGCTCTCATGCATTCACATATAACAAAAGAAGTGAATTTGAAAAATAAACCTTATACCAATGACCCAAAACTCAATTTTAGACGCCACCAAAATCTGCTCTCCTCTCTGAGCCGGTCTGTGTGAACGGACCCTAACTAACCATTTTTTGGACGGTTGTGTTCCTACAGGTGAGTGGAGTCACCATAAAGGAAGGAGTTGCTGCGGCTCACAAGCAATATTTGATGTAGCGTTACTATGGCTACAGTAACTACTTAAGATACTTTTTAGGTGGGCTGTATGCATGTCTGCCACCCGATGTAGTATAAAAAAAACTTTTGAGTTGGTTGCTGTGCCGTTTGCCAACTAAACAGTTTGGTTCGTTAGCAATTGTTTGCGTGGCCCATCCTAAGTGATTATATTGTGGTTTCAGGCATGCATTGATTATGATGGTTGGTTGAATATTAAAATAGAACACTCATTGGGTTGTAAAGAGAAGTACTGTAGCCGGGGAAATATTTCTCTTAAGAGTTTGCGTTCTGGGGCTTCAGTGATAGATCAAATACCATTCAGTAATCAAAATATCCAAGAACTAAAAGTAAGTACCTGTTCAAGTTCTTAATTTTATTTTTATTTTAAGTGGATTGTCTATATTTTGACACTACATTAATGCAGTCAGGAATGGTTACATATATCACATCAATCATTTTGTATTTGTCTTATATCTGGATCAATATCATTGTTCTGGATTAATTTTATGAAAACAACAAACATCTTTCCTTTATTCAATGGAGTGTCTTCCTAATTTATATTCTGAACCATAGATAATCATTGACATTTTTGTGAATACACTTAATTAGAAGATATAGTAACCAACTCTGTGATTTTTGGCAGCTTGAAAACACATCCAGAGTGGAGCAACTCATCAGAGTACTCCTTAGACCATTCCAATTGTAACGACGCCTATGTCTCAGCAATTGGTTGAATGTTTTTGAAGATGATTGTGAAAATATTATTTGTAATATTTGGCACACTCATTTGGCTCTCAGGATAGGTAATGCACTATTAGCTAAATGCAGCCATCTAAATCCAATATGGCGGCGGTCATAAAATGGCGATTTATAACTGCCATTTTGATTCCTTTGATATGGGAATCAAATGAAAGGGCTCGATGAGGGAAACACAGTACCCATTTTAGTTTCTTTTTGTTTTAGGAATTAGCAGAGATTGATGGCTTCTATTCTGTCAGAAGTTTGGTAACAACGGCTGATAATAAGGGAACAGAATTCTTATCATCAGTAAAAGCTCAAGCGTTTTTAGAAAGTGGACTATCTGATGTCATCAATGCATGGGTGCTACCAAGTGGGGCTGTCATTGCTGTCAGCTTCCAGGTCACAAACTCATCTCAATCATTGCGATATGAAGACAATGGATATAAAATAAATTCTAACTTCTATCTCAGATACATTGATCAAGCTCCTGTGTAAGTAATATAAGTAATGAAATATGATTTTGCTTTAATAATTAGTTTATATGCTTGCTTGCCACCTTAGTGGTTTAAGAAAACCATTACAGTTACTCAAACATAGTATTTAGTCACTATGCAACACATATGACATGTAAGGTGCCAAACAAGCAAACTTGACGCTTGATGTAAAGCAGTTACCGTAACTATATAACACTTGTAATAAAAAATCGCTCGCGCGCTGCAACACCCGCTGGTGTCCCAGCAACTCCATCTTTCCTGCTTAGCTCATTCACTTGCAGGAACACAACGACCCTCAAGGGAATTTTTATAGGCCTGCGATTTTCTGTGAGTTCTTGTTCTGTGGGGGTGTTGTACTTCCAGTGGGGCAGTTTATAAAATATGCTGTGCCCTACT
The DNA here is from genome assembly GCA_937001555.2 of Hypsopygia costalis. Lineage (NCBI taxonomy): Eukaryota > Metazoa > Arthropoda > Insecta > Lepidoptera > Pyralidae > Hypsopygia > Hypsopygia costalis. The sequence goes on from OW443329.2 coordinate 20,288,438, forward strand.
TCTATTTGCCAGAGCCCCGTTTGTCAGTCAGCAGGGTCCAATACATACAGGTGAAGTTAGCTATGCCTCTAAAAATGGTGGTGAGCTACTACATTCCTAGTATTTATAATATGAGATAGATCATGTAAGGTTTGTGTTTAAACTGTCTGTATTTTTAGGCCTGATACAGCGTCTTATATTCAGAAGCTTGAACGAGAAAGAGAGGCTAGAGAAAAGGGTGAACTTAAAGATAACAGATCTTTTTTGGCAAAATACGTAAGTAAACATTTTCTGTGGTATAGAGGAATCTTAAACCAGGCAACTCCACCTTCGGTCAATGCATTGTCAAAGCTCGGCGCCCCACGTTACTCGTGCGAAGCTATCGCCACCTTGTAAATATTGGGTAAGAGATTAAAAACACCAAATTCCTGTTTGATATGATAATTTTAATTTTTATCTTCGTTCACGAACTTTTCGATGGTGGCTTTAGATTCGCTTCTGTTGATAACTTATTGTTGGCGACGCGCATGTCTCTTTTTTGAGAAGTCCCCGGCGTCACCGAAATGACCTAATCAAGTTGGGACTTTTTTTTTGTACTTTTGAGTTATGGCGACGTAATAATGTGCTTAAGTATAAACAAACATATACCGGGTGGAAACGATAAATGATCTCACTAGATAGTATAGAATAAAATCGAATATCTTTATATATGAGAAACATGGTATAAATCAATGGGTGTTACAATTACCTACTTCTAATCCATAAAGAAAAGAGAAAACTATTTTTTTTCTGTTCTGAGTTCATCATCATCATGAAATTGTGTTCTATCAAATCTTATCAATTATATAAAACAAGAATATAAGTTTATAAAACAAGAATAACTAAAATATCAATTTTTCAAACAAGCTTAATTTTAATTTGTTAAGAAAATAAGAATTTCCTATGTTTCGCTCATCAAGCACTTTCAATCGATGTCCATCTCATAGAGGATAATGTAGAAATTATATATCGTTAAGTTGAGGCGCCCGCCATATTGGTCTAAAAATGGCGGCATTTACGTGCATTGTCACTGGAACCCAACGAGTGTGCCAAATTTCTGCTTAATTTGACATTAGAAAAATGGTCCCTCAGACCTCACAGACCAGAGGGGCAATTCTCGTAATTAAAATATAGTCTAAATTCAGTTTCGATCTCACAAATGTCACATTTGGTATTCTCGTAACACAATATGTAACTTCAAAATTAAATATCGAAATATGAGTAAAAATTAAACAAACTAAGAATGTTACTTTGCCAACAACAAGAATTGATAATAATTAATTAATGAAATCAAGTATATAATTTTAGTCAATTCACAATTCAATCTCGATTCGGTCAACTTTCAGTCTGCGTTCGTAGAATTACGAGAATTGGCATTCTGACTCGATTTTTGTGAATAACATTCAATCAAATCATTCGAGTCATATTTTTTTCACTTAAAGTTTTAGTAGATATCTAAAAGCATTTTGTATAAGAAACTTAGTTTTTAAGGAGCAATTTAAAGATGTTACCTGTTAAATTGAGGCCGTCTATCAGGTCCGTAACACACCTCCGCTGCAAAACCGCAGTCGGGAAACCGCTGTAGGAATTCCGCCGCGATCAAGTGTAGTTTGAGTAGCGGAACGGGTGTCAGACCCCGTTCGACGCTGAGAATTTGGGTGCACGAGATTAATGAAAAAAAGAAGAAATTAGGAGAAAACCGATTATGTAAAGAACTAGAGTCACATGGAGATAGTTTCTATACATATTTTAGAATGATGAATCCCAGAGAATTTTGAAGAATTACATAATCTTTTGAAGCCACATATTAATTTTTGACGAGCTCGGTGGCGTAGCGGTCAATGACGCGGCTTCGACACCAACGCTCGTGGGTTCGATTCCCACATAGGACAAACATTTGTGTGCATGAACATGTATGTCTGTCTTAGTCTGGGTTTTTTCTATGTATAATAAGTATTTATTAAAAAAAAATGTATTTACGTATGTTTATCAGTTGTCTAGTACCCATAGCACAAGCTTCGCTTACTTTGGGGCTAGATGGCGCTGTGTAATTTGTCTGACAATATTTATTTATTTATTAATAAACAAAATACATGAAAAAATTGCAGGCTTGGTGAGAAATCTTTTCCTACCATGTCTGTAATTATTTCATGTTATTTTTATAGTCAGAATGACTTAATAAATAGAGAATAAATTCACGAGGTCAGATATAGACCATTTCTGACCTCGTGAATTAATTTTTCAGTAAAATGGACGTCCATTTTATGAAAAAAAATGTGATTTCACTTTTTATTTTTGTCGACTTCCACAAACACATTAGCATTAGCATGTGCATTCATAACCTAATTATTTTTATTGATTCTGTTAAAATGATTCTCAAAGGGTGACCGCATTATATTAGAGAGTATGTAGTCTATACTTTTAACTTATGAAGAGAAAATGCGTTTAATTTTTGAGTATTTTTTTGGTGATTTTTGTGTCAAGAACTATTCTCTCATATTGTGTGGTCATCCTGTTTTATCGTAGTTGTTGTGTTCCTGCGAGTGACCTCACTCACTCGCAGGAACACAACAACTACGCCCCCTACCTCTCTTTTCGCCAGAGCTTTGTTTGTCAGTCAGCAGGGTGCACCGCGTGCAGGTGAAGTTGGCTTGGTTTAAAGATGTTGATGAACCACTTATACCCCAAAAAAATATGAGCACAAGTATCAATACCTGCAATGAAATTGCACTTCATAACATATTTTAAGTTCAGAGCCATAATAATTAAGTACTACATATCTTTTATTTTTTTCAGTGGATGTACATAGTACCTATTGCAATCTTCGTGATGATATCGGGTGCAACAAATCCCGAACCTGCTGGCCAAGCAGCACGTTAATAGCACAGTAGCATAAACCTTATTTATTGTCAAATATTTTGTTTTCATTAAAAGTCAAAAAACTTAGTAGCAATATGAGTTTTAATAGCATACTACAGTAGAATTCTGGAGCCCCTCTCACAAACTGTTTACTCGAAATGAGTCGTATGCTTGTTTATAGCTCGTGGCAACCGAAGCTCAATTTCCCAAGCAACGGGGCCCTATCATCACTCTTCAATCTTCACGATGGGTACCTGAGTTGTAGATGCGCACCAATAAAGCCGGTCGCTCATCTCACGACGCACTCTGTACGCCTAGTGTAATTGTACCCACACTTGGGCGTCAGATAGCTGGCTACCTGATGTCCATGACAGGTACAGGAGCTGTAAGGCATGCTTGCTTTCCGACGACCGGAGAATGCTACCCCTGGCCTACGGTAGGGTGAGTGGGCTGACGGAAGCTATCGCCCGACGTCCTCTTGCTAAGCAGGCAAGTAGTACTTTGTACATAGATGGGTTTATTTATCTCGAGCTCCTCCGTGCTTCGAAGGGCTCGTTAAGATTTCGGTCCCGGCTGTTGTCATTACATGACAATCGTTAAGCAAAGTCAGTGGCTTTATGCGGCTTGAAAATACTGGTCTCAGCCAAGCCGCAGTTGAGCAGCATGGTGGAATATGCTCTAAACCAGTTCGATTGAGGGCAGAATAATGTTGAAGACGAAGTAAATATGACTAGCCCCGTGCTAAAAATGGTTACTTAAGACTCTGTGGGTTAAATCCCCACACAAGACCTATTTGTGTGCATGAACATGTCTGATCCTGGGTGTATTATATATATGTATTCGCAAAAAAAGTATTTAATTATATTTATTAGTCAACTAAGTTATATACCATGGGTACCCATGGTATATAACTTTGCTTAGTTTAGCGATAGATGGCGATGTGTAATTTATCTAGAATATTTATTTAAATTACATACACAGCATCTTTTTCAATAGCCTGTTATACATAGACTAATCCTAATAAAACTTAGACAAGGGCTTTTCTCTTTGTCTTATGTAATGTTGTATATATTTAAATTATAAAAAATTTGATGTTGGACTGATTTTTAATATGAGAAGGTGAACATGTGGGTCACCTGATGGAAAGTAATCACCAAATGATTCAAATAAAAGACTAAAAATACAAATAGAACAACAATGTTATTTATTATGCTGACAATGTGCAGTACCTATAACATGTTCTCAAAAGCTATTTCAAGTAGAAAAAATATATCTTAAAATTACAGTATAACATTAATTATTCATTATGCACCTATCTTCTCAATTTCTTCTGCATCTTCAATGTCAAGCAACCTTATTTTCTTGCCAAAGTGTGATTCAATATCAGTACAAATTTGCATTGCTTGTGGAGACTCAATCAAATTTATAGCAATGCCTGCCTTGCCAAATCTTCCAGTACGACCTATTCTATGCAAGTACGTTTCACAGTCCGCTTTCTTATTCATATCCATTGGCATATCAAAATTAACAACAAGAGTTACTTGTTCCACATCTATTCCTCTTGATAAGACATTAGTTGTGATCAGGACTTTCTCAAGGCCAGCTCTAAAACGATCCAAGACTGCAATTCTCTGTTCCACTGTAAGTTCTCCAGAGAGCACTGCTACAGAATGTCCGTCTCTGGACATTTTTTCAGAAAGCCAACTGGCTGTCTTTCTTGTGTGACAAAATATTATTGCTTGACCAATAGTAATAACCCCATAAATATTACAAATAGCCCTATATTTCTCTTCTGCACTTTTACATTTTACATAATATTGCTTAATATTGTCCAATGATTCTTCTTCACGTAAAAGTCTTATAATTATTGGATTTGGAACAATAATCTCTGCAAATTCCATTACAGCACTATCATATGTTGCAGAGAAGAACATCATCTGGCATGTGGATGGCAAGCACTTATGAATACGTATACACTGGTCCTGATGACCTTGTCGATCTATCATGACATCCGCTTCATCCAATACAAACACTTTGATTTTGCTCAAGTCAAACATACCAAACTTGACACCCCAATCGAGCATCTTACCAGGTGTTCCAATTATAATATGGTCTGTTATCTTCGTGCCTCGAGGCACTTCTTCACCTCTGACTGCATATTTCAATTTAATCTCTGGACAGAACTTTGCCATCTTTGCAGCTACTTCACCAGTTTGTATAGCAAGTTCATATGTAGGGCTTAGACATAACACTTGAGGATAATTCTTAGTGGGATCCACTCTGCTCAACATGGCTAGTACAAATGCAGCTGTTTTACCAGTACCAGATTGAGACTGAGCAATCATATTCTGAGGAGGATCTGCCAACAGAGTTGGTAAAGCTGTTTCTTGAATTTTAGAAGGAGCATTAAAACCCATTGCATAAACTCCTTTTAGCAAATTTGGCTTTAAATGAAGAGCTTCAAATGTCTTCACAGAATACAATGGTGAATTGGGATCTTTTCTCTGAACTTCAATATCTAATTTGGATTCTACTAAACCTTGCCGTATAATTTTCATCAAAAGCGAAGCTTCAGCTGGGTTAGCAGCATCAGGAGAATCATCAGAATCGGTAGTTTGCTCATGAGATTTTTTCAAACCTAAACCAGCAATTTTATTGGATATTTCCAGCTCCTCCGCCTTTTGTCCCCACTGGTTTGCCATATTTGAAACTGAAAAATAAATTATTTGTTTGCATAAAAAGAAATTAACTATAATTTAACATACTTTCTATATCTAGATAGGTAAGATAGATAATATTTTCACTGGGTTGCTGTTACGCATTTTACATAAACTAAACAAAAAAACATACACAAAGATTGACAGATACGGAACATGCTTGAAAATGCGCATGTGCTCCAGCAACACCAATTGGTTCCGAGGTTCAGTGACAATTATTGCTTCTAGAGGCAAACCACTGATTTTCAGCTCCCATCTTTAGGACAATCAATGAATCGCCGAGGGGGGCATAAAACAGCACTAGACAAAGAATGAAACGAAGAGTACACTTGAAAGAGTAATTATGCAGATATATATATATAAGAGTGTGATTATGTGATATTTTCATATATATATATATATGAAAACTAGATGACCCGGTGAACTTTGTTTCACCTACATCTATCTACTTAACAAATATATACGATCTAAGATCTGTGTCTCTTTAAGAATTGCATCCTGTGTGCCCGAACCTGGAGGATGTGCCATTGCAAGACATTTGTTTCCTAACTTGCCGCTTTCCATAAAATTTGACAATACCAGCATAAATGACTCTCTTGCAGTTTGCTTGCCATGTCCGAGAATTCCTGACGCGGTCCTTCTACGAAACTTCGCGCATACTGCGCAGCATATTCAACTCCATGAAAGACAACACCTGTACGTGTCGCTCAAGTATTGACGATTTTTTACTAACTTATAAAATGGTCTAATCTTGGATTTATATATTTATCCTTTCAACTTGACGAAATTTCGGAGTCACAGATGTCACTGGTTACCTCAAGCCACTTAGTCCAAGCTACTGAAATCTCGCAGTCGATTTTATCCGATGATCGAAGAACAGATCCCAAGTACTTAAACCGTCCGTGCATTCGATCATATCCTTAAGTGCACGGTCGTGGGATCTGTTGTTTTGCAGCCCAAGTCTTTCCCGTATTCGGATTCAGCCCATAGTTCTCAAGTGATCTCTTCCATTAATTCACTCATCGCATCAACTGCACTCTATCCGCATTCGCCAGTGCAATTATATCAGCATACATGAACACCCGTCGACCCACCGCACTGAGCTGGTCCATGTGGATACATGATACTACTTGACAATTCGTCTAATACCACGAATGTCAAATGAATGAAAAAGCCAGACAACAATGTCTGGTTTTTTCTTAAATATTTTTATTCTTGTAGAAGCTTTTTTCTCATTCTTCTTTTAGCGTTAGAGTAGGACTTGTATCAGTAGCAGATGTTCTAGCTATTGGTGTATTTTCCAAGACGTCATCTGCATATATTTCATCGTCTTGAACTACGACTTTTTCTATAATTTTATTTATTTCTTGGCGTAAGTATTGCAACTTTTCTTGGCATGAAGAATGTACATGTACGATCTGTATTTTTGGTTTCTTCATCGTACTTTTTTGGATTTTGGAAATAAATAAAAATTTACTTAGTTTTAGCGCCAAATTCTTTATTTGCGGGATCCGCGGATCCGCCCTTTGTATGTGCGGGATCCCGCAGATTAAATAAAGCATCGGGATCCCGCGGGAATGCGGGATCCCACTTTGCGGGATTGCAATCCCTAGTCACAGATGACACTGGTTACCTCAAGCCACTTAGTCCAAGCTACTGAAATCTCGCAGTCGATGCTATCCGATGATCGAAGAACAGAACCCAAGTACTTAAACTGTCCGTGCATTCGACCATATCCTTATGTGCACGGTCGTTCGGGGATCTGTTGTTTTGCAGCCCAAGTACTCGATCTTTCCCGTATTCGGATTCAGCTCATAGTTCTCAAGTGACCTCTTCCATTAATTCACTCATCGCACCAACTGCCCTCTATCCGCATCCGCCAGTGCAATTATATCAGCATACATGGACACCTACCGGCTAAGCTGAAGACGATCCACACCGGTGTTTCTGATCACGAAAATCAAACTTCAACTTAGAAGTATGATACTTGTATTTAGCATAACTGACAGTAACTCTGGAGCTCTACGGACTAAGCTGAATATTCTTGTCAATAACCTAAACGTAAGACCTATTTTTGGAATCAAAATATTCGATGGTAATCGGCTTCAGCTTCAGCGGTAAGCCCCCTGGTCCATGTGGATCCATGATATTACTTGACAATTCGTTTAATATATAAGAAACCAAAAATGTCTAATATATAAGAATATGCCTAATATGAACAAAAACAGACTAAGACTGATCGCTGGATTACACCGACGTTAATGGGAATTTTGTCTCTCCTCTCCGACAGACGTCTAAACTATGGATTTGGAATTTCGGTACATGTGTCGGATGATGTCGATATAAAAACCTGGCAGCCCTTTAGACTTCAGTTAAGAAAGTTCTCGCTAAATAAATTGATGACTAAATGATAAAATATGATTATATTAAAATTACAGATTTAGGTACTTCAGAAAATAATGAGGATCCGTTTTATTTTGTAATAGGTATCACCTTAGTTAACATGACAGACCTATATAATGTGATGTAGGTCTTACCATATGCAAAGTTATACAACTCTATGTGAATCCACAAACCTCGTTCTGCGTTCAGCCCCCATTTTCTGGTCTATTGGCATTGCTGACACTGGTTTCATTTTTTGCAATCATTTTTGTAATTTACAATCCGAGTGTTTATGAAATTTGCAAATTTATATTATTTATTCTTAAGTACTGTACAAAGCATGAGTTACCATAAACAGTCACTACATATTTCAACTCCTTTCTTGTTGTCTATTAGTATTGTGTCACTTCTGAGAAAGTCATATTTGACAACCAACAAATATGACGTCGATTCTTTGTGACAATGACACTATTGATAGGTAGGTTCGCCATCTTTGCTGTTATGACATTCGACTATAGTAGGAACACTTTGTATGGGAAATTAAAATTGTTGTTTTCACTATCTTTCTTGAATTTTTTCCAAAATTTCTCACCGTTTAAACCTTCCCTGGGCTAAGACAAACATTTCAAAACCGAAATCAGCTAAATCGGCCTGGCCGTTCTCGAGTTTTAGCGAGACTAACAAAAAGCAATTCATTTTTATATTAGCATAACTGACAGTAACTCTGGAGCTCTACGGACTAAGCTGAATATTCTTGTCAATAACCTAAACGTAAGACCTATTTTTGGAATCAAAATATTCGATGGTAATCGGCTTCAGCTTCAGCGGTAAGCCCCCTGGTCCATGTGGATCCATGATATTACTTGACAATTCGTTTAATATATAAGAAACCAAAAATGTCTAATATATAAGAATATGCCTAATATGAACAAAAACAGACTAAGACTGATCGCTGGATTACACCGACGTTAATGGGAATTTTGTCTCTCCTCTCCGACAGACGTCTAAACTATGGATTTGGAATTTCGGTACATGTGTCGGATGATGTCGATATAAAAACCTGGCAGCCCTTTAGACTTCAGTTAAGAAAGTTCTCGCTAAATAAATTGATGACTAAATGATAAAATATGATTATATTAAAATTACAGATTTAGGTACTTCAGAAAATAATGAGGATCCGTTTTATTTTGTAATAGGTATCACCTTAGTTAACATGACAGACCTATATAATGTGATGTAGGTCTTACCATATGCAAAGTTATACAACTCTATGTGAATCCACAAACCTCGTTCTGCGTTCAGCCCCCATTTTCTGGTCTATTGGCATTGCTGACACTGGTTTCATTTTTTGCAATCATTTTTGTAATTTACAATCCGAGTGTTTATGAAATTTGCAAATTTATATTATTTATTCTTAAGTACTGTACAAAGCATGAGTTACCATAAACAGTCACTACATATTTCAACTCCTTTCTTGTTGTCTATTAGTATTGTGTCACTTCTGAGAAAGTCATATTTGACAACCAACAAATATGACGTCGATTCTTTGTGACAATGACACTATTGATAGGTAGGTTCGCCATCTTTGCTGTTATGACATTCGACTATAGTAGGAACACTTTGTATGGGAAATTAAAATTGTTGTTTTCACTATCTTTCTTGAATTTTTTCCAAAATTTCTCACCGTTTAAACCTTCCCTGGGCTAAGACAAACATTTCAAAACCGAAATCAGCTAAATCGGCCTGGCCGTTCTCGAGTTTTAGCGAGACTAACAAAAAGCAATTCATTTTTATATATAAGAAGATATAGTCCTAATTAATATATTAAATAGGACTATCTAGCATATATGGTATGCATTGCTCACAAATAAATAGAGAATATATAATGTGTGAGAGGCGTATGTGCTATTTAATAATAGAGTGCTATACATTTTATTGTTAATAATGGTGAATTGGGCCCACACCTAAAATTGTATCTGAGAATCTAAAATTGTAAAACTTGTTGACTATTGTACTAACTGGGTGACTAAAGATGATATAAAATTACCAAATCTAACCTTGTGATCCAGTTGCCCATTTAATATTTTTTAGTTGCTCAATTTATTATTTTCCCTTTATTAACTCCATAAGCGTGCATTAAATGCAGACAAATAAAAAAAAATCATAGAGAATTCTCATGTTTCTATATATGAGAGATATTTTCAGGAAACTCCTGAAGAACTAAAAACTGAATTATGAAGTTACTAATTTAATTTACTCAAGTGAAATACTCTTGTATGTATGTATGTAATCTCCTTATTATACCACAAAATGATACAAAACAATACAAATAAAAGTAGACAAATAAATTAAACAGTATAAAGGCGGGCTTATCTCTGAAAGAGATCTCTTCCAGCCAACCATATTTTTTATATACTCTTATGCTTCAATTCGTTTAAAATTTGTCAGAATTGTATAAATATGCCTGATGACCTCGATAATATCAGATTTCATAATTCTTGTAGGACCTACAAAATTTGTATACAAATGGACCTTCCATGACTTCTCCATCTATTGTAATTTATCCTATAGAAATTACATTAAGTTATAGGAATTGGACGAAAATTCAACTGATCTGTAGTATACATAAATGGCAATGTCGACTGTGGATGCTTATTTAAAGGGACTATACCAGTCCGAGCTCTAAGTATGATAAAATAAACTGTATAGTGTGCTTTGCATTCACACGTACCAGCTACCTGTAAGCAGGTAATCAGGTTCTTTATGTAAGCACCCTTAGACTACAAACAAAATTAAATCTATTTTATAGGAGTCAGTATTGAATGAAAATAGTTCATCAGCAATATTTTCTTTTTGTTTTTGACTAGACGTACTAAGTAGTTACTATATTATATTATGAATTCGAAAAGTGCACGTTTTCAAATTTTACGTAGTTACGCCTTGAAAAATCGCTGGCATTTCTATCAGCTTCATACTTAGTTGTAACCTATGAAAACCTTGCGACTATACCTAGGTACTTCAGTGTCAACACGTCATGTATCCAAAATCTAGTTAAAAACTTAGATTAACTTCTAAACACATTTTGTACGCGTTCGAACTACATTATACTGAGAGATTGTGTAAAAAAATGTACTTACAATTTGAAGGAGTCAACTGAAACCAAAGTAATCGCGGTAACCTACCGCAGATTGACTTAGAGATCGATCAGAATATCACCAAACCAAATAATACCAAAATCCGGACTGTTGTCCGCCAAATATACAACAAGCAATTCGAGGTGACGAGCAAACGTTAACAAGAAGAGAAATAGTCAAGTCAAATCAAAATTGAAGAATTTACTTGAATCACCAACCTAAGTTGTATTAATTTATTTTGACATTTTGTTATTTCTTAATATTATAACAAATAGCTTTACGGCTCTGGAATGAATGTCCTTTAGAGCCCGTGTTTGAGGGACATGCCGAAAAAATCGTCAGGAATCTTCTTGTTCATCCATTACTTGTAATATGTCGAAAGTAAAACCGAAATAAGTTTAAAGTTATGAATCATTATAAGTACATTAAATTAGGAAAATTAAAATTTGTTATGAAGCCCAACTGCGCTCATCAACTTCGCGCCAAAAAGTCCCACATTTTGTTGCAGTCGTATAGTGTGACAAGATTTTATTTCAAATTTACCACGGGCTTTTTAGTCCAGTGTTGCCTGACTATGTTGGCAAAAAAAAATATCATACCCAACTACCCAACTGAAAAAAAGGAGGGTAATATTGGATATGTACTCAATACATCCAGTATTGAGTACATATGTGGTAGGTACATATCCAATATTACCCTCCTATCTCGATAAATGAAAACGTAAGTCAAGACTTCTTCCTCAACGAAGATAAGCAGTGCTTTCTTTGACAGTTGCTTTTTTATTCTTTCCAGTCGGCTGTCAAAATTCAAAGTGTATTTGGACTTATATTGGTTTCAAAAGGCTACTAAACCATCGTAAGTACCAATGTTATTTTTTATACTAGTGTTATAGGCTACCTACACATTTAGTTTTTAATGTATATTCAATGCATTTTCTTGTTAATTAGGCCAGATAAAAAGTTCATATTAACCCTTTGAGTATAAATCGACTGGAGATGCCATACGCGGGCGATCCCCTCCGGCAAAGTACATTGGTCAACTGGTCATACACGTTATATAAAACTACTTAAAGTCGCTTCATCGTCATTTTGCATCGCTCCGTGTCGCGTGATTTTTCTCTCGAAAAATGGTGAGTTGTGCAGTATTATCGTGCAATAGACGATCTGATAGCTTAAATTCGCAACAAGATCGCGTTTTCTATCATAGGTAAGTATTTTTACTAACTATTAAATGTGTATTAAAGTACAATCTCCATTTAAAGTAAAAACCGTTGCGATACGTAAACGACAGAGAAATGTAAACATGAATACAGTGGTACAGGCTTTAGGGATGTGACAAAGTCAAAAAAGCGATTCAACATTTGAATGAATCATTAATGTTCGTATAATAGTCAGATTTTTATTAGATATTGTATTAAATAGTAGGTATAGATGTGTTAATATATTAAATGAATTAAATAAATAACAATGTTTTCAGTGCAATATTTTATATCTCTGTAAAGAATCTTTACAATTTTTGAAGTGATAGTTTGCACCATGGCAACGTAATAATATAAAAATAGAATCAAATGATTACGCCAGCCAGTAAGAAAACTTTCAACTAAGAAGGTTTTAACACTGCCCCTTACTCGAACAAACTATGCAAAGGTATTGCCAGCAAAATGTGAGAGTACAATATCAAAATTGAACCAAATTAAAAAATAAATAATCAATACATGTTACACAAATACATGCTATAGTATATGAAACAAATGTCACATTAAACCTAAGCACTTAATAAAATACTTGTGTTTCACCTTAGGTAAAGCTTTCGTAAAAAGATCTGCCTCCAGCTCAGAAGAAGGCTTGTAATCTAAATTAATTAATTTACGATCAACACATTCTCGTATAAAGTGATGATGAACATCTATGTGTTTAGTCCTATGAAAACACTCATTTTCTACCATTTTCAATGTACTACGATTGTCGTTGTAAATGGTGATTGTCTTAGATTTCAACCATTGTGTACAGTTAAGTTCTTGTAAAAAATTACGAATAAATTTCGCCTCTTTTACAGCATTGCCAAGAGCGTAATATTCAGCCTCTGTACTAGAACAGGCCACGTTTTGTTGCTTGTGGCTATGCCAGTTTATGATGCAATTTCCTAATCTAGTTATACTACCAGAATAAGACTTTCTGTCGTTGGTATCCCCCGCCCAATCTGCGTCGGATGAAATTGTAACTTCATTACTTCCTCTTTTAAAATTGAGTCCGTAGTCAGTTGTACCCGATAGATACCGCAACACGCGCTTAGCAGCATTCCAGTGAGACTCATTATAACAGGTGTTATATTGACTAAGCTTACTGCATACAAACGCTATATCTGGCCGTGTACAAACAGCAAGATACATTAAACTTCCTATTAGCTCCTGATACGGAAATCTTGTATCTAACTTATCTGCTTTTGGAAGATTAAAGTTAACTTCCATTGGAGTTGCTATGCTATGACATTCATTCATGCCAAACTTTAATAACAAATTTTTCACATATTCAGATTGACTTAACTTCAAAATGCCTTGCTCTCGATTTCTTTCCACTTTCATACCTAATACTTGCTTTAAAGGTCCAAGTAGTTTAATTTTAAAGTTAGAACTGAGCAAATTATAAAGCAATTTCTTTTCATGTTCATTAGAACTGAATATGAAGAAGTCATCTACATATAAGGCTATAATTACCTTATTTTTGAAATAAACACATTTCTCAGTTTTTAGTTGTGTAAAACCATTTGTAACTAAAACTTTATGAACTTTTTCATTCCATGCTCTACTAGCTTGTTTAAGTCCATATAAACTTTTTTTAAGTAAACAGACTTTATTCTGCCCCTCAATCATAAAACCAGTAGGTTGTTCCATAAAAATTCGCTCATTGAGGTCTCCATTAAGAAAAGCTGTATTAACATCAACATGTTCAATGTCCATGTCATTTTGAACACCAATTGCCAAAAGTAAACGTAAGGTACAATGTCTAACGACAGGTGCAAAGGTTTCTTCAAAGTCAATGCCGTATTGTTGAGTAAATCCTTTAGCAACTAATCGAGCTTTGAATTTTTCAAAATTACCACTTGGATCAACTTTTTCTTTAAAAACCCATTTGCATTTTATTACGTTACTATCTTTTGGTCTATCAACAAGTTCCCAGACGTTATGCGATAAAAGAGAATTATATTCTTCCTGCATAGCCTCTAACCATTGTTTGCTTTTCTCAGACTTTATGGCTTCATTGTACGTACGAGGTTCACTCCGTCCCATTAAGCCTATTTCATTAAAATAGTTCATTTCATAATCTTGAAATCTTATAGGAGGACAACGGGTACGTACAGGTCTAGAGTTTTCTGCGACCTCAGAATCTGTATCAAATCTTACAGAAGAAGCAGGCTCTATATTTTCAGAATTTTGAGTATTATTCAATGATGACTCAATAACATTTTGTTCATCAGAGAAAATCTCATAAATAATAGGATGATCTACAACAGTTTCTTCATTAATATTATTATGAATTTCAGAATTTATAGATAAATCTGGTGTAGCATATTCATCAACGTCAGATTCAATAATGTCTGCCTGAGGAGTGTTCTGATTATAAATCGAAACTTCGACAGTATTAATAGAATCATATAATTTATTTGACTTATTAGTCTTGTATTCAGTACCTCTAACATTTTCAATAAATTCTACTGAACGAGCTTTAATCATTTTGCTGCCATCAGCTAGATCACCAAGTCTATATCCTTTTGTATGATCACAATATCCTAACATAATGTAGGGTTTTGATTTAGGATCAAGTTTTGTACGTTGGCATTGTGGAGTGAGAGCATATGCTATACAACCAAAGACTTTAAGATGACTAAGGTTAACTTTAGAACCAGTCCACATCTCTTCAGGAGTAGCCTTCTTTAGAGCAGCGGTTGGACTACGATTCTTTAAATAGCAAGCAGTATTTACTGCTTCAGCCCAATACTTTTTTCCTAAGCCAGCGTCTTGCAACATTGCTCTAGCTTTTTCCATTAAAGTTCTATTAAGACGTTCAGCAACGCCATTTTGCTGAGGTGTGTAAGGAACAGTAGTTTCGTGAATTATACCGCATTGCTTAAAATAACTCTCAAAACTTTTGTTGCAATATTCTGTGCCGTTATCACTTCTGACACGCTTAATCTTTACATCGGTTTGGTTTTCAACAACATTTTTGAAATCAATAAACGTATTTAAAACAGTATATTGATCTTTTCGATCCAAAAAATAAATAAAAGATTTTCGCGTAAAATCATCAGTAAAACTAATAAAATAACGACTTCCACTCCAACTATTAATGGACATCGGTCCACAAATATCAGTATGGATTAAATCCAACTTCATCACGCTTCTATGTGCCTGACCACGGGGAAAAGATTTATTCTTTTGTTTACCTTCAATGCAAGGAGGACATGATTTCAAATTTCCATTTGGAAAAGTAATACCGCGTGCCAAAGAATCACGAAGGGTTAACATACCTTTAAAACTTAAGTGTCCTAAGCGACGATGCCATAGCTCTAACAAATCTGTGCTGGATACAAAAGCTTTACCTTCGGTTGACATCTTAGACTCTTGGTTATTTAATAAACATTCCTCTTTTTTATTAATTTTGTAAACACCGTTTATATTAATTGCTTCCAGATCACATGATCCATTAATAGATACATTATCTTTCCTGTAAACATAACATTTATTAGTATCAAATACTAAAACATAACCTTTTGCTGCTACTTTGCTAACCGACAAAAGATTTGCTGCTACCTTTGGTACATACAAAGCATCTTTAATAACTTTAACACTGTTATTATTTAATGTCACATTGACACTTCCTAAGCCTTCACTATACATTGTATCGCTATTAGCTGTAGTAATTAGTGTTTTAACTTTAGAAGAATAATTAAATAGCCAATCCTTCCGATTAGTCATATGACTAGTGCAACCTGAATCTAAAATCCAGCTATCACGATCACAAACAGCACTAATTAAAGCAGTCTCAGCTGAAAATAAAGAAGTATTAATTCCCTTTTTCGATGATGATGATGAGCCATCTTCAGATGAATTATTATTTAATTTTTTCTTCAAATTCTTCAACTTTGGACATTTAGGCTTGATGTGTCCTTTGACATGACAGTTGTGACAGATAGGAACGAATTTGTTCTTTGCTAGTAAAATCTTATCGGATTGTTCTAAATTTGAATCTATCGACTTTTTCTTGAATTCACTCTGAATTAATTGACATTTAACAAAATCTGATGTCAGCTTTGTATTAGAAGCTTCCATTGCCATAATAAGTGGATCAAATTCAGTTGGCAAGCCAATTAACATGAGTTCTGCCAATTCTTCATCGTCAATATTGCAGCCAATATCTGCTAATTCTTGAATTACAGAAATTATATTTCCTATATAATGATCCATGCATTTAAAGTCAGCATATTTTATTTGAGCTAATTTTCTTTTTAAAGAAAGCCTTCTGCTTATGCCACAGTTTTCATAAGCAGATTTCAAATTCATCCATGCTTGTAAAGCTGTTACAGCATTCTTAACGTGTGGATAACATATAGGTTGTATATTTAGGCAAATTTTTGCATACGCCTTTTGATCTTTGGTGGGATTCTTTGAAGCATCACCAGATCCATCCACAAACTCCCATAAACCATGGTCAATCAATACTAATTTCATTTGAAATTTCCATGTAGCATAATTGTTGACACCTTCCAATTTACCGATGGACATATTAGAACCGGTACTTACGATTACATTATCGAACGAAATATTTCCGTCCATGATGAAAAATTATATTTTTCACTTCACAAAAAAATGATTCACGTAATATTTACGTAAATAATATTAACTGAGATAGTCACTGAATTTACTGTTATTGACCCATATGCCCATAACCAATGTTAATATATTAAATGAATTAAATAAATAACAATGTTTTCAGTGCAATATTTTATATCTCTGTAAAGAATCTTTACAATTTTTGAAGTGATAGTTTGCACCATGGCAACGTAATAATATAAAAATAGAATCAAATGATTACGCCAGCCAGTAAGAAAACTTTCAACTAAGAAGGTTTTAACAAGATGTATGTTACATTTAAATCTTGTAAGGTGAATTAGAAAAAATACCTTTCTCTGGACATACGATGTTGAAATTTTGTCTGAAAATGAAAAGAATTGTTGGCTAAAAAAAGTAGGTAAAAGCAATACATTTAGTAGTGTGTATAAGTGTATACGTTATACAGATACTATTATTCATAGGCTTTATTTAATATAATTGTATTTCCTTTTAGATTTCCAAAAGATCTTTATATAAAAGAAAAATGGAGAAAATTTTGTAATGACGAAAATGATTCTTGGAAACCTACACATACAAGTGTTATCTGTTCGGAGCACTTTACCATAGTAAAAATAGAGAAGTATGGTAACTTCATACAAACGCACCGAGCGCGGTTTGTATGTGAGCGCGCCCGTACGTATTGGCCGTCGCACGCACACACTGACAACATTTGTAGGAGTTTATATGGAGCGCCAGTCGGGGTCAGGGCTGCGTCGTACGCAAAACCGTCCGCTCCCACGCAAGATTCGCGCCTGCGCTGACGTTCGTTAATAATTTTAACATTTAGGTACCTACCTACGTCGTATATAACTACAAATACGTTAAAGATGGCTACACAGTCGACTAGCCATAAAAAAACATAGCAGTGTTCATGGATGTCTCGGATACCCTAACCATTCGGCCACCGACACTCCTAATAATCACATTATAAGTGTGTAAATTAAAAAGTAATAAAAATAGTTTAGTGTAAAAAATAATATATAATAGGTACTAAAAATATATTTTCATAATAATTTAGATTATTTGAATAAATATTATGATTCAGTAAAGCTACGTTTTAATTAATCCTATTCCTATTTAGACCGTAATTTTTCTAATCACTAAACAGATAACATGAAGTAGGTTTTATCAGATGGTAGGAGTCCGCCTGGGTGAGGACAACAGCCTTATCTATTACTGCCGCCAAGCAACAATGCTTGCATTGTTGTGTTTTGTGTTCCGGTTTGAAGGACAACGCACCTGCGATTCTGCATTTTTGTTGCCAACAGCTTGAATGCGTGAATCGTGGATGTTATGGGCGACAGTTACCGCTCACCATCAGGTGGGCTGTCTGCTCGTTTGTCACTGAGTAAGCATGCATTAAAATGTAGGTAATGAAAAAATTCCAGTCACTCCTGGTGTATGTACAAAAATAATTATTTTTAGATTTCCACACCCAAAGGGTAAAAACGGGACCCTATTACTAAGACTCCGGTGTCCGTCTGTCTGTCCGTCTGACACCAAGGGCTGTAAGTATCTCATGAAACGTGGTAGCTAGACAGTTAAAATTTTCACAAATGATGTATTTCTGTTGGCGCTATAATAACAAATACTAAAAACAGAATAAAATTATTTAAGGGGGGCTCCCATACAACAAACGTGATTGTGTGTCGTTTTTGGTACGGAACCCTTCGTGACCGAGTCCGACTCGCACTTGGCCGGTCTTTTGTTACAGATCCCTAAGACTTACCCTACTTAATTTTGTATTTTGTACCTTACTTAATTTTGTATAATAGAGATTGACTAAGTATTTTTGACGGTTGAATAAACTATTAAGCGACAGCCCTACGTGTTTAGGCTATTATCTCCCGCTCGGGGCTTGAGTTGTACTACTTCTCTATTTTTATTATGACTTTACTCCGGAAAGCTACAAAAATGCTAATAACAGAAAGACATTGATTGAAGGTGCAATACCTTCTTTGCGACTCTGTCCTTGTTTGGTGAGTCAGTATTTCTTTGTTTTTCTTAAATCTTTGACTACTTCAATATATGTAGCAGGTATACATTTAATTTTTAAACCCGGGTATTTTTCCGATAAAATCAAATGAAGGATAAAAATTTAAATATTGCTCCATTTTTGTCGATATATACTCAAAGTATTAACCACTTTTCTTAGGTACATATCTCAATACTGGACACCTAGCTACCCCCAATATTGGGTATCCAGTATTGGGGTACATCAATTGCAGTATGCCTTTCGTGTTCGTTTTTGTTTAGATGGAGAATGTACCGCAAAGAAGGCAGAGGAAGAAATGAGAGCGTGAGTCTATATAAGGGCTGTCCAAAGCTTAAACAATACCGGGCTATTACAAATTACTAAATAGATTAGCGGGCCGCAGAAACAAATACCTACTTGATATTTTTACTACATACTTTGAAAGTTTAGGCTTATTAGTTGTAACAAGTTAGTTATACAACTTTAACTTTTCTAAAAATATATAATTTTCAGTCAGATTTGCAATTTTCCATTTTTGCAATTTTCCAAAGAATAATTAATATAAAAACAATGGATAGAGATATAAGTTTATTTCTTTTTCTAATGTGTTATGTTTAGATGCGTGATAGATTTGAGTACAAATAATATATGTTTTGTTGTTTACAAAAAGTATCCAGTATTTGGTACATCTGCTTAATCAATTTACTCAATCAATAACAAACCAACAGATATATCGTTCATATCTTAATTTTTCCCCATTAAACGTCGAGAACTTACTTTAATTTATCTAGGCGATTAGATCTGTTGAAAGGATTAAATCAATACATATAATAAAATCGTAACTGGCCGCTGTCTGTACATTGAAGATATTTAAGAAAAACTAATATAGGGGGGCTTTATGAACGCAATAGAACCCAAAACAATGATTTTTAGAATTTTTGTCTGTTTGTCTGTATGTCTGTTTGTCTGTTTGTCCGTACGTTTGTGCACGCTAATCTCACAATCGGCTCAACCTATTTGAATGCGGTTTTCACTAATGCGTTAAGGTTTGCTCAACTTAACATTTAGTGTTTGTTTCATTTCAATCGGTTCATAAACAAAAAAGTTATATCAATCTAAAAAATCACATATAAAATGGTACAAAATAATTAATCAGTTGAATTGACTGAAACTTTTCAGTTGAATTGACTGAAACTTTATAAATGTTATCATCGTCAAAGTAAATAATACAATGATAGAGATGCTTAGAGATCGTAGCGCTAAAGCAAGTTAAGCAACCCCTGTCGTGGTTCCAACTAGGATGGGTGACCGCAATTGGCGCAAAAAGTATATTAAGTGGCTAAGTAATAAATCTGTGTGCAGAAATTGATCATCGCCAAGCACGACCTGGTTGTTGTAATTTTTATATATATCCACATCCGTGACCACATCGATATTCTCATCCACATTCTCACCCACAACCAAGCGGACGAAGTCGCGGGCACAGCTAGTTTAAAAATAAAAATATAAAATTGATTGTTCTAAATTAAACTAGACTCCGGGGTAAAACGTAAGGGATAAAAGATAATCCTGGTTTTAACATATGAGTGCCTAAGTAATTCTATCCAAAATCGTTAATCAATATTTTAGCTACCTATTGTAAAATACATAATAATAATAAATAAATAAATATTGTCAGACAAATTACACAGCGCCATCTAGTCCCAAAGTAAGCGAAGCTTGTGTTATGGGTACTAGACAACTGATAAACATACGTAAATACATTTTTTTTTGTAAATACATACTTATGACTCATAGAAAACACACAGACTAAGACAAACAGACATGTGCATTTTGTTCATGCACACAAATGTTTGTCCTATGTGGGAATCGAACCCACGAGCGTTGGTGACGAAGCCGCGTCATTGACCGCTACGCCGCCACCGAGCTCGTCCGGCATGTCCGGAACATGTCCGGCTTTTAGGGTAAACTGTTCGGCCAAATTATGTACCGAGTCTTTGTGTTTTTGGATCTACCAACAATATTCTGGGTAAACCTCTAAACACAGTAGTGAAAGTGCACTTGGATGTTTTTATTGCAAACGAGCTCGTATAGTATTTTTGTTGATAGAGAACTAAATGGATTATAAAGGATAAAATACTTACCTCATTAGATCCCAAACCCCAAGTTGGTACCAATCTAAGTTCTTAATTCTTGACCGCACGCACCTTCAGGAAGCCGGATTACTATTCCCTCGTGATTCTTGCGTTGTGGGTTGTTGTATCATAATATTAAGTAAAACCTGTGGTAAAACTAATACACGTATATACCTTTTTAAAAATCAACAAAAGACGAAATTGAAATTCTTTTTTAAGAATTTGGGTTCAGATGAAAAAAAATCTTTTTACGGGCTTTCATATGAGGATGAAATTATACATGAATACTTGCTTTTACCTCTGACGTGGAACATTCCGCTCCAATACATTCACTTTGAACACAAGGGAAACGCCAAGAGGGTAATCGGGTTTAGTAACAGAATATACCTTCTTTAACAGATAAATGACCAAAATAATTTCGGTTTTATTGGAATTCCTAGGATCCAATAACATGTAATAAGGCTTCTAAAGGATTTCTGATGGATAAATTATGTGGAGAGGAGCTCGATGGCGCTGTGAGGAGTTCGATGAGGTCGTTGCTTGTACTATGGATGGGTTTAGTTGTTTTGTGTTTCCCCGGATTTCCGGCCTCGTCAAAACAAACGAAAATGCGTTCGGAGGTGCATAAGACAAATCTGTTTTTGACCCATCAATGAAAAAGAAGGGTGTTAAAAGTTCCTCTGCCTGCGTACGATATCATTACTTTCAAATTAAAATAAAAAAAATTGTATTGCCACTATGGCCACAATATATACTTAGGATATCGTAGAGTAGTGGGATTCTAAAAATATCACTTCAAAATCGATAACAGCATTTATAGCATTCAAAAGTTACAGTAGAATCGACAGAACGATAGATAGAACAGAGTTTACAGATATACATATTTACATACTTATATACTTTCGTAACTACATAATAACCGGCCAAGTGCGAGTCGGACTCGCGCAGGAAGGGTTCCGTACCAGTATCTATAAAAACGGAAAAAAAATATGTTTGTTGTATGGGAGCGAAATGGAAGGGAGAGGGAAATATTTATTTTATTATATTTTTTAGTATTTGTTGTTATAGCGGCAACAGAAATACATCATCTGTGAAAATTTCAACTGTCTAACTTTCACGGTTCATGAGATACAGCCTGGTGATAGACGGACGGACGGACTGACAGCGGAGCCTTAGTAATAGGGTTCCTTTTTACCCTTTGGGTACGGAACCCTAAAAAGGAATATTCTCAATTTATATTTTTTTATTAGTCATACATTACACAATACTCTGTATGTGTACATAGTACAGCGTACATAATTATACCTATATAGGTATAAGTATAGACATGTAGGTATAGTCCCCGTACCATTATTTATTCCGTGGTATATTACAGTCTTCAATTGGTACATAGGTGTTTTGTTTCGTTGACGACATTTTGAATAAGTAAATACATTTAAGAATGTAGTGTGATGCATAATACATTAAATATAATTTAGGTCCGCGCGATCAGGGGCCCTACGGCCGAAGCTGAAGTCGATTACCATCAAATATTTTGATTAAAAATATAGATGGTACAATTAAGCTATTGACCAACATCTTCAGATTAGTCGGTAGAGCTTGTGTTTAGCTTAGCAACTAAGCTAAAAACAAGTACTAAAAATTTAAATTGAAGTTTGTATTTCACCATTCGCAAAGTCGATGGGAATCGGCTTCAGCTTAGCCGGTAGGTCCCCAGGTCGCGATCGCGGTTGCCCAGTATATGGAGGTCGTAAGTGCTGAGACATAGAGCTCAAAGACTCTTCATCAATTTAGCGCGACAGTCCAGAGCAACGTAAATAAATAAAAAGAGCATTCGATGCGCCATACATTGTTCGCGGGGCAGACAGCCGGGACAAACTTAATTTAGTACTAGTTGAAGTGGATAAGCACGAGTGGAATTATTTATCCAATGGCGGCAGCGGTGACTGTGACGGAGCTGCGAGGTGGCATGTCCACGGTACGCTAGGGCACGGAAGCGGAAGCGAATTGAATTTATTTTTCGGGCAAACCGGGATTCCTCTTCATCCTTTTCATGTGCTTGTAATAATATGTACTCGGACTGAAAAGCTGAGAGGTGGAACTTAGCGTACATAATTATACTTATTATATCATATCACATCATATATTTTACAATATTGTACAACAAATTAGTCCTACCATATTACAATATCTTACCGCATGCAAATTTTTAAATTCATATCACAAATTCACAATCTCATCGATTTAAACAGTTAATTGTCAATCAGATTAAATATTAATAACATACAATTTGAATTCATACGACACAACAAACTATTGTCAATAAAATTCTTCGATCAAGATAAAATTACATCAAATTTAATATCAAATATGACTGACCATAACGGTCAGGCATAATAATGTATAAAGGTCAATATTTATACTCTAAGTAATCTTTTACACTAAATAATTGCCCGACTGGAGTAGTACTCACAGAAGACTGTAGCTAAATAACAATTGCATAGAGTTCTAGAGGGTTGTTGTATTCCTGCTAGTGACTGAAGACAACAGAAAGAAATAGTTGTTGCGCTAGCAGAGGGATTGGTACGAACTTGAGATATATTTTTTATGTTACAAGCGTTTATATGTTCTATGTGCTACGTTCACCACTTCACATCAGGCGGGCCGTTACTTGTTTACTATCCAACATAGTATAAAAGAAATAGCATAGAGAAACGCTAAACGCTGCAGGCGAGTAGCGACGTTTTTGTTACGATCTCAACTGAGACGGCGGCGCGCTCTAATTGAAAAATGCAGTTAGTTAGCTTGCGCTTTAATTCCTAATATACGAGTGGAAACTAGGATACGTGCTATCAATCCGAGGTTCCGCTAACTTACTTACTAACGAAGATTTACACTAAGTGTCTAAACACACTATAGGTACCGAAGATACGCGACCGAAGTTCGGTGTCATTACGCCTGCAATACTTTTTCAATGACTATCGACACATTTGACTGAAATTACGTTGCGTCTTTTACATACCCATCCTAATCACGCGGAATTTCGGCTTAGTGTGGAATCAAGACGTTGCTGTCTTTAAATTTCTAATGCGCAGAAGAAGAGGGCAGGTTAAGAGCCCTATTACATTTGCACGCTGACGAGCTCTCGCGCAGTACTAAACCTGCGAAGGCCGCCGGTGCATCGTTTTTTGTAGTAATTTTGAAGTTATATTTATCGTTTTTAATGAAATAAGATAATAAATTCATGCTACTATAGTTATTTGTTATGCAAGACTGCAAAGTTAATTTTTGGCGCGAGTACCTTGTATTGAAACCTGAGCAAGCGAAGGACTCTAGGATTGAGCCACGAGCGAAGCGAGTGGTTCAAATATAGAATCCTGAGCGTAGCGAGGGTTTCAAAGGTACGAGACGCTAAATAACTTTGCTGCCGAGCGCAACACACAACTTTTCACCTCACTAAAGCGAGGAAAATGTTAGGTGCAAGAAAAACAGTTTTAATAAATAATCATCAATGGACTGGCTGCAGAGAATATAAACTATTACGAAACCAATGAGGTTCTATATATATGTAATTTATTGTACGAAACCTTTATTGAATAAAAATATTCGAATTTTAAAAACACTTTCCACGCTAGCGGATAAAGTGCGATTTTCCACGCAGATTTCGAATGATAAACAGAGCTTTTACGAGCTAGTGAGGTGAAATAGTTATTTGTTATGCAAGGCTGCAAAGTTAATTTTTGGCGCGAGTACCTGGTATTGAAACCTGAGCAAGCGAAGGATTCTAGGATTGAGCCACGAGCGAAGCGAGTGGTTCAAATATAGAATCCTGAGCGTAGCGAGGGTTTCAAAGGTACGAGACGCTAAATAACTTTGCTGCCGAGCGCAACACACAACTTTTCACCTCACTAAAGCGAGGAAAATGTTAGGTGCAAGAAAAACAGTTTTAATAAATAATCATCAATGGACTGGCTGCACAGAATATAAACTATTACGAAACCAATGAGGTTCTATATATATGTAATTTATTGTACGAAACCTTTATTGAATAAAAATATTCGAATTTTAAAAACACTTTCCACGCTAGCGGATAAAGTGCGATTTTCCACGCAGATTTCGAATGATAAACAGAGCTTTTACGAGCTAGTGAGGTGAAAAGTTTATTTATCATGATGTAAGAATTATTCTCCTATAAATTTTGCTCAATAATATTATCGTTTATTCGAGAAATTAACAGTTTACTTAAAGCGATTTTCGAAGTTTTTTTGGTTAAAAGAATGTTTTTTTTTTCTATATTAAATCAATGATATTTCAAAATTCTGAGGCCGCTACGAACTATACGACTATATAAGAAATAACATTCTATTTTTTTATATCATTTGTTTGGAACAGTAGTACAATCCAGGAGCTTAAAAAAGTGAATATGCGCATTTTATGAAAATCTTTCTCTGCAATTTTGGGTTTAATTAAAAAGTTAAGCAATATCAAACCCCGGTCACTCCATACAAAAATGGCGCTTTTGCATGTAGTAACCAAATGACGTATGTACACGTGCCTATGTTTGAGTGACGTTCTCTAGGGCTGACATTATTCAATTATTAGTCGGACATGTAAGGGGGTGTAAGTGGTTCATCAACATCTTTGAACCAAAGTCAACTTCACCTGCACGCGGTGTACCCTGCTGACTGACAGACGAGGCTCTGACGAAAAGAGAGGTAGGACATAGCGTATTTTTTAAGCAGCCCGACTGACGAAGTACCACCACCTCACAGAATACCCCAGTCAAATAACAATTTCCAGGAGGGTGGTTGTGTTCCTGCGAGTGAGTGAGGTCACCAGAGAGGATGGAGTTGCTGCGTTGGCAGCGAGGATGGCAGCGCGCGAGCGATATTTAATGTTGCGACCGTTAATATGGGTACGGTAACCGCTTCACATCAGGTGGGCGTAGTGAAGAAAAAAAAACATAGTAAATACACTACACTGACTTCAGCCAATATTTACAAAACGCCTTGTATAATTGCCATTGCTAACTTACCCAACATTTTATATTTTCTAATCACCACTAAATCAAACGTTCGCCTTCCGAAGACCGGTTCATTGTAATGGTCAAACCATTTCATTCTCACTAATTGTAGCTTTTTACTATTCATATAAATGCATGCGCAATGATTTGATTCATGATCACACATGATATCACGCACAACAAACATTGAAATGTAAATAAGAAAATTGTAAACATTAACAATAAACCACCATAACTCAAGTGACAGCAATGTCAATTCCGCGTCTGCGCACTCACTTGCTCTTTGAGACATATAAATCTGCTATCCATTTCTCATCTCGTATTAATTGTATCTTGTATCCTACTTTGACAGACATGAATTAGCTATGATGAAACTATGGCTGCCGCATGCTTTTTAGGTAATTTATAAAAAAAAACAGTACTTTATTTCACCCAAAGGGATCGAATAAATTTCTTTTTTTGACTTTCCATGTGTTGAGACATCCATCCACTGCACAAATAACTCCCATCTTTTAAACTGAATGGAGAATAAAACACGAGCGACGTCAATTCGCACGTTGTGGCATTCCTTGCGAACGGTTCCAAATCGGTTCCATAGGGGAGGTGAGGTCGACTAGTGAGAGCGGCAGAGAGTGTCCATACTGTACGTTAGTACTATTACTTATACTGTGGCAATATTTACAAAAAGCGAGGCCGCTACGTACTAAGCCAATAGCTATTCTGTACTATTCAATAAGTCAACATTGTTAATGTATTTTTGTTTCCGAGATCAAGAACGCCAAATTTGGCCATTTTACGTAAAAATCACAGTCGATATGTAATATGGCTCTTAAAAGTCGTCGGTCCCGGCTGTTGTCATTATATGACAGTCGTTAAGCTAGGGCTTGAAAACACTGGCCTCCGCCAATCCGCAGTTGAGCAGCGTGGTGGAGTATGCTCTAAACCCCTTCGATTGAGGCCCGTATCCCAGCAGTGGGATGAATACTTAAGCCACATTGTCACGGTGTCATGTAACGGTGTCTAATCGGCAACGTCCACGGATAATTAGTTTTCAAAAACTCTCCCCTGCTCCCCTTTTTAACTTCAAATTTTCTGACTGTTTAACCAAAGCAAAATGCATTATAATTCTAAATAGAATTTCAATTCATTAATTCCTCAATGTTGGTATACGCGCGGATGAAGTCGCAGGCAATAACTAGTGATTAATATAATTTGAAATTTTGCGACATTTGCTGTTTAAACAGCAAATTGGTAGCATAATATTTTATTTAAAGTTATGAATAAATAAGTTGATAGGTGTGTAGCGGCTGATGATATAAATATTGGGTGCGGGGAACCGTAAAATTAAACAACGCGTTGCCGACATGTGATACCACAATAGCTCTCATTTAAACTATTGCATATTACAATCTACTTTTAAAATTAGACAAGTTTTGCTTTAAAACTAAAAGTCAAGTGACGATTAGGAGAAAGACATATTAACACGATTCTTTATCATTATCATAATTAAATAAAAAATATAAATCAAACATTTTTCAAAACATTTCGTCGTGGTCACGATCCTCATCAGTGAGGGACCGACTTAAGGAGAAAGAAGGGTAAATCAAATGAACGTACCTGTGAATTCGATAATAATTAAATTACTTATGTGCAGAATCAGTTCAAGACGTTCATATTTCTAAACAATTTTGTATTCTGTGGGGATTGGACTCGCTGACCTTAGTGTTAAAGTCGCAGTTACAGCTACTACTGTCGACCACCACTCGTCACAGAGTCATATAATGGAATCGTTCTTACATTTACACATTTGCATAGTCAGCGATTGCAGATAGGAAAAAAGTACAAGAATGGCGGCCGCATATTGGCGACAAAGCGTGAACCTCTTTCTAGATGGACCAAAGACTTCAAAAAAAGGAAAGGTAGCATATGGTGGAAAGCAGTGGAGAGTATGGGTGGAAAGGAGTGGGGACTAGATTCCATCTACAGAAAGTATTTCAGAAAAGTCTTCCACGAAATCTTTTGCTCTCGTGCTCTTAGTTTACTATTATCCTTTTTAATTATTCATAATGATTACTGAGACATTTGTCATATTTTGTAAATTAAATGACTATTGTTTGTACATATCATTATCTTTTAATCAAAATGTAATTCCACATGCACGTTGTAAACGTAAATTAACTTGATATATATGAAATAAATGAATATTTAAACAACAATTTTCCCCTCTTCTTGTCTTCGTGAAACTCTTTACAAAGTATTGGCCTATTAAAGTTCTCTTCGGAGCATTTCAGTCAGGTGTAGACAAGTGGAAAGGCTCTAGATTTCAAGTAGTGAGAGTACTTAACAATTACAGACAAGCAGTGAAGAGCCGTCTCGCTTTTCACCACTTTCAGGAAGAATCACACTAATAGGGAGAATTTCTCATCAATGTTTTTGATGAGGATGGCAAAGGAAACCGGGTATTTTTCATATTCACTATTTCGTTTATTTTTCGAACCACCATCTCTTATTGCGATTCAATAACTGAATAGAATGCTTATTCATACCAATGAATAAGCGACTCTATTTCAAATGATATAAAATAAGGATAAACAATAAAAAAGTAAATAAGACTGAGAATTTGAATATATTGGCCAAAAAGGATGTATGCGCTGACAAATTTTTAGTCTATGCAATATGGAGAGTAGCACTAGTCCAGCCTCATTAAGCTCGAAACTTAGTATTGGCAATTGGCTTATTAAAATAGCCATGATAGCGTTTCAATGTGCCCGAAAAGCTCTCGGTTTTAAACATTGAGTAGGTATAACTATATCATAGCGATTTTGTCAACCAAGTGGGCTCTGTTTAAGTTTCCTAGTTTCTAAAAGTGAGTGGAATGACAAGTTATGTTTAGTTTTAGTACGTAGTACTATTACTTATACTGTAGTTTTAGTCAACGGTGTTATAAATATTACAGATATGCCATAAGCGTTAAAATCGTCACTCGAAAAGTGCCCCAAATGTATCGCCTCGCAATTAGTTCGCACGAGCAGGGACGAGAGATAAAGGACGAACCATGTTCATAGTAAATTGCGTACACCGGAATTTAGTTACTCTAAAGAGCAACAGAGGTCGCTAAGAGACACAAATTAGATATAGGTAATTTGATTAGTAACAAAATCAGACACGAAGGTTCAATTTGTTTAATTATGCTTTTCTGTTTTAATCAAAAATGGCTAGATGGCGCGCAAACTACTAGCACTCTATCAATGCTTAAGTAGGTACGTAGGTACCTACCTACCATAGCACCTACGTACCGTTGTATCAAAAATGGGATGGCCGCGCGCCGATAACCGAGAGTTTTTAAAACCGTTCCGTTTTACGTACCAATCGCTTGACACAAGAAGTCATGTGCTGTAAATAGAATGATTTAAAATGAAAAAAAGTTTCATACGACAATTATTGTTTTCAACATAGGCATAAAATTTTAATATGCATTATCAATTAAAATCGTAGTATGCTAATAGTTATATTATTAATAACAACGATATTTTATCGAAAGTTCTGTGGCGTAAAATGGACTTTATTGACACGGCGCGGAATTTTTTTCAACTTTTCTCACATCGAATCGACTGTATTGTTTGTGGTTTTTCTTTTACGTGATATTTCTCTATTTTTGCGACCATTTTTATTCCTATCTTCCATCCTATAAAGGTTTACTCATTAGCTGCCCGGCTGGGGATGTATCATTACCTGACAGAATACGGCAGTCAAACATCCCTATAGGGTCGTGTTACTACGAGTGAGTGAGATCACCAAGAAGAAAATCCAGGAGTTCTGCGTTGGCAGCGAAGGCGACCGTGGGCTACAATACTTCATGTTGCGATTTGCATTTATACAGCTACGGTAACTGCTTCACACCAGGCGGGTGGTATGCTTGTTTTCATCCAACATTGCACAAAAAAGCAAGTTAAGGTTTTTTAGTAATGTTTCTATTAAGTACATTGCTAAGTAGTCTACTACAAAATATTCCTAAAAAACCTTAATTTGTTATAAAAAATATTTTAAAAATGACAAAATCAAAGGACAATGGTGGGATTTGAACTCGGGACATAAGTATTACGAGTAGAGTGCATTTCCAAATGACCTATGAGGTTAATTTGTAACATTGGCGAATTTTTGTATTATACTGTATTACTGTTAATTCGTATTCATTATGTTTTTTTTAAAAGCAAACCTTAATTTGCTTTTAAAAAACATTTTTAAAACATATGCACGAAATTAGACAAAAGTAGAGTGGTAATCCCATACAAAATATTAAATATAGCGTCCCTCGAGAGAACAGTTGCAAAATCTTAAGTCCCGCCATTCACTGAAATCACAATATTGTGCAATTTAACTAAAAGATTATGATGACTGTATGACAAACAAATATTTTTATCATCCTTTAAGCTGACAATAAGTCAGCCTGAGATACGTTATGAATAATATTTAAAAAAAATATCTACAACATATTAAAAATAGGTACAAAATATTCCTAAAAAACATTAATTAGTTATAAAAAATATTTTAAAAATGATAAAATCAAAGGATGAAAATGGTGGATTTGAACTCGGGACCTACGTATTACGAGTAGAGCGCTATTCCAAATGAGCTATGAGGGTGATTTGCGAGATTGGCGAATTTTTGTATTATAGTTTATTACTGTGAATTCGTATTCGTTATGTTTTTTTTTAAAGCAAGCCTTAATTTTAATAATAAAAAAACATTTTTAAAACATATGCACTAAATTAGACAAAAGTAGAGTGGTAATCCCATACAAAATATTAAATATAGCGTCCCTCGAGCAAACAGTTAAAAATCTTAAGTCCCGTCATTCACGGAGTTCACAATATTGTGCAACTTAACTAAAAGAATATGGTGACTGTATGACAAAAAAAATATTCTTATCATCCTTTAGGCTGACAATAAGTCAGCCTGAGATACGATAAGAATAATATTTACCTACTTTCCTATCAACAAAGATTTCGCTCACAAGTTGCTATTTTTCTTCGACCGCGGCGCTAGTTTGTACGTTGTACAAAAAATCTGCAACTACTAGCGCCAAAAGTAACTAAAAAAAACATCGCATCATAAAAGCATTATCAGAGCGACATCTATTGGTAAGGGTAAAATTGAAGATTATTTTTTAGTGAAAAGCATCATTTGTTAACTTTATTATTAGTGTTAAATATCATACAAAAACTATTTTGTGTAATTTTTAAAATTATTTTATGATTATGTATCAAATTTCGTTGAGAAATATTCGGTATTAAATTTTTTCATGTCTTATTGCCCGCACCATCTAGAAATAATACGGAATTTTGACTTTCGTTCGGTGCACGATATTTTGTATGGGATGAAAACTCTATATTAATTTATTTTCTCTATGGCACGAGTAAGCCGACGAAACTGACGTTTAAAACATTGATTGAAATTAGTAGAAACGCTGTCTTCTGTATTATCACAGTATAAGTAATAGTACTGCGTAGTATTACGAAAATACACAATTTATGTTGATAAA
Organism: Hypsopygia costalis; assembly: GCA_937001555.2. Lineage (NCBI taxonomy): Eukaryota > Metazoa > Arthropoda > Insecta > Lepidoptera > Pyralidae > Hypsopygia > Hypsopygia costalis. The sequence goes on from OW443329.2 coordinate 20,320,110, forward strand.
GTAAATAAAGTCCCAAGGGATTACATATCACATGAAAGTACACAATAATATTTGATGTTTACGCGTATTTTGGGTTCATCAGCGAGGCAAAAACCCCTTATGACAAGGATAGCGATAGTCTCTCTCAAACGCGACGGGAATTGTTTTCTCACGCGATATAATAAATTAATATGGTTATGTCATATCTATACATACATAGTCGTACAGTATGTACATAAGAACAAAATGGTCTTAATGTTGTAATAATTTTAAAAGCTATAAGAGTTTTTTTATTCTTTAAAAGTATTATTAATATATTATCTAAAGTATGAAATGCATTGTCAACACTACTTTGACAAAACAAAAGAGCTTGAAATACATAAGTACAGTTTTTTATCTAACATTTTTAAAGTTGTATCTAATCCGAATTACAACAGTATATGTGCCTATGTTTAACAAGATTGCATTTAGTAATCTATGTTCATGGATGTCCTCCGATATCAGTAGACTCCACTCCTGACTAGCAACTAGATATGCGATAATTGAACATGTCCATCGGTAATGGAATTTTCTCCTATCAGCACACACGCATACCTACACATGCACTACGTATTATTGAGATTTTACATCAAATTTATTCTTGTAGCTGATACATATTTTGTTTTGAGACCATTTAATGTTATGAAAAGTTTTTACATTACATATAAGTATTTAGTGTTGTAAAAAGAAAGAATATAGATGGGAGGGTATGTTGGGAGTAAAGAATGACATGGGAAGGAAAGGAGAGGGAAAGAAATGAGCAGACGTTAAGACGACGACAGAATATAGTGTAACATTTGAACAACAGAGAAGATTAGCTAGGTAGAGTCGACGAAACCGAGGAAGGAAGACAAAACGAATAAGAGAAATCATATCTTTGAGTTCCTAGAGTAACAGGAAAGAAGTGATACCTGTAGCTGTAAGGGAATGGATTAACAAGAAGTTGAAATTTATAATAATATATCACTTGCGTGCTGCCACCCCCGCTGCCAACGCAGCATCTCCTTCTTTTCTGGTGACCTCACTCACTCGCAGGAACACAACAATCCTCAAGGGAATTGTTATTTGGCTGCGGTATTCTGTGAGGTGGATGTACATGCCCCAGTCGGGTAGCTTACAATTACGCTCCCTACCTCTCTTTTCGCCAGAGCTTCGATTGTCAGTCACAGGGGCCTAAAATTAAAATAGATCTTTCAAAAGAAGAAGATGTTGATAAACCACTTACACCCCAAAACTAAAACCGATCAGGAAACTCTTTTTAAAACTATCCGTATAAGCAAAACCAGAATCAAATTTATTAGTATGTACTATCAAAATGAACTTTCTCCATACAAAAGAGTTTCAGGGGTTACCGGATGAAAAATGTTTTTACGTAGAGTGTGGAGCCTTTTTTTTCTACTGTTTTTGGGCGCATTGTAAATTCAATGAAACATGAAAATACATGGGGCATTTGTATATTTAGAATTAAATATTAATATTGTATAATATTCTTTCAACTGATTCTTGACATCTTTCTCGATCATAATAATATGGAGTTATAAAACTGCCTTAAAAAATAACATTGAATTCACTGTGTAACTTGTGTAAGCCGTATTTCACAGGTAGGTAGATGTGGAGTGAGACATCTTTCGGATGAACTCTGAGATTGCTATCTTTGTGCTATCACAATGAGTACTTTGATGAGGACTCCTCCACATCCTCTATCCACATCACGTTCGCCTTCATTTTGCACTTGTAATTCTCATTCCATTTTCTTATATATTTACTGCTTGAAAATAAACCTATTGTATAAAATTGTAAACGAGTTGGTCGAAAAAATGCAAGATGCTGTTCGAGACAAGGAAAAGTTTCATTAACCGCATGATTTGACAAGAACAACGTGATCAGGAAGTACTCATCAAAAACAAATTAAGTTTAGTCCGCTCGGCGAAATTTACAATTTAGCATTAACAGACTTTAATTTCGTTGAAAAGTAGTTAGCAGTTAATGATCCCATTTGTTGTTTACAATGTCGTTTCATTTATTAAACGCTTTGAGTATTAATCGATTAATACTCAAAGATTAAACGATACATATTTCAAATTGTTTTTAAAAATAATGCGACAGAACACAGGGTATATAACGTAAAAAATATATGTATTTAAAAACAATTTCTTTATACCATGTACGTAGTTATTAAAAAAGATATTTGTTTTTATCATTAACAGCATACACTCCAATTAAATTGAACGTGTTCACGTTGCATAAGTTAGGGCTTATTATTTTCATTAGCTTGTTGAAATAACCCTAGTTAACTTTAACTAGGTACTTATTAAAAGTATTATTATATTTTATTTCAAGAGATATAAAATATATCAAAGAAAACAACGACATGACAGTACAAAACTACTTAATCGAAAAAAAAATCCTTTATCTTCTGTCTAAATTCATGGCCATGTGCTATTTTTTGCAATTACTGATTCGTATATTACATCGCCCCTGGTAGTGGGCCGTCATAGTGGAAATATTTTCCGATGGGGTTTTCATTGCGAGCGGTCGGCTAATATTAAAAGGTTAATCGTTCACATAAAACACGGTACAATAAAGAATGTTTCACCATTCATGAGGCACACCGAGTCAGACATCTCACGTTATTATCCTCGTAAAGTTCGCCCTTTCCTTGCATAATGACATGACGAATTGCGTTCGCGATATTTTTGCTTCTTTATACGATGAGGTCATTACGCGCCAGTTATGACGTTAAAGGCCGGGAAGAAATGTGCTTCCGAATATATTGTTACGGAACGCATTTTTAAGCCCTCGAACGAAAAAGTGGGAAAGTCATGTTACACTAACTTCTGTCGCCAAAATGCCTACAAAACTTTTGTTTCATACTGAATGGGCTAAATACATACTGGCTGCAGCTCAGTGCATGTTTGTGTCGAAAAAATGGTGAGTTTTTAAACAAATTCGTTCGCAGAGATAATGGAGAGCGCGAGTTTCGAGTAATAGAGAACGTGTGGTTGGCAAGCGGGGTGAAAAAGTACAAAAGTTGTTCACTGTGCCATATAAATTGAACGGCAAATATGTTTAAACAACTTTAATGTGCAATATGTCATTTTCCCACGAAATTAATCCTGTAAGCGAGGTAATCTTTTTTCAATTGATTTATATGACTATGATTCTAGTATAAAGAACAACTTGTAGGTGGCAAACAAGTTATTGTTGGGTACCATTAAAACCTAAAGTGTAACACTAGGTAGGTGTTTGGTACTAGGTACCTGTTTGTGCCTTAACCGATTTCAAAAAGGAGTAATTTCTCAAATCGTGATCAAAGGTATTATTTCAGAATCACATACTGTAAAATATTACAAGATCATAGATAATATCCTCTATTATTTTCTCTATTATTTATCAAGATAACACACAATACAGAATTGTGGAATTAATAATGAGTTTTGTACTAGAGAATGAATAAAATAGAGTATAATAAAATTTATAAATAGTTTAAAATGTGTAGCTACAGTAATTAAATTGTATAATTTATTCACAATCCAAAAGGAAAAGTCCAATAAGTAGGTGCTTAAAGAAAATAAGTTGTTACTAATAAAAATCCCAACCTAGGACAAAGTGGTACGTTCATATTATTACAAAAAAGTAGTAGGTACGTATTAACTCCATCCAGCACTTGAACTTTTACATCTTTTCAATTCCGATTCATAATTCTTCTTAAACTTAAATGCAAGTTAAAAGCTTAAAATAGTAGTGAGCAGTAGTTTTCTCTGATTTTTATTGTTGTGAAGTTGGAGAATTCTTGCAGAAACTTTTCACTGAGTAATTTATGAGGCTGAGTGTTAACTAGTAAATTTTAATCTAATTTGCGGTAGAAGTAAAAAAATCGCGAAAATACCCAAAAATTTAGGTAACTAAAAGTATCAAATTAAAAATAATTTTGTAAATACTGAAACGTTTCAACATTAAAATATCCTATGGTTATTGTTAAATGTGATTTGATTGCACAGCTGAGAGTATTAAACCACAGCTATGACAAGAATTGAGTGTTTCTTCAATAATTTCATAAAAATAAACGAGCAAATCTCCTCCTCAGCGGAGTGGGAGAGTTCGTGCTTGGAATAAATTTCTTCAAAGGGATCGTTTTCAATTTCATGGCTCAATCTTCGGGATCTCAGTGAGAATATGTAAAAGGGCATTTGTCGGTGTCAACACAATGTAATGAGCCCCTTTCGCATTATCTACGTGCTCGCGGATATCTTGATCGAACTACCTCATCGCCATTCGGCCACATTGGTTACAATTTTTGGTTCGAATATTACATTTTTATCGCTTGAATCTTTACAAGCGGGGTGTGATTAAACTTAATTAAGTTTAATCACATCCCGGCCATTCTATACAAAAGTAATGTCGTTTACTATTACATAAACGATGGAGTTTGTGTAGCGCGTAGCTAAATGAGCGTATGTGCGTGCGGCGCCATACAAACTGTTCCAGATTTGCCTCAGAGGGGAGGTCGATGCGAGAGAGCGGTAGGAAGTAGCCATACTGTACGTAGTACTATTATTACTTATACTGTGGTTTAATATCAGATTATTTTCGCTATAGAGTTACTGTACATTTATTTAACATCAGCGGAGTCATAAAACACAGAGTTGTTTAATCCTAGGTGGATTTAATAAGGTTTCGTTACTCTGCTCGCATAATAAAAGTATTTTAATTAACCTAAGTTTGTATATACGCTTTGCAATTATTATAATTTTATGCAAGATTCGTGTACCTACGTACAATAAATATACTATTATTAACTAAATAAAGAAACTTTTCTTTATTTAGTTTTCGGTGTAAACCCATTTATATTTGTTGTCCGTAGTAACAATGTCACAAATAATTATTCTAAATTCTTAATTACTGCCTGCAGCTATCTTATAGATGGGTATAATCCATTCCTTTACATTTGCAGGGTTTGTAATTGACTTTATTAAGCTTTAAAATGGCGTGGATCATTTCACGAGTTATTTTTGGTAGACAAGTATTCTAAACAATATGGCGTCCGCGAAAAATAATGGTGGGTATTAACAAAAAAAAATGTTACATTATAGCAGAATACTAAAGTAGGAGTAGACTTCTTTATAAATTCCTGCCGATTAATTCCTTGTTTTATCAAGTAAACAGAAAAAAAATTGGTTGCCTGTAAAGTCGGTATACGGGCGAAAGTTTTACGTGACAACGACTTTGAGTCTCTCTCGCTCTTAGAAGGGACACGCGTCCACGACACGCTTACAATGAGAGCGAGTGAAAGGCACGCGCCTTTCACTCGCTCTCATTGTAAGCGCATAACGTGACCCAGTTTCTTGAAGTGTCACCCGGCTAACCAATTTATAAGACGTTGTCACGTCAAAAGCTCCTTGAAGAATCACTACAAAGAGATTCTAAAGTTTGTATTTATTGTTACAAACATATGGCCTGAAATTAGGGTTGCCGCTATACAGCTAAAAATCATATTGCGATAATTTTTATGTAAATATTTGATGTTACCAGTGGCATTCTATTAGTTGACATTTGATTGATAAATGTTTAAATATAAAAACTTTAATATTATAAGTTACCTATAACCTACAACTACATAACGAGTACGACATTCTCAATTCATCTGTATTATTATTATTCTAACATTCGTTAGGCGTTATTATTCTAAGATTTGATTGATGAAATTGTAATTCAAAGAAATTCTTCTCGATAACTAATTTCAAAAATTATTTCTTACTTCTTACTTCCAAAATTTCCCAGCAAGCAATTCTTAAAGCTTGTCCAGTCTATTCCAAAGCAATGAAAAAAAAATTGCATTTCTTTACTAAAATTAATTTTATAAGGTAAATAAAAAATAAATAAACAAATAATAAATATTCCTGGACAAATTACACAGCGCCATATATTCCCAAATTAACTTTATAGGCTAGAACCATGGGTACTATATAACTGACAAACATACTAAAAATATAATAATATAATGTCTACACAGAAAACACCCAGACTAAGACAATAATACATGTTCATGCATTATATTTATCTTTTGCGGCGATCAAACCCGCGACCTCCTTGCCAAACTAGCCATTGCTAAACCAACAGGTTCGTAAAATAATTATTTTTTCTACGACGACGGGATAAGTAGCCCTGAAATTAATAATGTTTTTATTGTATCTAACTTTGTTTCTAGAAAGATGCTTAAATTCGAATGGCAAAGTGCGCCAACCTTCTTTGCCTTTGACATCGGAGTTCCCCTATTGTGAATTGTTTCAGCGGAACATTTCGCTATTGGAGCAGTAATAACGTTTGTTCAAGAAATTCAAACGCGAAACTATTGCGGCGCGCCTTGAGGAGTGCGCGGTGTGGCATAAACGTCTCCCGCAATATTGTGTCGCAAGTCGCGCCTTCAGCCATCAAGGCATTTGCTCAAATATTCAATCGAACAAACATACGCGAAGAAGTGTAACAACATGAATATTTATTTCGTTATTCGTCGTGACGATTTGATGAGATGTCGAGCGATAGCACGATATAAATATTTTGCGGGGCTGTTGTCGAATCACCGTCGCTAGTTGGTGGCGGATAAGCTCGTTATTCTTGACGTGTCCTAATGGCGGGAAGACTTTTTGATGAAATCACATCATAGGTGTCTTATTTGATTTCAGGTTATCATTTATTTTACCTTTAGTCAACACGCTTCTCGATATGTAAATTTTATTAGTACTTATCTAAGCATCTACTTGCATTTTTCAGTAAACATCTCAATGAAGGTGGTTTCAATGAGTCTATTAGACCGATTTTATTTCTGTTTTTTCAGACAATTCAATTTATATAAATTTAGTTTCGAAATATTCATGTCTGGGATATGTTACATGGATCGAGTGAGTTGATTTTAACAGAATGTAACAATGAGTGGAAAGAGCCCTTGTTGATGAAGCTGTGTTCGACACAGCAGCGGGGAGGGGTGAGGTGAGATTGCGACCCTTCTGATTACACAATGTTGGCTTTCATCCCTTGTGCAAGTCGCGCTCCGGAAATCTTTTGTGATTCGACTTCGGTTATTGTGGCATGGCATACTAATATGAGGTAGGTGACGCCGTTGAAATACACATACGACGGGTAAAAACCGCTGGAATACTAACAAAGCACATCCGACTCCGTCATAAAGGCCAATTTCAAAGAAACGCGGACTAATTTTGACCTATATACGTAACGACTCTTAACAATAACGATAAAGTGCGTGCCTACACGGTGTTTGAGCAAGACTGTACGCTGGCTTATCCAATAGTTGTGCAGCGATGGTGACTAAATTAAATTTGTGCCGCCCGTCGCCTCTAAGATCTAGTGGCTACACTGGCTACCATATGAACACTTTGGTCGCCTTAGAATATTTAAAGCGTAAACGCAACTGCATAAAATTGATAGAGTCAAATCTCTATTAGTATTACAAAGATGAGCAAAGTGTTATCTGAGCCAAACTTACTTTCCTTGGGTAAGGGATTTAAGCTTGTATGTCAGAAGCTCTCCGAGAGTGTGTTTCTCTTGTGATAAGAATTCGTAAGAGCATAAAAATAAAAGTTCACATCGAAGGAACAGGGAAAATGTCGCGGAATAATATTTGGGATTCCCGTTTTATTTGACTGCAGACCCTCTGCGAATGGAGACAGAGATTTCCCGAGATGGCCCTATCAAACATTTATGGAGTACCTACATAAAAGGACAACACTTAAGAGCAGTTTCAATAAGTGTTCTACGTAACAAGACCGTGACGAATTGGAGTGCTTATACAGAAATCTGATCGTGTTGTCCTCCTTTTATTGATAGGTTCAAGTGTTTGGAAATACCATTTGAAAGTTAAATCAGTTGAAACAATTTCTTTTATAACGGTTGTTAACATTACGTCCGTAACCTATTTTAACGTAAGCATACCAATTCACTTTGTCCCTGTTATGTCTTCCATATGAATGTCACTAACCCCGCAATTCTGGGTCAATTTAGCTTGAGATCGAGATAGGCTATATCAGGCAGGTATAAACTGAATAGCTTACACAGGCTATTATGAGATAATCTAATCGTTATTGTGGGTGTAGCACTGTAATGTAATAAGCACGACGCCACTACTACTAAAATTATAACAAAATAGATATATGACATTAAAATGGTATATATCTATTTTGTTATAATTTTAGTAGTAGTAGCTCTCCAAAATCTAGTATATACGATAAGAAAAAGACTACAGAGTAATATGTCGCACATAGTAATATTTTATTTTATTTGACGCTGCAAGCTACTGTGTAGTCGTTCTCTACGTTAATCGTTCACATCAGATAGGCCAAACGCTTGTCTATCACCCGACGTCATAAATAAAAAATAACATAATTTTATTACGTAACTCAGTATAAGTACATTCGTAGCGATGTGCAATTGGAACTCTTGATTTTATTAGCCGGGTTTCTGGCAGTATAAGAATACAAACCATTTAGGAATTGATGTGGTTTGACCGAGCGCGGCGGCAAGTCTCGTATAAATGCAAATGAACCGATTGTAGTCTTGCCCTGATTAATTTGAAACATTTACGAGTTTCCGCTTCCACAATACGAGGATAGTTCCATTGTAGTATCATAGGTGCTATTTCTTTCTTTGTCTTGAATTGCAACTTATTACATAGTATCTATATATACATAGGGTCTTTGCCCCCTGCTGTACGTACGTAAGTTATGACAATAAAATGAAAATAAAAAATATATTTCTTAGCGGATATCTACGTTATACTTGCTATAAAGCAAATTTCAATCCATCCATCAAGTGGTTTGAACTGTGCGTTCATACAACAATCAGACAGTCACCATTTCTTTTTACATATTTAGATATAGGTATGTGTATACGTGATGAAAATATTTACAAATATGAACTAATATTTTGCCAGTTGATGTAATATTTATTTATCAATCGCGTACCTAAAAAGAAATTCAATTTTAGGGAAAACGTACAAATAATTCGACGTTTGAATTTCGCACGTGTAAATGTTATTACTGAACGTTTCGTAGTGTTGCAGGTGAACATCCCGCAATAGCAGGCAAGTTGGCGCCTCTCGACAAAGTGGGATTGGTGTATAATGCCGACAAAGGAAGTGTCGAGTTGTCTCACAATGCCTGCAATGTTATAAAAGATTGAATATCGCACGACAACGTATACAAAAACCGGCCAAGTGCGAGTCGCGATTCGCGCACGAAAGGTTCCGTTTATTATCTATAAAACGTTTCCATTATCTATATAAACGGCATAAAAATCACGTTTGGTGTATGGGAGCCCCCTTAAATATTTATTTTATTCTATTTTTTAGTATTTGTTGTTATAGCGGCAACAGAAATACATCATCGGAGAAAATTTCAACTGTCTAACTATCACGGTTCATGAGATACAGCCTGGTGACAGACGGATGGACGGACAGCGGAGCCTTAGTAATAGGGTTCCTTTTTACCCTTTGGGTACGGAACCCTAAAAAAAGAATAATACGACAATATTATACAGAGTGGCGCATCGAGATTGGTCAGTATAGGGAACGCCAAAACTACATTCAAAAGATAAAATAATATGTTCTAAGAGATAAGATAAAGTACATTCACAAAATGTCAAAAAAAAACATACATTTGGGGACAACCACGGTCATTTTAGAAACAATAATATTTGTAATATGCTTATTGAGATAATGATTATGAAATAAATTTTCGCAATAAACTTGTCTCATCGAAGTAGTTGCATGAATTTTTTAAAATAAGATACAATATCTTTAGATTCTACTTGTAAAAGGTACTCGTAGCATGTAAAAATAAACATTTATTTAGGGCGCTTTATTTTCACATTTAAGCAACTTTTTTTTTATACTACGTCGGGTGGCAGACAAGCATACGGCCCGCCTGATGTGAAGCGGTTACCGTAGCCATATTAACGCTCGCAAAATAACATATCGCTCGCGCGCCGCCACCCCGCTGCCATCGCAGCATCTCCTTCCTTTCTGGTGACCTCACTCACTCGCAGGAACACAACAGCCCTCAAGGGAACTGTTATTTGGCTGCGGTATTCTGTGAGGTGGAGGTACATTCCCCAGTCGGGTATCTTTTCGCTGGAGCTTCGTTTATAAGTCAGCAGGGTGCACCGCGTGCAGGTGAAGTTGGCTTTGGTTCAAAGATGTTGATGAACCACTTACACCCAAACTTTTTTTTAATAAATAAAAAATACAAGTACGAGAAATAAAAAATAGACAAAGTACTGAATGGAAATAATAACGAAGCGTTATACTGCTTTTTAATCTATATCTATGTAGCATTGTGAGTGCTGGCTGATCGTAGATAACAAAAAATACATAAAAATTAAATACGCTATATTTTTCTTTAATTTTGTCTAAAAAATGTATATTTTTCTGCCGATTGATCATTTTTAAAAAAATTGTAATTGCATTTTTTCTTAACACTATAATTGACGACGTTGTGTCTTGGATTTCTTTTTTATCTTTCGCAGTTTCAGAGTTTCCTCACACTGGTCCGTCTCTTTGCGCCCCTGTATTCTAAAGCTACGAGTATAAGTGAATAAAAAATTTAAGTACGTTCGTAGCTGTCGGTTTTGTCACCTGCGTCGTCCGGTCAATTTGTGTAAACAAAATTCCGAAAGTTACTTTCTCAACTTTTCCTAAGTAAGACTGATAGACATTTTTAGACACCTACGCAGGAAAACATGACGTGATTGACATTTTACAAATGATTTTTATACTTAATTATGCCTAATATTGATCGACGCTACAAAAAACATGAAGTTCATATACATATAGTATATTTTTTGGTGAGAATAAGTTACTCGCAGGAACACAATAACCCTCAAGGCGATTGATATTTGGCTGCGGTATTCTGTGAGGTGGAGTTAATTCCTCAGTCATTTAACTTACAAATACGCTGTACTTCATCTCTCTTTCGGCAGAGCCTCTTTCGCTAGTCGGCAGGGTGTACCGCGTGCAGGTGACGTTGGCTTTAAAGGTCGCGGTGAGCTATTTACACCCCAAAATTAATATATATATATATATATATATATATATATATATATATATATATATATATATATATATATATATATTTATGTGAGAGGGGGGCAAACGAGCATGTGGATCACCTGGTGGAATCACCACCGCCCATGGAGACCAGCGACACCAAGGGGTCGCCGATCCGTTGCTAGCCTTTTAAGGAAAATGGAAACTCTGTTCTTGAAGGCACACATGTCGTAGTTGTTCGGAAATACCGCTGAGGGAAGTTGATTCCACAGTTTCACTGTTCGTGGTATAAAATGTCTTAGGAAACGTACTGTAGTAGATCGCCAATTATCAAGATGATATGGATGGAATTTTAATTTATGGCGAGTTGTACGATAGTGGAATTCAGCGGCAGGTATCAAATCCAACAGCTCATCCGAGCACTCCCCGTGATGTAATTTTTATAGAACGCAAAGAGACGCTACATCTCTGCGTGTAGAGAGAGAGAGTCCAATCGATCCGATAATAAAAATTGTAACTGACCGTCTCTGTACATTGACAATATTTAAGATAAATACCGTGGTAAAAGCGCGAGTCGCACTCACACACAGGGTTCAGGCTTTTTATTAACTCTGAAGAAAGATAATCGGTAAAGTAAAATCTGTAAAAATGTTTAGGAAAATACTAATCTCCGCAATCCAAACCATAACGTAATTCGGAATAATAGACGAATTATACCATTAATAAAGCGATTTTCCACTAACAAGAACTTCAAATTGGCGGGCATTTTGTTCAAATTCTGATAACGGGGCTATGTTCTGAGACTACGCAGATGCTCAGATATTAATTTTGAAAGTGATCGGTCTATTAACAAAAACGTTACAATGTTGGCCTTTTTTTTATATGCTTAGAAATGCTTAGAAAAATGCATAAGCGATGTCTGTGAGAGCAATAAAAGTAAAAATAATTAATTTTAGCATTTTTGGTTGTGTACGCGCATTAAGATAATTACAGACCATTATTTGATGTGGATTTCACAGTGGTATTACTAGAGAGCCTACTTAAAATCTGATGCTTCTTTTGAAATGAAACGAAATAAATTTATTGTGCCACTCAGCTATATGTTGACCAGTGTCTAGAAGGCTGGCGATGCTAACACTGGTTTTCGGCTAGCATTAAACAAATAAAGTACTTAGCCTATATTGTGAGTTTATACAAGCACATATTTGTATTGCGATGCCGAATGGAAACGGGGTAAATACGGCCGCTCATTTATTACAATACCTCACGTAGTGTTTCTTATATTATGTAGATTAATAAAATGAGATGTTCTACCTTCGATATGATCGAAGTGTAGAACATCTCATTTTATTGTATTTCAAAGGATTCTGATCTTGAAGCCTATATAATTTTTGGTACCAAGTATGAATAGATGTGAAAAAGATTCATAAAGCAAATAATGAGAAAATAATATCAATGTATCGTGTTCTATTCATTCGTATCTTCGTGAGATTATTACGACGTCGCGCGTCGCCCATCGCTCTTCGCCTCCGCCGAACCTGCGGCCCTACTGCCGAAGTTAAAGCCGATTATCATTGGAATTTTTGAATGTGAAAATGAAACTATTGCTTAGATTATTGATAATTATGTTTAACTTAGCTGGTAGAAACCCTGGAGGTCTATCGACTAATCTGAGATGTTTGTTAATAATTAATATTAATAATAATTTTTTTTGGAAAAAAATAAAAGTATGGTAATCGGCTTCAGCTTCGGCGGTAATCAGGGGCCCCTGATTATAAGCGCAGGTGAAAAAAACTTCTGCGACTATTTTTTTTTTGTAATTTGGGGTGTAAATGGCTCATCAACATCTTTGAACCAAAGCCAACCTCACCTGCACGTGGTGCACCCTGCTGACTGACAAACGAAGCTCTGGTGAAAATAAGAGGTGCCCTACCTCTTTTTAGGCCGAAACACATAACCACGTTGCGGCACCGCACCGCCAAAATCGGCAGTGCCATTCGCGCCGCTACGCAGAATTTTGCGGAGTGCACCTCGCCGCAAATAGTGTGTAGAAAAAGTAATAAAACGTAAACGATTAATCAAACTTTAATATTAACAAAGTGTAACACTTTTTGCTATTTTTTTTCATACGTCCACCAACATTCAAAAATCACAAGAAAATAGTTGCCCTACATACGGCAGTAGAACGCTTTGTTTCGCGGCACCGCAACGCAACGCTCGATGACGCGTTGCGTTGCGGCACGGCGCCGCAACGTGGTTATGTGTTTCGGCCCTTTATAGCGTATTTTTTAAACTGCGCGACTGGGGAAGTACCTCACAGAATACCGCAGCCAAATAATAATTCCTTTGAGGGTTGTTGTGTTCCTGCGAGTGAGAGAGGTCACCAGAAAGAAAGAAAGGAGGATATATCCTCCTTTCTTTCTTCACCAAACACCAAACACCAAAGGGTCGCCGATCCGTTGCTAGCTATAGCTAGCAACGGATCGGCGACCCTTTGGTGTTGCTCGAAGGGTCGCCGATCCGTTGCTAGCTATAGCTAGCAACGGATCGGCGACCCTTTGGTGTTGCTGATCTCCATGGGCTGTGGTGCTTGCCTTCCGTCAGGTGAGCAACATGCTCGTTTGCCTTCCAAAAAAAGATTTGTACTGTATAGGCATACGAGAGGTTCAACTACACAAACTCTTTAGTTTTATAATATCTATATATTAATACGTGAAGTAAAAACTTTGTACCCCTTTTTACGAAAATTGCGCAGACGGGGGAGTATGAAATTTAGCACACTTATAGTTTATATAGAGAAGGAGTGCAGGATACTAATATTTCTTTTAAATTATGCATAAGAATCAATAAATAAAAAGAAAACGTTCCACACGTTGTCAAATACATGGTTTTGACACACACACACGCATATATACTTTCTTGTTTATTGGCAAATTAAAACAAAAAAAAAAGGTCTAATTTCGAGCAAAGGGTGACCGCTAGTTAGTATAGATAAGCGTTTTCCATCAGCGTGCAAAAATATACATAAAGGTATAATAATTATATATAATACAGTTTTCAAACAAATAAAGATTTGTTTGAATGATTTCCCCCGGTATTACGTAAACACTATTGGTGTAGGCTGGTATCAGAATTCCGAACAGGTGGCTTTAACAACCGTATTTGTCATCTGAGAACAGCAAAATGTACCCATTTATCACAAAACCGATACTTTTCATTATATGTACTTGCACTGTGATGTTATTACTACATCACAGTGCAAGTACAAGTAAGTTATGATATAACAAATCATATGTGACTATATGATTTGTTATATCATAAAAGTAATTTTACACATATTCATTGGGTAATGTAAAATTTATGTGACCGCAAACGAATCGTAGATTAATTTGTATGCGGGCAGATGTACATTTTACTTGTGAACTTGTAATTATTATAGAGGTTGAAAAAAAAATACTTATAATAGTACAAGAGCTTCAAGTGCTTGACCAATCTACAGCAAAGCAGCATAGTTGATTTAAGATAGAGTCCTATCTTCAGGGCCATCTCCTTCGGGCTAGTTGTACCTACGTGATCTACATTTATCATGATCTCAGCGTAGCGAAAAATCCTAGGTATTTGATCTCAGCAGTAGGAACGCATTTCGGTTAGCAATTATGATAATCGAGATACATAAATTATTTAACATAAAAATATTAGTTATTCCTGATCTAGTGAAATTTCGAAAAAGATCTACATTTTATACCTAAAAGTGTCAAAAATTAAATCTTTTGGAACCAGAGCTACTGTAGTTACAAATATGGATGTAAATATAAATAGAAAAAAATTAAGAGTGAAAGAGGAAGAATAGAGTATAAGTAAGAAGAAATGTGAGAGAGAACAGTAAAATGGTAGCGAGAAGTACAATATTTGGACGCCAGGGCAGGAGGAGAGAAAGGATGAAGGGGAGATACGCGTGAAAGTTAGTTACTTAAAACCAAAACTACCTAAGATAGAGATGTAAAATTTTAACATAAGGCCGAAGCATAACTGCCCAAACTTGGAGGAGTGGCAGAAGGGCAGAAGAAGAAATTGAAACAGGTTACCAGGAAGGAAGGAGTTAATACGTTGGCAGCGGGGTGGGCGGTGTAGGAGGAATATTTCATGTTGTTAGCGCTTATATGGCTACTATAACCGCTTCACATCATGTCTGCTGTATGCTTGTTCGCCATCCAACGTAGTATATAAAATAAATACAAGTGTCAGACAATATAAGTATCAGACGTTTTGTATTATGATCTTTAAAAATGCAAGCAAGTAGCAATTATCTAAAAATACTGTACCTGAAAGTATTTTTGATAATTATAAGTAATAAAAAAATAAATATTCCTGGACAAATTGCGCACCGTTATCTAGTCCCAAACGTACTTATACTGTGCCCAAACTAAGCAAAGCTTGTACTATTCGACCACCGAGCTCGTCGCACTCGGGTTGTAATAACTCCAAATATTCCAAGCGGAAAGTTAGTTTGTAATATTAGTAAGGTTGTAAATTAATACTACAGTGAAATATCACAGATTAATTTTATAATTTATGTAATAGAATTAGCACCAAATTTCGATAGATGTCCAGTAAAAAAATCAGTAAAGTCAGTTGAAAATATCTAATGATTGAAGAGTATCACAATACAGTTACAATACATATTTTTTGTGTAAACAAACATGAGTATCACCTAGAAATAGTGAGGGTCGGTTTGTTCGGCGAAGTTTTTTATACGGTGTGGCGCTGGGACACATAACGAGCACCTGCGCCCTCATCTACATAATGTGGACAAGTCGTTGAACTCTGTGCTGGACAGTTTTCTAGAAGGCCGCAAGCTGCCAGCCGCCCACCGCCGACGTTGCTTGCTACACGCCACCTTCGGAATACTTACCTATCGAATTTATTATGGCCACATACCAAAAATTTCGCTAAGACATCTGTGATTTCTTATGTATGCTTCAACTTGGATTTGCCTTAAGGGGACATCAGTCGTGTAAAGGGTTTAGCTCTACTTTAAATATTTTATGTTATAGAATAGATTTATTCAGCGATTATATCTAGACAGTCATCTTTCCGTTATTTTCAATTCGCAAAAAATTACGAATAATGAGACATTTCTTCACTCACCACGCAGGCGACACGCGTCGCTTTCTCTATACAAACATGTGTAGGCGTGTTGTCAATATTCTTTACTAACAATAAAATTAAATATGATTATATGGTTGGTGTTTCAAAGATTGGGGCGTATAATTATCATTATATTAATCACTAACGACGGCCCGCGACTTCGTCCGGGTGGACTTCTTATAAAATAAACAAATAAAAACCCGTACTCGCCGCATCAAAATAAATAAATAATTAAATTTAATGAATGCTTTAAAAGAAGCAATTTATAACATTATAGTTTCTTACTATATTTTTGTACTATTTCAACGCAAGTATTACATAAATAGAATACTCAGTATAGTAACAAGAATAAATTAGTATGAATATGCACGTTATATAATCTTCTGTACGACAGGAATAGACATCTTATGCATCGTATAAATCATGAAGCAGATTTCAGTCAGACGTCCTGAAATATAACAGTCAAAACTATATCCAATTCTGTGACAATCAGACAAACGAAAATTCTAAAAATAATTGTATTGACTTCGGTTGCTTTTACAAATAGACTAGAATACTTTATTCTTAATAATCTCCTATACCGGCCAGAATACTTTTTTCTTAATAATCTCCTATTCCGGCCAGTTACAGTGTTATTATATCGGCATCAACCCTCATATCATCCCACTGTTGGGATGTAGGTCTCAGAAGCAAAGCGGGGGGTTCCAGCGTGCGGGGAACACTACTGTATTCTAAACGTCTATAGACTTCGGCACTCGGTCGGTATATTTTAATTGAGAGATAAAGTAAATGAAATAAAAAATAGTTGTTTATTTATATATTTTAAATTTATTTTTTATTTTGTATGACTAATTAGGAAACATTCAATTTATAGGTAGGTAATATATACTATTAAGCCGAAGAGTTTATTTCTTTCATTTTGTTAAAGGCGCAAATTTTAGGAATTACTACTTGTTCGATGGATATTGAGGTTCTTTTAATAAAGAAATATTCCAGACCAAATTAACAATTGCCATCAAGTCTCAATCTAAGCAACGAAAATAAGCAAAGCTTGTGCCACAGTATAAGTAATAGTACTACGTACTTGTACTATAGGTACTAGATAATGTTATGTATGATAGCCCATTTATCGAGGATTGCTATAGGCAACGACATCATGGTATGCCCAATAGGAGCGGAGCGTCAATAAAAAATATTGCAAAACAGGAAGAAATCCTACACGGGCGAACCAGGGGCGACGCTCGCTAGTACTTTATATAGAATTTGGTTAACAAAACAGAACGCCAACTTGTCCAAATATTTGTTAGTTGATTGCCTTTGTTTATTGAGTCGTAAGTAGGAATGTCTGCCGAAATAAATGCAACAGTTCACAGCTTCTTTTATGTGAGACGAAGGAAACGAAAACAAATAAAATTTTCCTCCTACGAGTGTATGCCTTTGTGCCGCAGGTTCCCCTCTTAACATAGAAAAAATATTCAACTTACTTTCTTCGATAACTTTTTGGCCAATTTCTGTTTCAACTATGCTTTGATTGTTCAGAAATACCTTATATACACACAAGTTTATTATCTGCACATCTATAAGTATTAATACCATAGACTTGGTATTTTTGTTGCTATCACAGTACTTATATGTAATAATACTACGTATTGCTATCCTACATTTATATTAATACATACTAGGTTTAAGGGTGAGGGGCGTCGTTGCGCGTGTCAGTCTAATCGAACATGCAAGTTAGGCACCGTCGACTGCACCCTATCTTGGGATGGGTTTATTTATCTCGAGCTCCTCCGTTAAGCCGTCGGTCCGGCTGTTGTTATTCGATGAGAGTCGTTAAGCCAAGTCAGTGGCCTAGGGCGGCTTGAAAACACTGGCCTCTGCCAACCTGTAGTTGAGCAGCATGGTGGAGTATGCTCTAAACCGCAAACCCAGCAGTGGAATGAATAAGGGTTGACGACGAGGATAGGCTACATTAACTGTTTGCCACCAGGATGGTTTGCCCGACGTAGTTCTAAACCCCTTCGGTTGAGAGGAGACCCGTATCCCAACAGTGGGATGATTATGGATAGATGTCGAAGTTTAAGTATAGTAAGTATTTTTCCGTCCCCGTTTTATGTATACTTAATCTGCTTAACTTACCAGGAGCTTGATGGTATCGGAGCAGTCTCCATCAGTCATCCGTACTATGGAGCGTTTCTTAAGGTGTCGGTCCCGGCTGTTGTGATTAGATCACAGTCGTTAAGGCAAGTTAGAGGCCTTTGGGCCGTTTGGAAAAACTGGTTTCCACCATCCCGCAGTAAAACAGTGTGGAAAATACTCTAAACCCCTTCCATTTAGGGTAGAATCTTGCTTGGGTATCGCTTGAGGTGTCAGTGGTTCATTAAAATCGTGAAGTACCTCTACCTCACAGAATACCGCAGCCAAATAACAATTCCTTTGAGGATTGTTGTGTACCTGCGAGTGAGTGATGTCACCAGGAAAGAAGGACTTGCTGCGATGGCAGCGGGGTTGGCGGAGCGCAAGCGATATTTCTGGCTGCGGTAACCGCGTCACATCAGGCGGTCCGTATGCTTCTCTGTCACCTGGGGTAGTATAAAAAAAAATGGTGGCTATTGCTCCTTCATCTTACAGAAGACCAAAGTACTAGAAGGTTGTTCCTTTGCGAGCATTACTTCTTGTATTACAAGCGCTCATAGGCTAGAGTAGCTCAATTGCGTCGTTACGCGTGTCAGTTTAATCAAACACGCAAGTAAGCAACGTTGACCGCAGTCTGTCCATGGATGGGCTTATTTATCTCGAGCTCCTCCGTGCTTCGGAGGGCACGTTAAGTCGTCGGTCCCGGCTGTTGTCATTAGATGACAGTCGTTAAGCCAAGTCAGTGTCCTTTTGGCGATTGAAAACACTGGTCTCCGTCAACCTGCAATTGAGCAGCGTGGTGGAGTAAGCTCTAAACGGTAAACCTAGCAGTGGAATGACTAAGGGTGACGACAACGATAGGCTACATTAACCGTTTGCCACTAGGATGGTTTGCCCGACGTAGTTTGGGATGTAAGAGGCTCACCACGATCCAGATTTATAGCCAAAGACAACCTGCACGTGGTGCACTTTGCCGACTAGCGAAGGATGCTCTGGCAAAAGAGAGGTAGAGCACAACATATTTGTAAGCTGCCCGACTGGGGGAAGTACCTCCACCTCACAGAATACTGCAGCCAAATAACAATTGACTTGATGGTTGTTGTATTGCTGCGAGTGTGTGAGGTTACCATAAGGGAAGGACTTGCTGCGTTGGCTACGGGAATCGCGGCGCGCTAGCGTATCGCTACGGTAAGCTCTTCTGGCACAACATCAGGAGAGTCGTATGCTTGTCTGGCACCGACGTAGTATACAAAAAAAGTAATACAAAATAATAAAGAATTTGTAACGCATTTCTTAAACGTAATTAGCTGGGAAAATACACGCGGATTAAACGTTTTGTTCGGAATGATATGTAAAAGCAAGTTAAATAGGAGTCGAGCGATGTTCCTCGTTAACAGGAGACTAGCGAAAAAAGCTGGAAACAAAACGCAATGGCTGCGGTTTCAATTAGGATTTACTGGGCAGTGTCAGGTGGCGGGCGGCCGAGCGGGAGGCTCGCAACCGCCAAGATTGATTGCCGGCTTGCAGCGGTTCAAAAAACTAAGAATGACCATGCAAATAAAACTACATGATTGTACTCTTGTGAATGTACACCGTTTTAATTACATTCTTATTTAGTTTACAATGTACACACTTTGAAAGTACTTTACAGTCTGGTCGGAGGTCATCTCGATCATAATTATTTCAACTTAATTAGTCTCAATCATGATGTCGAAAATGCTATAATTATTATGTAATTAAATATAAAATTAATTATATTAACAGAAAGGAAATTTCCATTTTTTTTACATTACATACTACGTGAAATTGTGCAGAAATAACACAAAAAGTGGTCGCATATATTATTAACGCATATATTATTCGCATAAATTAGTACAAATATTTTGGCACTAAATTGTATAATCTAACATCACAATATTACTTATTAGGTACTATCCTGTATACTATCACTATACTAACTATTGCTATAAACTCACGAGTATCATCGATAATAGGCAAAGTAGGTAAGCACCTACTGTTATTTTTTAAGTAGATGTCGTTACACATTCTCATAATTTTAAACCTACTAAAGGAATTAGTTAGTTTTTTTACATATCATAAAAAAAAAACCGGACAAATGCGAGTCGGACCCGCCCACCAAGGGTTCCGTACGTAGTATGGTATATATGATATTTTTCATTATAAATAAGAAATAATGCGTCGAAAAAAATAAATAAAATATATTTTGCAATGTGTACATCAAGCCCTTTCATATGATACCCCATTTGAACTAGTAGATTCAATTTGAAATTTCGACACCCTATAAAATATATAGACCCCCTATTTTTTAAGATCTATTTACAAATGTATAGTTTTGAGATTTATTCCTGTACTTGTAGTCTATAACGATGTTACTTGCCAAATTTCATAGTTCTAGGTCAACGGGGAGTACCCTATAGGTTTTGATTCCCTTGAGAATGTGTCGAAATATGCGTTATTTGATGGTTAAACGGCCGTAATTTTTTTTTACGTAAACCTAGCAATTTGATTTTTTTACAACTTCGTGGGACCGTAGACCGTATACAGTTCAAATGTCAGCTTTGTACCTCCACGTATTCTCGACATAGAAATTCTTGACAGACAGACGGACAACAATGTGATCTTATAAGGGTTCCGTTTTTCCTTTTGAGGTACGGAACCCTAAAAAGATGTCCTGACACTTTATCGATTCGCTGTCATACTGTCAGCTGAAAAGCACTGGAATGTCTATAATCTAAGCACTGTTGAGAGTGGCTATAATATTTGTTTGTATAATATTTTAATTTATTTAAATTTCTTGACGTGATAACGTCTTATAAATCGATGATCGCCGGCTGCACGCACGAAAAAGCATGACTCATTGTCACGTACCGCCTGAGCCGAGCGTGCAAGCGAGAGCGCGGATCAAGCTATCTCTCTTCCACTCCTTCGGCCGATGTTTTCCTTATGACGTTATCACGTAAAATTATCGTTCGTAAACCGACTTTACAGGCAACCAATTTTTTTAAAATTATACAGCAATTTTTTTTATTTTTATTTGAATAGCCTTAATAATGCATAGATAAAATCCAAATGGATAACCTCAATAATGACTATAATTACTATTCCAGTTGTCCCCAGCTGACAGTATGACGGTGAATCAGAGACGAATTCGTTGGCGAAACGTTATTTTTAGCATTAGCCAGCCTTTCCTGTGTCGACAAGCTGTTCAATAGCTTTAACACTCGAGGGGCTTATTCCATTCCACTAGAGCGATTTGAAAACAAAACCCATATGAGGTGGCGGGATGAATACGAGTGATGTGAATTTGCTGCAGTTTAGGTGTTTTATTTGACAGTTGGCGAAGATGTTAACGAATAGATTACCGTACGATCATAGAATTTATCATGTGCATAAATAATCGTATTGCTGTGTTATAGTGGAAAATATACACACATTTGTATGGCAATATGGCGATATATATATATGCATATACATGTATATGGCGCATATGGTGTATATGGATCGCATGCTTTTTAATAGAATATGTGCAACGATGTTTTCCATGCCAACATTGTAGAAATGTTGGCATGGAAAACATCGTTGCACAGTTGTCTAGTCGTTTAGTTGGTTTAAGTTGTATGGTAATTGATAAGACAGTTGAATACTGCAACCCTTAAATCGCCGCGAGTTAAATTTTTCGGTCGTTACTTACGAGTAGGTTTGGTTTCTTTAGGTTGTTTTCTACAGTTATCGCTATATTCAGCTGTTTCTGCCTCACCAGCAGTAGGTAGTAAAATTTAAGTTATATGTGGTTGAGACTTAACAATAATACAATTTGGTGTATTACGGGTCCTTCGTATAGGAATAATTAGTTTTAGATAGTTGTGTTTATGTAAATATCGAGCAATGCAGTTCCTTATATTTCATTTTATTACTTCATAGTTTATAATGTAGTATCATCGACACAGATTGTCATCCGTTTCGCATAGTGCGTCAGGTGCAGCCAAGAACAGTTTACCAGATGCGCAAGCGCACAGCTGGTACACTTTTACACTCCAAACATTTTTCTGTGGTTTATCAGTTAAGGGCACTTCTTTCAGGTTGCTTAAGTGGATATTTGAGGCATCTATTTTAATCTGAAATAATAACATGTGATTAGACAAATAATGAGTACAAATGTTATATCTAATACACACATAAATACTTATAACTAGGACTTGTAAACTGGGTCCCTACCGCCGAAGCTGAACCCGATTACCATCGGGTTTTTTGATTCCTGGTCTTAGGTTGAAGTTATAGACAAACATCTTCAGCTTAGTCGGTAGAGCTCTTGTGTTTCTACCAGCCGAGTGAAACATAATTACCAACAATCTATTCAGTAGTCTCATTTTCGCATTAAAAAAAAATCCGATAGTAATCGGTTTTAAGTTATTGTAACCTGCAGACGCTCACAAAATATGCGTTTTGCTTGCTCGCTGGCACCCTAATAAAATTCTTAACGCACTATTTCCTCATGTCTGTCCATTTCATTTCACTCAATAGCAGAAACACAACAATTCTCACGCAATGGTATTTATTTTATTTTATTTTATTTCTCTGCGGTCCTCTGTTATGTGAAAGTACTTTTTCTCTTGTAATGCGTGGAAACAGAAACAGTATAGCATCAACAGAAGCAATTCCTTGATAAAGTATCAAGAAATATGAATATATCTGTCAGTTCTTAGAAATGTTAATAAAGATGTTAAAGTAGATTTTAGGGCATGTCAAGTCTCGGTAGTTGTCACTATATGATAGTCGTGAAGCTAAGTTACTAACTTTTGGGCGGTTTGGACACACTGGCCTCTGCCAAATCACAGTTGAACAGCCTGGTGAAATACGCTGTAAATCACTTCGATTAAAGGACACCCATACGAACGGGGATACGGCGGGAAGGGGGATGAAAATGGGTTGATGGAAACCACTTATTTATCGTACTGCTAACTCTACTAAGATAGAAGTGACAGTTTCCATTTTTTTTTAAATTATGAACTAGTTATCTTTTCATATTCGAAGCTCACTATTAAACTATACACACACATTAAAAAATATAATGTGTATGATTATAATATATCTATATTAAGATAAGGATATGCGAAACCCGGTATTTTACTTTCGTGGGTCGATGCTGGGACGCGAGCGTAAGGGTTCGTCCTTTGGGGAACTCAGCGCCATGTTAGAAAGACATTATGATCTTTAGCGACAAATGTGGTCACATGATTTTGAATAGCTAACAAGATCAACTGTATTTTGTTTGGAAAATACAGATTTTTGACAACCAAATTCGTGACGTAGCGTTGGCAACTTACGGGAAGGAAGAACATACCTTATGTCTTTATACCATGCTCTGCGCTAGGTACTCGACTACAAGGGTCAAGACAAGTGCGGAGATAGCGTAGCTCACTTAGCATCATATTATGTAGCGGCATTTGGCTGTGCTATGTTATGTGTGATTTAGGACGTTTGTATAGTTGAGATACTGCTCTATATCTACTTATAGTAATATTTTAGTAAATCTTCCACTTACTGCTCCAACTGCAGAATTTAGTTTTATATCTCCATGTGATATTATGTCGATGTTGCCTGCTCTACTTTCAAAGTATATTGATTGCGGCGCTTTCAGTTCCATTCGGCGTGTTAATGATTCCAACCTAAATAAATGATACTATTTATAAATACGATTTTTAATAGTATGCATTGCCGGCGACGAAAATATAAGTTTGATTGATCGAAACTTTTATTCTATAGACTGTTTCGAAATAGTGTATTAAGCTGACACGGTGTAATTTATCCTTATATTGATTAGGATGAATTACACCGTTGATTACTATGTACTAAACATCTATTCTAGGAGCAAATATGAGATCTAGGAAAAAACTTCTCCTTTCAAAGGAGTTCGGTTGGGGGTTTAGTTTTGTTGTTCAGTTACATATTGATTAGTAGAATAATAATACTGAACCGGACACATACACACTGGATAATATGATGTTACAAAATTTTTACGAGCAGCCGGATCAGTAGACGAAAATAAACTCTTACCAAATCAGGAAAAATCTGCTGTTTCTTACAAAATATTTATACTGCGCTTAAATTGTATGTATAGATGCTCCATACACCCATAACGATTGTGTCGCATAACGATTTACTAGCGCATAAATAGCTGCGTTTAATTTGATCTCGACTTATAATGTATTAATTACTGAACTTACTGAAGGTCGGAGCCAGGCGGAGCTCTCACCAGCGGTGCCTGTACTGCGCCTTGCACCGCCAGACCGCCAGGGCCGTCCACGACTAACGAGTCAGCAAACACTCTGACTTCGTCCCGAGATGCCTGGAAAATGCTGTGACCACGCGCGTCACTAACGTCAAATCTTCGCCCACTGCATTCAAAACTGTCGCGCTCTGTGGACAATTACATTTTTTAAACCTAATATATTGCCTATATTGTATCAATTTTATTTTTCATTACAAGGATCACAAATTATACACATACTTAGTAATTTTTCCTGCACTTGCAATTTTCATAACGTAAATTATAATTATTATACTAACTTATTAGTAGTCTTGAATATTCCAATTGATTGGGGTCTGATACGAGTACAGTAAAGTTTCGATGTGAATGTATTGTGATTGGTTGGGCAATTTGTGAGGTAATGGTTGACGCCACCAAGTTGTCCATCGCCCACGTCTGGCCTTCGACATGTATGCCATGTTTTACTATTTTAATTGGACCGATACTATCCTGAAATGTTAATTAAGATTAGTAAAATGATTATGATATTTACTATTAGAGATAAATACAGCCCCCTTACCACCATCTCTTATTGCGATTCAATAACTGGATAGAATGCTTATTCATACAGTATAGTATTCAGTTATTGAATCGCAATAAGAGATGGTGGTAAGGGGGCAGAACTGTTTGACTCACCATGCTTAGTTTCAATGCGCTAATAATCCACAAGGTTAATGCAATATTTAAAAATACTAAGGCCATTAGGAATACTATAATTGTGTAGAGAGCTGTTCTTCTCCAGCCCCTTCTTAAAACAGTGGGTAAACAGGCTGACTTCCTAGTGTTGTCCGTGTGATCGGCGACCATAGTAGGCGGTGGATCGCCGGTAGGTGTGCAACCCCATCCTCTTATAACCCCCGTGCTCGTTGATGTATCTTCTATACTCATAGCTTAACGCTCTTTTACAAGATTAATGTAATTTCAATTCTGTAACAAAATATCTTTGTGTAAGTTTATAATATGATATAAAACCATACTAAATAATCGTAATAAAGAGATGTTATGTCTGCACAAACGGAAACGATCTCGGTTTCTGATATTATCGAACATTTTTATCTTAGCTCGTCGGTATAAACAACAAAGAAAGACTTATGTAAAACCGATAGCTTTAAGATGTCGGAACGCCACACGGCCGGTCGAAGTGCCCAGGGGCTTGTAGCGACCTCGGAAGCTATCCAGCTTACTCGTACATGTGTGCCTACGTGCATTCGTAACAAATGGTTCGGTTTTACTTTGTAAACAATATAACTTTTACAGTGTCGAAATTCTGCTTATGTAAAGTTAATCAATAGTAATATAATACTCGTAGAGATACATATATGATAAACTCATTATAATAACGTACTACTAATGTACCCATATAGGGTACATTATTAATTTAATTTGTATAAGTGTGTATATAGATCAACCCAAGAGAAGACGCGTCAGGATTAGTCAAAACAATGAAACTAGTATACATAGTACATAAACTTATTTCACGTAAGTTTTGCCTATTTATTTAAAAGTGGCATTTTTGTTAAAATACTTAAATTGAATTCTAATGAAGCAAACAGGGCTATTCAACATTTGAGAGACGCATCTAAGAATAAATATTGGAAGGCAAATCAATAAATCAAAAGTTATTTTCAGATAGAATTTTCATTTAATTGGGTGATAATTGAAGGAAAAACAAGGCTGGAACGAGACAAAACTAGTGGATAAAGCGCATTGTAGTGCACTAATGAACGTCGGCGGCGTGGAGAGCGAGCATCACTAATGAATAACACGGGGCTTTTCAAAAATACCCATTAAACAGGCAGAATTTTAATAACATTGTTACAGTCGACGGAAATCTTCTTTGTTTGTTGAACGGTTCACAGTGATTCAAAACGTAGTGTATGAACCACGTTATTATATTTATCATCTTTCTAAAAATAACATATCTTCATTGTTATCTAAAGAGTGACTCCGGTTTCTTAGAGATCGAACTAGTAGCAACATTGTCCAAAGTTCAAGAGATTTTCATACAAAATTTAAACACAATCAGTTCAACGGTTTAACGAAATATATAATATTAAACGAGCTACTCTTGCAAATAAATATATGGTTTGACGATACGATGCAATTTTCATTATTAGGGGTTTACTGGAGCTAAAAATCATTCTAGCTAGTTCTTAATTCTTCGTTTTCTCTTAAAAATGGCGAAAAAGTCGATCATCCAGGTATCTATTTATCATATTAGTTAGTGCAGGGATTTTGAACCGGTGGTCTACGGACCACCAGTGGTCTATGAGAGGTAAATTATAGTTCGTAATACAAACTTATAATGAAAGAAATTGAGCACTATCATACAAAATAGTAGAATCTGGAGTAGAGACACGTCTCGGATTGGGATAGATTGAATTTGGTGCAGCTAAATCCCTCCAAGACACAGGTTTCGTGCGTTTACCGCTAAAAAGTCGCCATTCGTCGTAGCTACTAGTTTGAAAGGTACTCCCCTTAGTGTTAGAACTAGCATTGCCATCTTGGGTGTCGACATATCGAGTAATGTTCAGTTTCGCAGTCACTTGGAATGCAAGGCCAAACTGGCTTCCAGGAAGATTGGTGTTATTAGTAAAACCAGGCGGTATTTTACACCCCGACACCGCCTTCAACTATACAAAGCCCAGGTTCGACCTCACATGGAGTACTGTTCGCATCTCTGGGCCGGTGTGCCCCAGTACTTGCTTGCTCCATTTGACCGCATACAACGAAGAGCAGCTCAAATCGTCAGTGACCCAATGATCTCGGATCGATTGGACTCTCTTTCTACACGCAGAGATGTAGTATCTCTTTGAGTTCTATACAAATTATATCACGGGGAGTGTTCGGATGAGCTGTTTGATTTGATACCTGCCGCTGAATTCCACTATCGTACAACTCGCCATAAATTAAAATTCCATCCATATCATCTTGATAATTGGCGATCTACTACAGTACGTTGCCTAAGACATTTTATACCACGAACAGTGAAACTGTGATCAACTTCCCTCAGCGGTATTTCCGAACAACTACGACATGGGTGCCTTCAGGAACAGAGTTTTCATTTTACTTAAAAGGCTGGCAACGGATCGGCGACCCCTTGGTGTCGCTGGTCTCCATGGGCGGTGGTGATTGCTTTCCACCAGTTGAGCCACATGCTCGTTTGCCCCCCTCTCACATAAAAACAAAAAAAAAGTTATTGTAATCGCTTTACATCAGACGAGCCGTATGTTTGTGTCACACCCGACGTAGTACAAAAAATAAAATATAATATAAGACTGGCAGACGACTCGTATGTCAAGCTAATTTGCCTTGACTTGGCTCTCAAATGTTAGTAGGGTAAATTACTATGACTATAAAACCATTATAAGGAAAGACATATAAATTAAAAATCCCCGCTTTTTCGTAGTCCTACTTATTTAATTTATGGTATTAGTAGGACCACGAGGATTTCTGTCTGTCCTATTATATATATATTCAAAAAATCAACCTCCTCTATGGCTGATAGAAAAAGGTCTCCCTCGTGGAGGACGACGACGATTAGTAGGAACTAATAGACAGTAGGACCACGAAAAAATGGGGATTAAAATGTACTAATATAATAGGTAGGGGAAAAAGTCTTTTCGCATTATAGTATGTATGAACTTGTAATAAAATCTCTTTGGTTATACCATTTGTGTCTGGCAGGTTTTGATATCTTTAAAAAGTTTAAATTTTAAAAAAGATAATTCCAAATTCAAATTAGGTAAATGTGTGATTTTCATTTGTTTTTTTTAGTGTCAAGATGAGTGAATCTAATGAAGAAATTCGATTCATTTTAAAATTTTACTACAAAAAAGGTAAAAATGCAACGCAAGCTGCGAATAAAATTTGTGACGTTTATGGACCTAGTGCAGTGTCTGTGAGAGTAGCACAAATTTGGTTTAAGCGTTTTCAATCAGGAAATTTTGATGTGAAAGATGCACGTCGCTCTGGTCGCCCTGTTACGGATAAAATGGATGCCATTTTTGAAAGTGTGGAGCAAGAGCGGCATATCAGTAGTTACGACGTAGCTGAAGAATTAGGAATTGACCACAAAACAGTTTTGGCGCAATTGAAAAAAGCTGGGTACACTAAAAAGCTCGATATTTGGGTGCCTCACGATCTCACTGAAAGAAACCTAATGAACCGTGTACTCATTTGCGATTCTTTACTACGAGGTAATGAAAGCGAACCGTTTTTGAAGAAGCTTATAACTGGTGATGAAAAGTGGATCACGTACGACAAGAACGTGCGAAAAAGGTCGTGGTCAAAGGCCGGTCAGGCTTCACAGACTCTGGCAAAACCCGGGTTAACCCGCAACAAGGTGATGCTGTGTGTATGGCGGGATTGGAAGGGTATTATTCATTATGAGCTGTTACCGCCAGGCAGGACTATCGATTCTGAACTCTACTGTGAATAACTGATGAGATTAAAGCAAAAAGTTGAGAGAAAGCGGCCGGAATTAATTAACAGAAGGGGTGTGATTTTTCATCATGATAACGCTGGACCTCACACATCTTTAGCCACTCAGCAAAAATTAAGTGAGTTTGACTGGGAGGTGTTAATGCATCCGCCGTATAGTCCTGACCTTGCACCTTCTGATTTCCACCTGTTTCGGTCTCTTCAGAATTCTTTAGGCAATGTCAGGTTAACATCACGAGAAGACTGCCAAAACCACTTGTCGTGGTTTTTTGAACAGAAGTCCCAAAATTTCTATAGTAATGGGATCATGTCTCTACCTACAAGATGGCCAAAAGTTATCGAACAAAATGGCACCTACATACTTTAGTTAAATGTAAATAAACTTTATTAAAAAATGTTTTGAATTTTCATATAAAATACGAAAAGACTTTTTCCCCAACCTAATATATTAGACGAGCTCGGTGGTCGAATCGTTAGCAATGGCAAATAATCTTGAGTAGGCTAGAATACGCGTCAGTTATCTGGTCTCCTCAGTATGCTACATCTATAGATTTAATTGAAGCAATTCAGAGACGTTTTCTCCGCGTTCTTGCTGGACGTTACGGCCTCAAAAGACGATTGAGAACGTATAATGAACGACTTGACTTTTTTAAATTGATTAGTTTGGAGAAAAGGCAAATGTTACAAAACTTCGTTCATTTACACAAGATAATTCACGGGCAGTTAGCAACAACCTTATTATCTTGTATACATATCCGAGTACCAACTAGGTCAGTTCGTCATGTAGTACCTTTTTCTATTTTAACTTGCAATAATAATGTTTCTTTCCACAATCCTATTCTGAGGATATGTCGTGAATACAATATCATAAACAAAAATAACAGCCGTGTACTTGACGTTTATGGATTAACATTACATAGTTATAAACAACGAATTCTAAAATTGTTATGTAACTGATGGTATTGTAGGTATTTAAGTTTTTTCTTTATTGTAGCAATTATACATATGTATGTTTATGCGTGTGTATCTATATATGTATGTATATGTATGTGTATGCTAATAAGTATATGTATGTGTATGTTTATACGAATATCAATACAGTGTTCATATTTGTATACTCAAAAATTTCATTGTACTTCACTTGTCTAGGTTATGGAAACCTGTCGCACGTGATATGTTTGTCATGCTGTGTGTACTTCAATTTTGGTCTTATAACTAGAACTTATACTACTTAAATGAAAATTGTTATATTTGTTGTAAGACTATTTGTACACCTATAAATAAATAAAATAAATAAAAATTGCCACTTTGACTCCGAGGTCGCGAGTTCGATGCCCGCACAAGACAAATTATTCGTGTGCATGAACATATCTGTTTGTCTTGGTCTGGGTGTTTTCTTTGTATTTTATGTATGCATTTACAAAAAAAATGTATTTAAACATAATATCAGTTATCTAGTAGCCATAGTACAAGCTTTGCTTAGTTTGAGAATACATGGAATATTTATTTATTTATTAAATATATATTTGTGGATTCGAGTGTAATATAATTGTGTGTTTAAAATTAAATATCTTTCAATTACACCAGGACTCGGCACAAAACAAAACTGTTAACTTTTTATATGTGCAGAAGGCATTGTGGGACGGCAAAATTAGCGAATAAAGTGATAAATCGTGTGATGCGAGTAATAATTAACTGGATGGTGCAATGAACTCTTGACCAAAGCTATTTTCTGTTTTCAGGTGGTTATTTCGGTCGACATTACATTTAAAGATACGAAACTGTAAATTAATTACAAGCTTTTATTTAGTTTCACTGCGGTGTTTGTAATCAAATCTTAAAAGTTAAATTTGACACACTTTCCAGTGTCCGTTTGAGCTGAAATTTGGCACAATTGTTGGATTCTCGTGAAAATGCATGGTTACTTAAATGCCACCAAATCCAATATGACTTTATAATTTCCACATTAACCCTTGTGATATGGGTATCAAATGAAAGGGCTTGATGAGTGAAACACAATATTTATACCATTTTGTTCTTTTTTTTTATTAATAGTATATACATTCTTTCTTTCTGGTGACCTCACTCACTCGCAGGAACACAACAATCCTCAAGGGAATTGTTATTTGGCTGCGGTAATCTGTGAAGTGGAGGGACTTCGCCAGTCCGGTAGCTTAAAAAATACGCTATAAAAAGAGGTAGGGCACCTCTTTTTTAACCAGAGCTTCGTTTGTCAGTCAGCAGGGTGCACCACGTGCAGGAGATTGGCTTTGATGCAAAGATGTTGATGAACCACTTACACCCCAAAAGAAATAAAAGATTGTTATAAAAAAATGTTCTAGTTTTTGATTATGTAAAGTCGCAAAGCCGCGATCAACAAGAAGCATTGTCCTAAAGCCTTTCACGTCGATACAACAGCCAATACGGCGAATATAACTTATAACAAAGATTCAAGTGTTAGTTTTTCGGATCACTGGGAAATAAAAGAAAATAATATTGATTGTATTGTAGAGTCTCTGTACATTTGATATTGAGTATGTATAGTTTACATATAAAACATAAAAGCTTCTACCCCTTGTTTGGCCCTGTGTACCTGGATAAAAAGTATCCTATTCATTAATTCAGAACATATTCTATATTACATATATATTGTATTGAACAAATTTCATCCTAATCCGTACAGCCATTACAGGATACATTCATCGAAAAAACACTTCTGCAATGGAACAATTTTCAGTACGAAACATGTCAAACAGTATCAGAAATGTTGAATGTGGTAAAATGAAGATCTTACCGTAAAAAGCCGACCTTGTACTCTATCTATTTACTAGTAAATACTCAAAATGTTTATGAGCACTGTAAACTTCATGGTTTTAATGGTTACTCTTAGAAGTTAACTGCAACTTGTAAAGAGCCGTATTGAAAGATGACATCTTTAAGAAAATCAGTATGAACGAGCTTTATTGCTTCAGTGATCAGTAAATCTGAGACTTATTTCAGTAAAAACTCTACGACATCTTTTAATCCAGCATTTTACAAATTAAATAAATATAAACATTCCTGGACAAATTACACACGGCCATCTAGTCCCAAACTAAGCAAAGCTTGCACTATGGGTACTAGATATCTGACATTAAACTTAAATACATCTATTTTTGTAAATACATACATATAATACATAGAAAACACCCGACCAATACAATAAGACATGTTTATGCACACAAATATTTGTCTTGTGTGGGCATCGAACCCACGACCTCGGAGTCAAAGTGGCCATTGATAACTATTCGACCACCGAGCTTATCAAATTACAAAAGTACCTAGTAGGGATTAGTAAGAACTCTCTGACGGGGTTTTCCCAGGAAGAAGGCGTAAAGAGGTTTTTATAGGAGCTGCGTACAATCCTTACCCTTCGTGTTGCATGAGTTTGGCTGCGGTAATTACTAATCATGATGTCGCGAGCACTTTGCGTTCTTTCTAGTAAGTTCAGGTTCTTACTGATTAAGGCCTTTTACGGTTGCATTGATGTGTGCACTTTTGTTAACAATGGAGGTGAACACACCTTTCAACACAGAACACTAGACAATGTTCATAGCATGGGGATCTATTAGTTAATCTAATTGAATGCCTGCCAAATTGTTTGCTGTTTTAATCTTCATTCATTACGATGTTTAATTTATTTATCTTACAGTAAGCTTATTATAATAACCGTAATAGCCACACTGTTTACGAAATGAAAGTTTATATGTATAGACATTATGGTATTATTTAAAGCAGTGTCTAATTGGCTAAACGACTTATGCATAACCTACCTATTAGATAGACGCGTTATTGGCCCTATTTGAGAGGCGAATTCAATATTATCGCTTATTTAGCGATACGCGCGGCTGCACCGGCAGTGCTTTGACTGAGACTAGGTAAATTCATAGGTGGTAGAGGCAACACTCGAAATATCTAGCGCGAGGCGAGGCGGCGTGCTCCAGAATATAATATCAGGCGGTGGAGTGGCCTGCGCGACTCCCTCAGTGTGCCCAAGCCGCGGCGGCGTCGGCCCTCATAATAAACGATATAGTGCGAAAATAGAACCGGAACGGGTATCGCTGTGCTATCCACGTAAATAAAATACCGACGTTTGCAGCGTTCCTGTCTCGCGCTGGCCGCGTTTCTGTTTTATGAATGTCAGTAGGTACTAGGTTCGTCGATCGATCTGATGCCGTTAGTTTAAAAATAAACATCCTACATCACTATTCTACGTTTACCTACGTACGATTTTGTAAACTAGGCGAGAAAAGTCATTTAACCCGCTTAACGTGTTATACGTTACATGTGATGAATCTGTATAATACAAAACCACAACACAAAATTATTTGTGAAAGTTTGGAAGAAAGGGAGGTATAATCATCATTTTACAACCTTTTAACAAAGTTAGTGATGATGGGAGTGATGATAAGCGAACTTTGAATTAAATGCAATTATATAAACATAAAACAGATTGATTGTAATGGGGTAATTATTACAAAAAAATGATATTGCAGAAATATAAACCTACTCTGATCGATCACACATTTATACGCATCACAATTTGTTAGCACAAGTTTTCAGTCACGACATCATAATGAGCACAGCCCTAGATCGGCTGGAGACGAGTTCGCGGTTGTAGCGTCACAACAACACTGGTATGACGGTGCGCCAGCGACGCCGGTGCCGAATCCACCTCGTTTTGAAGTGCTGCATTTTTAATCGGGCGCCTGTCTCGCGCGGGACATAACTCGGGAATGCTCTGGATACAGCTGTGCTCCCCTCTATTACAAATTCTAGTTAACGTTAACGTGTCATTAACTGACACCTTCATACAGACCCGTTAATATTTAACCAGATGCGACCTTGTTAGCGTACACCGGCTAGCAGAATCGAGAGAAGAGTTGCTGACGAAATTTTGTTTACTCGTTCGTGATATATGCTATTTTAGAAGAAAGTCTAACACGGAAATAAATAAACATGTTTTGGAGGAATAAAACTAGAAATAAATATCGGTAAAGATTATGTAGCTGTAGTGAAAAAATATCTATAAATGCGAGTATTTATGTTCGAAAATTAAATGCATGATTATCTACAAATTATTCTGTAAGGAAAAGGAAAAAAATATATTCTTTTTTCCTCTTTTTCATTACAAAGTAGTTTTAAATATAATAGAGTTAGCCTCTTTCTTTTAAATGCATGAACAGCTGTACCAGAAGGAATCGGTCTTTCGCAGTAACACAGTAATTAATTAATGCCATCAAAAACATAACTTGTAAAAAAAAACAAGTCTCGCAACTCAGTTCTTCTACCGTAAAAAGTTGTGAGATCTATGTCACACCAAGTCGGTTAATTCATTCAGTCCCTACTTAAGGGACCTTCCGTCTTAACTTATTACGTTATTAGCTAAATTAACAACATCTTATTCTGACCATATCAATATTTATATATTTATATCTTTTATGTTTTAAATAAACAGATTGACTTGGCCGTCGCGCACTAAACAATCTAATTTAATAAAATATGTATCACGCTTTTTGTAGATAGTCCTCCTTTTTTTCCTATCCGGTACTACTTCGTGTTTATACAATACCTGCTTGGTTACTAAAAATTCAGGCTCCTAGTTTTATCCACAACGAAGTTATAGGGGGTCGAAAAAGGCCTGAAGTGATTCGAGAAAAGGATGGTACGGCCGCCAGATATCACTACATAGTATAAAACAAAGTCGCTTTCTCTGTCCCTATGTCCCTTTGTATGCTTAAATCTTTGAAACTACGCAACGGATTATGATGCGGTTTTTTTTATTAGATAGAGTGATTCAACTGGAAAGTTTATATGTATAATATATGCATAACATAGTAGAAAAACACTGATAATTTAGAGGTTTCTAATGTGATGTCGTAAATAAACACATTTTTTTGCTCTTTCATTGCAAACGCTGGCTGAACCCAACGAGATAGATCAAAATAATGTAGTACAGTATTGTTCACCTTAAAATGGTCTACAAAAAAGTTCGCGATGGTATATGTCTATCTCTTAGTGGTAACATACAATAACCGTTATTTTATCCTTTGCTTTTTACAAGAAATAATGCCTTATTTACGAAGCGATTTTAAGCAATACAGAATTAATCCTTATCCAATTAAGTACCTTAAATACATTGCGCATTTAATATAGATCAATATGGCCCTTCACAGCATGTAATTTAAATGAATAGTTTAGAAGATATTACACATTTAAAATGCAGGGACATAACGGCTGTGGCGGTACCGGCCGCGGGGCCGGCGGCGTGTGCCTATAACTGGGGAAGGACTGGATAGGACAAAGCGCAAAGACCTTCTGTAGTACATTTAGTATCAGCATTGCACCCGTGCGAAGCCGGGGCGGGTCGCTAGTATTTTATAAAAATACATCAGGCAGTAATAGTACTTATAAAAATTGCTATGGTAACAGTATCAATATTTATAAAAATATTTAGGAATAGAGTCCCTAGCTGTATTTTTAATAATAATTAAAAACACAGTTTGGTGCTTTATTTGTACTTTATTACAAATTATTTGTAGTCCTAGAACTATATACGAAAGTAAAAACTTTTCATTGCTGATACTCATAGACGATTTTATTGCAACACAAGGAATATCATTCGTGGGTTTTCTTCTTCGCTGCCAACGAACAGTTTCCTCAAGAGCTTTCCAAGAGCAAGAGCTTGGTTTTAGGAATAATTATTTCGCTGTAGAGTTTGCGGTGTATCGCACCAGTGTTGGAACAAAGATCAACTAATGTTATATAACACAGGACTCAACCGCCCTGTGGACATGAATTTATAATATAGTTATTTTCGCGGTTAAATTGTTGTCAGTTTTATACTTAAATCTCAGTGGACTTATAATTCACGAGTTTATTTACTTTTTATGACCTTTTTGTCAGTAGTGACAGTATTGTCATGGTATTACAACTATGAAATTGAAAGTGCCTATTTAGGTATTCGCTGGGTATTCAGGTGTAGGAGGCAGTAAGACTTACCACCATCTTTAGAGCCAAAATCAGCCTCACCTGCACGTGCTGCCAATTAGCAGACGAAGCTCTGGCAAATTAGATTCTTTGTCGAACGCGATTAGGGAAATATTTCCACTTCCTTCCTAGATTTTGTTTTCCGGCAAGTAACGCACGTCACCAGACATAATGAGGTGCTGCATCAGAAAGTGGATCCTGCCAAGCGAGCAATATTCCTTGTATTGCAAGTGTTTATATGCAACGGTAACCATGTGTAAAATTGCGAATGGTCGGTTTCGGTTATTCTGATCTACTCCGCTTCCAGATCTCTACAGACAAAGCAGAAAACGAACAGCATAAGCCGGCCACTTCATACAAATGTCGCGTCTTTTACTATTACATAAACAAACGCGTCTGTGCAGATCGTGAAAGAGCGTGTGTGCGTGTGGCGCCATACAAACTGTTCTAGATTCGTCTCAGAGGGGAGGTGAAGTCGTCACGAGAGAGCAGCAGGGAGTGGCATACTGTACATAATACTATTATTTATATTGTGCCATAACCTAAAACGAAGGATTTTGGAAACCCACAAAACACGATTAGAATTACTAAAGCGGTGGAGCCCCTGGTCTGGTATAAACATTTTCGTGCTTTAGAAAAAAGGAACAAGGATCGTTATACCGAAATATAAAAGTAAATTATGCGTATCGTAAAAGTTTACATGTGTCCATAACAAAGCACGAGCGCACCTATAACGTACAAGAATATTTCATGCTCTCTTCGGGCCCTTTGGAGACGGCGATGAAATCATATTGGATGTCACCGAATGTTTTCATGGAAGTTTTATTGAGCTGATAAATGTTACCCTCAGGGGACAACACGCCGGCACTTTTTAGATAAGTAAAAGATAATAAAGGGGCCTTAGAGTGCCTTATCTCGACTCTCCCATTTCAAATTTGTCTTATTCTCTGTTAGAATTCATCTTATTTTACGTACAGAACGAAATTATGTTAACATGTTACTATTTTGTGTAAATGTATTTTTTATATCCCTTAGTGAGACAACCATGATAAAAATTTACCGGAGCCTATGGCCGCAGAAAATGTCAGGGGCATCAATGGCACGAGTTCACCCTGCCAAAAACCTCTTCATAGCCTTTTTGAAGAACTAAGATAGCATCGTCAAGCAATTTATTCTACAATGTGCATATTTTTTTTAGATTTAGCATTTGGTGTACTTTGTCTTTGTTGCCAAGATAATAAATTCTAGTACTTCATACTAGTTCCAGATTTATAATTTTTGCAAATTATTTTCTTTTAGTGAGTTGGTGAATGTACAGCACGTAGATATAGGGATATATTCTCGTTTAATTCAGACACTGCTCTCACTCACTCGATCCTGTTTTAGGAAACAATCCCCGTGATCCCCCCGTGATGTTGCATAATGTAGTCCTTCCCGGCCAGACGTAAACTCATCTAATATTTTAAATAAAAAATATACTCTCCGCACACGCACACATTAAAAACTTGTAGAAAAGGTAGATTTAAATTAAAAAAGTCTTATTTAAATTTAAGTATTCATTACCAGTGTGACCTCGTTATGTGTATAGTACATACAGTTATGTATCGTGTTGTCAATTTTTAGAGAAGGTTGTACAAGTTTGGTGGATTGGATTGAAACCACGTCTAGGCGAGTCAATGCGTCCGAAGCCAAAGTTCTCCATCATACCTGCGTCACTTGAAAATTGAAAAACTTTCGCAATGCCTTTCTTATGGAAATAGTTCGCGTTTACATTCGAGTGAGTTGTCATTGTGGGGATTCAACATTGCAGTCTCATTGAAATAATAGTTTGTGGCCGGATAAGGAGCTAGGAAGCTTTAAATCAGTCTACAAATTGTATTCGAGATTAGTCGGCGCAGAGAATCCTAGTAACGGATCGTATTCTAATACGATCGTATTTTAATACGATCAATTACTACCTGACGTATATTTTTACAATGATTATTCCCACTTACATGCATAATCATATTACTGTAATTTTTTAACAATGTCAAGCGAACGTTTAAAATGTGTTCAATGGCAATGTTTTCATAAATTTTTATTGAATGTTCTTATATCTGGTACTATGATTTATTGGATATTACTTGTAATGACGAAATACTTTACAATCGTTCTAATTAAACTATTATTGTAGTGCCATTTTATACCAGAAAACCGAATTCAATTGAATTGCAGACACAGTGTAGTTAGATTCTTCATTAATATTTTCTAATGAATTACATTAGACATCTACTTGATAGTCGTGGACAATCATATTGGATATGAGAATTATCCAAAACTTTTGAGGTTTCGGCGAGAGAGAGCCAGAGTCTCTAAAGAATAACTTTGGATGATCAAATGATCATGACCTAAGACAACCAATAAATGGTTGTCTAAGGTCATTCTATGATTCGATTGAATCGATTTATGATTTGAGGTTAGATTAGCAGAATGGGCTCGATGATCATCTAAAGACAAATCTCTGTGCGATATATGAAAACAATGGTAATTCTCGTGACCTATATACGATATCGATAGCATGGCAGTAGCACATGTTGTTTTTGTTGCTAATATTTAACTATCGTCGACGTCAACCCTTATTCATCCCACTGGGATACGGGTCTCCCCACAATCGAAGGGGTTTAGAGCTTACTCCATTAATCTCCATCTCCATTAGTCTCCATCCGCTGCCCAACTGCGTGTTGGCGGAGGCCAGTGTTTTTATGTCGCCTAAAGGCAACAGACTTGGCTTAACGACTGTCATCTAATAACAACAGCCGGTACCGACGGCTTAATTAGATAAATAGCTCAAGATAAATAAACTCATCCATGGACAGGGCACGGCCAACGTTGTTTAACTTCGATCAGACTGACACGCGCAACGACGCCATCGAGCTCCTTCAATGTTTAACTATTCTTTTTGAAAATTATAAAAGGGCCTGCATAACAACTTCTCTTTTACTGGTATACTACATTTGTGATCTGAAGTAATCAATTGTGTTGTTTTGATTCCGCTTTAAAAAAAAATACAATGAAACATTGCGTTTCATGTACCTAGTTAGTTATTAAAGTTATCGTTATAGGTAGTATCGAGTCGGGTATTTTAGGATGGTAAAATGCAAGCCCTCGCGATAGCTCGTGTAAATCCGCATGAAATATTGATACAGTTTCGTGTAAACGTGTAACAAATGCGGTAATTTAAGCCACCTGCCGGCGGCGCAGCGCGGCGCGGCAGCGTGGCGGCGGCCGCGAGTCGCGCTTTTCCGCCGCCGCCGCCGCGTCGCTCTCGTAGCCCCACTTTTGGATTGTTTTGGTTGCACTTGGCATCGTTTATGATTTATATACATTATTTTACTAATGATAGATTGCATGATTATTTATTGGCTTAGTAAGTTTATTTAATTATTATAATATTATTTTATTGTATGTCATCTGTACGTACACTTTCACTAAAAGAGGTCGGTCCCGCTTAGTACTTGCCACGGATGCTACCAAGGTTCTCTACGCAGGGCCATCTTATATTGGCTGGAAGTGCAACGCTCTAAAAATTATTGACGAATGAAATATAGATACTTAA
The DNA here is from genome assembly GCA_937001555.2 of Hypsopygia costalis. Taxonomy (NCBI): domain Eukaryota; kingdom Metazoa; phylum Arthropoda; class Insecta; order Lepidoptera; family Pyralidae; genus Hypsopygia; species Hypsopygia costalis. Next base: position 20,359,863 of record OW443329.2, read on the forward strand.
GACAAACAAGAGTCCATTTTAGAGTTAGAGAGAGAGAGAGAGAGAGATTTTCGGTCAATCTTACAGCACCAGAAATATTCAAAGCATAACACGCATAGATACATGTCCAAGAATAATAATTACATAATATAAATAAAGATCAGTGTGTTCTATGGTCAACTGCTTTACACTCTCAATATTAGAAATTAATCTCGCGTAGCACTGTAGATAGCGCTACGTGGGATCCTCTACGCACTGTTGTGTGTGTGCGACTTTATTGCTACATAATAACCTTAAACGTGGTTTGTTAAGGCGGGATTATTTCTTTGAGGAATCTCTTCTAGCATTTGCGTGTCGTCCGCGTGGAATTATGATTGATGTTTTTAAATAATCAAAAAACTTATGGAGATATTATGAATTGAATTAGGAAAGGACAATTATCGAATATACAAATACATACTTAAATAACGTCATAATTATAACCAAGTAACTAATAAGAGGAAGTGTAAGGTCTAAGTTCCCGCAACATGCATGTTTGATTATAGACAGGACTACAGTCGTCAACATCTTACAAAAGGCCTGATACATCGGAAGTATTTTTTCCTAGGCCTCTAACTGTCGGCCAAAAATCTAGGTTCTATAATAGCAATTTTACATAATAATGTAAAATTGCTAAACCATATAATGTTGAATTGAACTAAACCATTAAAAAACCATATATTGCGGGATATCGTATTTGCTTCCAACTTACAAGTATATTTGAGTGAACGCCTTAAATTACTACAACAAAACTTCTGTAAATTGTTTTTAAATCTAAATGCCCGCTACTTGTAAATATATTGTTACAAGAGCTGGTGTTAAGTATTGTTTGCACAGTGTCGTACATCCTACATCAGAGCCTCTTCATTGTATCTCCCCTGTATTTGTTCTGACGTGTTTAGAGGAAGTTCTCCATTGGCCGTGCAATTCACACTGTTGATTTAGGACCCTTATTATTGGGTAAGTGACCGTTTGTACGTCTTTCTTGATTTTTATTGCGAGCTTAAAGTAATTCAATTTGTAATGTTTTTTCAGCACACATCTATTTATTAAATCTGAAAAGAAAAAAGTCAAACATTAACTCAGTTATGTCGTAGTCACGGTATGAAATGGTGCTCCCTAGGTTATAATTTGAGGGGCATTATGCTAATGCGACTTTTAGAATTAAGTGCATAAAAAAGGCCTTAAATTTTAACACGAGCTTCAGTCTGTTTGTCTGACATAGTATATCTGTATATCATAAAGCATTTTATTCTGGGATATTTAGTCTCAATAACTATTAAGGTCACCAATGCATTACCATTCGAAAGTATTCAGCCATTTAGTTTAAGAGTCCGTTTACCCGCTTACAGATAGCCGGTACGTGTGAATACATAGCAAACTGTACTTTATTCCATAACTATACTTATTTTATCACACCGGGAAACCGGATCGGTAACCAGTTCCTTTATGTAAGGCAGCCTTAGTCGTTATTTAGCAACTTTATATAAAGTTGTATAATTATCTGAACAAAATCACTGAAACGATTTCTCTAGGTTTGCTCTTGATATGCATTATTTTGGAAAGATTATGAATAATAAATTCAAACTCCATACATTCCATTTAATTTGATTGCCAAAAAATGCAAAACACGGAGATTAACATTATTTGCCAAGGAAGAGCAAGAGTAAAGACTTTCAAAAGTATTCACAGAAAATGTTCACACTACAAGTAAACGCTATTACGTTTACTTGTAGTGTGAACATTTTCTTGTGAACAGTTTCTAACTGCCTCTGAAAAAACAGCACATCTGAACAAGAATCGTCCTAAACCTGCTAGCATTTCACTCTTGTAGTTCAGATTACTTGGACCGTTTTTTAGGGTTCCGAACCTCAAAAGGAAAAACGGAACCCTTATAAGATCACTTTGTTGTCCGTCTGTCTGTCTGTCTGTCTGTCTGTCTGTCTGTCTGTCTGTCTGTCTCTCAAGAATTTCTATGTCGAGAATGCGTGGAGGTATCAAGCTGAAATTTGAACTGTATACTCAGGTCTACGGTCCCATGAAGTTAAAAAAAAATCAAACTGCTAAGTTTACGTAGAAAAAAGTTACGGCCGTTTATTCAGCAAAAAACGCATATTTCGACACACTCTAGGGAATCAAAACCTATAGGGTACTTCTCGTTGACCTAGAACTATGAAATTTGGCAAGTAACATCGTTATAGACTACAAGTACAGGAATAAATCTCAAAACTATACATTTGTAAATAGATCTTAAAAAATAGGGGGTCTATATTTTTTATAGGGTGTCGAAATTTCAAATTGAAACTACTAGTTCAAATGGGGTATCATATGAAAGGGCTTGATGTACACATTGCAAAATATATTTTATTTATTTTTTTCGACGCATTATTTCTTATTTATAATGAAAAATATCAAATTTAATAATGATACTACGTACCTACGGAACCCTCGGTGGGCGAGTCCGACTCGCACTTGTCCGGTTTTTTTTTAAATTATTTGAAATGAGCATTTGCAGTTTTCTTTTGTTTTGTTATTTTGAGCTCATTCTGAACTCAAATAAATTTTTAGGGGAAACATTACACCCTAAGACGTCGGTCTATGTATGTATATAGTTGAGTGGAAGTTTACCTTAAGATCTTCTAAGTATTTTCTTTTTCTAATTCTATTTGATATCAAGTCTGATAGTTCAACTGTGACTTTATGTTTAAACATTGATTTGAAACTAGTTATCTACCTTTATATGAAGTAATAATATCAAAAATATATTACGTATCCCGTCATTTCAATATAAATATTATCAATTATTATACACGTTAAACATGTTTGGTTACATGGAAGGAATAGAGACATAACAACAATAGAATAAACGAGACATTCCGCCGGCCGTTTCAATCTCTAAAAGGATTTTCATATCTCTATTCTGTAATAAATACTCAAGTTGGGTGGAGTCACTCGGAAAAGAGTCCACTAGTAATGGCGCAATCATCTAATGAATGCTTCCGGGCAGATAAGCTTCGATTAAATGGTCGCTTTATTGCTAAAGGAAAGGCGCGTTCCCTTTATGTGCACATTCAGTTATCTATTTTAGACATTAATATAGCGGAACTTTGTATCAAAATCTACTTTAGCGCGATATAAACGGTACAAACATTTACCAGAACCTCATGGCGTGTACTGTTGCAACTTCTGCGACTCGTGTATAATTAGAACGAAATATCAATTACAGTTTAATAAATTATTTCCGCTATAAAGACGTCGAGTTGCGGTTAGATTTAAGATAAGTGCCTAGTAGGTAGGTGTGTAGGTAACGTTCTACAATTTATCGCCTGCATATCCTTTCAGCGGGTAGATAATGACCGCAGTAAAACGTTTAAGCACGGAATAACTGCTGCTGGAAGCCGTTATTACAATATTATGAATGGTTTCCCTCCATCTATGCCTTGAGTTGCGGGGTTGCCACGGCGCGCCGTCTTACTCGTCTTTTTTGTAATTTGTACCCCTTCAAAAATTTCGTATAACCGCGTGTCAACACACGTTTACCTTTTTATACCATTTGCGATTAACAAGCATATAGCCCGCTTGATGTGAATCAGTTAAGCTATGGGACTCGGCGCTTTACTACTCTGGATGCTTATTTTAGCTTTGGAAAGAAGACACGTTACCAACCTTTTCCAACCCTTTACCAACTTTGCTAGTAGAGGTCAGTTAGATGAAAGTCCATTTCTAGTTGAGCTTCTCCTAATTGAGAGAAAAAAATGTTTTACAAACTCGATTATTATGTAAGATATAGCTCGGAAGGTTCAAGTCGGAACTCATTTTCTTAAGACTATGCAGGACTATACAGGAATCGATATAATATTTAGCTTTGTTTGTACGGTCGGCCAAGAAAGTAGTCTTTCAGTTTTGACGAAACTTCAAAACGTGAATGTTGCTTATGTATATATAAAAAAATGAATCCCTATTTCCCTTGGTCACGGCAACACGTGTGAACGGTTGCACCAATTTCGATATATTTTTTTAATGTTGTATTTGTTATTGTCAATAGCAAGTTCTTATGAAACAAAAAATAAGAAAGTTGCGCGGAAAATTATAAAATTTAAGAAACTTAACGGCCATATTAATTTTTCTAATAATTTACATTAGAAAGTTAATATGCTCGTTCAGTTTTCTAAAATTTGCTAAATTTCCGCGAAATTTTCTTATTTTTATGTCGTTTGACAGAACTGTCATTCATTTGACAGATTGCGCAAATCCAACTGGAATTCCATATTCATTGTTAAGAAGGTAGGTCGATGTCTGTCGGCTCAGTTAATTTTATTATAATTTTCGAGAGTGAAAATAGACATTCTTAATTTGAACCAAGAATTCACGAAAAAAAAAACAGTAATTATTAATTGCTAAAAAAAAAGAATAAAAAGTTTAATTACTGTTTCGCTCATCGAGCCCTCGAGGCTGATGATGATGGTAATTTTGATACCCATATTCTATGGGTTGATATGGAAATTATAAATCGGCATTTTGCCACCGAGTATTGTTACGAGAACCAAACGAGAGTGCCAAATTTCTGCTCAATCCAACTCTGGGAAGTATGTCAAATTTAAATTGCAATATTTGATTAGAGACACCTCGGTGAAAATAAATAAAAGCTTGTACAATACAAACGAATGCCAATCTAATAAATAATCTTTTAAGCGTAAATTATTATGTGTATATTTATTTTAGTAAACGTATACGTAACGTAACGTATGTTATTATGATAATATTTGCATTATATATGTAATAAAAAATACGTTATCTATTTTATCAATGGATATTTCTTTATTCATATTTTTCTTGTGCAATTTTATCTTAGCATCACCATATCAATTTATTTGTGCGTAAAGTTTACATAAATAGATTTTATTTTTTTAACACCCGACGCAAAAAGAGGGGTGTTATAAGTTTGAAGTGTCTGTGTATATGCCTGTCTGTCTGTCCGTGGCGTCATAGCTCCGGAACGGATGCAGCGATTTCAATTTAGTTTTTTTTGTATTAAAGGTTTGATGAAAATCGGTTGAGCCGTTTAAAAGTTGTGGGGGGTGAAAGTGGGGAAGAATAACCGAATTTCTGCAAATATACTCGAGGGGGGTCTCAAATGAAAGCGCATCACGTGCATATGACAGTGAAAAAGCTCCTGGCTTCATAGGCTACATAGGCTTGGACTTTTGCGAAAGCACTTTTGCCTAGAAGCTATATATTTACAACTTAACAAAATCTACATTATATTAAGTACTAGCTTTCGCCCGCGGCTTCGCTCGCGTGACATTCGGGGCAAATACGTGTTTACTCATTAATCAATAGAAGTACTCGTGTAAAACTTAGGATAAAATAGTCCAACTAATTTCGTTTTCCCATACAAACTTTGGACCTCCGCTTCACCCTCTTAGAGGTAAAATTTGAAAAATCTTTTTAAATAATTCGTGTCTCCTACGTTATATTTTCAAATCGATACCATTTTTGTAACTGATGTCCCAGAAAACCATAGAATCAACACCCATATTGATATTATGACATTTTAACCCCACCGCACCCCCACAGGGGTGATTTTATGTCATGTCGGCTATGTTGAATTATAAAATAGTAGTTGTTGTCGTAATCAGAGACCCGATAAACCATAAAAACCAATACTCATTACGATTTTCAGACTTTTCACCCCATTTTACCGCTTTAGGGATTTAATTTTGAAAAATCCTGAAACATGTGTTTACTCATTTATCTATAGAAGTACTCGTATAAAGTTTCGGATAAAATAGTCCAACTAATCTTGTTTCTCCATACAAATTTTGGACCCCCGTTTCACCCCCTTAAGGGATGAATTTTGAAAAATCCTTCCTTAGTGCTCCTCTAGACATCATAAGGAACCTACGTGCCAAATTTGGAATCTCTAGACCCAGCAGTTTGGGCTGTGCGTTGATATATATCAGTCAGTCACTCAGTTTCTTCTTTTATATATTTCAACCCCATCGCATCCCCACAGGGGTGATTTTATGTCACGTCGGCTATGCTAGATCATAAAATAGTTGTTGTTTTCGTAATCAGCGACCCGATAAACCATAAAAACAATACCCATGACGATTTTCAGACTTAATCGCCCCATTTTACCGCTTTAGGGGTTGAATTTTTAAATCCTGAAACACGTGTTTACTCATTTCTCTATAGAAGTACTCATGTAAAGTTTCGGATAAAATAGTCCAACTAATCTTCTTTCCCCATACAAACTTTGGACCCCCGTTTCACCCCCTTAAGGGATGAAATTCAAAATTCAAAATTCAAAATATCTTTATTCCTTGGACTTTATAAAGCGCTTAGAAACGTCATACAAATTAAATATAAGAATATGTATAAATCATCACTACTCTAAATCCGCAGAGCTTAGATTCACTTTCATCAAACTATCTTGAATGTGAAAGTGAATTTAAGTGCCAGTTCCGGCGACGGGGCTTCTTGAGAAGAACTGGCAAGAAACTCAAGGCCGACTCTTTTAATTGCCAATATCGTTACATTAAATACAAATACAATCATTAACATAACATAACAAGAGCAATTCATTTCCAAATACTTTTATCATTTATGTAATCCGAGATACAATAGTAAGCCTTTTGACATAGTCTAGTTTTGATATATTTCTTAAATTTACCCATGGATAATTTAAACGCGTCGTTTGGAAGTTTATTGTAGAAGCGTATACATTGACCTGGGAACGAGTTAGAGATTTTATGGAGCCTAGTAATATGCATAGCGAGTTTGTTTTTATTTCTTAAATTTAATTGATGGAGATCACTGTTTTTCCTAAATTTGGTTTGATTTTTATGAACGTAAATAAGATTTTCATAAATATATTGAGAATGTAATGTCATAATATTTATCTCTTTAAATTTATTTCTCAGTGTCTCCCTGGGACTCATCATATAAATAGCACGGATAGCTCGCTTCTGGAGCACAAAAATTGAGTCTACATCCGCGGCACTACCCCAAAGCAATAAACCATATGACATAATGCTGTGAAAATAGCTAAAATAAACTAAACGCGCAGTGTCAACATCAGTTAGTTGACGTATTTTCCTTACGGCGTAAGCTGCTGAGCTGAGTCTAGCTGATAACGTTTCTATATGTGGGCCCCATTGTAATTTAGAGTCTAATGTTATACCAAGGAAAACAACCTTATTGACCAATTCCAATCTCTCATTGTCCATCACCACACTGGTTTTCACTTGTTTAACATTTTTTGTAAAAAATCTAACATATTTGGTTTTATTACCATTTAAAAGCAGGTTATTAGCACTAAACCAGTTTACTATTTTTGAAAGAGCATTGTTTACATCGTCAATTTCTGATTGTTGTCTATTTACCTTAAAAACTAAAGAAGTGTCATCTGCAAACAATACTATTTCATGATTATTCTTTACAAGATGAGGTAGATCATTAATATACACGAGAAACAGGAAAGGGCCCAAAATAGAGCCTTGTGGCACCCCCATCGCTACAGCTGATCCATGTGATCGTTTTCCATTAACATCTACTTTCTGAACCCTATCACCCAGATAAGAAGTAAGAAGATCAAGAGCGATGCCTCTTATACCATAGTGGTGTAATTTTCTGACTAGAGTTTCATGCTGCACACAATCAAAAGCCTTAGATAAGTCACAAAACACCCCATAGGCGTCCCGTGACTCCTCCCAAGCCTCATATATACATTCTAGTAGTTTTACCCCAGCATCACATGTTGACCGTCCACGAGTGAAACCGAATTGTTTAGTGTGCAGCAGATTATTTTCGTTAAAGTATTTAAGTAACTGTGCGAGAATTAGTTTTTCAAAAATTTTACTAAATGTAGGTAGTATTGATATTGGTCTGAAGTTTGTGGGGTCTAATGTACTACCTGATTTAAACAAAGGAATAATTTTGCTCAATTTCATCAAGTCAGGAAACACACCACAATCAATACATCTATTAAATATCACAATTAAAGCGGGAGCAACAATGTCAAATAAAGATTTTATAATATGTACAGAAATGCCCCATAGATCAGCCGTTTTCTTAATATTAAGTGATTTAAATGCGACTTTAAGATCAGATCCATTAACATGACGGAAATGAAAATCGTTATAAAATTCAGGCACATTATCTTTAATTAATGACTCTGCAACGGAGGTGGAAGAGCCCAAAGCACTAGTTAAAGTAACAGGGAAAGCAGAAAAAAAACTTTCAAAAGCATTGGCAACTTCTAAATCTGACTTGGTAACATGACCATTGATACTTAATTTAAACTCTGAATCCTTTGTCCTGCCCTTCCCAGTCTCTTCATTGATAACCGTCCAAGTGGCTTTAATTTTATTACTACTATTTCTAATTTTTGATTTAATAAACATAGATTTTGCTACTTGACAAACGCGTTTAAAAATTTTTGAGTATGATTTTACATGTTCTTTAAATTCCTCACTATTATTGAATTGTCTTTCATAGTATAACATGTACAAAGTTTGCCTACTCTTATAAATACCTACGGTTGCCCAGTCACCAAAGACGAGGCTATTAGTAAAAGTAATTTCCTTGGAAGTAAATATTGAATTAAATTCGTGAAGAAATGCATTAAAAAATGAATTATACAACAAGTTAGGTTCCAAGTCATTATCTAAAAAAGGTAAGTTACTAGTTAGGTTTACTCTCATTCGTTCTAAGCGACTAACTGTTACTGGCACAAAAGTATTTTTTGTCTTGACTACATTTTTATTATTTATTTGAATACTTATCATTTGCCCAGAATGATCAGAATCCAATTTATTAATAATACTTTTTTGGGTTGGACTAATATCTGTATATATATTATCTAAGCAGGTAGCCGTGGTGGCACTTATTCTAGTAGGCTCCATAAATAAGTTAACTAAATTATGGGATTTAAAAAGACTTAAAATTTTACATGATGCAGTTGTATTAGTAAGTATATTAATATTAAAATCTCCACAGACCAAAATAGTTTTACCTGAGTTGCTAACTTTGCATAGGGCTTCATCCATGATTTCTAAAAATAAATTAAGATCCGCGGAGGGAGGTTTATATACGCATATAACAAGGAACTGCTCTAATTGTACACAAGATAGTTCTATGGAACATTCTACAGAGAGGGACACAATATCTTTCCGTTCTTTAAATTTAAGTTTTTTATTGAGCAAAATTAGCGACCCCCCATGTATTGTGTTGACCCTGCAGAATGAACTACCGACCTGGTGGTTGCTGAAATTGAACATGAGCTGATGCTCCTTTAACCAATGCTCTGTAATACACATAATACTAATATTATCAGAGTTCATGAACAATTCCAGTTCTAGTTGCTTGCCCTCAGTCATACAATATATATTTTGATGTACCAGGTTAATATTATTATTTGTATTGTAATTATTACATTTTTGTGGGCATAGTGACATGTTATAGTTTCTGTTTGATTGTATTGCTAAATCAATTAATTGTGAATGTAATAAATTAGTGCTAGAGGTAGTTACCTCTGTTGTCTCATGAGTCAATTTAAATGATTATAAATGTCATTAATAGAAAATTCCATGTCAACAGTCCGCTCAATAGAAGCGGATTTTGTAGCCAAGTTTTTGGCTAAAATATCAAAAAAATAGGATAGCGAAAGTGCTATCTGTCGCTTAAAATCTATTTAAGATACACATCTATTTATTAAATCTGAAAAGAAAAAAGTCAAACATTAACTCAGTTATGTCGTAGTCACGGTATGAAATGGTGCTCCCTAGGTTATAATTTGAGGGGCATTATGCTAATGCGACTTTTAGAATTAAGTGCATAAAAAAGGCCTTAAATTTTAACACGAGCTTCAGTCTGTTTGTCTGACATAGTATATCTGTATATCATAAAGCATTTTATTCTGGGATATTTAGTCTCAATAACTATTAAGGTCACCAATGCATTACCATTCGAAAGTATTCAGCCATTTAGTTTAAGAGTCCGTTTACCCGCTTACAGATAGCCGGTACGTGTGAATACATAGCAAACTGTACTTTATTCCATAACTATACTTATTTTATCACACCGGGAAACCGGATCGGTAACCAGTTCCTTTATGTAAGGCAGCCTTAGTCGTTATTTAGCAACTTTATATAAAGTTGTATAATTATCTGAACAAAATCACTGAAACGATTTCTCTAGGTTTGCTCTTGATATGCATTATTTTGGAAAGATTATGAATAATAAATTCAAACTCCATACATTCCATTTAATTTGATTGCCAAAAAATGCAAAACACGGAGATTAACATTATTTGCCAAGGAAGAGCAAGAGTAAAGACTTTCAAAAGTATTCACAGAAAATGTTCACACTACAAGTAAACGCTATTACGTTTACTTGTAGTGTGAACATTTTCTTGTGAACAGTTTCTAACTGCCTCTGAAAAAACAGCACATCTGAACAAGAATCGTCCTAAACCTGCTAGCATTTCACTCTTGTAGTTCAGATTACTTGGACCGTTTTTTAGGGTTCCGAACCTCAAAAGGAAAAACGGAACCCTTATAAGATCACTTTGTTGTCCGTCTGTCTGTCTGTCTGTCTGTCTGTCTGTCTGTCTGTCTGTCTGTCTCTCAAGAATTTCTATGTCGAGAATGCGTGGAGGTATCAAGCTGAAATTTGAACTGTATACTCAGGTCTACGGTCCCATGAAGTTAAAAAAAAATCAAACTGCTAAGTTTACGTAGAAAAAAGTTACGGCCGTTTATTCAGCAAAAAACGCATATTTCGACACACTCTAGGGAATCAAAACCTATAGGGTACTTCTCGTTGACCTAGAACTATGAAATTTGGCAAGTAACATCGTTATAGACTACAAGTACAGGAATAAATCTCAAAACTATACATTTGTAAATAGATCTTAAAAAATAGGGGGTCTATATTTTTTATAGGGTGTCGAAATTTCAAATTGAAACTACTAGTTCAAATGGGGTATCATATGAAAGGGCTTGATGTACACATTGCAAAATATATTTTATTTATTTTTTTCGACGCATTATTTCTTATTTATAATGAAAAATATCAAATTTAATAATGATACTACGTACCTACGGAACCCTCGGTGGGCGAGTCCGACTCGCACTTGTCCGGTTTTTTTTTAAATTATTTGAAATGAGCATTTGCAGTTTTCTTTTGTTTTGTTATTTTGAGCTCATTCTGAACTCAAATAAATTTTTAGGGGAAACATTACACCCTAAGACGTCGGTCTATGTATGTATATAGTTGAGTGGAAGTTTACCTTAAGATCTTCTAAGTATTTTCTTTTTCTAATTCTATTTGATATCAAGTCTGATAGTTCAACTGTGACTTTATGTTTAAACATTGATTTGAAACTAGTTATCTACCTTTATATGAAGTAATAATATCAAAAATATATTACGTATCCCGTCATTTCAATATAAATATTATCAATTATTATACACGTTAAACATGTTTGGTTACATGGAAGGAATAGAGACATAACAACAATAGAATAAACGAGACATTCCGCCGGCCGTTTCAATCTCTAAAAGGATTTTCATATCTCTATTCTGTAATAAATACTCAAGTTGGGTGGAGTCACTCGGAAAAGAGTCCACTAGTAATGGCGCAATCATCTAATGAATGCTTCCGGGCAGATAAGCTTCGATTAAATGGTCGCTTTATTGCTAAAGGAAAGGCGCGTTCCCTTTATGTGCACATTCAGTTATCTATTTTAGACATTAATATAGCGGAACTTTGTATCAAAATCTACTTTAGCGCGATATAAACGGTACAAACATTTACCAGAACCTCATGGCGTGTACTGTTGCAACTTCTGCGACTCGTGTATAATTAGAACGAAATATCAATTACAGTTTAATAAATTATTTCCGCTATAAAGACGTCGAGTTGCGGTTAGATTTAAGATAAGTGCCTAGTAGGTAGGTGTGTAGGTAACGTTCTACAATTTATCGCCTGCATATCCTTTCAGCGGGTAGATAATGACCGCAGTAAAACGTTTAAGCACGGAATAACTGCTGCTGGAAGCCGTTATTACAATATTATGAATGGTTTCCCTCCATCTATGCCTTGAGTTGCGGGGTTGCCACGGCGCGCCGTCTTACTCGTCTTTTTTGTAATTTGTACCCCTTCAAAAATTTCGTATAACCGCGTGTCAACACACGTTTACCTTTTTATACCATTTGCGATTAACAAGCATATAGCCCGCTTGATGTGAATCAGTTAAGCTATGGGACTCGGCGCTTTACTACTCTGGATGCTTATTTTAGCTTTGGAAAGAAGACACGTTACCAACCTTTTCCAACCCTTTACCAACTTTGCTAGTAGAGGTCAGTTAGATGAAAGTCCATTTCTAGTTGAGCTTCTCCTAATTGAGAGAAAAAAATGTTTTACAAACTCGATTATTATGTAAGATATAGCTCGGAAGGTTCAAGTCGGAACTCATTTTCTTAAGACTATGCAGGACTATACAGGAATCGATATAATATTTAGCTTTGTTTGTACGGTCGGCCAAGAAAGTAGTCTTTCAGTTTTGACGAAACTTCAAAACGTGAATGTTGCTTATGTATATATAAAAAAATGAATCCCTATTTCCCTTGGTCACGGCAACACGTGTGAACGGTTGCACCAATTTCGATATATTTTTTTAATGTTGTATTTGTTATTGTCAATAGCAAGTTCTTATGAAACAAAAAATAAGAAAGTTGCGCGGAAAATTATAAAATTTAAGAAACTTAACGGCCATATTAATTTTTCTAATAATTTACATTAGAAAGTTAATATGCTCGTTCAGTTTTCTAAAATTTGCTAAATTTCCGCGAAATTTTCTTATTTTTATGTCGTTTGACAGAACTGTCATTCATTTGACAGATTGCGCAAATCCAACTGGAATTCCATATTCATTGTTAAGAAGGTAGGTCGATGTCTGTCGGCTCAGTTAATTTTATTATAATTTTCGAGAGTGAAAATAGACATTCTTAATTTGAACCAAGAATTCACGAAAAAAAAAACAGTAATTATTAATTGCTAAAAAAAAAGAATAAAAAGTTTAATTACTGTTTCGCTCATCGAGCCCTCGAGGCTGATGATGATGGTAATTTTGATACCCATATTCTATGGGTTGATATGGAAATTATAAATCGGCATTTTGCCACCGAGTATTGTTACGAGAACCAAACGAGAGTGCCAAATTTCTGCTCAATCCAACTCTGGGAAGTATGTCAAATTTAAATTGCAATATTTGATTAGAGACACCTCGGTGAAAATAAATAAAAGCTTGTACAATACAAACGAATGCCAATCTAATAAATAATCTTTTAAGCGTAAATTATTATGTGTATATTTATTTTAGTAAACGTATACGTAACGTAACGTATGTTATTATGATAATATTTGCATTATATATGTAATAAAAAATACGTTATCTATTTTATCAATGGATATTTCTTTATTCATATTTTTCTTGTGCAATTTTATCTTAGCATCACCATATCAATTTATTTGTGCGTAAAGTTTACATAAATAGATTTTATTTTTTTAACACCCGACGCAAAAAGAGGGGTGTTATAAGTTTGAAGTGTCTGTGTATATGCCTGTCTGTCTGTCCGTGGCGTCATAGCTCCGGAACGGATGCAGCGATTTCAATTTAGTTTTTTTTGTATTAAAGGTTTGATGAAAATCGGTTGAGCCGTTTAAAAGTTGTGGGGGGTGAAAGTGGGGAAGAATAACCGAATTTCTGCAAATATACTCGAGGGGGGTCTCAAATGAAAGCGCATCACGTGCATATGACAGTGAAAAAGCTCCTGGCTTCATAGGCTACATAGGCTTGGACTTTTGCGAAAGCACTTTTGCCTAGAAGCTATATATTTACAACTTAACAAAATCTACATTATATTAAGTACTAGCTTTCGCCCGCGGCTTCGCTCGCGTGACATTCGGGGCAAATACGTGTTTACTCATTAATCAATAGAAGTACTCGTGTAAAACTTAGGATAAAATAGTCCAACTAATTTCGTTTTCCCATACAAACTTTGGACCTCCGCTTCACCCTCTTAGAGGTAAAATTTGAAAAATCTTTTTAAATAATTCGTGTCTCCTACGTTATATTTTCAAATCGATACCATTTTTGTAACTGATGTCCCAGAAAACCATAGAATCAACACCCATATTGATATTATGACATTTTAACCCCACCGCACCCCCACAGGGGTGATTTTATGTCATGTCGGCTATGTTGAATTATAAAATAGTAGTTGTTGTCGTAATCAGAGACCCGATAAACCATAAAAACCAATACTCATTACGATTTTCAGACTTTTCACCCCATTTTACCGCTTTAGGGATTTAATTTTGAAAAATCCTGAAACATGTGTTTACTCATTTATCTATAGAAGTACTCGTATAAAGTTTCGGATAAAATAGTCCAACTAATCTTGTTTCTCCATACAAATTTTGGACCCCCGTTTCACCCCCTTAAGGGATGAATTTTGAAAAATCCTTCCTTAGTGCTCCTCTAGACATCATAAGGAACCTACGTGCCAAATTTGGAATCTCTAGACCCAGCAGTTTGGGCTGTGCGTTGATATATATCAGTCAGTCACTCAGTTTCTTCTTTTATATATTTCAACCCCATCGCATCCCCACAGGGGTGATTTTATGTCACGTCGGCTATGCTAGATCATAAAATAGTTGTTGTTTTCGTAATCAGCGACCCGATAAACCATAAAAACAATACCCATGACGATTTTCAGACTTAATCGCCCCATTTTACCGCTTTAGGGGTTGAATTTTTAAATCCTGAAACACGTGTTTACTCATTTCTCTATAGAAGTACTCATGTAAAGTTTCGGATAAAATAGTCCAACTAATCTTCTTTCCCCATACAAACTTTGGACCCCCGTTTCACCCCCTTAAGGGATGAAATTCAAAATTCAAAATTCAAAATATCTTTATTCCTTGGACTTTATAAAGCACTTAGAAACGTCATACAAATTAAATATAAGAATATGTATAAATCATCACTACTCTAAATCCGCAGAGCTTAGATTCACTTTCATCAAACTATCTTGAATGTGAAAGTGAATTTAAGTGCCAGTTCCGGCGACGGGGCTTCTTGAGAAGAACTGGCAAGAAACTCAAGGCCGACTCTTTTAATTGCCAATATCGTTACATTAAATACAAATACAATCATTAACATAACATAACAAGAGCAATTCATTTCCAAATACTTTTATCATTTATGTAATCCGAGATACAATAGTAAGCCTTTTGACATAGTCTAGTTTTGATATATTTCTTAAATTTACCCATGGATAATTTAAACGCGTCGTTTGGAAGTTTATTGTAGAAGCGTATACATTGACCTGGGAACGAGTTAGAGATTTTATGGAGCCTAGTAATATGCATAGCGAGTTTGTTTTTATTTCTTAAATTTAATTGATGGAGATCACTGTTTTTCCTAAATTTGGTTTGATTTTTATGAACGTAAATAAGATTTTCATAAATATATTGAGAATGTAATGTCATAATATTTATCTCTTTAAATTTATTTCTCAGTGTCTCCCTGGGACTCATCATATAAATAGCACGGATAGCTCGCTTCTGGAGCACAAAAATTGAGTCTACATCCGCGGCACTACCCCAAAGCAATAAACCATATGACATAATGCTGTGAAAATAGCTAAAATAAACTAAACGCGCAGTGTCAACATCAGTTAGTTGACGTATTTTCCTTACGGCGTAAGCTGCTGAGCTGAGTCTAGCTGATAACGTTTCTATATGTGGGCCCCATTGTAATTTAGAGTCTAATGTTATACCAAGGAAAACAACCTTATTGACCAATTCCAATCTCTCATTGTCCATCACCACACTGGTTTTCACTTGTTTAACATTTTTTGTAAAAAATCTAACATATTTGGTTTTATTACCATTTAAAAGCAGGTTATTAGCACTAAACCAGTTTACTATTTTTGAAAGAGCATTGTTTACATCGTCAATTTCTGATTGTTGTCTATTTACCTTAAAAACTAAAGAAGTGTCATCTGCAAACAATACTATTTCATGATTATTCTTTACAAGATGAGGTAGATCATTAATATACACGAGAAACAGGAAAGGGCCCAAAATAGAGCCTTGTGGCACCCCCATCGCTACAGCTGATCCATGTGATCGTTTTCCATTAACATCTACTTTCTGAACCCTATCACCCAGATAAGAAGTAAGAAGATCAAGAGCGATGCCTCTTATACCATAGTGGTGTAATTTTCTGACTAGAGTTTCATGCTGCACACAATCAAAAGCCTTAGATAAGTCACAAAACACCCCATAGGCGTCCCGTGACTCCTCCCAAGCCTCATATATACATTCTAGTAGTTTTACCCCAGCATCACATGTTGACCGTCCACGAGTGAAACCGAATTGTTTAGTGTGCAGCAGATTATTTTCGTTAAAGTATTTAAGTAACTGTGCGAGAATTAGTTTTTCAAAAATTTTACTAAATGTAGGTAGTATTGATATTGGTCTGAAGTTTGTGGGGTCTAATGTACTACCTGATTTAAACAAAGGAATAATTTTGCTCAATTTCATCAAGTCAGGAAACACACCACAATCAATACATCTATTAAATATCACAATTAAAGCGGGAGCAACAATGTCAAATAAAGATTTTATAATATGTACAGAAATGCCCCATAGATCAGCCGTTTTCTTAATATTAAGTGATTTAAATGCGACTTTAAGATCAGATCCATTAACATGACGGAAATGAAAATCGTTATAAAATTCAGGCACATTATCTTTAATTAATGACTCTGCAACGGAGGTGGAAGAGCCCAAAGCACTAGTTAAAGTAACAGGGAAAGCAGAAAAAAAACTTTCAAAAGCATTGGCAACTTCTAAATCTGACTTGGTAACATGACCATTGATACTTAATTTAAACTCTGAATCCTTTGTCCTGCCCTTCCCAGTCTCTTCATTGATAACCGTCCAAGTGGCTTTAATTTTATTACTACTATTTCTAATTTTTGATTTAATAAACATAGATTTTGCTACTTGACAAACGCGTTTAAAAATTTTTGAGTATGATTTTACATGTTCTTTAAATTCCTCACTATTATTGAATTGTCTTTCATAGTATAACATGTACAAAGTTTGCCTACTCTTATAAATACCTACGGTTGCCCAGTCACCAAAGACGAGGCTATTAGTAAAAGTAATTTCCTTGGAAGTAAATATTGAATTAAATTCGTGAAGAAATGCATTAAAAAATGAATTATACAACAAGTTAGGTTCCAAGTCATTATCTAAAAAAGGTAAGTTACTAGTTAGGTTTACTCTCATTCGTTCTAAGCGACTAACTGTTACTGGCACAAAAGTATTTTTTGTCTTGACTACATTTTTATTATTTATTTGAATACTTATCATTTGCCCAGAATGATCAGAATCCAATTTATTAATAATACTTTTTTGGGTTGGACTAATATCTGTATATATATTATCTAAGCAGGTAGCCGTGGTGGCACTTATTCTAGTAGGCTCCATAAATAAGTTAACTAAATTATGGGATTTAAAAAGACTTAAAATTTTACATGATGCAGTTGTATTAGTAAGTATATTAATATTAAAATCTCCACAGACCAAAATAGTTTTACCTGAGTTGCTAACTTTGCATAGGGCTTCATCCATGATTTCTAAAAATAAATTAAGATCCGCGGAGGGAGGTTTATATACGCATATAACAAGGAACTGCTCTAATTGTACACAAGATAGTTCTATGGAACATTCTACAGAGAGGGACACAATATCTTTCCGTTCTTTAAATTTAAGTTTTTTATTGAGCAAAATTAGCGACCCCCCATGTATTGTGTTGACCCTGCAGAATGAACTACCGACCTGGTGGTTGCTGAAATTGAACATGAGCTGATGCTCCTTTAACCAATGCTCTGTAATACACATAATACTAATATTATCAGAGTTCATGAACAATTCCAGTTCTAGTTGCTTGCCCTCAGTCATACAATATATATTTTGATGTACCAGGTTAATATTATTATTTGTATTGTAATTATTACATTTTTGTGGGCATAGTGACATGTTATAGTTTCTGTTTGATTGTATTGCTAAATCAATTAATTGTGAATGTAATAAATTAGTGCTAGAGGTAGTTACCTCTGTTGTCTCATGAGTCAATTTAAATGATTATAAATGTCATTAATAGAAAATTCCATGTCAACAGTCCGCTCAATAGAAGCGGATTTTGTAGCCAAGTTTTTGGCTAAAATATCAAAAAAATAGGATAGCGAAAGTGCTATCTGTCGCTTAAAACTAGCAGAAAGGTAATACCTACCTTTAGTCACATAATATAATTTGTCGCTAACAAAACTGTTAGTATCTATCAAATGAATACGGTCATTATATGTACTTATAGTGTGTAGTACACTGTTCAACTTATATCTAAGATTATTTTCTGCATCTGGCAAGTTCTTAGAGTAGGGGAATGTAAACAAAATTATACTACTTAAGTCTAAAGATAATAAATAATCACAATAATCAATTAAATCCTTTTTGTTTACATTACCCCTATTTTCTACTAAAATAATGAGATTTTCATAATTATTAAATTTGTAATTTAAAATTCTTTTCATAATTACTTCATAAGTTGCAGATGGTAGGCAATGGTTTACAACTGACTGTCCCTTAATGAGTGAATTTAATTTTGAGCCCATATGTTTTCCAATATCATCACTAAACATAATAGTACTTTGTGCATCACCTGGTGTACAACATGTTACATCAATTGATGCACCTAATGACTGCTCTGTCCTAACACCAGTATGTGAGCTATCACACAAAGACTCAGTATTATTCTTGTCAACCGCAGTATCACACACTGGCCGTGGAGAACTAATATAATAACTAAATGAATATAACTAATAACTAAATGAATAACTAAATGAATATTGAAAAATCCTTTCTTAGTGTACCCCTATACATCATAAGGAATCTACGTGCCAAATTTGGAATCTCTAGACCCAGCCGTTTGGGCTGTACGTTGATATATCAGTCAGTCAGTCAGTCAGGACTTTGAATTTTATATATATAGATGTACCTATAAAAAGTAAAAAATTAAAAATAAATTAAAAATTTGTAAAAACCCCCGACACAAAACCGTAAGTTCCATGTAAAAAGTAAAAAATAATAAAAGAAACTCAATCTTAAAGTACCTAAGTGTGTATTAATAATTCTAAAAAAATACGTCGCGTTGGGGGACCGCTCCAAACCTAACAATTTAATTACAAATAGTTTAATCTAACCTAACTAAGCAACATAGACGAATTTAAAAACAAAACTAAGAAAAGAAGACTTTTATAAAATTACTTCAAAATAATTCCTATTTTTTACTTTTTAAAGGGAATAACTTACGTTTTTGTGTCGAGGGTTTTTTTTAATTTTAAATTTATTTTTTTATTATCACTAGAGTTAACTAAAACGATTTAAATAGTGTTCTATTTAAATGAGAACAGAGAATATATTCTCTTATAAAGAGAATTAAAGTATGTAGAACTAAATGGAGGTAGTATTGTAGGTATAATCAGCTTTGCGGAACCTCTAAAAGGTAGCAATTTAAAATTACTTCCCGAGAGTATAAAAAAGACACTGAGTGTATCAGATTGTGTTTCTAACAAAGAAATTACTTCGGGATTGAATGCGCAAACAAAAAGCGATTTAACATCAATTTGGGGTGATGGGTAAATTCAGTCACCTATATTCTAAACGAGTCGCGCAGCGCGGTGCGACGCACTGAACGACGCCGTCTGTATAAACGCGTTCTTATTTCTAGGGTTCCGTAGTTCTCTATATATTCCGTTAGTTCTAAAAATAAGAATAATGTACCCTTGATAGAAACAAGGAAACCTAATAGTTTCTCCGACTTTGTACTCGTACATCTGTCTTTTTTCTTTGTCTGTCTGTTAGTCTGTGTGCGTTCATCTGCACGTTGCACTGTTGTTTATGTCCATTCAGCCGTATGCCCGTCTGTCCCGTAGGAGTAACACTATTACGAGAAAATTACAATCGACTTTTCATTAGATTGGAAAAAATATGGAATCTTTTATTATGAATTTTAAAATTAAAATATTATATATGACGTAATGATTTATACATAGACAGACACAATAATAAACCAGAAGATACAGATAAAAGAAACAGCTGTATCTTTAAATAAAATATTAAATTAATAGCACTGCTAAAATATTATTATGACGAGCAATGAAAATATCATTATTTATTACGAGCTCGGTGGTCGAATGGTCAGCAATGGCCACTTTGACTCTGGGGTCGCGGATTCGATCCCCGCAGGAGACAAATATTCGTGTGCATGAACATATTTGTTTGTATTGGTCTGGGTATTATATGTATGAATTTTAAAAAAATGTATTTAAGTATAATATCAGTTATCTAGTACCCATAGTACAAGCTTTGCTTAGTTTGGGACTAAAATGCAGTGTGTAATTTGTTCAGAAATATTAATCATCATCATCATCATCATCATCAGCCTGTATCTACCCACTGCTGGATATAAGCCTTCCCCAATGCTTTCCACCAGATACGATCCTCCGCCTTCCGCATCCAGCCGCTCCCAGCCGCTTTCTTAAGGTCATCAGACCATCTAGTAGGAGGGCGTCCAACACTTCGTCGTCCTATGCGCGGCCTCCACTCTAATACCTTCCTCCCCCATCTGCCATCAGTTACTCGGCAGATGTGACCGGCCCATTGCCACTTCAGCTTGCAAACTCTGAAGGCTATGTCGACAACTTTGGTTCTCCGTCGAATTTCTTCGTTCCGGATTCGATCCCGCAGAGAAACCCCGAGCATAGCCCTCTCCATCGCTCGCTGCGCGACCTTTAGCCTGTGGACCAGTCCGATGGTCAGTGTCCAAGTCTCTGCACCATATGTCATTGCAGGGAGGACGCACTGGTTGAAGACTTTAGTCTTCAAGCACTGGGGTATTTGCGCGGCGAAGATATGATGAAGCTTTCCAAAAGCTGCCCAGCCCAGTCGAATGCGTCTGTCGATCTCTTTGTTGAAATTACCCCGGCCAAGCTGTATGGAATGACCGAGGTAGACATAGTCTTTAACTACTTCAATAGCTGCATTCTCTACGATAACCGGGCTAGGGATGACAAAATCGTTGTACATGACTTTCGTCTTGTCGAAATTCATCCCCAGCCCCACACGTCGAGATGCAGCATTGAGATCGACCAACATACGACCGAGATCCTCCAGCGATTCAGCCATTATGACCACGTCGTCGGCAAACCGAAGGTGTGAGATGTACTCGCCATTCACACTGACGCCCCGTTTTTTCCAGTCCAGCGTCTTAAATACGTCTTCCAGAGCAGCGGTGAATAGTTTCGGGGAAATGACATCCCCTTGACGTACTCCCCGCTGCAGCTGGATAGGCTTAGACTGCTGGTCCTGGACGCGGACTGTCATAGTCGCAGCGCTATACAACCATCTCAGCACCTCGATGTAGCGGTGGTCAACTTGGCACCGCTGTAAGGATTCCAGAACAGACCAAGTTTCGATGGAGTCGAAGGCTTTCTCGTAATCCACAAAAGCTACACAGAACGGCAAATTGTACTCTGTGGTTTTCTGCACAATTTGCCGCAATGTATATATGTGGTCCACGGTACTGTAGCCTTTACGAAACCCAGCCTGTTCCGGTGGCTGGTAGTCATCAAGCCTTCGGGCGAGACGATTCGTGATAACCCTTGAAAACAGCTTGTACACGTGGGTCAGGAGCATAGGTGGGCATTAACTCGTTAATCCGTTAATCGTTAATTAACGAAGTTAACATTTCGAGTAACGGATTAACTTTTAAGTTAACTTAAAAATATGTTAACGGACTCGTTAACTTCCGTTAAATTTCCTAAAGTCCGTTAATCGTTAATCCAGCACAGATACCCCACTGACATGTACTACGCTCGACCCGATTGACAAGTGCGGCTCGGCGCGTGCCTCGAGTAAAATGTTACTATTTTGCTGTCGAAAGTTAGAAGGACGGAGATAGTTTAAGTGGCGGAGGCAGCAACGTGAGTAATTCTGTCTTTCAGTCTAAAAAAAAACCTAAGAGCCACAAATCAAGTCTCGTCAAAATGTGGCTAGACATAAAGTTGAAAGACTCGTCATGATGCGGCATTCCTCGGGGAACAGATATTCGCAAATCTATTTATTAAATATAATACAGCTATGCCCTTAAGCGCTGCAGTTGAGCGTATTTTCTCCACGGGCAAGGATACTACAGCCGAAACGTTCTTCACATACAACAGACGAATTTTAATCCAAATGAATGAAAAACCATTGTTTGTCAACATGCCTGTATCTCACTTTTTTTATTTTTTTGTTTTTTTATACTACGTCGGGTGGCAGACAAGCATACGGCCCGCCTGATGTGAAGCGGTTACCGTAGTCATATTAACGCTCGCAACATAAAATAACGCTCACGTGCCGCCACCCCCGCTGCCATCGCAGCATCTCCTTCCTTTCAGGTGACCTCACTCACTCGGAGGAACACGACAGCCCTCAAGGGAACCGTTATTTGGCTGCGGTATTCTGTGAGGTGGAGGTACATTCCCCAGTCGGGTAGCTTACAATTACGCTCCCTACCTCTCTTTTCGCCAGAGCTTCGTTTGTCAGTCAGCAGGGTGCACCGCGTGCAGGTAAAGTTGGCTTTGGTTCAAAGATGGTGATGAACCTCTTACACCCCAAATTCTAATACACTCTAATAATTATATACCCGTCTTTTTTTGTTTCTAACCTGTTAGGTTCCAGAACCAACAGTTTTTATAAGAAGATGCAAATTTTATCACGTGTTAACGGATTAACGATTAACGTTAACTTCCGTTAATTTTTCTGAAATGTAACGCTTTAACTTTTAACGAAGTTAACTTTTTCAGTAACGGATTAGCGATTAACGAAGTTAACCGTTTGATTAACGGTGCCCAGCTATGGTCAGGAGTGAGATCGGTCTATAATTCTTCAATAAGGTTTTGTCACCTTTTTTGAAGAACAAGACGACCAAACTCCTGGTCCACGCGACTGGTGCGTTCCCATTATGAATGACGGAATCAAACAGACGTTGTAGTTCCTTCAGAACCGGAGTTCCTCCAGCTTTCAACAGTTCTGTTGTAATTCCGTCCTCACCGGGAGCCTTACCATTTTTCAGCTGTTCAAGGGCTATCCTAATCTCACCCATGCTGATGTCTGGAATATCCTCGGTTTCGTGTCGGGTTAGCGGGGCTCGGCGATCACTTACACGAGCAGCTGATGTAGGGACAGGTGCATGTGCGGCATAGAGTTTGCCGTAAAATCTCTCCACCTCTGCGAAGATCTCTGGCTTAGAATAATTAATATAATTATTAAAAAGTAATAATGTATGCAGGAAGATAAAATCTTTTTGTTGTTTTTTATTTTTTTTAAAGTTAACCTTGTGCAATCAATTGCGGATTTCGCATTGGACAAAACTTATGCGCCAAATACAAATATATTTATTTAATATTTATTGCATAAGTGTAAATGGTACAACTGCCATAAAAGGTATTAAAACGCTCGTGCATTTTGCAACGTGCTACTCGTCAAGCCACGTTACAAAAAATAACATTCATGTTTTAATAATATTTTTTATACGACAGATTTATATTATAGGAAAAATTAATTCGGCAAGTTCATAACATCAAGTTTAGTATAAACCAGAATGAATACGACGACTTATTTATGTGACTTACGTACTTCCCCTATGGAAGCCTCGTCGCAGAAGGATGCGAGCTCTGGCTTTGCTCGGGGCGGCGCAAGTAATTAGCAGTGCCTTCCTTCCGCTCGCGTACCCGCTTCGCTTCGCCCTTGCAACCATGTCCCTTATGTTCTTTGCCTCATTTCTTACGTCTTTTTGTGATATGTGTTTTATATGTGCCTATGAGTTTTTACTCTAAACCTCCAGAACTACATTCGTGAATTTCAGATTTAAAGTTTTACTTAAGAACAAATATAGCCTGTTTTATACCCTTGTATAATTTGTTTTCAATAAAGTTTAAATAGAAACATAATAACAATAGAATATAATAAAAAATAAATGAAATCAACAATTCTCATTGTCCCTGTCTTTGCAAATGACTTGAAATGAAACAGACATACTTAATATTTATTATACATGTTTTTTTTGATGAGATCGCAGCAGCGCATGAAATGATGTATGTTTGCGTTCAGTGCCCTCAATCAACACAACAAAGATATTGTAATCAGTCTTTTTTGTGAGTAAGATACCCTCCCATTTGTTTAGACGAGCTATATAACCTTTTCACATAAAAGGAAAAATTCATTTAATTTTAGAAAATACTTTTCTTGTTCATATTCAAATTGTCATCGTCCTTTAAATTCCTCATAATCCGTCCAATTCTGAACCGTCGAGCGACGCTCGGGTCGCAGTAATCAAGACGGCTTCAGCAGGATTTCATTCATCCCTACACTAGATGTGCGGACGACTGTTATCGTACGTTTCTGCAAGAATAGGAGAAAGCAAACTATTCAGAATGTGCGTTTGTTCAGTCGATAGAAAATTATGTATGCGTAGGTCGGTACGTATAGCAATTAAGTTTAAAGCCTTTCGTTAAATGACGTGGCCTGTACAAACTGTACTCGCTCTATACTAATCCAGTGGAAGTCGACAGGGTGTGTGAATGTGTTGCGCATTTAAAAAAACTCATTACAGGCGGCAGCCGCGCCGCGGACGAGTGGCGTCTTTGAAGGCCTGCGCCGCTACTGCGGTATTATTCCAGATTATACCCGCTTCCATACAAATGAAATCTCGCTTAAACCCACTGCAATTTCGGAACGAGAAAATAAGGCTCAAAAGTTGTTTTACTGCAATCGCACTTTTTGAAATTCTTTTGAACTTGAGACTGAGTCTTGTTTAGAACCGCTTTGTATAATGTCATCGAGAGAGCATTAAATGCATTAACGTACCCAATATTACCATTACGAGAACTGGTAGACTTGTTAGAGAAAGCAACTGTAGGTCCCGGATACATTAATTTAGGGATGTGCACGTAACTTTATCTGGTCAATGTGAAGCTGGGCCTAAGTGTAGCGAGTCCGCTCGGAATACCCATTACATATTTAGTTAGTATGTCCCTGGAGACTGCGCTTGCGGTTCTTGCCATTAGTACGATTGAGCACTACTCGACCCACACTGGTGCTTTAGGATTGCAGATCGGCTTTAGAACGACTATAGCCGAGTGTCTGGTTTTTGGCATAACTACAGACAGCTTTATATATATCTGCAACAGAGAAGAACGAAATAGGTGTACGTAAGTTTGTATTCTGTTTTCCGGTGAAGATTTAAGGTGAAATATCGATGCTTTGTTGGTTACGGTGGCTCCGACTCGTATAGATGCAGATGAGCTTAACTATTTGTCTTACCTGATAGCTGGGGCTTGATTAAACCGTGAAACATTTAGCGGTATTCGATGCTATGTCTTGTGGATGTGTATGTAGACTTTCTAGTGACTCGTGACTAATTCACACTGTACTGTTGTCAAACGCAGATAGATAACTCTAGTTATTTGAAGTAATAATTTATTATGATGGAACGGAAGGGTAAAAGTAATATGCATGTTTTTTTTAAATTGTATCGTGATATAGAAGCATAGGGCTGGCGCTCACACAGTGATTAGGACAGATAAATGACGGACATTACTTGTAATGAATGTTTAGGTGGTCGTAATCGCATCGCGTAAAGTGTCGGCGCCATTACTTCACAGCTGCTGTTGGCAAGATATTGCCTCAAGCACCATTTACCGCTTTGGCGTAGATTTATACTTTCACATGCTAAAGGGACATGTTTTAAAAGTTCTGTAAAAATAGATTTTAAGTTATGTATTATTAGATAAACAAATCGTTTATCAATTGACCACAGCCTAATATTATGAAGGATATATGTCTTTATACTAGAATCTAGGAGCATTATCTATAGAGAAATAAGTTATAAGTTTACTAGGTACTATCCCCGGGTTTCCGCGAGAATTATCGCGATAAATGTATATTAATCCACATACTCTGAAATTTAATTCAAATCCGTCCAGCCGCTTGCGAGTAAATGAGTAACAAAGTAATTAGTATAAATATATAACCCAAAGAAATTTTATGTTATAATATCTTTGGTAGAACCTTTTTCGCATACGTTCGGTATTAGTAGGAGTAGGATTAAGTACATTTACCCATCTGCAAGCAAACACGTATTTTGCAAAACAGTTAACATTTGGTAGGTGTGTCGATGGCGGAGTCACAATTTCCTGCACTTAACAACTCAGGAAGCAATTTTGACGAGTCATCAAACGACGGACTCGATTGACGGCGACGGTCGTCACCTAGATGTCTATCATTAGTTAACACCCTAAACGAAATTTTAATGGACTTTCTGTGTGTCGATGCTAGTCTCGTAATGGTATAGTCAAAAGTTGAAGAAAGCATAAAGAAGACTATCAATTTACAATGAATTCTAACAATTAGTATTTCAGAATTGCACTATTTTACAGCTCGAGTAATATCATTCGTTGAAACTGAAATCGCGTTCAAAGAACTCACTCTTTAGAAGTGTAAGTAGTCGGCAACAAAAGTATACAAATCGTCGGTTGATTCTCGGCTGAGAGATGCCGGTTGCCGGCGTTCGTCATCAAAGTTTGGGAATTGTGGCCATCTGCCGCGCGCCGCGTCGCTCTCAGATTACCATGGAGAGCTTCGTTTAATCGTTTTATTAATACGCCGACAAATCGTTTAAGTGCTACTTGGTTCCCACTCTGCTCATTTTACCGTACTTTTTTGTTAGGTCTTGAATTTAATGGTAAGTTTGTGAATGAATTATTTTTATAGCAATAACGATCGGTCCTTAGAGACGACTTTGTATGCGGTACCTTTTTTTCTAATGGGACATTCCCCCCACTGTATCTCCTGTGTAGCCAGGATAAACAGCCACCACAAAAGGCTATTAACCACTGCAATCCCTGAGGTAAAATTACGGTCGCCTTAGTACTCAAAACGA
This sequence comes from Hypsopygia costalis, assembly GCA_937001555.2. NCBI lineage: Eukaryota > Metazoa > Arthropoda > Insecta > Lepidoptera > Pyralidae > Hypsopygia > Hypsopygia costalis. The sequence goes on from OW443329.2 coordinate 20,387,011, forward strand.
ATTTAATCCGCAGAATTTAGTAGGAGTAGGAAGCTTTTAAATACCTGTACGTATGATATACCTGTAGAGAAGCCTTTCTTTGTGTACATTTATAATATTCCAGAGATCCGTTTAATGGAAAGCTATCGAGCGTTAAATATTCCACACGAGTCCAAACGCCGCGCCGCCGGTGAAGTTCCTACAAGCAGGCACGGCAGTGCAGTCGATTCACCTCGCCGTCGGTTATTAGGGACCGTAAATAATAAGTATTAAAAGCTTCTTTACCCTGTTTTATTTACAGACACTACGTGTACGGCTTACCATGCCCACATAAATAATTGGTAAAGAAAACACAGTGTCTACGAGCATAATTTTATGATTGTTTGCTGTTAATAGTAAGACGGAAGATATTTAAATAAAATAAAAAATGAAAATTGTTCTCAATTAGTCTAGTATAATATATTTCTTGCATGTTGACATACAAACTAGTATTTATAATATGGGTTTTTTGTTGTTCGAAACTGTATATTCCGAGACGAAATCTATACTAATATTATAAAGCTGAAGAGTTCATTTGTCTATTTGATTTCTCGGCGGAACGGGCTAATCTCAAGAACCATTGGTTCGAATTGGAAAATATTTTAGTGTAGGTTAGCTCATTTATCGAAGGCTATATAACATCACGCTATGACCAGTAATAGCGGAGCACCAATGAAAAATGTTAGAAAAACGCGAAAAATCCCTCAAAGGTGAAGTCGGGCGGGTCGTTAGTAACTTACAAGTTACTTTTTCTCATGCTCACTTTAATAAAAAAAAAATCTGTATTCTTTTTATATAATGATATAATATGATGGCTGATAGAAAGTGAATAGAAGAGAAAGATATACTGCGACCACTCCAAATAATGGGAAATGCACAAGCTAATGATGAATACGTCCTGTATTGGTGGTACCGGTTTCTCTATTTATGCTTAAAACTTTCATTATGCTGTGAGTGATTATTATTGGAATACCAACCATTTTTATTTTCATTTATGAATTTTTCATATGTATATTTCATTATCAGCAGTGAAACACACAATTCTATATGGATTATTGTGTATGACATGTTCTGCAGCGTAGAGCAGTGCGAGGCGCGACCCGACGACAGCCGCTGGGTAGCGTCCGCCAGCGCTAGCGGGAGTTAGCGGGCCGATGTGTGAAATTGACACCCGTGTCCAGTGCCATTGCCTCTGATTGGATTAGGTTCGAAGCGCTGGCGGTGCACTGATGCGGAGCTCAAACGTAAAATTTTACGTGACCACTTTCGAAATGTCGACTTTTGCGACGCGATTGCATACTTGAGCGTCGCTCTCGGGAGCTTTGATAGCTCTACGCGCCAGCGTATTATGTAAATTCAGTATCCTGCAATAGAGATATCAATGGACATCAATTGGGATGGTATATGCCAAAGATATTTTAACAATTACGTTATAAAATATGTATGGTATACGTTCGATCTTAAGAAGTCACGTTAGGGGTGTATGTGGCTACTTACTTAGAGCTATTGATTTGTATTTGGTGCATCCGCCCATCGAGTAAACGAGGCCGACTGGGGAAGTGCCTCCACCTTACAGAAGACCGCAGTCAGTTAACACTACCTTGAGGATTGTTTTAAATCAATAATATAAAGGATAGCCAATTTCCCATATAGAATTTGTCTTGTATAAGACATGCAAACATTACACATTATAACATTATTATAATATATATATTATTAGGCCGATAGATATAAATCGTGTGTTCCTTCTTTACTCATGTGCTGCGGTTTGCATGAATGAACAATATTCCTCACGTTATAAGCGTCTATAGGCCACGACCACCGCTTTACATCAGGAGGATTATGCTCGATCGAATTAACATAATTATTTTATTAAGTTTCTGTTCACAAGCTATACAGCTCATGCTTTTCAATTACAGTAAGTAGGTGTTCTGTTGAGATTCAGGAGACTTAGATGTATAAGGGTACTTTAAAGCGAATACACACAATAATACGGAGCCATTACAGAAACTGTGATCCTCTTAACTTGATGGCACTCCTATCGAACAGTGTTATTTCCATTGGCGTAAGTATGATTATTAGTTGAAGAAAGTCGCTACGAAGTTACGAAATAACAAAATTGAAATTACTTGTGGTAATGTCATTGATTTTTTGTAACTATTTACATTACATATAACATGAAACCAATTCTTCAGTATACATTGCGGTCTGTGTAATCTAGTGGGTCAAAAACCTTCTTTGAGTATGGTAAAAATTAAATAAAATTATTTTGAAGCTCGTACCATGTGGATGGTGATTAGGGATTCATAATAATTTTATTTAATTTTTACTTCCACCTGTCAGATTGCTCGTTAATACATCAGACTTTTTGGAGGCTATGTTATTGACAAATAATAAATAAATTAATATTTCTGGACAAATTACACACTGCCATCTCGTCCCAAGCTAAGCAAAGCTTGTACTTTGGGTACTAATATATATATACCTATATAGATAACCAACATAATACTTAAATACATTTTTTTTTGTAAATAGATAAATACATAGAAAACACCCAAACCAAGACATACAGACATGTTCATGTACACAAATATTTACCTTGTGCGGCTCGGAGTCTCTCGTAGAAAAAGGCGATAGCTAGCCATTCGATGACCGAGCTTGACAATATATCGATAGCTTTCGATGCATAACACCACAAACTATGATATGACGAGCTCGGTGGCGTAGCGCTCAATGACGCGGCTTCGACACCAACGCTCGTGGGTTCGATTCCCACCTAGGACAAACATTTGTGTGCATGAATATGTCTGTTTGTCTTAGTCTGGGTGTTTTCTATGTATCATAAGTATGTATTTACAAAAAAAATGTATTTAACACAAGCTTCGCTTACTTTGGGGCTAGATGGCGCTGTGTAAAAAAAAAAAAACTTGAAGTATAAACTTTAAGATTTAACCCTTTAGGCTAAAAAAATGAGGAGCTCGATGGCGTCGTTGCGCGTATCAGTCAAATCGAACACGCAAGTGAAGCAACATCGGCCGTAGTCTGTCTACGGATGTGAAAATACAGCTGATGACGCAGGCAACTTCAAATCACGTGAGCACATTTCTCGCTAAAGAGCATGCTTTGTGTTTTTGAGCCACTTAATTTTTAATAAACTAGTTGACTCGCGCAACTTCGTCTGCGTGAGATAGGGCGTTGAGAGTGAAGCGTGAGCTTACCATTTGAAAGGTTATAGTGCGCCAATTTTAAAAGATATTCACATGCTATCACAGATTTTTTTTAAATATCTTTTTAAGTGAATAATTCCGTTGTAAATAATCGTTACGTAATTTGAACTGTTTACGTAACGGAAGCTCTCAAAAGGAATATTTTTTCCCATTTTTGCAACATTTTTTATTGGTGATCCACTCCTATTTAGATATTATATAGCCTGCCTCGAAAAATAGGCTATCTAACGCTAAAATATATTTTCAATTCGAATGAGTAGTTCTTGAGATTAGTGCGTTCAACACCAAACAAACAAACTCTTCAGTTTTATAATATTAGTATAGACTAGCTGACTCGTGCAACTTCGTCTGCGAGTGACAGAGCGTTGAGGGTAAGTTTACCATTTGAAAGGTTTTTTTAGAACTTTTAAAGAGGAACAATTCCATCATACATGATTTTTTTTTTGCGTAATTTCAACCATTTATGCAGCGCACGCAACGGAAGCCCTAAAAAGGAATATCTTTTTTCCATTTTTCATTGGTGCTCCGCTCCTATTGGTGGTAGCGTGATGTTATATAGCCTATAGCCTTCCTCGAAAAATAGGCTACCTAATACTAAAATATTTTTTCAATTCGAATGAGTAGTTCTTGAGAACAGCGCGTTCAACCAAACAAATAAACTCTTCAGCTTTATAATATTAGTATAGATGTGCTAATGTGCATTCGATGAATTAATTACTGATTCTACCACAGCGCAAACTCATGCCGGTAAATGTACATTATATTTATGCGTCGAGTTATAAATTGAACGGTGTGCTACAGAAGCTGAGCCATTTTTACGTACTGTACATGTAATCTATATTTTCTTAATGCTCTCGACTTATTCTTGAAGCAAAATTTATGTGCCATTTGCCGCGCCGTTTCTCTCTCCGCTTGAATTAGGTACAAACTTTGACTATATTTAACATAATTTTCTATTTCAAAGCCCTATAGACTTATATAAAAGTTTGATTTTAATATCTTTATTGTACATACAACAAGAGTGTGTCATGGACACCGCCGTGTGTTATACGTGAATACGTTATATGCACTAAAATTGTCTCTAAATGGCAGCGCTTCCCCCTCCCCCGCACGCGATGTTCTATAGTCCTTACTTAGTGTAATAAATTTTTTGACTCTTCATCTATCCATTGGTGTGATTGAATTTTGGATGGAGATGATAGATATGTAGCTGCAATACCAAATTGTATCCCCCGATTTTGTTATCATTCGTTTTTTTAATTGCTTACCTATGGAAGCAATTTTAAATACGTATTCACGTCAATAATAATAGAATAGAATAGAATACACATTATTGCACCAATATAACAAAGATACATACAAGAAACTTGCAAAAATTTACATAAATTATAAAGTACAAAAGGCGGTCTTATCGCTCTAATAGTGTAGAAAAGACGAGCTTAACTCTGTGAGAGATCTCTACCAATAATTTTTTAAGTTATTTCGATTTTATTAACACCGAATCAGTATTGGTGCGAGGCAAATGTGGAAAGTTGATGAACATATTACATTGTCAAGCAAGCTCAGCATCTGAATACTGGCATCTAAATCTTAGAAGAATGCCGTAACATCCGCATCTCATTACACGTAACTTTGAAGAATTATGACTTGGCAAAGTCCTTTATTGGAAATACCTTCACGAGCCTGAAATATTGCTATGTCGTGAAGAGCTAAAATTTCTAATTAGAAATTCTTTAGTAAAACTTTATTAAGTTTTTACTGCAACGAACCTAATGAAAATGCCACGCTGTCAGTCGCTCTTCCCAGAAAAGGTAACTCTGAAGCAATATTGCACTTTGTATACATAAACTCATTTATTAGATTTTAAACGTTCCGTTCAATTAACAGGTTAGTTACTAGAGCGGACCCTGAGGGTAGACAATACTATTTTGCTTAAATTTATTTGGCGGTCCATATGGACCGGTCAATCTCCGTTTCAGACGGCATCTTTGCTGATTTAATTGCAACGTAGTCTTTGGAAATTCAAAATATAATTGAACTTAGAAAAACGAACTTAGAAAGATAATACGACTAAGTTTTGGGGTATAAGTCGCTCACCCCGATCTTTAGAGCGCTAATATGGCTGCGGCAACAAATTCACATCAAGCGAGTCGTCTGCACAGAATAGCTTGTAGCAAGAGATTTGCGTAGCGTTCCTGCGCGGGACCCCTTTTACTTTTATACCGATAGCACAGTATAAATAATAGTACAGTATGGCCACTCCCTGCCGCTCTCTCGTGTCGCCCTCACCTCCCCTCTGAAACGAATCTGGAATAGTTTGTATGGCACCGCACGCACGTACGCTCATTCACGTATCACAATATGAAACTTCAAAGTTTAATTTAACTGAGATTATATCGAAATATGACCGAAAATGAAACAAACTAAGAATGTTATTTCGCTAGAAATAAGAATTGATTAAAATTAATTAATTAAATGAAGTATGTAATTTTTGGTCAATTCATAATTCAATCTCGATTCGGTCATCTTTCATATTGCAATCGTAAAATAATTACGAGTATTGGCCTCCATGTACCTAGTATTCTACTAAAAACTGTTGTCTGTACAATTCATAGTTATATAATAATAATACGATTCAATATTTTTTTATAACAGTACTTAAAAGTCTATATTTGTAAGACTCTATAGTCTGACTCCTTCTTTTAAGTGTATGAACATCTGTACTGGAAGGTTTTTTTTATACTACGTCGGGTGGCAGACAAGTATACGGCCCGCCTGATGTGAAACGGTTACCGTAGCCATATTAATGCTCGCAACATAAAATATCGCTCCCGCGCCGCCACAACCGCTGCCATCGCAGCATCTCCTTCCTTTCTAGTGACCTCACTCATTCGCATGAACACAACAACCCTCAAGGGAACTGTTATTTGGCTACGGTATTCTGTGAGTTGGAGGTACATTCCCCAGTCGGGTAGCTTACAATTACGCTCCCTACCTCTCTTTTCGCCACAGCTTCGTTTGTCAGTCAGCAGGTTCACCGCGTGCAGGTGAAGTTGACTTTGGTTCAAAGATGATGATGAATTACTTACACCCCAAAAAGGCGTCACTCTTCCATAGAAATATCATATTTATATATCAATCATAACAACTACTATTATGTATATATCTATGTTTACTATCTATATTTTCTCTATAACTTTAAAACTAGATAGGTATGTAATGTAGAAGTGAAGTCACCTTCGCAATTAATGAATTCGTTTCGTTTATTTCGAGTATTTCAATTTGTCCCACGAGTATGTTTATACAAATTTTATCCCCGAAGTAAAAAAACTAAAACCAGTTGTACGCCGCCGACGTGACAATCGATTCTGTTCAATCTGTTTGCTCAAGCCCCGGCCGGCATGCTAGTTTGAAATAGTATCAAACTCAATTTTTGACTCAGTTTTAACTCGTGTGTACAAACATTATGCCAATTTTATATATAGCTGTTAAAAGCGAATTAGACCTCGCGCATTGTGTGTTCCGTACTTTAATTAGGACAGGTGAAATCGTGTCTAAAAATATAAAAGATAAAGGCGACTGTTTGGCGGTCAGGGTCAGTTCAATTTTCAGAAAACCTTTCTAAGCCGATACTTACGTCATAAACCATAATAGCAACCTGGGGCCCTACCGCCTAAGCTGAAGCCGATTCCCGTCGGATTTTTTGATTGCGAAAATCAAACTTTAGCTTAGATGTATGGTTTTTGTGTTAAACTTAGTCGGTAAACCTTGGAGGTTTACTGATTAAGCTGAAGATGTTCGAATCAAAATATTCAATAGTAATTGGCTTTTGGCTTCAGCTTCGGCGGTAGCGCTCCCGTTTGCCATTATGATTTATGACGTAGGCATCGGCTCAGAAAAGTTTTCTGAACATTCCAACACGGTAACTTCGCAGACGCGTATCCCACGCCTGCGAAGTCGCGGATAGAAGCTTGTCCACACTAATATTATAAATGCGAAAGTGTTCTGTCTGATTACCTTTTCACAACTAAACGGCTGAACCGATTTGAATGACATTTGATATAAACATAGATTATATCCCGAGGAAGGACATAGGCTACCTTTTCGCGCGATATTACCGTCATTCATGTGGGTGAAGCTGTGGGCGGAAGCTAGTATTAGTATAATGATGAACTGGCATTTTTCTGTCTCCTTCTTCTTGAATATATTACTGGTATAAAAAGATGTATCATATCAGAACATTCTGTGTACCATATGTCACCCAAATTCGTTCTTTATACATAATTGATTCACAAACATGAAAACATCGTATCACAAACAATATTAAAAATGGAAAAGTAAATGGCTGAACTGATGTGAATAAAATTTGATATTAACACAATTATAATATACGTCGAGGCGATGCTGAGGGCAGAAGTTAGTTGATGATATTTGTACGATATTGAACTAAGATGTAAGTAGTTTAGATTAAGTCTGTAATTATTTCTTAGAAATAAAACTTTACAACGATTGTTAACTTTTTATTTCTATAATGTTTACGTCATAATACATTATTATGTATTTTTTTTGTTAACTATTAACAGTTATCATACCCGGCCACTCCATACAAATGTCGCGTTGTTTACTACATAAACAATGACGTCTGTGCAGAGCGCGAATGAGCGTGTGTGCGTGCAGCGCCATACAAACTGTTCCAGATTTGTTTCAGAGGGGAGGTGAGGTCGAAACGAGAGAACGGCAGGGAGTGGCCATACTGTAGTACTACTATTACTTATACTGTAGTACTATTACTTATACTGTGCTATTATAGAAAGATTCAGATCACGTTTTCTTCGCCTACCAAATCTGTGTAATCGACCCTTTGGTTAGTTAGTATTAGTAATATTTTTTTTTTTGACAAATAAACAACATTTGCATATTGAGTGAAAAGTAGTATTAGTACGTAGTAATATGAACGCAACATGTAACAAAATATCTAAACGGAAAATAACATCATTAAAAATAAAACACATTAAATATATTCTAAATATAAAAATCCTAAAAACTTTTTCACCAGAGCATCTTTTATTAGCAGGGCGCACCAAGTGCAATCGAGTTTGGCTTTAGCTATAAGAAAGCTAAGAATGAAGTAATTTATAACCTTTAAATTATTATACCAAAAGTTGCAGTGTTCAATAGGACATAAACAAATAAAAATACGATACAGTATGTAATTAATATACAATTTGTACAAAGGCGGATTTGTCCTAAAGGACATTTTTACAAATATCAAGTTATCAATAAGTCCAAGGCTATGAGGGTTGTTTGTCGCGGGATGTTTGCTCGTGTAGCTGTTTGGACCACTGTTCATTTCCATGAGTAATGGGCAAGGCGCGTCCTGCGGTGTGTTTGCTGTTTACGTTCACTTGTTTGCTTCAGTAGAGTCGATGGAATGCCAAACAATATAATGTGACTTTGGGACCATTTTGGTGCCAAATATAATAATTTAGTGGCCGTTGGATTTTTATTCGACTTAAAAAAAAGATTCTTTGTTTTTAACCAGTGTGTAAGTTTTAAGAATTAAAGAATTAATTAAACAACAGTAAACACATTATATAAAAAAACAATAACGTACGTAAACGACCGCGTTAGCGTTAGACTGTGTTGCAGTCGTTTTCGCCCGTCTTAAGTCGATAAGTTTGCGATTATCTCAAAAAGTAAAGAGACTGAAGAGGAGTAAACTCATTAATTTTTTTCTTAAAGACGGTTCTTTTTTCTTAAAAGTTATATACCTTTTATTATTTATGTGTAATAAGAAAGTATTTTTTAAAATTCTCATGAGTTACTTAAAGTGCCTACTACGTCACCGAGCTCGTCTCGGTGGCGTAGCGGTCAATAACGCAGCTTCGACACCAACGCTCGTGGCGATTCCCACATAGGACAAACATTTGTGTGCATGAACATGTCTGTTTGTCTTAGTCTGGGTGTTTTCTATGTATCATAAGTATGTATTTACAAAAAAAAATGTATTTACGTATGTTTATCAGTTATCTAGTACCAATAACACAAGCTTCGCTTACTTTGAGGCTAGATGGCGCTGTGTAATTTGTCTGACAATATTTATTTATTTATTATTTAGTTACCGGGAGATTCCTCCACGAAGCTGCGACATACTTGATTCCAATATGTTTACGATTATAAAATAACTACGAAATCGTAAAAAATATCTATTCTCTCTATCCTAGAGATATCCAGCCATATCTAGTAATATATGTATCTATCTGGAAAACTTCCAGTTTCGAAACGGAATTTACGGAACTGGAACCACTGAGGGACCCACGACCATGTCGTTACTAGTGCATTAGACGCATCGAGCAAACAATTACATTACGTTGCATATTTGGCACGGGACCAAAGTCGAGCACTCGTTCAACACGACCGCTATTTTCACTGTTATGGCATATTTAATTCCAGTTTATGTTCCGACTTGGAATGTCTATGTTGATATAGATGGCTTTGTATTGCTCTATGAAGACACATCTTACGGCGAAAGCATTCATAAATAGGTATAGACTCTACACCTATTTATCTTAATATCTTTTTATCTTAATTATTTTAGACTAAAGGAAAGATAGGGTATTAAAGAAAATACCTCAATCGAAAGAAAGGAAGGAGGCTGGCAACGGATCGGCGACCCCGTGGTTTTGCTGATTTCCATGAGCGGCAGTGATTGCTATCCATCACGTGACTCACATTCTCGTTTGCCTCATATCATATAAAAAAATCTTAAATTCATTTCTCGTTCATATTTGATGGACATACTATGTCTTGAAGTAGCCCAGACTACTTATAGAAAAAGACAGGGCATTAAGTTCCTTCGATATAATATACCCAACATACTAGTTGCCAGAGTCAATAGCCAGAATGATATACAGACAACCGATTATTATTATTTGCTTATATATATTTATTATGTCTGTCTGTATAATATAAATACTTTAAAAAAATATTTGAGGTTATTGGTGTCAATTGTACAACTACTGCCTACTATTTGTAAGATATACATTATTATATTAATGTATAATATAAGTAAAATTCTGTAAATTGTTTGTTATACTAACAAATAAATCGATTGTAGACGGTAACAGAAAGAAAGAAGCAGAAAGACGAGTGGTTAAAGATTACGTCTACCTCGGACAGACCATACAGTTGGACCGGGGTAATTTGAACAGAGAGATTGATAGACGCATTCGACTGGGCAGCTTTTGGAAAGCTTCGACATATCCTCACTCTCTACTCGAAAGCTTAAAGATCAAAGTGTTCAAACAGTGTGCCCTCCCTGCAACAACCTGCGGTGCAGAGACTGACTGACTGTTGTGCTGGTTCACAGACTAAAAATCGCACAGCGAGCGATAGAGATAGCAATGCTTGGGGTTTAGAGTGGAGGCCACGTATGAGGCAACCAAGCGTAGGACGACCTCAAAAAAGTGGCTGGTAGCGGTTGCATGTGGAAAGCGGAGGAATGCATATGGTGGAAAGCATTACGAAAGGCCTATATCCAGCAGTGGGTAGGTACAGGCTGATAATGATGATGGGACAGTAACAGTTCCAGTATAATAAGAGAGTCCGGCGTAGTGCTAAGGTCGCTACTTTCATCGCTGGGCTGTTCGTAGTAGTAGCAGTAGACAAGTAGTGTTTAAATAGGAATTTCCTAATGTTTAATTATGCCTAGTTAAAACTTTTGTGTCAAAACCGCGCGATTTGTATATTTTTTTTTATTTCTATTCAAATGCCTTAACCGTAATATTTTTTGGCCGTGTGGTTTCCGGCAGACTAGAATAGAATCACTCCGTTTCTTCCCGTGGATGTCGTACAAAGCGACTAAGGGAAATACATTATCAAACATCGATCAGGCCTCCCCAACCCGTTTGGCCAGCGTGGGGAGTGTGGGCCAAATCCTCCTTCCGTCTAGGACGGACGAGAGAGGGTCGTGCTCCTGTAGTGGAGACTAAAATGGACCTGATGATGATGATGATGATGAACCGTAATATTTTTTATATTGTTTCGCATACTTTATATCTAAACGAATAGGCGTGTTCAGATAGAAAGGTTATATAATATGACATATAATATGTATTAATCGTATTCCAATAGTAAACTTTGTCGATAATTTGGCTACGTACTACATTTAATAAACTTGCAATAGTAACTAGCCACCTTTATCGGAGCCGTGTTGTATCTAAAACAAAGAGATGTTGAGGAAATGGAGGAAATAATTTAGTTCTTTGTCTTTGCAATATCGAGCAAGGACTGCGGACTGCGCCGGCGGGCATGGTGATATTAATCGACGCAAAGCTGATTATGCAGTTGGTTTTACGGGTATCTTTTGAAAGTTTCCATTTCAGTTCTTAAATACCTATTTATTATTATTATATGTATAATGAATACATTTTTTTATCAATCGTCTCGTTTTGTTGACGTGCATGTATAATTAATAGAAGTATGATTGCAGGAATGTCTTTATCTATCATCTTTATCAATGGTTTATAGTTTTGGGACTGTTATCGTTAGCACAGTAATTACCTAAAAAGAATGCGGGCTTTCTTCTGATAGTGAGAGATATATGAATCTCTGATGGTTTCAGCTGCGGTATTTTCATGAGGTTTTTAATATAGAAAAATGTTTCTTACAAATATATTAATGTACAGTCACCTACTGATGTATAAACACATAATTGAATCCAGTGGAAAACCAGGGACCCCTACCTACTACCTACCGTCGAAGCTGATTTCTATAGAATATTTTGATTCAAGAAATAGGTCTAATATCTAAGTTATTGACAAATATCTTCACCGCAGTCGGTAGAGCTCCAGGGTTACTATCAGCTATGATACAGCTAAGCTGTGTTTAGCTTTGCTGTACCATAAATCTAAGCTGAAGTTTGATTTTCGCTATCAAAAAATCCGATGGAAATCGACTTTAGCTCCGCCGGTGGAGCCCCAGGTCGTTTAGTATATAGGTAGCTTAAGTTTTATTCAAATATGGGGATGCGGTGAGCAGTGTCAATAGTGTAAGCACTATTACTATTAGTGACCATATTTTTGTTCTAAAATTTGGTGTGGAGAGTAACATATTACAGAAGGTATAATAAATCTATTATTTGAATGTCTATTCTATTTGCGTTTATTGATACGTACGGCATAAATCGTTAAGTGTCCCATATCCATTATGACAGTAGAATATGTAGGTGCGGTCGTTGTCTGCAGTCGTGCGGCGTCCGACGCACGACGAGCCGACGGACGGCTCCGCAAGACCCACATAACAGTCGGCTTAAGGCGCGGCAGACCGTACTCCGAACGGCTACATGCTGCGATTTGCAAGATTCGCTCTATCGCTCTCCAACACTCCCACACTATTTCCCCTGTTTAATTTAAACCATTGCAGTTGTATACTGAATAATATTTTATTGAAACTATTTCAAATATGAATTACGAATGCTAATGAATCTTGGTACCTAATACATATTAATTTGTTTTCTGCAAGCTATTTGTATTCTTCAACTCAATCATGTCGTCCATTGCGAGATTCTATTAGAAAAGTAATTAAACGGCTTATTAAACTGTTTAAAGAGAGTTCAACATCCCCGCCGTATATTATACAGATAATGCGATTGCGACGTAAATGCCAATTGTCGAATTGTGATCCGTGTGTCGGCATTTATTGCATAGCACGTCTGTAATTTGCATACGTTTGAATACTAAGTACCGGCAACGTCATGGTTTGAAGCCACTTTAATTGAATAGTTCGATTTATGCTTATTAGTCCAACTTTGTATTTTATTGTTGAATTGTGGAAATGTGCTTGGCATTCGTACTAATGTAATGTAAAAATATGTATTTCTAGGGCAATACCAAAGCTTCGGGTTGCATAAAAGAGTAGAAGACGGGTTTGGATGCGGTTACATCAGACACCGAGACTAGGAGGGTAATAAGTTATTTATAAGAAGTCCTCTTAAACTGAGCTCAGCGCAATAAGCTCCCACGTGCGGAGAACTCGCACAGTCGAAATATCCGCACTCGAGTACCGAGGTACATGTGCATAGTTTAAAATTCAAGGCTCAAGTCGAGATTTTTGTACTTTGAAATATGTTATGAAGTATCTATCGAACGAGGGGAGGTAAAATTGAAACTGGTGTCATTACTTAGTATGCATTGGGCGGCGCGACGTGTTGCGATCGCCTCCGCGCCGGGATCCGGGCTCCAGTCACGTTTTTCCAATTGTTTTCTGACGACGTGTATCATTCTTTTAAATCAAATTTTACGATTTATTGCTCTTTGTGTGAGTGAAGGCGCGTCATATCACATCGCGCTCTAATGACCTCTTATTTCCTCTTATTTCTCACGTGACAAATCAGTATCATTTGTGGTATGAGTACCAGCCTCAATTTCGCATACGCGAACGATCCACAAATAGCGTCTTTAGTATTCATGGAGTCGGTAGAGATATCGCTTGACATTTGCAATTTTTGTTTCATTAAGAATTCAGATGTAAGGGATTGTGGAGAATGAATTCCCGTTTATGGAGGGGAGGCGTGAGAGTCACGCCACGCAGCCGCCCGTGTTATAACATCTATCAATCACGGGCCGGCCAGCCGCGTCCTGGCCGGGATACACGTATTTAATCAATTTGTCAAAATATTTTCTTCTTTTGATTTTTAACATCAGTTTTCAAAGAATATATGTATCAGAGTAGGTAATGTATATAATATAAGAGTAAGAATATTAACTCTAATTCTTTGGTGGTAATGTTATACTTTGGTGATCGATTAGCGAAACGGCCAGCCTCGTATCTATTTTACCTCGCCCAACTAAGTTCTTATTTTTTATAACGGGAGGCGGGCAAACGAGCATGTGGCTCACCTTGTAGCTCTTCGTCAACCCTTATTCATCCCACTGCTGGGATATGGGTCTCCCCTCAATCGAAGGGGTTTAGAGCATACTCCACCACGCTGCTCAACTGCGGGTTGGCGGAGTCCTTTCCAACAGGTGACCTTGTAGCTCACCTGTTGGAAAGTATAGGCAGAAAGAAAATCTTTTGGAACAGTCACCAAAGAATCAGAGATCAAGTATACTTGAGAATTGAGAAGGAACGAATAGGTCGTAAAAATATACGACCTTACTGCCTTAGGCTTTGGCATTGTATTATTACAAATTGACGTATTTATTCTATGAGTTATTTATTATAAATATTTTTTGAAAATGGAAAAATTCACCTCACAATTTTTTTTTAAATATGTATAATATTCTGGCAAGTTGGCCATGACAACTATTTAAATAATAATGAGTAATTTATGTAGTGAAAAGTGAAAATCTAATTTAGCCATTGATTTGTAATAAGATCAATGTTTTTAGAAATTATAATTATAGCAATAATAAATACTAACCGCCTTTATCCGTTAATGCGTGCCACAAAGAGGTCATCATTTATGTAGTTTTAAACACAGTTTTCACTAGCTATCCATCACTTGCAATGTCAATATAATTTGTATGAACCGTGTAAAGTTAGGGGAATCGATCATTCGTAACTCAATTGTATAGAGGTACACTTACCAGTATTTTTGAGTTATAATACGATCGAGTATATAGATATTTGACTTTTATTGTTGTAAAAATATCTCCCAACAATGTAATTTATCGTGTCATAAGGTTATAAACTGTTTCGTACGTTCGAATGAAAATGGAAACCTATATAGGGATCATGCGTTTGCCTGTCCGTTTGTCACAGCCGATTTCTTCCCAATTTATTAAACTGAATTTGGTGTATCCAGATAAAAAATATATAATAATAGCGACAATACAAAATGACACACCGTTGTCGCAACTTTTGACATTATGACAATTTGAATAACCTATGACATTTGTGATGATGAATTTATAATTATTATTAATCCCTAAAGTCGGCCCATCGGGATATAATGTTTGCGACTTCTATAAAATCTGAACCACTGAAGAGAGAAGTAACTTTGGATACAAAATGTGAGACAGTATATGGAAAGATAGAGCAATTGGGATGAAGATAACGTTTTTTTTTGTGTGCATGCAAAAGTTTTTACTTTTATTGTGTGTAGCACAAAAAAGATAAAATGTGTGCAATTTGGCGCAAGGCTATTTTATAACTTGCTACATTATTATGACTGTCATGGCTATTTTATGAATCAATTGATGTTTTTTCTAGAAATTTGATCCGATTTGAACTAGTCCAACTCATTGACGATCTAAAAGAACAAAGTTTTATTTTTGTGCCGCTTCGATTCCCAATACAGGCAAACGACTTTTATATATATTTGAATAAACTTCCCTTTATTTTCAAAATGAAGTTTAAATTTTCTGTAAATAGGTAAAATATTGTGAGTACTTCCCCGAATAGGGACATCTGTATTTTGCATGCTTTATGCACAAGGCTTCATACGTCTCCCTCATAGATGTTAACGGTTGATTTTTGAAAGCGTTTTATTAACTTTGGAGTACTATCGACTTTCGACATACATATATGATACAAAAACAACATCGATTCCGAATGTAAAAAAAAACCATCTTTCTATTTCCAGCGATTCTGGATAGAATTTGAGTCAGAAATTATTTTGGTAGTATTAGAACACGTGAATAATAATTATTATGTTTATCTACATACAACGTGCACATCCGTGCTTACCTGAATGAAATTCGAATTCCCAAGTAGCGCTTAATCCTGAGTGTGGCTTTGTCTAACTTTGTTGTTGTTGTTTTAGCAGTTATAATGGCTCTCTTTGGCGGTCAGGGAATTGTTGCTAATGCAGCCTGTCTCTACCTACGTCTAGCTCACATCATACTCGTTCTGCGAGTGCACTATAATAATTTGGGTTTAATATATTGCCCTAGCGACATCTGTGATGGTTAAGTGGCTAGGGATGTCTATTAGCATAAAAAGTCAAAGATTCGATTCCTGCTTTAAATATTAATTAGGTACTAGCTTGCGCCCACGACTTTGTACGTGCACATCCTGGTATACCGTGGGATTTTTCAAAAAGTCGTTTAACGGATTTCTACGTCATATCTAAATATTATGCTAAATTTAAACCCGATCGTTCAAGTGGTTTGAGCTGTGGGTTGATAGAGTCTCATGGAGTACACAGTCAGTAAGGGCTGCCTTTCATAGATACCGATTTTCTAACTACTTGTTCCATGTCTAGGTATGCATTAGCAGCAATGGATGTCAGGAAAGGAAAAATTTAGTTCGGAGCTAGCACACAGCTACATGTGCCAACGATTATTACATATTTTCTATACAGAAATGAAGGAGTTGCTGCAGTGGCAGCGAGGGTGGCGGCGCACGAGCAATATGTTATGTTGCGAGCGTTAATATGGCTATGGTAACTGCTTCACATCAGTCGGGCCGTATGCTTGTCTGCCACCCGACGTAGTATAAAAAAAAAGACTTACATTTTAATAAAACAATATGGCATCTATTTGTACAGGCAACCGCCTGTAGACTGTGAAATTTCCACAGTATAAGACACCATTAGCATTTTCTATTGGCTGCATTAGCATTTTCCACAGTATAAGGTCTCACGTAGTGCTACGAATGCTACGAATTACGCCTCGTAGCTGCGCAGGACCACGAATGCGCTAAAAATTGTGTTCTATATTTGTTCTATCGATATACACTTCAGACGTAATTTGTTCCGTTTCAGTATTTATAAAAATTAACTTCAACTGTAATGGTTAGCCAGCGATGTACTTTTAAATTATACTCGGTAGAAAAGTAAAATCTACCTTGGCGATTAGTTATGTCAACTCTAATTATGTATTTACTTTTTACTCGTTCAATTCATTGCATTATCAAAATAATTAATACAAACAAAATGAAAGCGAGCGATGTAAATGTGCAATCGACGTGCAGGTACAGACACACCAAGAAAGGAGTTTAGGAAATTCAAATTCAAAGGGTGCAAAATTGGGGCTGAAAATTTGTATAGAAGAGATGAAAAAACTTTCTCTTGTGTTTTGAAGTTTCATATTTAGTCTGTAATAAAAATCTAAAATTTCAAACTTTACTAGCGGCCCACCCTGGCTTCACATGAGTAGAAGAACAAAACACACTTAAGTCGCTTTCTATTAGCAGTTTATGTTTTTTCTCTCCATAAGAATCTTAAAATAGGGGTTGAAATTTTGTTTGTAACAAACCCACCTAATATTTTATTCATTCGAAATTATTCATTCGGATGTACTAAAATTCCTCTGATGATGTTCACAGTTAAATATTAGGTATTTAGAAAAAAAGTTATTTAGATTTTACTAAATGTTGAACTCTAATTTGTTTTTATTAACATCCGTAGAATTGCGCAGATCGTGCGAGTAATTATGACTAGTAGGCATGCCATATCGGGTTTGATGTCCTAACAAATGAAAGCCGTTCGCATATGACACTAGTTAATCCCGCGCCAACGCGCTTGGCTTGCTCATACCATACCTATTCATAACGATATGATTTGGCCTGCGCTGGGTGAGTGTACATAATACACGTGTATATGCGAATCGTTAACATTTTATTTTTAAAGCTAAAACTCTCGGTATCGTATACTCTCGGTATATATATCTCGGTCGGTCAGTGACATGGTAAGTACGGTCTTGGTATTTCCTGACGTGAATTACTCTATGCTATGTTCTTCCCTGGAATTAGTAATATGTCTATGCCAATCATTTCATTAAAATCAGTAAACTTGATTTAAAAAATTAGACCCTATATACGGGCACACAAATTAAATAGAAATTCATACGTTTTAGTACTATGTAAATAATACTATAAGCTTAGCAGATTTATTTCAATTCTACAGAATGACATTTAAATGTTATGTATATGTATAGATACGATTTTAAATATGTAATCGTCAACTGCAACACCTTTTGACCGACATCATTGAAAGTTTTTTTCCCTGAGATAGTTTTTATGTTGGAGTTCGCCTAGCATATTCAAATACATACCATAAAATATATAAATAAAAATATCATACACAATAAACTTTTACCCGCGGCTTCCTTCGATAAGAATTGGATTATAGGTCAACAGGTAGACCGTTTCAGTTTCTTTTACGCGTCAACAATGCTAGATATAAGAGGAATGGAGCCGCGGTAATGTCGTTCATTGTTAACGATACTACAGGTAGTGACGCTGATACTGTCGTCTACAGAAAGGAGAATCAACCGGTCGAATATCTAACAAAAAAAAAAACGAATTATTATTGCCTAAAATGGATGTTATAAAAGAACTTTAACTACTATTTTACTGACTTGAGCCATTTGCAGTTACTTCATATAAACTACTGTCTCAAACTCACCGTCTGATAGTCACTGTCTGATTTCAAACTGTCTTTGAACAACAAGTTTATCTGTTACTAGCTTGCGCCTGTGACTTTGTCCACGCGTATCCCGTGAGAATTTTCTTAGCGGACACCTACGTCACCACCATGCCAAATTTCAACCCGATCCATCCAGCGGTTTGAGCTGTGCATTGATCAGTACGTTGGTAAGTAACGAGTATCTTTTATAGATCAGAGATACAGAAGAATATTGATGCTCCGTTTTTAATGAAATGCAAATACAAATAAAGAAAGTTGTGAATTATTATGTAACCTTATTTAGTTAAAATATTCTATCTTATTATATTTTGCCTAATTTTACTCATTAAGATCTAATATAATTCGAGGAAAGTCCATTGGTTTACAAAGCCCAACTTTCTCTGGCATGTAATACAAAATAAGTAGTTGGTACAGATGTAAGGCGGTTGTAAGCGAGGGTCTTGTACAGTGTCGGGTGTGTCCCGAGGCGACCTTTGCCCCGGGACTTGTCCAGGTCCGTACAAGATCTTGGTAAGAGGATATGACATTTAATGTACGTGTTTTGATGCTGTTAAAGGTTTGTAGAATATAATTAACTGTTACTATTCGTATGTTTTATGTCTCTGATTTGCAAGTATCTGGGTGACTGAGCTTCGTTCGGCATCATATTTTTTGTAAAATCTTTTCCGAGATACTAATAATTGCTCCTATAAATTTGCTACCAATAATACGTATTCTGACTCATGAAAGTGTGTGATTAATAGGCAGAGTTAAAGTGAAAATACTTAGGTGTGGCCACTGTGTGTATATTGGCCACAAATCCTTGAGGGATAGTTGCTTACGGTACTGATTTGTTATTTAAGCTACCGTTTAGTCTCGTATGCTACAGAGCAGTTGCTGTCTTGCTGCTCTATCGTCCATACTGTTACTCGAGCTTCCAGGTTGTCTTGCTGTCATCTCGAGAGTCTTGCTGTTAAAATGTCTATTCTGTGCTTGAATCGTCTTCTCTAGATGAGTGACACAAAACTGATTTCGACGAGGAGGTTTAGTTTTACTACTATTTGGTATATATATTTTATACATAACTAACGGCCCGCCCACGCCTCGCTGTGGCTCAATCTTCCCGTTCCCATCTCATTGCAATGGATTTCCCTATACACACCACATTTTATCGTCGATCGCGGAAGGTGTTTGGTATCAAAATAAAGAGTTTGATGAGGCAATTCGCAAAATATAGTAAAATGCTCAAGCATGAATGTGACTTTGAAAAAAGACATTCATACCCTTGTTCACCCACTTAGGGGTTGAATATCGAAAAATCTTGAAATACGTGTTTACTTATTTTCTTCTAGGGCTACATTTACAAAGTTCCAAGCCAAAATGCCCATTTATAGATTTCTGATTTTGACAGCTGACAAAAAGTGACTAATTTGCTAAGGTGTCAACTATAATAGCAGTTCGTCGTAAACCGTGTTTTGCGTAGTAAAAACTTGATTTTTACTAAAAAGAAAACTTTTCTTTATAGTTGTAAGAAAAGATTTGTTAAATGAATCTGTTTTTTAAGTCCATCGATTCGATAGACTGACTCCATAGTATCATTATGGCTGGCCCTCGAAGGCACAACACGGTCACATGTGGGCCACAGCCCTCACCCTCCGTAGAATGCTGACATACTTATTTTATTTCGCTGCACAAGCTGAGGGAAAAATATGTTATTTCCGATCTCTGATTCCCTTCTATAGGGTCGCGTTTTCTTAAATACCACTAATATTGATACTTTAATATGTTTGGTGACTATTTTATTATAGTATAAAGGTGAAATTCTTATTATTAGGTTAGATAGCTTCGAGATTTAGTATCATCGATATATGTATAGCATTTTACCATTACCATTTACCATTATCGTCATTATTATATATTATCTCAGGGCATATTTATACTCATATCCAAATATTATGTTATACATTTTGCAGTGTCTATATCGAGGTTTTTTTTAAATTTGATATTAAGTTATCCTGGAAATAAAGCGACGTTGTCTTTTATTTTTTTCTACGACGAAAGGATGCCTTTACAGATATATCTACGAAACAGGCAACACAAAACGGTTCTGTTGATGGATTTTATGCAATTTTCAGTATCTATCACACCCAGCGAGGCTGTGCTCGAACCCGGTGGGATTAAGTTCGATCTTTTCGCAATACTTACAGGGTAAACAGCTAGAGTGAGCCGCCCGCCCGCCGCGACTCGCTTCCGTCTAGGAATAACTAACAGCTAAGATAATAAACTTTAGTATTCACCTGTACTTAAACTTATATTATATCTTTATTATAAGTTTCGGCGAAATATTCTACTATTGGCAATCCATATTTTTATTTTACTAATAAACTGCTGTCGATTTCTTTGAATAAAAATAATGCTCTATGCCACTGAATATAGGTAGGTATTATAACATGCTATGAAACTATGCTAGAAAGTTGTACAATCGTAACTCTTAAAACCCATGTTTTGTTTTTTCTTTTATTTTGTTTTGTTTAATCAGTTCGGATTGAAAAACATATTATAACTGGTGTTTGATTTTAATTAAATAGACGAAGCGTTCCCTATAAATTCATTCGATGATCAGTTATTAAGAACGCATAATTTTAATACCTCATATTAGTTATATGTTTGTCTAGATTTTTGCAACGTTATCATTATCATCATCATGTCGCCCGATCCAGATCTACATGCATCCATTAATTCCTTACAACACTTTTTGCAATGTCGGCAACGTGTGAGTGATGCCTCTGGTGTCGCAAACGTCCATAGACTACGATGTCTGCTTTCCATCAGAAGGGCCTTATGCTTGTTTGTCACCCTAGTGGTACATACAAAAAAAAAACATTTTTGAGGTCGCATATCTAGTGGCGGGTCGTCTCAGACTTCGAAGTTATCACGATCGGGACTGAATTTTCACTACATTTTAATTACGAGAATTCCCCTAAGAGGGAATGTGCGTGGAGATATTCATAAATGAGGACTCATTGTCATACCAACTTGTCACACCTGTGCTTGATCATATGAATGCCATCGGTTCGAGATTGCGGCAGGGAGGCACTACACAACTTCCCATTAAGCTTAGTAAGAGCGCGTTCGTCACCTTTTTAGCAAAGCAAGTAACCAAACCCGTTTGCGTGTTGCCACCTGGCTGTAACGTAAATCCTATTCAGAAGTTTCTGAGTGAGCTCACTCACACGCAGAAACCAACAATTCACTAGAAAACTCTTTATTGGTTTCTGTGGGGACATTTTGACAATATCCAGAAGAGCAATTCACGTAATTATTTTACGTAAAATAAAAGTTGACCAAATCGAGATTGAATTTTGAATTGACTGAAAATTATTAACTTGATTTAATTATTTAACTAATATCAATTCTTATTGCTAGCAGCAAAACCATTGTTAGTTTGTGTAACTTTCCGTCATAATTCGGTATAATACCACATAAATTAAGCTTTGAAGTTTCACATTTTGATACGAGAATACCAAATGGGACATTTGTCAAATCAATGAATTTTGAATACATTTTAATGACGAAACGAGAATCGCCTCTCATCTTTAACAATTGTATTCAATATGTTTGAGATGTCACCGGTTGTCTTGACATATTATAAAAGCATGAAGATAGTGTATGCTTTAAAATAATCTGCTGCACTTTTGTTCAATTATTGTGTGTACTCAACTATGCTAGAAAGTTGTACAATAAAGTGGGAACGGTTATGAATTTCATAGAAAGCGGGCGTCTCGGCAACTACTTGAATGGCTCATTCACTCGTTCACCGCCGGCGAATGGCACTGAGAGATGAGTTTTTTAATTTTGCTACTTAGGAACTTGTCACTTAACTCCTTGCTATTTTGTAAACTTGAAGCACTTACGTTTGTTTCCTTTTCGTTGGCAGCATAATCACTCATAATTATACCACTGTTGGAATACGGGTCTCCCCTCAATGGGAGGGCTTTACAGCATACTCCACCACGTTGCTCAACTGCGTGTAAGCGGAGGCCAGTATTTTCAAGCCGCCCAAAGGCCACTGACTTGGCTTAACGACTGATCTATCTAATGATAACAACCGGGACCGACGGCTTAATGTGCCGTCCGAAGCACGGAGGAGCTAGAGAGAAATAATCCCATTCATAGACAGGGTACGATCGATCTTGCTTAACTTGCGTGATCGATTAGACTGATACGCGCAACGACGTAACTGATGTTAATTTATTGAAAACATTATGGCTTTCGATTCTAGTATCGTTAATGGAGAACACGAATGAAGAAATGTGTTGCAACATAACTTATGCAACATTTTCATACATTTGCCGGAACACGGTAGTACAATATCTAAACAACTGGTTGTTAGTTGCGGAGTTCCATAAAGCTTTTGGCACAAGTGCGGAGCTATGCATGAAGTGTATTTGAAGTGCTATGGTAATACGGAGCTTATAATATTCCATGAAAAGAACATTTTATACTTTGAAAAATTATCATCGGGAGTCGCGTCGCTACCACAACTATAAGAAGCCGACACCCTTCTTAGCTTTATCGTCATCATCACGTCTTTTAATCGACACGGTGCATTACGTGTAGTTGAGGCTGGCTTTAGTTATGAAAATAACCAAAGAATCTTTATTCAAATAAACTTAAGCTATAAACAATACATACAATTCAACTATAATACTTAACCTAAAATTACCTAACCTAAAATTAAATAATACTAAGATAAAACTAACCTAAAACTAAAATAAATGTAAAAAGTTTGGCCCATGTGGCATCGTTCCCAAGATGCTAGCAGCATTACCTCGCTGGATGGCTAAACTGATCCTTTGGGCGAGGAATGTGGCACCTTTCACTCACTTTTCACTCTTTGGTCACCAGTTACGTCGACCAATCTTTTTCCTAAAATTATGTTGAGCCACACTCGTAATCAGGCACTGGAATAGAGGAGTGTAAAACAAGAAATAAGAATAGACTCATGTAGTAACGATATGCGGTGAACGTGCACGGAATAAATTTTTGTTCATAGAAACCATTTTCAATTTCACGGCTCAATCTTTGTGTGCTCGGGGTGAATATGTAAAAGGGCATTCGTTGGTGTCAACAAAGTGTAATGGTTTCGTGCTAGCGCACGCTTGATCTACGAGTTAGAAATGTTAGAATCCAGGCCGATTCCAAATTGGAAAAAATATTAGTTTCATATTGGTCTCCTGATTTCTTTTTTGTTTTTTTTACACAGTTTGTTCATTGTTCTGACATTCGACATTTAGTTTTCATGACGTGAATGGTTTGTAGCCTAAAGATACTCCAGCCACTCCATATATGCTCCGTTGCGTAATGCCTATAACTCTTAAATTAAGAAATGACTTTTGTGTAAATCGTGTATGCGTGCGTGCACGCATACACGATGTGCGACATCGAACAGACTTCCAGATTCGACTGAGAGGAGGCGAGGCTGGCTCGACAGAGCGGCAGGGAGTGTCCATACTGTACAGAAATACTGTCCACCTGATGTGAAGCGGTTAGCTTCACATCAGGTGGGCGGTATACTTTTCTGCCACCTGGCATAGTATAAAAAGGAAAAAATCTACACTACTTTGTGTACCTCCGCCACAAGTTAGTTCATGTAAACTACTGCCGATCGGCACTCACCCACTACTGTTACGCACGCGCACACACAGTGCGACGCAGTGTGTCGCAGTGTCGATCACAGCAGCTGGGGCGGCGGCAATCGCATGTTTCTTCTGTTTCGGACGTTGGAGAATCGCAGAGATGACGCCAAAGCAGCCACGGCAGTCGCACGCATCTACTAGCAGTAGTGGGTGGGTGCTGGCTGGTAGTACTTTGCAAGAGCTAACTGGTGGCGGAAGCGCGTAAAGTGTAGATCATATAACCTTTAGTAGTGATTAATAATGATAAAAATTATAGCAACATTTTTTTTTTGAATAAAAAATATTACCAAATTACACGAATGTCAAGATGAAATTGAATAAGTAGTTGAAAACGTTCTCGATATGGAAGGGAGAGCGCGACTTTTGACAAATTATTTAAGAACGTGTGTTTGAGGACGTGGCCTATTATACGCATGATTGATAGTGTTGATAGCGCCCCTACAAACGGCTGCTTTTTAATATTACCCCGAGCTAACATGAGTTTTTTATAGACGTGATTGCCGTAAGTATAGTGGACTTATATGAGATTGATGAACGAACATTATTACCTTTGTACCCGCTAGTGCATTTAATATCGCTGACGCAATGATGTTTAATATTTATAACAATAGCCTTGAGGTGATTTGAAAATAGAATGTCTATGAATGGTATAGCACAAAAGTATGAGAAGCTTGCACATTGGAAACATTTTTATTACACATTTTATAGACATTATGATTGAACGTAGTACCTTTTTTAGAAAGTCTGATCCACTTGGTCGTTCAGTATCGTGTACAACATTGTCTATATGTATGTCTATTATACCCGAATCTAGGCGCTACTAGGTGTGACTAGTTAAACCTAAGGTACCTCAGCTCCCTCTCCAAAATCAAATCGAGCCTTGCTCGCTTCGCGCGCTCGTCTGTTGTTGATCACAAGGTAACCTAAAATAGTATAAATAGAGAAGTAAGGTAACTTCATACAAACGCACCGGTCGCGGTTTGTATGTGAGCGCGCCCGTATGTATGGCAGTCGCACGCACACACTGACAACATTTATAGGTGTTTAATGGGGCGCCAGTCGGGGCTGCACCGTACGCAAAACCGCGCGCTCTCACGCAAGATTCATGCCTGCGCTGACGTTCGTTAATAATTTGAACATATAGGTACCTACCTACGTCGTATATAATTACAAATACGTTAAAGATGGCTACAAAGTCGGCTAGCCATAAAAACATAGCAGTGTTCATGGATGTCTCAATAACAATTTGTCAAATCCAGAATTATCTTTCTTCTTTTTAGGGTTCCGAACCTCAAAAGGAAAAACGGAACCCTTATAAGATCACTTTGTTGTCCGTCTGTCTGTCTGTCTGTCTGTCTGTCTGTCTGTTTGTCTGTCTGTCTGTCTGTCTGTCTGTCTGTCTGTCAAGAATTTCTATTTCGAGAATGCGTGGAGGTATCAAGCTGAAATTTGAACTGTATACTCAGGTCTACGGTCCCATGAAGTTAAAAAAAAATCAAACTGCTAAGTTTACATAGAAAAAAGTTACGGCCGTTTATTCAGCAAAAAACGCATATTTCGACACACTCAAGGGAATCAAAACCTATAGGGTACTTTCCGTTGACCTAGAACTATGAAATTTGGCAAGTAACATCGTTATAGACTACAAGTACAGGAATAAATCTCAAATCTATACATTTGTAAATAGATCTTAAAAAATAGGGGGTCTATATTTTTTATAGGGTGTCGAAATTTCAAATTGAAACTACTAGTTCAAATGGGGTATCATATGAAAGGGCTTGATGTACACATTGCAAAATATATTTTATTTATTTTTTTCGACGCATTATTTCTTATTTATAATGAAAAATATCAAATTTAATAATGATACTACGTACCTACGGAACCCTCGGTGGGCGAGTCCGACTCGCACTTGTCCGGTTTTTTTTATTCTTTTTAGATTTCCACACCCAAAGGGTAAAAACGGGACCCTATTACTAAGACTCCGGTGTCCGTCTGTCACCAGGGGCTGTAGGTATCTCATGAACCGTGATAGCTAGACAGTTAAAATTTTCACAATTGATGTATTTCTGTTGGCGCTATAAATACTAAAAACAGAATAAAATAAATATGGGAGGCTCCCATACAACAACCATGATTGTTTGTCGTTTTTGGTACGTAACCCTTCGTGACCGAGTCCGACTCGCACTTGGCCGGTTTTTTATTACAGATCCCTAATACTTACCCTACTTAATTTTGTACCTTACTTAATTTTGTATATAGAGATTGACTAAGTATTTTTGATGGTTGAATAAACTACAAGTAACTACAGTATTAAGCGACAGCCCTACGTGTTTAGGCTATTTTCGCCCGCTCGGGGCTTGAGTCGTCTTACTTCTCTATTTTTACTATGACCCTAACCTAACCTCGACTTGATTTTAGATTTAACTAGTCTAACCCAGGAGCGCCTCGATTTCGGGTATTGATTCGAACATAAATAAATAGTCCTGGACAAATTACACACTGTCATCTAGTCCTAAACTAAGCAAAGCTTATACTATAGGTACTAGACAACTGATACTATACTTGAATACATTTTTTTGTAAATACATACATATAATACATAGAAAACACTCAGACCAAGAGAAACACACATGTTCATGCACACAAGTGTCATTGCCATGTGCGGGGATCGAACCAGCGACCTCAGAGTCAAAGTGGCCATTGATAGCCATTCGAGCACCAAGTTCGTCCACTCGGAACATATGCTGTCTTGGCCTAAAAATAAAGTTAGGTTGGGACATCATTCATTCAGTAGAATTAAAACAACTCAGTCAGGCTCCCGGCCGGCGTGTCCTAAAATAATTACTGTGTAGCGTAATTGTACTCTGCTATAGTATAAATAGTTAATTGATCCAGGTGTTAGTTTGCGGAAGTCAAATTTACAGGCAATTTGATCTACACTACTTTGCGTGCTTCCGCCACCAATTAGATCATGCAAACTACTTCCATTACCCCCACTACTCCCATTACCCCCACTACTCCCTGCACTTCCAACACTATATAAAGACCGGCAATGCGATGGACTTGTCAATTGTAGGTTGTTGTTCTAACCATCAACATCTACAGATCGCCTGAGGATGCCTCGCGTAGAGGCGAAACACGTGTCGCAGAGACGACCACGGCAGTCGGGGCAGTGGCGGTCGCATGTATCTTCTGTTTCAGATGTTGGAGATTCGCCGAGACGATCACAGCAGCTGGAGCAGAGACGACCAAAGCAGCCACGGCAGTCGCATGCAACTACTAACGGTAGTGCCGGCCGGCAGTAGTTTACATGAACTAATTGGTGGCGGAAGCACGCAAAGTAGTGTAGATCAAATTGCCTATAGTATAAATACTATGGTGGAGTCCAGTATATAATAAGAATATCTTGTGTTTCTCTAATGTTGACTGAAAGAAATCCTATAGATGGATAATTCCGCCTCTGTATTCTTTATTTTCTGGTTTCTGTTCTTGTTATTGTACAATAAAGATATTACATACACACATAAAATAATAGTATACACACTACCGCAACTACCATCTATAACATCCTTCAATATTGGACATATTTACTCTATTTTGGTTCTATTTGCTCTAACATAGGAACATATGTAATGTAAACAGCCATCCTGTTGGCCACACACAGCTTATTTCATTTTATATGGGGGATATCCATCATCTTTATATCGGGTCCTGTTATGACAGCTGCGTAAAGGTTGTTATGGATATTAGGCAGAATTAACAACAGTTTGTGTTACTTTTGACGTAGACTAATGTGTTTATGAACCATTTAGCGGACGAGTTTATATCATAGTATCTTCATTGGCAAATGTCATATCGATCTGATATTGGCATTGGTGCAAAGATAAATGATATTGTGATTTAATCATGTTTGTATTGATGATGTTCAATTTATCATTCATCTATTGGACAACATTAACTACACTTGATCGAAAGCATTGATAATTATATTCACATTATTTTTGGGAATGGGGCCGATATTTTTGAGGAATAGTATAGTTTTTTTTATTCGTTTTATTTTCACGAGCTCGGTGGCGTAGCGGTCAATGACGCGGCTTCGACACCAAAGCTCGTGGGTTCGATTCCCACATAGGACAAACATTTGTGTGCATGAACATGTCTGTTTGTCTTAGTCTGGGTGTTTTCTATGTATCATAAGTATGTATTTACAAAAAAAAATGTATTTACGTATGTTTATCAGTTGTCTAGTACCCATAACACAAGCTTCGCTTACTTTGGGGCTAGATGGCGCTGTGTAATTTGTCTGACAATATTTATTATTTTTAAGTAATTTTAAGATTAGATTATTTTTATTTACTTTAGTTTAGTTGTATTTTGTTGTTATTTAGATATTTAATATTATGCAATAAAATAGCATTTTTTAAAAATTAGATCAGGTACTCACTCATAGCAAAACATATTATCTATCTTACGCGTCAAAAGTGACTCATTATCTTGAGTGAATATGTTCCATTTGCATGAAAGGTACAGTCACATGCAAAAGTTGATATTTCTCGAATTGTATATACGAGTACATTTTTGCAAGTGACTATAACTAAGAATGATTTTGTAAATAGCGAATAATGAAAAAGTTGCTGTGTAACAGTAATAATTTATTATATGAATGATTGTTTACAGAAGTCGATCCGGGCAAGAGGTAGCACTACAGGTTGGCGGTGGAAGCGAGCGGGAAACTTGCGCCTCCCGGGGGAAATCACCACAACAATTACATCGCGAATGCTATTTCCAATAACACCCCAACAAATCTTTTAAAACACCTTTTACGACGTATTTTCGATTATGATTGCTTTCGTAGTCACTTACTTCAAACTGTAAATAAGATTCGTAATATACTACTTTGTTTTAGACAGATAGATATAATGTATTTATGACGATGCTCAGTTCTGTAAGTCGGTTTGCGATAATACTATGAATATTCAAAGGCTTCGGTTGTCCCTGAGGATAGAACCCTTTCGAGCATAAGAGAGGAAACGCGGATGGTGAGTTTCAAAACAATATGATATTATCGCAGCGTTTAGGCGGTCCTAATAAGATTTACCTCAATATTAATGCGCATCGCGGCGTCCATTATTTGGGGGTATTATCTAAATACAAACGGAATACTCCTTCAATTTAATTTACAAGCGTTTTCGGATCTACGCGATACAAAGTCTGTTTAAGGGACTGCTCCACTGGTGGGCTGAGAATTGGCGTTAAGGAAACTATTGTTGTAGATGGTTTTGTGCTGAATGGTCGTAATACTCGTTTTCGGCAACAAAGAACAACCCTACTATTATAGAACAATCGTGTCCTCCAACCTTTAGCTCCATAAAAGAACGGAATGATTAATTGTTTTCCCGACCTCTTCAAAACACCGTTTTATTCTTTTAAATACTTCCGTTATTTTCCAACTCGATGACGGTGAGAGGGTGGTTTTCGACTATAAATTAATATTAAATTATGGATTAAAAATAAGAAAAACATATTTTTACAGCGATTTTGGATGTACTTTAAGAAGTTCATTTAAAATTAATGGTGTTTGGAAGCCGATTTTAATATTTTTGCTAAGATTTTACAGAATATGAATTTTACTAATTGTTGACATAGTAACTACGGTAGCTAACCTCAGGTTTGTGGTAACTACTATAAGTATATATGCATTTTAACTTATATTTACCCTACTACCGAAATAGGTAGTGTAATGTTTATCGAGCGCATTTGTTTGCAGGTATGCATAATTCTTTGGCACGTTAACCTAATCGATGGATTTGAGAGCGTGTGTAGCTGAGCTATGGCGTTAACAAAAGGTATATTATTTTAATTTAATATGGCGTTCGCGAAAAAAAAAACAGAGATAAAACTAAATATTTTTCCCCTTTTTTACCTGTCTGAATAAACCCATCCATGGGCAGGCTACGGTCGATGTTGCTTAACTTGTGGGTTCGATTAGACTGACACACACAACGACGCCTCCTCTAAATTATAATAATAGATTAATTTATTATTGATGTTTAACTCCATAATTATTTTAGTATCACTCAAAAAGTGTCTTTAGTTTTAGAGGTATAAGATCTAATAGATGTAGATAACGCGTGCGGATTAGTTGCTGTACAAATAAACCCTCTATCCGTCTTAGTGTATGTAAGTGTCCAGTCCGTCGGGCACGCGGACGTGTGAATTCAATCTGGTGGTTCACGCGGCTGGCCGCTTTGAACAGCGCCACTAAAAGCGAATCGCCGTAAACAAGAATTAACGCCAAACCTGCATCGACCGCTGCACTCTGCTTTATGGTGACATGACAAAGGCCACGTTTTAAGAGCTGCCTTCAATATTTCTGCCGCTATAAAATTTAAAACTGACGGTGGCATTTTTTGTCTATATTCCGATATGCATACAGACTGACCGTTTATTTTTCAATTTTCTTTTGCCTTAGAAAAGGTGGAGTAGAGAATGTTCGGATCGGTATTGTTAGTTATGGGTTGAATTTAAAAATGTTAAGTAACCTATTCAACTTAAGATTCGATTCCAGTGTTAGCTGACATTTAAGATTGAATGTGAAATACGATTAAAACTTAGATTTTCCAAATGATCTAACGCTACAAATTTCGACTCCCCTTTTTGTAGAGGAACTACTAGGTAACTGATATTATACTTAAATATTTTTTTTATAAATACATATATATAATACATAGAAAACACCCAGACGAAGAGAAACAGATATATTCATGCACACAAATATTTGTTTTATTCGGGAATCGAACTCGCGACCTCAGAGTCAAAGTGGCCATTGCTAACCATTCGACCACAGAGTTCGTAAAAGTTGTTAGATAAAGCAAACTAAATTCGGCAGGCATCAATCATTCAAAACATCTATAATTCTCAATAATTACGCATGCAAATAATGTATCTAGTCATATATCAAGGCAACCTATCAATGCTCGTAAATAAGAATTAGCATAGCATTGTACCGACCACAACGCAGATTTTATGGTACAGCGATAACACTGTGGTTTTATAAAGATTGCATTTTCACCATTAACGATAAAGAATGGCAGAATTTACATCATAATTTGTAAAAAGCTGCCGAGCTTTTATAAATTTATCTTACGAGTACTAATTCCAGTGTTACATTTTTTTTATTACACCAACTCTATACTCTATCCATACAGAAATTTGTGAATAGACAAGTATACAAAGGTGAGCTTATCTCTTCAAGAGATTTCTTCCAGCCAACCCTACTATGCATAAACAAATTTTACATGGCTAGGAATCAAGCAAGCTATGCATAACATTTTAGTATATTTTTACAATAAAATACTAATTTAAACTTATAACTCATCATGAGTAGGTAGTGCTCTTCTAGCTTCTTTTTAAAAGTAGCGAAAGTAAGTACTCTCTCGTAATAAAAGTTAAATTTAAAATTTAAAATGCTCTCAAAAATTAGACAAAATAATATTTCTGCATACCATTGAACTGAAATCGAAATGAGCTTCTGGAAATAGCTTACATCCTTTTTTCCGCTAGAAAAGAGTTGACGATTTCCAAACTGCTGTGTAAATTGTGACTTGCGGTATTATCTTAGTTGGCACCCCTGATTTTGTGTCGAGGACTAAAATAATGTTAACTCCATAATTAATATTGACGAGGTCGGTGGCGTAGCGGTCAATGACGCGGCTTCGACACCAACGCTCGTGGGTTCGATTCCCACATAGGACAAACATTTGTGTGCATGAACATATCTGTTTGTCTTAGTCTGTGTATTTTCTATGTATCATAAGTATGTATTTACAAAAAAAATATGTATTTACGTATGTTTATCAGTTGTCTAGTACCCATAACACAAGCTTCGCTTACTTTGGGGCTAGATGGCGCTGTGTAATTTGTCTGATAATATTTATTTATTTATATTAATAATAGTTTAGATTGATATCCTTACTGACAGATTCGTACTAAATATCTTCGCGTTCAAAACTTCTATAATATATTGAAAAGAAATTCTTATCACTTTTTAAATTTTATTTTATTACCTTTTTATCAGGACATAATGTCAATTCTCTTGTTTTATTTTCTAATATACATAAGTAAGTACCACGTGCATTCTTTCATCATCTATCCATTTGTGGTATACAAATGGATAGTTGTTTCAGAAATTTATACTGCCAACTCTTTACAATGTAACCAATTCGGACCTCAATGACTTCATTGCCATCTGAGTAAAAATTTTTGGTCTATGAGTTAATATAGCAAAAACTCTAGCCATCAATATATATTGTCCTCACTTCATTGCTAAACTACAGGGTATTGTAGTTCCCAATGTAACTTATTATAATACCACGATACCTCTACGAGTACCATAAGGAATATTCATGGATAAAACTCTATCTTGGTGCTCTTACATTAACGATTTTAGTCGGAAAATGTTTCTTCTCTTCATTCTCTGAGTTGTCTACAAAACTTTTTACCACAAAACACCAAGGGGATGTTTGCTCCATCCGGATAAACTTCGACAATGACCAACTTTGTGCCATTTGCATCTATTGGCTTCCTGAGATCTTCGACGTCGTCGTCGTAGAACGTCAGTCCATCTACTATCTACTACTCTGCGTTTCTTAATTGTCCTAGGTCGCTACTCCAAAATGTTTCTGCCCCAACGGCTGTCAGTTCAGCAAGCTATATGATGCTTGTTCCCGCCCAATTCATCCTGCTGATTCTAAAAGCTATGTTTTTTTATTTATTAATTCAACTTTTATAACGGTTATACTCATTTCTGAGTACGTAGAGATACTCCGAGTATGGATAAAGCCTCCATCGTACGTCCAACCTTGAGCATTCGTACGAGACCGCTAGTGAGGGGACATTTTTTATACTACTTCGGGTGGCAGACAAGCATACGGCCCGCCTGGTGTGAAGCGGTTTCCGTAATCATATTAACGCTCACAACATGAAATATCCACCTCCGCTGCCAATTCAGCAATTCCTTCTTTTCTGGTGACTACAGTCACTCGCAGGAACACAATAACTATCAAAGGAATTGTTATTTGGTTGCGGTATTCTGTGAGGTGGAGGTACTTCCCCCAGTCGGGCAGCTTACAAATACGTTGTGCCCTACCTCTCTTTTGCCAGAGACTCCTTCGCTAGTCGGCAAGGTGCACCACGTGCAGGTTGTCTTTGGCTATAAATCTGGATCGTGGTGAGCCTCTTACATCCCAAACTACGTCGGGCAAACCATCCTAGTGGCAAACGGTTAATGTAGCCTATCGTTTCCCCATAACTTCCCCAGTTGGGCAGCTTATAAATACGCTGTGCTCTACTTCTCTTTTAAGGACATGTATCTGCCATAACGTCTGCGGGAACACACATTGGTTGAAGACTTTCATATTCGTTGATACAAACAAACAAACAAAATATTATGCTACGCCGCCATTGCGCAGTATCCTTTCAATTACTATAGTCAATGGTGGACTGCAATCAGGTAGGACTAAGTCAGTAAAAAATCTGTTAAATATTTTTAGGTAACCAGTAAGAAATTGCCCACACTACACATGCATACAAGCACACACAAATACACACAGGAACCTCTTGGTACAAAAAAACACATTAAGAGCAACAAAAAATTTTCTTGTATAATTTCTGTTGTTTGTTTTGTTTGTTGGTAGGTGAGCACGGGGATATAGATCCAACGCGTAGAGGCCCCTTAGAGAAGTCACACCTGCTGTGACCCGCTCCAGAATATATCAATGGAACAATATGCTTAGAACTATTGCTAAGTGTGTTTTAAAATAAATGGGCTATGGAGATGAAATCTGGGTGGATTAGGTAATGGACTATTACAGAAGAGGGACGGACATCTGCCACAACTACCGATATCGATCGTTATGTGCAATACCTCACCATTCACTAGATGGGCCCCCGAAAATATATTTTTATTATTAAAAAAGAAACGGTACCAATTGTTATTTTATTACTTTACGCAATAAAGTTAAATAAATAGATAAAACTACTTAATAACAAATATTTAGGCCTACACACTTTATATTGCTGATGTTCATATTCAACAAGGCTGTGACTTAAGTTTAACATAGGGGAGAGGGTGGCAGTTTAGGCCAGGGGCAGTTTTGAAATGTTTGTTTTATGAACGCATTCTTTATCTTTCCTAACCTCCGAAACCATTTTAATACTGGTAACACCGATCTAGATATCCGTCAGTTCCCAACCTACGTAAATATCAGTGTTATTTTAAAAATCATTCGGCGGTTTGTTTACAAAGATAAATAAATATTTTTTTTATTTGTAAGCAAGTTACTGACAAGGTAAGAATTATTTTCAAGTTGTTATTATTTAATAGCGTTGTATTGTATATATTATTCCCGGAGTATTACAAATGAAAATTAATTTAAACTTAAGTATATTTTTCGTCTAGAGATGATTATTTATGCAAGATGGCGTTGGGGCAGATTTGAAAATTGCTGGGGCACTTTTGAATAAAATGTTCCAAACTGCCTAACCAAATAAATACGCATTCATCATAAGTTTTTTTCAAGGAAATCAAGAAGTTCGGTTTTAAATTTTTGGACCCTGACAAAGAAGATCATCTTTCATTCCTATTACGGATATTGTGAAGAAACTTCCAAAGTCATGTCCTACTGCAGGAACTTCACGAACAGCTGCTCTTTTAACCTTCACATTTGACTGTATCAAATTTAAGCTATGCTAAATTCTAACTACCAATGTTTTAATTTTATTTTAATTTTTTTTTCTTGCTGGTTATTAAAGCTATATTGAAGGTTTATTATATGTATAATTTAAAGCTTTTAAAGTAGGCCCCGTTCCTAAGACGTTATATTTTTATGTACCTTTATGTGATTGTTTTGCAATATTCATATTGACGTCTTTTATAACTTGTTCAAGACTGCCCCAGACTGTTTAGAGTTTTATACAATTTATTTAATTATTAACTAGTGCAGGTCTAAATGGCTATGTCCAATTATAATATAAAATGCAAAGAACTTATATATAGTGTTGATTATATTCTAAGTTACATGGGTTTTAATTTATCCTGGTTTTTCAATACTGCTCCTAGGAGTTTCAAATATGCCCCGCGGAAAAATGAAAATTGCGTTAGGGTTAAAATAAATAAATATCATTTTTATTGCTTAGTATAAACCCCATTTCTATTTATAAATTAGAATACATCTTGATTTATAACACCGTATGAGAAATATAATTTAATGCCTAAAAAGTGTTCAGAGGTTAATCTTCTCCCCTAATAAAAAAAAAAAAAATACAGCTAGGCAGAATTAATTTTATTTGTTTATCTATTGCAAATTCTGGAGCTTAACATTGTGTAGCAGCAAGTTGAACATCGGCCGTACTAACGATAGGCCGGTGGGATGCCATGTTTCACGTTGACGTATCGCCAGGCAGGCGCCTTTTTCCTAACAAGGGCCGCTCGGGGCCGACCGCCGGCGGCTTGCGGAATGTTAAATACCCTCCCTCGTTAACAAACTTCTGCAAATACTTATTTTTGTTATTTGGTGATAGGAAAACTGTGTAATTACTTCACGCTTATCTAGAAACCATATCGAAATCGAGTGAGTCAATAAATTATCATATGATTTTTAGATACAGATTATTCTTTACTATTAATATTTCTTCAGTGATTTCCTTCCTATGTTCGAAGGGCGCAAATTTGCGGTCCCAAAGACCACAGCTGTCACTATTCTATACCATTATCCTTCCAGAGT
This sequence comes from Hypsopygia costalis, assembly GCA_937001555.2. Taxonomy (NCBI): domain Eukaryota; kingdom Metazoa; phylum Arthropoda; class Insecta; order Lepidoptera; family Pyralidae; genus Hypsopygia; species Hypsopygia costalis. The sequence goes on from OW443329.2 coordinate 20,423,093, forward strand.
AGTAACATTCTTCACTTTGTCTCTATATCATTTCAGTGGTACATAGTTTAAACGATTATCAACTATGTATGCTGGGGTTTTCCCTAAGACAGAATATGAAACGAGAAACCCCACTCTGAGAGTGGGCACCAACATGCATAGGACGGAGAAGCAGATTAAAGCGCGTCTAGGTTCTTTAGACGAACAGATGACAGCTGCAACAGACCATGATACCTATATTATTAACCCTTTTTCGTCAGTCGGATAAAAAAATAATTAAGTGTATTTGTGTAAAGTTTAGCAATTGGAAAATAAATAGGTACAACTGAGAGTGGTTGTATCTCCGATCATAGAAATATGGGCTGTACAAAGTAAGATGTTTTTAAAATATGTTAGATCAATGGAATTGAAATTATACTTACATAAATTGTTTATTTCGAAACTGTGTGTGTATTAATAAACACAGTTTCGAAAAATCTATAATTTTATGATACATTTTTATTTTGTAGTTTAATATCTGTGTAAATAGTCATAGTATATAAATAAAAAATCAGAAAAAAACAAGCGACACAACTTTGGTTAAAAAACCGGCTGTGTGGTTCTTGATACGATTGCGTGTAAACTAAAATTGAAGTGGCTCGCTTGAAATGCATGCTGCAAAGGCGTCAAAGGCTTTATTCACACTCATCGACACGTAACGACATCAACCTGCCGCCGCCGCCGCCGCCGCCGGCACCGCTGCCCGTTGCAGCTACGAAATCTAAAAAATACTGTAAACATGTATGTAGCTTTTTAACAAAAATGCTCTACTAGACTTGAGAGAAAGAAACTACATGACAATGTGTTTAATACCGTCTCTTCAGCAAATTATCGATGTAGTTGAAAATAATAACTTTTAGTAGGAATATTAAGTCCAACGGCTAACTTTCTTATTGTTCTATTGAAACCAATTTATTACTTAAAGTTGAAGCACCGCGAATCGCGACCGTTCTGAGTGAAAGCTTAAAGTTTCAGTGAGGCAGTTACGCTCCCTTCCGGGCGATCAACGTAAATTATTCCCCAGAAGAAATCTCTAAGGGCTGAATGACGGATAAGGGACGAGCAGTTTTATTGCCTGCACCGGCCGGCGTTTGTAACTGCTTTAAAAATCGACCCCCGAATGTTAATTGAGGGATAATGTTATTCAATACTGAGCGGCTATTGATTTAATTACCGATGGAAAAAGGAACTGCCAATAAAGTAATTGAATTGAAATTATGTTCAATATTATTAAACCAAAATCATCCCAAGGTAAAATCGACTCAAATATGAGAAGCGCAAAATTTGCAGCAATAGTCTAATAATTGGTATCTTAAATCGTTTAGCTATTCTGTTCTAAATGGTTTATGGGAGTAATTTTCCGCGGCTGAAAAGCGTTGTAAGTGATAATTAAAACCCCGTTACTGCAGCTGTTACTGGCGTCATTCTGAGTTTTAATATTATGCTACTACAATGATATTATGAAAAGGCAATCAAGTGTACAAAATGTAGAATAATGGTCCATATAATTTAGAAAATTTGTGCTCAGACATATTTTGTGTATGTTGTTTACGTATAATTATCCAAAAAGGCGCACCGGCAGACAGTCAGCAGAGCGCCGTTGCTCCGGCTGTTACTTCCTGTTGTACTCGTATTTTGCTGTATGCTTTTCTTCATGCGATGTACTTACGACATTCGCTCATATTGTTTCATTTCGTTTTGAATTTATATCTTAATTATGTATACAGTGCTTAAAGCATAGTAGACATATTTTATCTTTTAAAATATAATAAATGTTTGAGAGATGACCATAAGCCGCTTACCGAAAGGGATTTTGAAACTCGTTCCCCTGACATAATCGACACGAATTTTTCACGTATATTTCTTTCACTCACAAATCCAATTTAATTAAGGCGAGGAACTCGCGGTTAAAATCCTATTTAAGCCGTTTTTATTACCGCCCGTCGGGCAAAGACGGTTCGCCACCGAGCTCGAAGAATTTGAACGATCCCGAGGATTTCCCTGGCTTTTATCTTAGCAGCTCTGAGTAGAATGGTAAGCGATCTCGATGCAAATTGTTTATTAATACGACTGACATGTGCAACTACCAGAATCAAACCATCAATAATAAAAACGAGTGTGCTTTAAGACTACACGACTGAAGTAAAACTTCTTTAGCTTTACAAATTTATATCTCTCTCTCAACTTGCGTTCGTCTCGCCCGATCACACTTTTCGTAACGCTCTCGTCCCGCATTCACAAGCTTACTCCCCAAATCAAGCATGCGTAAAGAAGTTTTACTTCAACAAGGCTTAATGCATGTGCAATTTACGATGGTTTTATATTAGAAAATTCTATTGCTGCCTATCCAGCGCCAGAGTAGGTAAGTACTAATATATTTGTTAAAAAGACTATGATAATTTGAAAGAAAGTTCACCCTGCTGACTAGCGATAGAGGCTCTGGCAAAAGGCAGGTAGAGTACAGCGTATTTGTAAGCTGCACGATTGAGGAAGTACCTACACCTGACAGAATATCACATCCAAATAACAATTCCCTTGAGGGTTGTTATGTATCTACCTACGAGTGAATGAGTTCACCAGTAAGGAAGGAGTTGCTGTGTTGGCAGTTGGCAGCGCATGAGCGATATTTTATGTTGCGAGCGTTAATATGGCTACGGTAACCACTTCATATTGCCGAATGAAAGTTAGGCTGAACAAGATCTAAATAGTTGCGGCGCTTGTATACAGCTATTTTAATTTAATTCATACAGTTTGTTATTTATTTTCATTATTATAATTATCCAAATTATTGTTCTCATTCTGATCCTTATCTCCTTTTGTTAATGTTTGAAAGATACTTAAACTTCATTTGTATATTTGTATGTAAGTCCTCGTGGACTTCATGAAGTCGACAGCTTAATAAATTCTGTTCTATTAGGCGTATTAAGGTAAGGTAAGTGATTTGATTTTAAGTTAGACATTCACAGGTTCACAGATATTGATGAACTACTTACACCACACTTTTTGATCAGATGTTGCATCGTCACCAGAAGTCTGCATCATACCCAAGTCAGTCGTCTGGTCACCATGGACTTTCATGCTCTAGGAGTGCTGGGCGAGCCTTCCGACACGGGTCACTGAACGACCTTGTCCGACGTTCCCTTACCACCGCCTAAATTCCAGCTCCCCTAGAGCTCGTGGGGATGTGCAGAGACGACGGCAAAAGACTTGACGGCGCAACACTGGTGCTCTAGCATCTCGGGCGCACCCTAGTGTGGGACGTCACGTGTACTGATACACTGGCCCCGTCCAACGTTCAGATTTCTGCCGTCAGAGCAGGAGGAGCTGCCGAGCAAGCCCAGTTCCTCAAGCTTGCAGTGGAAACGCTCGGTACATGGTCATCCGACATGAAAGCTTTCGTGAAGGACATCTCCACCAGACTGGTCCACGCCTCAGGCGACTTTAAAGCTGGTGCTTATTTCGCTCAGCGGCTAAGCCTTGCGATCCAGCGAAGTAACGCCGCCAGCGCAATGGGCACTATGCCCCAGGGAAGAGGGTTAACCGAAACTTTTTTATTGTAAGTTTGTTTTTAGTATCTCTTTTTAATCACGGGTCAAGCCCGGTCATTTGATAGGCGTGCGCGGGGATATGGATCCAACGTGTAGAGGCCCCTTTGATAAGTTTGATGTAATGTTGTACGCCCGCCGTGACCCGCTCCAGGATATGTCAATGGAACGACATACCCATGAGCAGGTCTCGGCAGGCGTTGAGACTATTGCGAAGTGTGATGGAAAATAAATGGGCTATGGAGATGAGATCTGGGTGAATTTAATACCGGCTATTACAGAAGAGGGACGGACGCCTGCCATAACTGCTTTTATTGTTAGTTATTTGCGGCAGGCGGTGGCTTGCCACTCACTAGATGGGCCCCCGAAATGCCAGGAAAACGGCCGGGGGCAACACCGGTGTGAGTGACTCAGGGATGTCGAGAGGTGTGCTGCGCTTTCTCCGAAGTTACTCGCAGCGTGATGCCCTTTAACACTTCCACCCTCGGAGCATATAGCTCTAGCGGCTCCTCTCTGGACGGCCAATGAAGGCAAGCCAGAGCTGAGAGTCTTGCGGGCCTTCTTGTGTTTACACTCCGACCGATGAAGACACGTCGGATACGGAGGCCTTGACCGACTCTCTGGAGACTCGGGTCCGGGGTGTCGCTACTCACACAACAGCTCGGCACACAAGCTGCCCTGCGGACTTTTTAGTATTATTATTATACCCAAGTTATCTTGTTCTTAAATATTTTCTGCGTACATCAGCCAGTTACAATTTTATTATATGTACAGATAGTCTGAGAAACTAGAGAGAGCATATAAAACACAAGGCGTTGATTCGTTTGAGAGCTATTGGTTGTTGTTGTTGGTTTGTTGTTTGCTGGTCGCTGGTGAATGAGTACGCTGAAAACAGTCAGTCTTTGACTGTCACTTTTGTCTATAGGACGTTCCATTCATACCAAAGTACATAAAGCGCCGGCTCCCAGTCTCATTCTTTATTACCTAATTTATTTCATTATGTCTGTTATTTAATACGGGTGTCCCAAGACACCTGTTGATTTTTTTTAAATTTTCATTCGGTGGAAACTTATAGCAGCCACAGGAAATATCTCTGCTTTAATTGAGAGTTCAAGATGTCACTATGGATATTAAGTGAATTGAAATAAAATTTATTAAAGTCAAGTAAGGAAATATCTAATATAAATATTACAACAAATATTATGGCTTCATTAACGATAACAAACTATATTTTAACTGAAAATAATAATTTTACAAACGTCAGTTCAGATGCTTCGTTTTTGATGTCACGGGAAGTGCCCGTTTTTGTGGGATATTCTTAGTAGCCACCTTTCAACTCGGTCGAATGAAAATAACTGATTCATTAACTAGAGATCGTTGTAAATAACAAAACTAGCCCATCATCGGTATCAAAAGCCAATAGTAGTTATCGGTAATGCGATTTCCCCGTAACAAATACTCGCACACCTTAGTCGTCGACTCCAGGGATCGTCCGCTCAGATGTTTGCCCTCGATTCAGAAAAGATCCAGCTAATCCTCAGCTCCCGGCGGGCGCTCGACGATATGTTACCCGACACCGTACTCTATGCTGTTACAATTCTTATTATCGCGATGCATTAACTAGTATTATTCCTTTGTTTTTAGGGATCCGTGTAATGCACTCTTATAACATCATGCAGTATGTAACGTGCGTTGTTAATTTGGATATGTTGTTATCGGTCAAAATCCTTCTTACTTTTTGTTACAAAATATTGTTTTAGCAATAGTGTCGTATTTAATAAATTACTCAATCAAAATAATAGAGGTATATCTGTATACGTTTAGTACATAGACAACTGTCTTAAAACCACATGTTTATCGTGTCTTATTATAGCGATAAAATATCGTTAGCTTTTGGTTCAAACGATAGAATTTAAGTTAAATTAGGATACCTCTTCGTAGACACTGAATGACCGATGATGAAATTATCGTACAAATAGAATAATTATCGTACAAAATCCAGGCCTTCGGGTTTACCGTCATAGAGTAGTCTAGTCTCCAGTGACATCTAAATTCTCCGTCGTCAGTGACAGAGAAGGAAGGTGTAAATGGAGAACAAACTAAACCAGGGCTCCTACCGGCTAAGCTGTAGATAGATTAGTGGTAATGGTGTGAAGATTAGGTGGTAGAAACCCTGAAACTCTACCGACAAAGCTGAAGTTGTTTGTCAATAAATTAAACGTAAGACATAATATATTTGGATTCAAATTTTTCGATGTGAATTGGCTTCAGCTTAGACGGTAGAGACACCGGGGCCTTACCGCCTTAGGATTGTATTTCTAAAACCGACATTAATGAGAATAATGCACACGAAATAAAATGGTGTAACTTCCCATCATTTGGAATTTACAGTGAGAACAAGTCAAAACCGACACTTTTGTATTATTCTTATGCCTATCGCAGTAAGCGAAAACAGTACCTACTAATAGTGTGTTCGTAATTGTACGTTATTATAGGTTTTCATAACTATATAATTGACTTCTTCAGTCGAATCCGTGTATCCTACTAAGTTTACTTATATTTTATTGCTTGTTGAAATATCTTTGCATTATGTTTATCCTTTTATAATTTGTTTGTGTGAAACACAAAATTAATTATGAAAATAAATGTTGCATTCTTACTGCTTGTTATAGATTTCGCAGTTGAGAGAGCATCCATAAGATCTTGAACGCAGGCCAACGGAGCCGTGGTAATGATCCGAGAGTGTATGCATAATTTACCCGCAAAGAGCTTGTTTTGTAATGTTATTAGTTGGTAATCTCGCCGGAAAACAGCCAACAACATTATTTTGCACTGGGTAAAATATTAAAATAATTTACTTACCGCTCGACTTAAGTAGGTACAAGAATTCAAATCCAAATTAAAGTCATATATTTAGTTTAAATTTTAGAATGTTGACTTAAAATAACGTCCGTACAATTTTCAATTATGTACGAGGATTCTATTGAATGCAAGTATAGAGAAATTTATTTTACATTGGTTGTCCCTTCTATCATCAGAAAATCATTTGAAATGTTTACTAAATACAGTAGTTTGAATTGTAAATTGGTGTTCCATAAAATCAAAAGTTTCTAACATCATCATCATCTTCAGCGTGTATCTATCTAGTGCTGGACATAGACCTTCCCTAATGCGGTCCTCCTCTTTCCGCATCAAACCGCTTCCGGCCGTTCCATTGAGGTCAGCGGTCCATCTAGAGGAGGAGCATCCGACGCTTCGTCTTTGGTTCTCCGTCGAATTTCTTCGTTCCGGTTTCGGTTCCTTAGAGAAATACCGAATATAGCTATGTCTCCATCGCTCGTTGCGCGACTTTCAATTTATGGACGAACCCAACGGTCAGAGTCAAAGTTTCTGCACCGTAAGTCTTGGCGGGGAGGATGCACTGGTTCAACACTTAAAATTTTAAAGTTATTGAATTATGTGAATTAGATATTTGCGCTGTGAGGATGTGTTGAAGTTTCTCTAATGCTGCCCAGCCCAGTCGAATGTGTCTATCGATCTCTTTGTTGAAGTTACCCTAGCCAAGCTGTATCGCGTGTCCGAAGTAGACGTAGTCTTCAACTGCTTCAATTGACCATCACTTATGTGCTCATCATCATCATCTACATATAAGTAAAAGGCCAGATGTCAAAATATAAATAAATATTTCTAGACAATTTACACAGCGACATCTAGTCCCAAATTAAGCGCAAAGCTTGTACTATGGGTACGACAACAGATAAATGTACTTAAATATTTTTTTTGTAAATACATACATATAATACATAGAAAATACCCAGACCAATACAAACAGATATGTTCATGCAAACAAATGTTTGTCATGTGCGGGGATCGAACCCGCGATCTCGGAGTCAAAGTGGCCATTGCTAACCATTCGACCACCGAGCTCGTCATATATATGTAATCAAAAATATGTAAACTAAATAAAAATATACATTTCACAGATCACACAAGATTGTAACAAAGTCGATAAATAGCTGTCCTATGAGCGGCAGTAACAGTACTTGCTGCAGTGTAGCCGGCACGATTTTGCAATGATAATTTAATCTCATTTTAAGTGAGTCGACGGCTCCTATTATTGTCTCGAAGGTAGCTAATAAAATATCTGGCTTGATTACATAACATGAAACATTCTAGGCAATTCTGTTTTATAGCTCGCTTAATTCTGCACAATTGAATTAAACATTTATTATGTAGATTCCTTTTCAATGTTGTTTAAGCTGAAACAAATGATATTACTTTATTTTCTTACTAATAAATACGGTTACAAAATTGGTTTAGGATCTTTGTTGTTTTGTCAACTTTAAGACATTTTCATTTAATAAAATGTTTATGTTATGTTACACACCTTAACCTAAAATATTTATACCTATGACTGGCAAAGTCATAGATATATGATTTCTTTAATCTCGCTAACGCTTAATACAGATATTTTCATACAAAATATATATTTTTGTTTTACTTTCGAATATTTGGAGCCAAATAATCAAAGACTGCCGATTCAGTTTTTCAAAATTCGAGTAAACGAAATTTGTAATTATCTGCAACTTTGTATCGTAAAAGCATTTGCACGTAACTAAACCCAATAGACAGCGATAAAGAGAATGATTAACTCAAGTTTGCGAATAATCACGAGCCTAAACATGTCGTGCGGTGTGTCAACAGCGTCGCAGGTTGCAGATGGGCGGCTCGTATTCGCCACGAGTTGCAACTGGCGGCCGTTTGCTTTGGGTGAGTACACAAGTTCAGTTCCAGCTTACTCATTAGTGGCATTGCATTCATCTATTTCTGTAATGTGGACTGTCATGTAGACTTGCGCAAAACAGTTCACTGAACTGAAAAGAGAGATGCAGTTCTTTTGACGCAAATGAACTATATCACTCATCTAGTTCATTTAGTTCAATTACTTCAATTACTTCTGTAGTTCTTTTGACTCACTAGTTCAGTTTAGTTCAATGTATCTTTGATTCAATCGACTCAGTAGTTCTATTGATTCCTTCTACATTCTTCTCAGTTCTATTGCATAATTTTGATGACATTGTATTTTTGTATTAAATAAGTATAACTAATTAAATATTTTATAAATTCTCTTACAAATATTGATTTTCCTTCAAACTTTTCACAGGCTTAGGACTGTCAAGCTTGAGTAAAAATAAATTATTTAGTGGTTAAAATAATAATTAATATAAAAATTGAGCCCTGTACTACTACTATAGCATATTTTCGCTAACAGCTTATGGTTCTTATGTCCTTAGCCTTCGAGTTCTAATTCGGTCAGTCAACCACGCACGAAACTATCTTCCGTCCTTTTCGCTCTCTATCGGTAGCAATTTTGGCATTACAACGTATCTCTCTCATTCTAGCTCGTACGCTTTATGTATTTCCGTTCTTTTTACTCTTTGTCACTCGATTGAACTAAATGACGCAGTGAACTATATGGGACAAGAAAGAGTGAGTGACAAGAACCGGCTTGTATGGTGAACTGGTACAATTGAACTACTCATTCAGGAACTACACAAGTCTGCTATCATGTGTTCCTTTGAACCTTGTTATCTATATCTTCTAATATATAAAAATCTCGTTCCGCGGTGTTTGTTATAAACTCCTCCGAAACGGCTGGACCGATTTTTATGAAATTTTGTGTGCCTATCGGGTAGGTATGAGAATCGGCCAACATCAATTTTTCATACCCTAAATGAAGGATGGCCCACCCCAAATTTTTTTTAAAATGGTATTGTCATAAAATTTTATCTTTATTTTATTATGATTTAGCATTGAAAAATACATACAACTTCAAATTTTCACTCTTCTATCATCAACCCCCATCAATAAAATTTATGTGGCAAAACAACGTTTGCCGGGTCATCTAGTATATATATATAAAAATGAATGTCTATTTCCCTATGTCATCGCATCACGCGTGAACGGCTAAACCGATTTCGTTAATACTTTTTTTGTTATATTTGTTATTGTCAGGAGAAGATTCTTGAAAGAAAAAAAATAAGAAATTTGTGTGGGAAATTAGAAAATTTAAGAATACTAAACCACTATAGGTACTAACTTTTCTAATGTCATGTTCTGTATGTCGAAGAATACCGAACCACTATACTAACTTTTCTAATATCACTTTATGGCGTTTGACAGAACTGTCAGTCATTTGACAGCGTGCGCGAAACCAATTCGAATTCAATATTCTTATTTAGGAAGACAGGACAACGTCTGTCGGGTCAGCTAGTCAACAATACTTTTACAACTTTTAAAGACAAAAAGATTTTCGAAATATTATTATTAGTTCATAAACCTATATGAACACTGACGCTATTGCGTTACTTCTGTTAGCTTGAGAACCTTCTCCTTTTTTGAAATCGGTTAAAAATACGAACCCTTTGAGCGCATGATAAGTTAGCTCGGTTTTAAGAACGACCAAAGATCAATCAAAACGTTCACTAACTATAAAATATTGAACTTGGAGACATTACAATACATTTATGAGAATTTATCAGTTATCTAGTGCCCATACTACAACTTTGCTAACTTTGCTTAACTTTATTATGTACATTTTTACATTATTTAATAAAATAATTAATTTAGAAATAGTAAGTGCATTAATTAAATTGTGGAGCAAACAAAATATGCACCGAATTACCTGAAAATTGGAATTTACTACGAGTAAGTTAAGCTAAGTACAAACCAAGCGGAAGGAATAGACTAAAACAATATTATTCACAGAGCTGGCATTGTACCAATTAAATATCACGGGTACTATTGGGCAACGGGAAAATTTACGCTTAAGCTGCAAGCGACTTTATTGATGGTCTATTCATTCATGGTGTTGGCATTGACAATTTAGAAGCAGTACTGGTCAATGAAATCGATTAAATAGCAATGAATACAGTAGGTCACATATTAACCCTGACTGAATTGAGCTAACGTACGCTTTCAGGCCAATAGCAATAATATTAGAACTGGTACACGAGGGTAGAGTAAGGTTTATTTTAACTTGCTTCGATACTGAAATATGTTTTTAAGTATAATGATCTCAGGTGAAGTTGAGGTGAAGTTGAGGCTCAACATGGATTTAGAAAATAAAAACGGGTTGCACTCCAGGAGTTCCGGCAGAAGTGAAAACTTGAACATTAATGTTGTGTATTTTTGAATATTTTGGAATGGTTAGGGAATAATATCGCACGAATTGGTTTATTTATCAGAATAAAAGTACCTACTATCATTTATGTGGTAAAATACAATATTCATTTTTGCGCTATCGTACACAAACATGACAATTTATATTACATTAAAAATAAACTGCAGTAGCAGGCATACATTTTCACCGCGCGGTAGAAAGAAAGGGGGATATCACTTCCTCTCTTACGCAGCGCCGGCGGTCAACGTGGCCTGATCGAAAATTTGTAAGACGAAGGGAGCTCCGTCTTACAAATTTTCGTGTTAGGCCACGTGTCCCGACGCGAGTTTAACAGTTTTTACCTATCCCAAAAAGTGCACAACAGCGCTAAAGAAGTTTTCACTTCAAAAGTGTATGATACTCTTACTATTCCGTGTTTTTACTACTATGTTGCTCTTATTTACATTTATGATTACCATAATATTGCAATGAATATAAATAATTACAGATTAATTAAAATTTTATCTTCTCATGGAAGTTCATTTGAATGAAAGCTATTAACTTAGGTATAGATACAAAGAGAGTATAACAACGGGATATACTCACCACAGAATCCCAGCATAAACCACATAAGGTAAAATAGGCTATGTTCCTACGGCCTCTGTACAAAAAATGTATGCAATTTTACTTTATCTAAATAAATGAATAAGTACTTTGTACCGCAACAACCTATTTGGCAGTCTGAGAATGAGATCGTGACATTCCAAGCGCCGCCAGTCAGTATCCTACTAACGGCAGCGTGCAGTGTAACAAATCATAATCATGTAGGAGACACATCGTACGTGATTCTTATCTGTTAAAAAGGTGATTCTGAAGCATGATCGCAGTGTGTTAAAGTCCCGCGTTTGTTTTCATTCCTGCAGAGTTGACAGGCTTGGAAGGAAACCTGGCTCGTGGGGCTACCCGACGTTAGCAGGTGATAAATCGCATACGGCCATCATTTTTTACTAACGAGACAAGGTGTCGACTCTTACTTGCAAACATATTCAAGGAACGATTGTTAACGCCATGTCTCGCACTTTTTCTGCCGTCCTTTATGAAGTCTTGTTAGATAACACATTTACATATGTTTGGACTTCGTTGACTTGGTAATATGTTATGTTAACATAGATCATTATATGAATATAAAAAAAATATGTATCTTTTGCATTAGCTTTAAGTAAAAGGTTTCGGTAACGCATCATCGATTTTTAGTCGCAAAAATTAAAGCACATTTTATGGAGACGGAGCTGTTTGAAATAACCTAATCATACGTCGTATTCATCGAATAGGATTTATTATGTTAATCAAATTGAAGACAAATGCCCATAGCATATAAAGTAGATTAACACACTCAAATTTTCCAAATGCACTGTATATATGAGTTTTTTTTTATAACAGAGGGAGGCAAGCGAGCATGTGGGTCACCTGATGGAAAGCAATCACCACCGCCCATAGAAATCAGAAACACCAAGGGGTCGCCGATCCGTTGCCAGCCTTTTAAGGGAAATATTGACTCTGTTCTTGAAGGCCCCCATGTCGTACTTATTTGGGAATACCGCTGAGGGAAGTTGATTCCACATCTTTACAGTACGTGGTAGAAAATGCCTTAAAAAGCGTACTGTAGTAGATCGCCAAATATCAAGGTAATGTGGATGGAATTTTAATTTTTGGCGAGTTGTACGATAGTGGAACTCAGCGGCAGGTATCAAATCAAATAGCTCATCCGAGCACTCCCCGTGGTATAATTTATATAGAACGCAAAGAGATGCAACATCTCTGTGTGTAGAGAGAGACTCCAGCCGATCAGAAATCATTGGGTCACCGACAATTCGAACAGCTCTTCGTTGTATGCGGTCAAATGGGGCGAGTAAGTACTGGGGCGCACCAGCCCAGAGATGTGAACAGTATTCCATATGAGGCCTAACTTGGGCTTTATACAGTTGAAGGCGATGCTGTGGTGTAAAATACCTTCTGGCTTTACAGATGATGCCAATTTTCCTAGAAGCCAATTTGGCCTTGCACTCCAAGTGACCACGGAACTGTACATCTCTGGATATGTCAACACCCAAGATACCAATGCTGGAGCTAATAGTAAGGGGAGTACCTTCCAATCTAGGAGCTACGACAAATGGGGACTTTTTTGCAGTAAACGCACATACTTGTGTCTTTGATGGATTCAGCTGGACTAAGTTCAGTCTACACCAATCAGAGACGTGTCTAAGAGACGTCTCAATCTCAGACACAAGTTTTTCCCGGTACTCATCGACGCAATCCCGAGAAACATTACATAGACCACTGTATCTTGCGTCCACGGTACTGTCATCTGCATAGCAATGGATGCTGCATACATGCAGCAAGTCATTGATATGCAGAAGAAACAATGTAGGAGACAATACGCAGCCTTGTGGCACGCCAGCGTTCAGGGGTGATGGATCCGAGCGTGCACCGTCAATCACAACTTTAATGATCCGCCCAGTGAGAAAGCTGGCAATCCATGTGCAGAGTCTCTCGGGTAACCCAAAAGAGGGAAGCTTGGATAGTAGCGCTTTATGCCACACCCGATCAAAGGCTTTTGCTATGTCCAGACTAACAGCCAAAGCCTCGCCCTTGCTTTCCACTGACTCTGCCCAACAATGAGTCAAATATACCAGAAGATCGCCAGCCGAACGACCATGGCGAAAGCCATATTGGCGATCATTAATCAGCTGGTGATCCTCTAGGTATGTTATCAGCTGTTGGTTGATAATATTTTCCATTATCTTGGAAAACAAGGAAGTTATAGCAATGGGCCTGTAGTTGGACGGATCTGAGCAAACACCTTTCTTAGGGATCGGGTGAACCAAAGCCTCCTTCCACGAGCTGGGGACCACGCCAAGCGAGTACGAGTACCGAAAAAGGCGGACTAGAATTGGGGCTAACTCCGCGGCACATATTTTCAAAACAACGGACGGAATGCCATCCGGCCCACTCGACTTATGGATGTCCAGGGAGCAAAGCGCTCTACGCACGGCTCTTTGCGTGAACTTAACTTCTGGCATAGAGCTCTCACACCGAGGGATGGTAGGTGGTGTGGCTCCCTGGTCATCGAGAGTCGAGTTAGATGCAAAAAGAAACCCTAGGAGATCGGCTTTTTCTTTTGCAGTATGGGCCAGCGAGTCATCCGTCCGTTGCAGTGGTGGAAACGACGACTTACAGAAGTTACCCTGAACGGCTTTGGCGAGCGACCAGAACGCACGAGACCCAGATGGCAAGCGCACTAGTCTCTCGCCAATTTCGCTTATAAATCTGGACTTTGCCTTCGCGATACAACCCTTCAACGATCTGGAATCAGCGTTGTATTTTTTTTTTGAGTACGCCGGTATTTGGATCTCTAGTGGCCCGAGCATTGGACCAGGCACGGTAGGAATCTTGCTTCTGACGCGACACGGCTCTGCAAGACCCACCGAAATATGGTCGAGATTTGCCGCCAATGGGCACCGCAGAATTAGGAACAAATAGTTCCATAACCTGCAGAACCACATCAGCGACAGCATTTGCACAGGCACTGGGATCATCCAGCGAGAAGCAAACTGGCCCCCAGGGGTAGGAAGCCAGGAAGTCACGCAGCCCATCCCAATCTGCTGACCTGAAATGCCACACACGACGGATACCTGCTGTACGCGGTCGCTTTTGGTGAATGAGTGGCACCACACATTCTATCAGGCAATGATCTGAGGATCCAAGAGGGGCGCCAACAGACACGCGATAGTTGTCCGGGTGGGAGGTCAGCAGAAGATCCAAAAGGGATGGCACATGGTTCTCCACATCCGGTACCCGTGTAGGTGAAGAGACCACCTGCGTTAGACCATATGCCAAGGCAAAGTCATGAAAAGATCTTCCAGCATGGTCAGTTGAGCGTGACCCAAGCCATTCGATGTGGTGGGCATTAAAGTCACCCATAACCACAATCTCGGCAGAAGGCATTTGCTGGAGTAGACTGTCAGTCGTCGTTTGGATGTGCTCAACAAGGCACTCCGTTTCGGCGTTACCGCTGTGGGACCTGTAGAGGCACGCGTAGATACGAATGCGGTCGTCGAAGTCTGCGCGCAGCCACATATTTGACAGGCCCCGCTCTTCAAGACTGCCAAGACGTCGACAACAGATATCCTCCCTAACGTACGCGCACACGCCGGCTCGTGGCACAAAATTGTGTTCCAGTTTGTACCCTGGGTAGCGCAGATACGAGATGTCAGATGGTGGGGATATCTGTGTCTCAGTCAAAAAAAGCAAGGCTGGCTTAGCCGTCTCAAGATGCTGGTGGACGGCATTCAGGTTGGAATGAAGTCCCCTTATGTTACATAGCTCGATATAGGGTTCAGGGGAACGTGTCACCGTCCTTTTCCTACGCCTGCTCCTGGCAGAGATACAGAGTGGCATAGTGCCCGCCCCAGAATACGTCGGGCGGCCTGAGTAGTGAAACTCAGGGAGGGATTCTCCTTCACCAACGGTGACGGTACCCTCCTGGGGTATTCTTCTTCCTAATGCCACTGCCATATCCAGAGTTGAGGTTTTTGGATTGGGCTCCGGGTCTCAACACTCACCGCACGAAACGCCATAGCGGGCTACTACTTCACGCCGGTTTTCTGTGTGAAAGTGGTACTGCCCCGGACGAGCCGGCCCAATTACGAGCTGCAGTCACTCAATGTCCATAAGTTGATTGCGACCCTGTCCTGGACATTAAATGATTCCAACTTAGCTCTACCACTTCAGAAAAAGCTACTCGATTAGCACCACCCAGAGGTCACGTGCAGGGAAACTAGGGTAAAGCCTGCGGACGTGAGTAGCATCAACCCCCAAAAAAGCTTAATTGAAACTCACATAAATAACATGACTTCAAGCTGTTCAGCTGTAGATATGAACTAGTTAATAAAAACACAGTTTCCTCCGCTAATTGCATTGAAAATAGGAATGAGTTAATTAACTTTCATCGTGACATCTATTTCAGATTGTTCCTTTTTAGGGTTCAGTAGTCAAGGAATCAAACCCATAATCCGAAGGTCCATTTATATAGTTACAGTAATTTCATCCGGAAATTTCATGGTCTCATAGGACTATAGTACATAATGTTTGATCACTTATTATATGTGTTATATGAATGCAATAATATTTTGGAGAAAATAAAATATTAAAATACAACATGAAAAGTCAGAAGGATAACAAATTTTCCCGTCAAATGGTATGGCATTAAAAAGAGAAAAAGAATCATTGGTTGCCGTGTTGATCGAAGTTTGAAATGGGTATCTCCAAACTCGTTATTATCGAAAGCTTTTTAGTAAAATAACCATTTAATTAATAAAATTAAAATAACGCATTTTTAGAAAATATAGACAATTCTACACATTTCCAAATTTCAAGAATTGGACTTTTACACACACGTAATACGTCTTATTAAATCGGTTGGGTTACACAACAACAATAACAAGTTAAAGTTATATTTAAAAACACCTATTCGGAAAAAATGCAAAAACCATTTAGAAGTGCTTATTTTGCATTTAAAACTAAGACTTCTATTTATAAAACATGAAACGCAGTTAATTACGTAGCTTAAAAAATAATGATGTTTCGCAAACAAGTTGTCGAATGTAACTTTTTTTTGCTAAATTTGATGGTTCAGAGGATTGTCGGAATGTTTTCGTCCGATTTTGGGTATAGAGATTTTTCAACGCGGTTCAGTAGGCGCCGCCGTGTCGTACAACTGCACCGATGACAATAAATATCGGACGCGGCGAGCCGTGAAATCGAATAGGCTCCGTCTGTGAGCGCTTTACAATCAGCAGCCGCCTGTCGCACGCCTACTCCACCGCTCACCGCCCGCGCCCGCCCTAACTTACTGACGTTTCCATGCATAACTACTTTCCCATTTTACACAATTACATTCATCTCATTAGAATAAATTAAACGTTAAATAATTAACTATTTTAATTTTAAACGTACAATTTCTGAATTAATTTAGTATCATTTACATTTAAATTGTTTAACCCACTTAAGGCTATCGTTTGTTTAAACGATCATGACAACAAAAAAATATTACGGCGACCCGGGGGTACTTGAGATTTTGTTTATAAGTTATAAGCACATGTCACACGTCTATGCATTCATTCCAGGAAGTTGACCCAGTTAGAAGTGCAGTGTCTTGATTTTATACGCGTTATTGTTTTTGGATTTTAGTCATGAATATTTCAAGGTATGTAAAATGTTTCATTATTAATTTTTTTTTATTTAGTTGCTCCTAAAACATAAAGAATGTACCCTTAGTGACGTAAAATAAACATTTACAGAATGTTATAGTCATCAAAAGATATGTTTATTTCAAAATCTTTAGATGGATCGTTATAACGAACAATAGGGACATAAGGTACTATAAGAACATTTTTGTATGTTTCAGGTCGAAGTATCGAAATCTCACATTGAATGATATTATTGAAGAATTGGATCACATTGACGAAGCAGATCCGATTCTCGATGGTATAACAATTTTTCCTCCGGAGAGTTGTAATGCAGACTTGACAGATGAAGATTCGGGAGATGAAAATTTTGTGTCTTTGCAAAATTTAATTTACTTAGAGCTACAGCTGAACTATATTTCAACAACAGTGTATCCGACGAAAGTGAAGATGACGAAACGCCACTAGCTCTTCTTCAAAGCGAATATGCCTGGAAACAACAGAAACTGGTCCAAAAAGTTCATCACCCGAGCCAAGTACCTCTTCAACAATGCCTGTGTTACCAGCGTCTTCAGGGACTCCGCTTCATGTGTCCAAGAATAAAAAATATAATTGGAATAAACGAGATATTCGTCCTATACATGCGGAATGGCAGAACAAAGTGGGCCCACCACTAAAGGAAAAACCCTTCAATTTATTTTTCAATGATAATTTGATACATCTTCTAGTTGAATATACAAACTTGTACGCTTCACAGAAGAACAAAATTGGGAACGTAACAATTGCCGAAATAAAGTGTTTCCTAGGAATATTATTATTGAGTGGCTATATTGTGGTACCCAGGAGATCTATGTACTGGGAGAATGCTACAGATTGTGGACTTTCGCTTTTGAATAACGCCATGAGCAGGGACAGATTTGCGTTTGTGATGTTGTGATCTTCACTGTTGTGATAATTCAAAACTACCCTCAAATGACAAGTTTGCTAAATTGCGGCCCGTTTTCGACATGCTAAATTCTCATTTTTTGAAGTATTTAGAACTACTGGCCTGCTGGAAACCTACAAGAAGGATGATTACACGGACATCACAAGGTCTTCATGAAAATTCAAGATATGATAATATTGGCCACATCGTTATGTATAGACCAAATCAACTGCGATGCGCGATTTGTCACAAAAATGCAAGTTTTTACTGTAAAAAATGTAATATTTCGCTGCATCCAAAACATTGTTTCAATACATACCACACACCACAATAAAATTATATTATTATAGAAGTTATAATCTAAGTAATTAAATATTTTTCATTTATTTTATTGTTTTATTCAGCAATTTTAGCCTTACATTTGCAAAATATCTATCACACTCCATAGTAGCGCATTTTACTAGCGTTTGTTATAACGATCATCATTTTCCGGCATTTCCACCTGTCAAAGATTTTTTTTCGTATTTTTTTCAGACTTTCTGAGACATACTTAGCATAATATGTGAATTTGGTTGACATCGAAGAAAAAAAACATTTTAGGGTTATCTGGGTTAACGAGTAAAATAACTAAGATAGAACTCAAGTTCCACTGAACTCATTCATCAAATATTTCGATTTGTACATCGTGGGAATGAATAATTAAGAGCTGTGGAGTATCTGCTCAATGTACAATTTGTACTGTAAGAACGTATTTCAATAATATATTTTAAACATCGCACACAGAGTGCTGGAGTAATTTGCGGTTGTGACGCTCCCCAGCCGCCCGTGTCCCTCGACGCGTGTTCGATTAGAGTACAAGTAATTCCGGAAAGGAAATTGAAATCTTAAAGCAATGCCCCACGGACTTTATGTTCCAACCAGTGTTCTGGATGAAGAACAAAATGAAAAACAAACTCCGACTGCCACCCACTCTTTACGGGAGGTAAAAACAAGATACAATGTAAACATTTCATTTGTATTGTGTTCACTAGCAACTGGTTCTAATATAAGTCTAAATTAAATGAATGAAAAAGTTCTGTGAATCGGCATACTGTTGCTACTGACAGAAATACGTATTCGCCATGTTGCTACGGATCATGTTCGAGGTTTTATCTAGGTAAGATTAAATTAGGTAAGCCTAAATTTAAAAAAAGTACATACATGCAAGGAGAAAGATATCTTCGGCATTGGCATCAACCCATAATCATCCCAATGACAGGATACGGGTCTCCTCTCAATTGAAGGGGTTCAGAGCATACTCCACCACGCTGCTCAACTGCGGATTGGCGGAGGCCAGTGTTTTTGACTTAACGACTGACGTCTAATGACAACAACCGAGACCTGCGACTTAGCGTGTCCTCGGAAGCACGGAGAAGCTCGAGATAAATAAATCCATCCATAGACAGGCTACGGTCGACGTTGCTTAACTTGCGTGATCGATTAGACTGACACACGCAACGACGCCATCGAGCTCCTCATTCTCATTCATATTTATATACTTAATCTTTCCTAATTTCTTCAAAGAAATTACGACAAATGCTGTGTAGCATTATAATATAATGTATATTATGTTCATGCTAGACATGTATGACATATGTCATTATATAATTTACCAACCACATATATACGCCCGCTGGTAGTACTGCTCCCGTCGCTAATTGCAATGATAATCCGATGCTGATGCAAAATTAGTCTTGAATTCGACAATTTAGTCACCAAAATTACATGAAACAAACCAATGTCGGCGCTAGGAAATCGGAATGTTTCAAATTCTGATGAAATTTATTTATGCCTAGACTTGCTGGTGTATGTGGGTTTTGAGGTTAGGTGTATCATAAAATATTTGGTCGTGTTTTATTTAATTTTTTTTTATCACTAACGAAGAAATTCTTTTTTTTTTTTTTTTTATATGAGAGGGGGCAAACGAACATGTGGGTCACCTGATGGAAAGCAATCACCACCGCCCATGGAGATCAGCAACACCAAAGGATCGCCGATCCGTTGCCAGCCTTTTAAGGGAATTAAATACTCTATTCTTGAAGGCTCCCATGTCGTAATTGTTCGGAAATACCGCTGAGGGAAGTTGATTCCACAATTTAACCGTTCGTGGTATAAAATGCCTTAGGAAACGTACTGTAGTAGATCGCCAATTATCAAGATGATATGGGTGGAATTTTAATTTTAATTTATTAAAATTAAAATTCCACCCTTAATTTATTAAAATTAAAATTCCACCCTTATCTTATAATTCGACGGAGAACCAAAGTTGTCGATATAGCCTTCAGAGTTTGCAAGTTGAAGTGGCAATTGACCGGTCACATCTGCCGAGTAGGTGATGGCAGATGGGAGAGGAAGGTTTTAGAGTGGAAGCCGCGCGATGGACGACGAAGTGTTGGGCGCCCTCCTTCTAGAAGGTCCGTAAAGAAAGCGGCTGGATGCCGAGGATGGAGGATCGTATTTGGTGGAAAGCACAGGCTAATAATGATGATACCACTAGGGTGGAAAACTAGCATATGACCGCCTGATGGCAAGCAGTCATTGCAGCCTATGGACGCTTGCGACATCAGAGGTATCACTCACGTGTGGCCGACCCTGTAAAACCCCTTTACGCCTTTCTTGAAGAACCCCATACTTCGCGTATTTCTAACCTACTTAATTTTTTTTTTTATATGCCAAATTGAAGTCAAAATAAGCTTTCGGCCAGCCTGTCAATCTTCAAGGGTCATCGTTTACCTAGTAGCTGCGGCTTTCTGTGATATGGAGGACTGGGGTCCGGGTGATATATCCAACCTCTTGCCAGAGCCTTGTTTACTAATTAACAAGCGCGGGCAAGGTGAGGTTGTCATCGACCCATGTTCTCTAGGTCTCCCCTCAGTCGAAGTGGTTGAGTAGCAGTTGAGTAGCGTGGTGGAGTATGCTTAGAGCGTACTCAACTGCGGGTTAGTGAGACCCATGTTTTTAAGCCGCCCAAAGGTTACTGTACTGGCTTAGCGATTGTCATTATCGACAACATACGTTCGACGGCTTCACGTGTCCTTCGAAGCACGGAGGAGCTCGAGATAAATAAATCCATCCATGGACAGGATACGGACGACGTTGCTTAACTTGGGTGTTCGATTAGACTGTCTGTCTAATCGAACACCCAACCCACTCTACTGGTGAGATTGGTTTTGGATTAAATATGGTGAGGCATTTACATCCCGCAGTACATTGTTATGTGAAATACACATAATTTAACGACAATAAACGACACATAATAATAATATTAAATAAGTATAATAAAATACAGTAAATACAACTTAAATTAAATTTTAAATTAGATAAAATTAATTAAATACATCTAAATTAAAACTAATTACACATCATATGTAAAATAAAAGCAAAACTAATCTAATAAACCGCTGCCTGTAGGCAAAGTTCCCAATCTGCTGGCCCAGTTGCCTGTTGGATCGCAACATTAATTACTTGGGTAAAGTAAATATATTGTATGTTAAATATAATATTAATATGCATTATACGGAACATATTTGATCTGTGATAAAATAAGTGAACATTCACTGATTAAATACTAATTATCACCATTTCTAATTCCAACGTCCGCATAGTGGCGCGGGTCGGCGCTCAGCGCTCTTTCAGCGGTGATATTTTAACGTTGCATTCACAAATAGCGGTGGAGTAATCGGGTGTGGAGTAATGAACACAAGCCCGGGGCCCAGAGGTTTAATTTTCCTCTTCCGCACGGCTGTCCCGGCCGGCCTGCGCTCATTAATGGAGCGACAATACCTCGCGCGCCTCATCATTTGCAACAAAGTGGCGGCGCGGCGCGGCGACGCGACAACGCGCGACGCGGGGATACGTCTGCGTCGCGATGCACCACCCGAGATATTGAACACTAAACAAAAGATATCGTGTTATTGTTGTGTGCAGGTCGTAAAATATATTCCCTTTTGCACTCTCCTTACGCCATCCTTTTGCTTACTAATTCATTTTCATGTTAATTTTACCACTAAGGGAAGATTCCTACCGTACGACGATAAATGGTCATCATAAGCTATGGACGCTTAGAGCACCAGTTTTATTAGTCCTGTTGCAGATAAAAAAATCCCTGCTGTAATCTCCTGGGAAAATCGCGACATATTCATTACATAGCTTGATTCGCAAAGCAGAAAAATGATATTTTCGTTTTATAAATGTTAACACGCCATATGGCTCACCAATGGGCCTATTCGATTGGGGCCACGCCATAATATTATCCGTGCATATTGCCTGCAGCCTAGAAACCGGTGCTTCAGGATGAGTTAGAAGAGAATGAGCATACCGTCGCGAATGTTATTAACATCGCGAACGGTTAGTTTTTACCACCACATGTGAGCGTACTAAGCGATAGCTTAAATTAGCAAATTTACTGTTCTTTCCATCGGTAAGAGAAAGATTAAATAAAAGGTGGTTAGAAATCGATCACCCCATTGCGCAATTTTTAACTGGGCATGTCCATTTTAAGGCTAAACATTATTCGTTTACTAAGTGCAGTCGCCCTTATGCGAATGTTCTACTGCAAATAATGAATTTGATCAAATAGCACACCATGTTCTCTCATTTTGCACTTTTTTCTACGGGTCGGGGGCCCACCACACATTCCCACCACTGTATCTCAAGTGTTAAGCCAGGATTAAAAGCGGCCACAACGAAAAAAGTGACGGCGATTTGACGAAAAGACGACCTCGGTAACAGAAGATCCACTTCCGACACAATTGGAATAAAAATTAATAAAATATCAACCTTCGTTACGCGCTAATACGGTCCAAAATAATTCTGGAGCTGTAATCGTACCCAAGTCTTTCAGCGGCAGGGACAATCGAAAGTAACCCCTATATCAAACGCGTTACGAACGACCGCCGCTGTTTTTACAAAATGGTTTATCACGGTCTTGACGAAACCCGGCTGCGTGTCGATCATAGGGTTGAACCACGTTGAACATGAAGCGCTCGCGGTCGAGCCGCGTAGATAGATATAAATACATACGCTTGTTTATTAATGATCAATAAAATACATATACTTAAACTACCAAAAATTGTAGTAGGTTTACGTATGTGTACGTTTATTACTCTGCTGTACTTACTTATGTTACTATAGCATACTCTGTGATTTAAGTACATAGGTAGGTACTTAGTAACAATAATGTTACGTAATGTCACAATACACTGAGGTAATGTTGTCACTGATAGAATATATAATTTTAGTGTAAGTTTTAACAGGAATCATGACTGTACGTACTTACAGGTCTTGGTCGCGTCGCATACCGCGTGCGTAAGAGAGCGCGCGTGACACTCGACTAATTATTGCTCTCGGGAGCGTAGGGCGCGTAGGTAAATAACTCGGCCGAAGGCGGAGTGACACAGGCCTGCCTCGGCAGTGGAATGGTTAGCAATGGCCACTTTGACTCCGTGGTTGCGATCAATTGCAATGCAATCGAAAATGCAAAATTTATACTGTTATCACAATGTGAAAGTTACACTATTAAAACAATTCGGGCTTTATTGTTACTCACGACGCGAGGCTGGCAGCGTACTGAAAATTGGGCGTTCAACTTTGCGGTCCACAGTACATAGCACGGGTCCGGACCCGGACCCAATATCGGGTACAATAATGTCTAGTTTCTGAATTGGAGTGTAACGTTAGTCTCATGAATGAATCATCGCGATCGTGTCCCCAGACCCCGCCGGTCGTATTCGATTAGCACGAATAATTCCGAAAGGGAAATTGAAAAGCTAAAGCGATGCCCTGAGGACTTGCTCTTTCTGTTATTTGCGGCAGCTGCGGCGGCCGGTGCGGCCAGAATACACAACTAGATTCAATGTACCCACAGCGTTAACATTTGAGATTTGTTGTAGCTGCCTCGTTTTGATTGGCAGGCTCTGGGTGATGGTTTTGATATATTTTTAACTTTTTATGTGTTGGACGAGTATACCTAAAGAATAATGATTGCTAAGTCGACATTTATTTTTCATATAGAAAGCATAAACTATAATGTTTCTTTATAACAACAAATCCTGGAATCTAACAGACTTATACTTGTTTAATGAATGTTTAGTTTAAAATTTTATCACTTTCATTTCTACTTCGAATCAAATATTTTCATATCAAGTATAACAGTGATTAAACATTGTTTAAATAAACATTCATTAATTATGGAACTTTAGCAATAGTGCTTTAAAATAGTAATATAAAATTGTAATGTTTATTTAACAGGAGGTTAAAATCTCAAATGTATTGGCTCAAGTGAACAAAACTTTAATTAAAGGCATTGGCAGATTATTTGCTTTGTCTTCGATACTAGTCGAAAACAGTAAGCAGCCGTGGACGGGTCCGTTCGGTAATCCAGCGTTAATTAGCAGTTGGTCGAACTTCCTGCCTGTGCGGCGTACCGCTACAGAGGGCCTTAAACATGCTCGCCGAACTTAACAAACAGTGAACGTGCCTATTTAATAATAATGTTTACAGTCTAGACTAAAATAACAAATGTGCCTGTTTGGTTGATATTTTTAAACTTAATAAATTATAATGTAAATACTAATGTATTTATGTAGCGGGGTATGGGAAAATGAAGAGTAAATTAATATATTAGTATTAATTTACTCTTCATTTTATATGTAGGTATGGGAAAATGAAGAGTAAATTTATATATTAATATTAATTTACTCTTCATTTTCCCATACCCCGCTGCCTCACTCCATTCTTATACTAACTACATATAACACCATCTTATTTGGCATCTTTTTCATCTTTGTGATTGGTATGTATGGGTCTGAAAGTTGTTTATAATTTTAACGTCGTGAATTCTTGAAAGATTTTTACCAATAATGAAGTCAATATAGAGATTGACTTCATTATTGGTAAAAATCTAGAGATTGACTTCATTATTTATAAAAATCTTTCAAGAATCCAAAGCATAGATAGAGATGCAAGGTTAGACCTTGCATCTCTATCTATGCTTTGGAGTCCGTAACAGCCAAGTCCATTTTCTAATCATGCGTTTTTAAAAAAATGTATTGAAAAGTTTGAATAATGTTATTATAGAGCATTTGTACTGTTCCACGTAATTACATTTATTTTTATTTTTATCGACGTTATATTTGACCGGTTTCGCCGCAAAAGCATTATCAAGGTAAACAGATAGTGTCCGTGTTTCTGTGTGTGAAAAGTTTGAAATTGTGTTCTGTACAGAAATCTATTATAAGCTGACCTCATCTTGCGTTAAATCTCTATCTTGTCTAGGAATATATATTTTTATTTAATTATAAGTAAACCACTCAATTTCGATAATATTATAATATACATGATTATTCAATTTTTCAATACTTTTAAAACATTTTCGCTTTGACTTTAATCTAAGATTAAAAATGCCATCATCAAGCTCGCGGGTAAGATTTATTATTACTGCAAAAGCTTGTTATTAGCAAGGGATCAGAATCATAATGAGACTGAGGCACGGCTCTTGCCTATGAATGCGCATACCAATGCATCTACGGATAAGGCAATCTAGAGGTAAAGAATGTTCAAACTGCCGGTAACATAAGTATAAGTCACAAATTGGTCGTTTTATTGCGGTTTTTGTTCTTTCTTGTAGAATTTAAAAATAATAATGCTTTTTATTATGAGAATTTTGGTTACATTTTACACAGCGAACCCCATTGCAATTCTCATGATATGGTACCAATATAATTTACAACTATTTATATGCGAAAAGCTGACTGTCAAACACTATTATTTACACTGTTTCTAGGTAATTAAAGACTGGTTCTTTGAATACACAGTGCCTTAGTCCCAAAGCCAAACTCCAGCGCAGCGCTTGTCGCAGTGATCCGTCTCCACATTTGGATTTTAATTACGGTTTTTATCAGACGAGGTCATGGATACATACATTTGGTTTTCATCTACGCTTTTATCAGGCGAGGTTATGGATACGTACATTTGGTTTTTATCTACGTTTTATCAGGCGAGGTCATGAATATGTACATTTGGTTTTCATCTACGCTTTTTATCAGGCGAGGTCATGGATACATACATTTGGTTTTCATCTACGCTTTTATCAGGCGAGGTCATGGATAGGTACATTTGGTTTTCATCTACGCTTTTATCAGGCGAGGTCATGGATACGTACATTTGGTTTTCATCTACGCTTTTATCAGGTGAGGTCATGGATACGTACATTTGGTTTTCATCTACGCTTTTATCAGGCGAGGTCATGGATACGTACATTTGGTTTTCATCTACGCTTTTATCAGGCGAGGTCATGGATACGTACATTTGGTTTTCATCTACGCTTTTATCAGGTGAGGTCATGGATACGTACATTTGGTTTTCATCTACGCTTTTATCAGGTGAGGTTATGGATACGTACATTTGGTTTTCATCTACGCTTTTATCAGGTGAGGTCATGGATACGTACATTTGGTTTTCATCTACGCTTTTATCAGGTGAGGTTATGGATACGTATATTAGGTTTTTATCTACGCTTTTATCAGGTGAGGTCATGGATGCGTACATTTGGTTTTCATCTACGCTTTTATCAGGTGAGGTCATGGATACGATTGAAAAAAAAATACTATGCAAAGCTCGTACTATGTATAATAAAACACAAATTGTTTACAAATCTTATTTATACTTAAATTTTTTTTGGACAATTTTATATTGATTTTAACTTATTTTACAGATTAACTTCAGAGGGCTTCAAACCATATTAATAATTGTAGAAACGTAAGTGAAAGTGTAGGTACGTAAGTTAGTAAGTGTACCTACATATTAACTACAGATAATTTTCAAAAAAATCGAAACGGTATCGTTGCAAAAAGAAAGAAAATTAGTTTCATGTATGTTCGTCGAACAAGTTCATCTCCCACCTTGTGTGTCTCAGTGTAATGTAACGGGGTAACGTGTGCGGCATACGACCCGGCTTTTATCACGTTGTTACTGTCTGGGACTGTAGTGTACCGCGAATTCATAATTACCGACAAATTATGCTGATTGCGTTTTGTTATAGCTGTGAATTT
This sequence comes from Hypsopygia costalis, assembly GCA_937001555.2. Classification (NCBI taxonomy): domain Eukaryota; kingdom Metazoa; phylum Arthropoda; class Insecta; order Lepidoptera; family Pyralidae; genus Hypsopygia; species Hypsopygia costalis. The sequence goes on from OW443329.2 coordinate 20,450,077, forward strand.
TCGGCTTAAATAAATGCAATCGCTACCGTTAAATCGCTTGCATTTATTTTATGTCCTTTGTTAATATGAAATTTAGAGATTGTGACATTATGATAACTTTTTATTGTATATTTTTATAATTTTTGAGCCATACCAACTTCACCTGCACGTGGTCCACCGTGCTGGCTGTCAAAGGAAGTAAAAGAAAGGTAGGGCACAGCGTATTCATAAGCTGCCTGACTGGGGAAGAAATTACAATTCCCTTGAATGTTGTTGAGTAACTGCGCATGAGTAACGTTACCGGCAAGAAAAGAGTTGCTACGATATTTCATGTTGCGAGTGTTAATATGGTTATGGTAACCGCTTTATATTTATCTTGCCTTGCAACCGTCAATTCGAATATTAGCCATCGATTCTGTTCGATCGCGATCAACTTTTTGGGCAGCTATACTCTTTCTTTCCTATACTTATATTGTGGCACGGTAATACTATTACATAATCTGTAGTCGAGGTATTGCTCGCACAAGCATTTTGCTTTACATGTCAGAATGATAATTGATAAGGAATGAAATTCTTAGTTTATGTAGACTGTTACATTTAAGAGTAGACAATTGTGCTGAATGGCCCAGATCAATCACAGTACTTATTAATTCCATGGCCCAGACAGTGTGCAGTAGATATAGACATTTAAATCGATCTAGAGATAGATAGATTTAAGAGACAAATGCCTATTTATAGAACTGTGCAGTAGATGTAGGCATTTAAATCGATCTAGAGATAGATAGATTTAAGAGACAAATGCCTATTTATAGAACTGTGCAGTAGATATAGACATTTAACTCGACTTAAGAGCCCTATTACATTTGCACGCTGACGAGCTCTCGCGCAGTACTAAACCCGCGAAGGCCGCCGGTACATCGTTTTTTGTAGTAATTTTGAAGTTATATTTATCGATTTTATTGAAATAAAATAATAAATTCATGCTACAAAGTTTATTCATCATGAAGTAACAATTATTCTCGTAGAAATTTTGCGCAATAATATTATCGTTTATTCGAGAAATTAACTGTTTACTTAAAGCGATTTTCGAAGTTTTTTTGGTCAAAAGAACGTTTTTTTTCTATATTAAATCAATGATATTTCAAAATTCCGAGGCCGCTATGTATGTATATACGACTATATAACAAATAACATTCTATTTTTTTTATTTCATTTGTTTGGAACAGTAGTACAATCCAGGAGCTCAAAATAGTGAATGCGCGCATTTTATGAAAATCTTTCTCTGCAATTTTGGGTTTATTTAAAAAGTTAAGCAATATTTACAAAAAGCGAGGCCGCTACGTACTATGCCAATAGCTATTCTGTACTATTCAATAAGTCTACATTGTTAATGTATTTTTGTTTCCGAGATCAAGAACGCCAAAATTGGTCATTTTACGCAAAAATCACAGTCAAAATGTAATATGGCTCTTAAAGATAAATAGATTTCAGAGAGAAATGCCTATTTATAGAACTCCACATTAGATGTCTATATCTACTGAACTCTGTCTGGATCTAATCATTGATTACTTTACTCAAGATTTCAACTTATACAGGGCACACAAGTTATTCGACCGACTCCATGACGAGTCTGGGTCCGTGGTTATGTTATACGTTCCATGTCATTATTTTATCATTTACTTCCCTAATATGGGGTGATGATAATTCTATAATATGCAAGTATTATAAATCCACGGTTTCATGTGTCATAAAGTGTCATTAATGTCGTTATATTTGGAACTATTTAGAACAGAAAAGTACTCATTTCAGAGGAACTCGATGGCGTCGTTGCGCGTGCCAGTCTAATCGATCACGCAATTTAAGCAACGGCGACCGTAGCCTCTATATGGATGGGCTTATTTATCTCGAGCTCCTCCGTGCTTCGGAGGGCATGTTAAGCCGTTGATCTCTGTTGTTGTCTATGGACGACAGTCGTTAAGCCTAGTCAGTAACCTTTGGGCTGCTTGAAAATACTGACCTTCGCCAAACTGCAATTGAGCAGCGCGGTGGAATATGCTCTAAACCCCTTCGATTGAGGGAAGACCCGTATCCCAAGTGAGATGATTATGAGTTGATGCTGTTACATCATGTTTCATAACTTAATTTCTAATGTATTAGTGAAGACATTTAGTAATTTGGTTTGGTTTGTTAGCAAACAAAGTTAGTTGGAATGAACTTTGAAATAATTAACAAGCAATCTCAAGAGTATATTACACGAGGCTATCTAGCTCACCGTCGCTAATCCGACCCTAATTAGTGGCCAGAACTCTATTGGAGTTGAAACGGCAGAGCCGATGTAATTACCCCGATAAAGTATTTACACGACAAATTGGTTGTAGGAATTAGCGGAAAATATACCATTATACAGTCATAGTACCTGAGTTCGGCGTTTTTAGGATATTTTTCCCAGACTGAACTAGACTTCTACATTGTTCATTTCTTATTTTTTGGCGCAGTTTAATGTCGTTTCATACTTCTGCCACCTAGAATTGCAGCACCCAAAAGGAAGCCTTTTGTATCGTCTGGATCTCCCCTCCGTCGAAGGCGGTGTAGAGTACTCTACTCAATTGCACATTGGTGGAGGCCAGTTGTTTTCAAGCCACCCAAAGTCTACTGTCAATAATCAGGAGTGATGGCTTAACGTGCCCTCCGAGGCTTGGAGTCGAAGAGAAGCTCTGAAGCACGCAGTATATACTCATCGCTTACATTGATCACATTTTGATTAGGCTGTCGACACACTTCAAAATTTCCACGCGACCGAAGTCGCGGGCATCATCTAGCAAGACATAAAAGAGTCAAGTGAAGCTCAAGTGTCATGCACAACGGATTATCTATTATAATAAAAAATATATATTGCAAATTATATTGCATAGTTATACGTGTTTGTGCATGAAGTTCCGAATAACTACTAAATATTATATCCTCAGCGAAAAACCTTTAAACTACTTGGATAGAACCATTCATATCAAGAGACAAACTCTCCGTCGTCGTTACTCGACACAATGTAATCCAAAGTAAAGTCATAACGAACATGAAAGAAACACATCGAAATTCTTAAGGGGAAATATTACTTTGCAATCGCGAATTCTTCACAGAAACAACTCGCGGGGAGGTAACGTTCATTTCAACAAAAGACGAGCAATATTCCGTGCACAAAGGAAAGCAGCCGATATATTCAATGCAGTGACACAAGAAAATGCCGCGGAAAGCGGTAACAAAGCTCATATTGAGAGTTACATCGGTGCCGGCAAGACCGCTGGGTGGCCGCGGACCGATCCTTGATGGCAAACAAATATTTATGACATCCTTAGTTCTCCAAGAATAAAAGCTTACATACAGAGCAAGTTTTCTAACTTGTCATTTATTTTTTATAAAAATGTTCTGTGCCTTATTTCTAGATAAATTATACGATGGTTATAGGAGAATATTTTGTTATATGTATGTGGTAATTATTTTGAATAAGTTGCAGTCGAAAATCTTGTCTGCAAAAAAAATTGTTAAATTTCTTCGTTAATATTATTAGCTAAGTCCGATGGTAGATTTGTGATCTACATGAGTACTCAGACTCAATTTGCAAATTGTGTTTATATTATATTTGGATTTTACCTACACAACTATATTAAAATTTTGAGTTTTCTTTCTAAATAAAAGGAAAGAGTAGAGTATCTGTGGTAATTCTTGACTACCCTAACTAAACAGCTTACCCGTGAGATTTCAGGAAATCGGTCTATAGTTCTTCAGTAAGGTTTTGCCACCTTTTTTGAAGAATAAGACCATAAACTCCTGGTCCACGCGACTGGTGCAGTCCCGATGTAAATAACTGAATTAATAGATTTTGTATATCCTTTAGAATTACATTTTCTCCAACATTCAATTAGTTCTATTGTGTAGTTCTGTCCTCATCGGGAGCTCTACCATTCCATTCTGACCTGTTCAAGAGTTATTTCAAATCTTGCCTATAATAATATCTGGAATGCCTTCGGTATGTCGTTTAGGGTTGGGTTAACAGAGCTCAACGATCACTTACACGTGCAGCACTATACAAATGAATGCGCAACACAAAGTTTGCCCTAAAATCTATGTAACTCTGCAAAGAACTCTCGCATAGCACAGCTGATACGGTTATTCTTGAGCATCGACAGGTCCTTTTCTTAGTCCCAGATATTTTTTTACGAGGACTAACATTCGCTATAGGATCCGCAATGAGATGCGTTTAGATTGAAGGTGCGACAGTCGCGCTGTATGAACTGTATCAGATTTGTTTATTGACAATTGTTAAAGCTCTTGCAGATGCAGTCGCTTCTCATCGTCTCTTCATAAGAGTCAGAGATTCGCTAGACAGCTTAGATTCCCAAGCTTTATGCTGTACTTACAATATTATCGCTGACTTCGTGTCAGTCCTGTTATTCTGTTTGATATCTTATCTATATCGTTTCATGAGCTGAATCTGTTTATTATTTATTTAATGTAAATTCATTGATATGGTCGAAATTAAGAAGTCTGAAAATAAAGCGGATATATACGGTTTATAGACGCTGGACCTTATCAAGCGAATCTTCCGAGAGATCAAGCCTCATCACATTATCACAATCCAGCAGAGGAAGAAGGAGGGACAAGGTCAGAGTTATTTTTATTGTCAAAGGTAGAATGTTTGGTGCCACTGTGTAGAGGTGAATAAATCTACCTGCTTATAATAGCGACGTGCAATTAATAAATACAACAGGTACGGACGTACAAAAGGTAAGGACCCCGTCCCGGGACCCCGGGTCTGTAGATTGTAATTATTACAAATAAAAAAATCTTCCTACAAACTTCATCAGCTTGTATTGTCCAAGAGATTGTTTTATCGATTACTAATATGTAAATTAGAGATTGCTAAAGTACAAGGAATGATACTACCATCAAATATGATGTTATTTATGATCCTACTAGCCCGCTGAAAAGTGTGTGGTCGGCCGGTTGAGGCTCCTTTTCTAATACTTGAGTGTATCAAATCCGAAGAGCGTTCTCCGGTATGCCGGTTTTAATCATAACAGGCTTGACTTGACTGGATTGAATTCATAAAGTCAAAGTTAAATACGATGTTATTTATAATCGGTGATACTTTGGATAATCCATCCTACTACACCTAACTAACTACCAGGCAGGATTGGGTGTAGGCAGGACTTGACTCAAAGTCAACTCAGATCCTGCCTGCATCCAATCTCGCCAGTTATTATTACTTATTCGTACACAGCGTTTTTAAGTTTGATGTCGTACTCGGTATTCACCGAGTACGACATCAAACTTAAAAACGCTGTGGATTCAAGTAGGACTGAAATTGAAAGTTATTTATTATCAATATTATGCCATGTCAATGGTGGCCTTCATCAAAGCCAATACCATGCTATGACCCATACGAAAACCAGATTGGACTTAAGGCCAAAGAGTATGTTCCGAAGACGAAGAATGACGAAGCTCTCTAACACTTTAAAATGGACAGGAAGACTAAGTATCGGTAAGATATTTGAGAAAGAAAATTGATTGGTGTTCTTGGGAAAAGGGATAACGTCAGTCAATTTCCAAGGAGACTGGAAACATTTCAAGATATGAAGCTATAAATTTTGACCATAACCCAGTTCTCCTCAATAACCCAGATTTAAGCGTGTAAGCGTGATTTTGATCACGTTTGATGGGGCTAGATTAGTCAGCTGCGATAAAATTGCCTGATTGATGTGTGGGTTCATACTATCGGGGACGCACAAAAGTGTTCATTTTAGATCTTTTAGCTTTAACTCGCATGAGTACAATGTCCATCCATCCTCACATTTATACTTTGATTTTTTTACGTGGTGGTCCATTTTAGAGACGCATGTATGTACTGTCTTCTCGTATCTACCCTGTCAGTGATTAAGCACTTACTTAAACGGTGCGATTTACTCGGGATCGCTCGTCCGCTAATTTAATATATGTTTTTAGGGTTCCGTACCCTTCAATTTAGGCCCTCATTTTAGGCTGTTGTTGAATGTAATGCACAATCAACGACAGCCTAAAATGAGACACTAGCGTCCAATTACCAATACCAGTATGGGCTATTATCTCGCTTAACAAACATAGGTAGTTACAACAGATATAACATTACGTGTAAACAAAATTGACTTGTACCCACTAACGTATAAAAAATGTTCAACGGCCAAGTCACACAACATTAACTATAATAATAAAGAAATCGCAGTAAGGAACCTTAGACTTGGGACGACTTTGTCTAGATTTCATTACTTTTTAGAGATAAACAAGCATCTCCATCGAGACTTGGCTAGTTTTTTTACAGAAAAAACAGAATTTTTCTTTTTAGGAGTAGTTTTTTATTATTACAAATCTTTTTTTTCCGGTTCTGATTCTTGTACAGTAGCAACAGTTTTTCGTATTGCCCATTCGCGATCATTATTTATTATATATACGAAGTACTGCCTAACTGTAAATTAAGCCTAGAAAACTAAGAGTACTAAATAATTAACAATTAAATAAAGTATTCAACTAAACTTCTTTTAAATCTAATAATTAAGTAATAATCAGTAATCCGTCACTAATCATAAAATTCCTAACCTATTCTAATCTTCGAATTGTTTGTTATAATAACAACCTGCTAATTAACCTTAGCAAACCTCACGAAATAATCCCTCCTAATCCCTAGTAAACGTTTTCAAGCGCAGTAGAAGAATGTCGTAAACGACTGTAACGCGGCCGGTTGCCAGTTCGCCATATAAGGTTATTGGAAAAACAAACGTAAGCGCGTTTTAAAATACAGTCAGCGCCATCTAGCGACGTGTGCGGGTATCACCGCCACTCTTAGTCCAATGCATTATATTTTGAACAAATTTTGAGCGAAATTAATTAATATTTTAGTGTAATTTGTTTATTTAATTTGTGTAATGTTCGAGTAGAATAAAGTTAATCGTTCGACTATTTCTTCTTGTAAACTTGTAAGTATAAGTATAAAAGCCTGTCTAGTCTTATCCAGAGTTTTCCTTTAATTTTATTTGTATGCGTATTAAAAGCAGAAGGTGAGGCATTCGCCCAGCAGTGGGACGCCATAGGCTAGATTAAATTAGAAGATGTGTCCCACTACGCTGGATTTTTGCAATGACAGTCGATTTTTTTATGTACCAATAGTAGAAGGGGGCATTACCATATCTCTAATACTGCTGAGACCAGCTGAGGGTTATTCATCAAATACTTCAGACCTTCGATTTTTGACATCAAATGAAGCGGTCCATCAAGTTGAATATTTTTTGTAAAAGCGGTATGTCGATCTCTAATAGTTTGGTTGGGTTCTTGTGTTTTCTAATCAGGGTCACTAGGTACTCCAGATCTTCGATTATCCTAGTTTTTATAGTTTTCCCTTTATGTGGCCATTAAACCCTAACTCTGTACCAAATTTCAGCTCTCTGAGTTTATGGGAAGTAGATACTAGTTCTATTCTGATGATCATGGGTGAGTGAGTGAATGAGTGTCATAAATGCGAAACTTTGCTTTCGCTTAACTTCGGAACTAAATGACCTACATACTTGAAATTTTGGATTTTAAGTATGTGATTATAGCTTACTGGATGACGAAAATTTCTGCGTTCTGGTCTTATCCAGAGGTTCTCAAATAGGGGCCTGAAAATGCGGCGAAATGGTTCCAGTAAAGGATGGTACGGCTGTGTTTGCTTCGCGCTCGACTTGGCGGGGGCACTGCCGTGCCCCCCGATCACTTCATTATCCGTCTCTCCATCAAGATGCCTTTTAATGAATCAGGTTTGAAATGAATATCAAGTTTGAAATGAATATCGAATTTTTAGCTGCAAGATTTCTGATCAACGTCTTTAGAGCCAAAACCAACATCTTTTGCACGTGGAGCGCCCCGTCGACTAACGAAAGAGTAATTGGCGGAAAACGGCTAGGGAATGACGAGCTTTACTGGGGAAGTACCTCCAACATACAGACGACCAAAGCCAAATAACAACACTTGAATATTGTTGTGTTCCTGCGAGTTATTGGTATACTAGATGTGACGAGATGTTGCGTTAGCGGCGGTGGTGCCATCGAATATTTCTTGTGTTGCAAGCGGTTATGTAGCATCGTGTCGTTAGATTGTTTGGCAACCGACGTTGTATAACAAAAATGTTACAGTTCAAGTAACGTCAATATTGGTTCTTATGACTGTAAAAATAGGAAACCATCTGCCATTTTTCATTCACTGAAATTTTTATAACAATATAGAGAAAACCAATGGAAATCCTAGTGAAATGTATGAAGGATATCAAAAATGTTTATAATTTGATAATTTTCTAATTCATTGGGATAAAGAATATATAGTAACATGTATCATAATAATTAATAAACAGTATAAATATTAAAGGATCCAGTATTGGTATCTGTGAACTTCCTGAAGTAATATTAATGAAGTGTAACTTATAACGAAACCATTAACGAGGACTTTTTCAGTACATTTGGTTGTACTATATATGTACTATATACAATTGAGATAGCAAATTGAAAGAAAACATGCCTTTACTAAAAAAACATACCATTCAAAGAAAATACCTTTATTAAAAAAAAAACAAAATGGCATTCAAACATTTTTAAAAATACGTTCGGCTAAAATTCTAAAGAAAATAATTACATGAGCCACTAAAAGTTACTAAATGGGCGACTAGAATACTAGGTTAGGTTAGGTTTGATTTGTTTATACCATCTTTAGTCGCCAAGTTAGTATAATAATTGTCTAGTTTTATAGTGTTTGATACTCTGTTTATTAGTAATCCAAATTCTAATAACAACATCTTTGCACAAACATAAGTAAACAAGTAATTCAAGATTTTCAGAAATAATCAATCTTTAAATCCATGAGATAGAGCAAATCACTGTACAATTTAAACTGTCAAGGAAGTTTAGTATACTCGTAGCGTTTACTTTGTACATTTAATTGACATAGAATTTAATATGACGCACAAATGTATTTTTTTTATATTACGTCGGGTGGTAAAACCAGCATACGGCCCGCCTGATGTGAAGCTGTTACCGTAGAAATATTGTTCGCGCGATGCGAATCCCGCTGCCAACGCAGGAGCTCCTTCTATCCTCACTCACTTTTTTGGTTTGGTTATTTGGCTGCGGTATTCTGTGAGGTGGAGGTACTTTCCCAGTCGGGCAGCTTAAAATTACGCTAGCCCTACCTCCCATTCGCCAGAGCCTCGTTAGTAAATCTGCAGGGTGCACCACGTACAAGTAAAGTTAGCTTTGGCTCCAAAACGGCGGTGAACTACTTACACCCCTTCATTTACAAACTGTCAGATCTTACTTAAAAGTACAAAATATGCAAACAAGGTCGTTTCGAAACCCTGAAATCGAAATACGTAAATTCCTGACACTAATCGGCTGAGCATCGAACAAGTTCAGAGTTTGTGAAATTATTCAAGAGATATACGCATGCGTCCGTTTTACGCGCCACCCCTAAAACCTTACGACCGCCTCCCTTGGGGAGTCTTTACCTGTAAAATGGTCTCTCCGACCTTACACATAGAGATGTTCGGTTTGAAGATTCGTCATCTCGTGAAAATTTTGAGGTCCCCGTCATCCTCGGTTCTAAAGCCGTCATTATGTTCATGTAGGAAGAATTAGATTTTCGTGACGTATTCTAAGAATTCTCACTCTACGGTAGAAGTAACTTTTACATCGTACTTTAAATAAAATGAGACTCTATGGTCTATGTAGTACGACACATAATCGGTTCAACGTAGTTGGATGAGCAGAATGATCGCGGGCTAAAGAAGAGCACACTCAGTCGGCTGCGAGCCTTGAAACTGAATGTACGAGCCTCCTTAACCGTGCTCCCGTCGCGTTCGCAACTTATTTCGTAGCATCACTCGTAGTCAGAAATTTTAATTTTTTAAAGATTATCAGTGTTTTTAAGGTATATTGTGGGTACATTGAGGTTTTACAGTTAATTATAGAGTTTTGAGTTGTACTGAGAATTTCAAGTTTGTTTTAGTCTAATTATGTAAATTCGCATAAGTAAAATAAATGAGTTAGAACATTAACGAAGGAGGCCGAATTTAGAGCAGGAAAAATAAACGTGAGTAAAATATTGTCATCCCCGCAACGCATTTAATTACTATGCTTAAAATATAATATAATATAATGTGTAGATATACCAGTAATCCTACGGAATAGTATACTGCATAACAATTTTTATTAAAAACAGCAACATAGAACAAAAATCTCCTTAACGTTGACTAGGCGGGATGATTTATAACTCATGGTAAATTAAATTGTGCTGCTGTGTCTTGTAAATAAATAAAAGCGGATGTAAATCGTAGTTAGCGTACCCGCTGTGCAGGCAGGCGGCGCTGGGCGGCCGGGCGCCGGGCGCGCCGGGCGGGCGGGCCGGCCGCGTGCTCCGGCGCTCGTGCGATCCTGGCATATTTGCCGTTTCGTCGACATTCCCTAGTTAATTAAAGCCCATTTGTACACTGTCTCGCGAAATATAATTTATGAAATGAGAAAGCGTTTTAACATTTGCAAAATATTTGACTGAAATAATTCGGACCCGGTAGTGATTTGTTTATTCGTTTTCTTTCATAAATCCGGGCAAATTGCACGCTTTGTACGAGTTTGTTATTATTTCAGTTTAACATTGTATTATTGAATATATATAAAAATACTTTCGTAATGTTTCTATTATATGTAGACATTTATGCTGAGTAAGATCAGCTATTGATAAACAACTGCCGTCACTCCACCTCCTTGTCGATTCCAAATAAGCCCGCCTCGATCCAAGCTCCGCCTACCCGTTGAAGGTAAATATGTTCTTATGTAAACAGGCTTATGTACTTTGTGGTATACAAACCTTTTCCCTCGTCGTAGACACAAACATACCTCCACGAAATAGCTTTGGTTTTATATATGACCATATATGTATATATAGGTTTATTCCTTTAGAAAATAGTTACCCGACAATGCAAGCATGCATTTCTACAATTATTGTGAAACAAACAGTCTTAATATCCAAAATCGATTATCATAATCCAAAATCGATATCAACTTTCCATTAGATTTAGTTATTAATCTATTTAGTAGTACAAACTTTTATAATATGTGTGGATAGCAAAGAATCCTACGTCTATGTATGAAACGCATTTACCGTCACTTTTTTCGTTGGATGGTTTGGCCTGACTGCATAGCCATAGGGTATGAAAATATTTGATACGATTGCTAAAACTATTTAGGATAAAGGTCGTAAAGTCCTGCAATTCACAGCTCACGTCGCTGTATAATAAACTGCAAATATGTCTACAGAAATTTAAAGCATTATTTTTTATTTCAGATGCGTCAAAAACCAAGTGAATATTAGAATTTTTAAGATGTAGAACCCGCTAGCGAAGTTAACAAGTTAAAATGCGGATCAACATTAAATTAAATTCAACTACAAAGCAAATGAAGGCTGGAAGGTTTATTTCAGAAAATAGAGCTTGTCCAACAGGACAATGTTAACAAACAAAATCAACAAAGCGAGAGAAACTTTCGCACAGCTAAGAAGTCGAAACTGTGTATACAATGTCGGGAGAATAGTGAGCTCTAACAAGCTAGCCATCCGAAGTTGTTAAACGTAGCCAAGCGGGCAACCGGCGAATAATTCTAGCGGGTGGTCACTGAACAGACAGTTTGGAAGTGTGGCGGCAGTAAACGGGACTCGTGAGTGCAAGAGTGCGGTGAAGATAACCGCACGGGTACGCATGGCAGGGCTCGAGTTATCCGATTAAGTGCGGCACATACAATATCTACGATGGACTCACACTCCTTGGGAAGGACTCGTCAGACACCAGCTGCGAGGAATCACATTGTTTACACTGATCATAAGGGAAGGAAGTGAGTATTACACTTTTATTATTTATTTTGTATGAAATAAAACACTTAGTGTTAGTTAAGTGTTTAATTATGATCGTTCATAGGATTACATGTATTTGGGTCAGACCAAATTATTATTTTAATATATTATATTTCTAGGTATCTATACAGTTATATTTTAAATGCTATAAAATTCAAGTATTTCTGTTAGGTGTGAATATCAATGTTGCTTTCCATTGACATTGTTTTTGCAGCATTGTGTTTCTTCTTGAAAGCATTATGCTGTAAATACAAGTACCTATTAAAATATTCAGTGTTGTGCAGCATTAGTGTAACGTAGTGTAGTTTTGTTATAGACATAACAAAAGTACAGTATAACGGTTGTAACAATTTAACGGGGTTATTTACACCGATGTATTAACTAAGTAAATAAATAGATACTAATATTCTACGATATAAGTTTTTATTGTTCGGGAGTTTCATAATAAATAACATTCAAACTCCAGTCATTCTTTAAACAGTTAGATCGCGGCGAATATATCCGCCGGGTGAAATTCAAAACCTATAAACCAAACAAATGAGTCCTATTATTACTCTCAATTTAGTCTAACAAGCAAGTTAGAGTCAAAGGTTCGACGGAGCGGGGAACTCAATGGCCGTGAATTTTGTAATCTTCATTAATTTTCAACCGAACTTTGGCTCTTCCTACTGACTTCTGTTTCTATTAATTAAGTTCGCTCCTACAAGAACAATACGTTAATTCTTATAGGTTGTATCTTACTGCATATTTTATATATGTTGTATCTACTATTCATTAATGAATAGTGTGGTTACTACTATTATATTTAGGTGTTCTTATTGTGGTGGCTGCATTAAATTTTTCAAACACTGTCTGTGTTATTATTAGAGATAAAACGGAAAGTTGTTTGGCCGGATACCGGATATCCGGCCGAACTGAATCCGGTCGCATATTCGGCCGATGGTGCCGATTGGCGCACAAACGAGCGTAAATTTGGACAGCGCACGAACGATCCGATGGACTAGGCTGAATATCTGTTAAAATGTATTTTTTTAAATTAAGTGTTTCATTGATTTGATGAATTGCGAAATGGATTTCGATGATCGAAACGCAAGTGCGTTTCGATTTATATGTGGCAGGTAAATCGTCTAATTGGTCTGATTACAAACGGCGTTGTCAGTTTCTAAACACTCGCTGTTTTGCATTTTTTATGTGGCGGATAACCACAAATACTTTCTATTTAAATTGCGGTCTTTTCAATGTCCTGTTGTTGAAGGTAACTATATTTAGTAAACTTTTAATAATAACTTTTATTAATACCACGTGTTACTACTTCTGCTTCAAGGTGCTAGTTGGATAATTATTTAAATTATTACACGCCGTCGATTTTATTGTTTTGTCACAACAGCGTCAAGATTCCGGCATGGCAAGATTAAAAACTAATTAGATAGTTTGCCGAGCCACTTTTACAAAGGGCGTGCGACTCTTGTTAGCTTTATGTTAAATGACGAAGTATTTATCGGCAATTTGCAAAATCATTCAATTAATTTCGGCAATTTAGTAACTGATGACGAAAATTATAGAATATGTCGACGACATATGTGCAGTTGGGCTAGGGTGATTTCAACAAAGAGTTTGATCTTCACCGCACATATACCCCTCTGCTTGAATTTTAAAGGTTTCAACCAGTGCGTCCTCCCCGCTCTGGCCTACGGTGCAGAAAGGTATACAGTGACTGTCGGGCCTGGTTTACAAGCTGAAAGTCGCACAGCATGTGCATAGAGAGAGTTATACTTGGAATTTTAAGTGATAGCATGCGGAACAAGATCGCCTCTAAATGGTCCGATGACCTTATGGGAACGGAAGCATTTGGATGCCGAAAGCGAAGGATCGCATATGGTGGAAGGCATTAGGAAAGGCCTATGTCCAGCAGTGGATAGATATAGGCAGATGATGATGATGCGGAACAAGGAAATTTTTCGACACATCTGCCGAGTGAGCTATGGCAGATGGGAAAAGAAAGTCCTGGAGTAGAGGCCGCATATGGGGCGACAAAGAGTTGGGCACAAGCGGAAAGAGGAAGATCGCGTATATTGGATAGTATTGGGCAAGGCCTATCTTTAGCAGTGGGTTATCAAAGGTTTATAATAATGATGAAAATTTTTGGGGTGTAAGTGGCTCAGTACGACCTTTAGAGCCAAAACCAACCTCACCTGCACGTCGTGCACCCTACCGACTAGCGAAAGAGGCTCTGATAAAAGATAGAATACAGCTTATTTGTTAGCTGTCCGACCTAGGAAGTACGAGTACCTTCACCTTACAGAATACTGCAGCCAAATAACAATTACCTTGAGGGTTGTTGGGCTCCTGCGTCACTCGCAGGAGTCACCAGAAAGGAAGGAGTCGCTGCGTTAACAGTGAGGTGGCGCTGAGCGAGTGATATCTCATTTCGCGAGCGTTAATATGGCTAAGGTAACCGCTTCATATTAGGCGGGCCGCATGTCACCCAACTTAATTTAAAAAAAAAATATATACTCGTACATAATTTTTTTTTTATAATTTTATGTCTGTAAATCTTCTGTGTGTCGACTTTATGCGAATATTTTGGTGTGAACAGTGACTGTCTAAAAAATTTTTTGTTCGTTATGCGACGCCGAAATTTCTCGTTCCATTTTTTATTTTTTTAAATCCGTTTTCCGGCCGGATACATCTTTATTATCCGGTATCCGGCCGGATGGTAAATTTCGGCCGGTTACGCTGGATACCGGATAGTCATGGGTTTTATCTCTAGTTATTATTTCCTAGCTTCCGCCCGCGGTTTTACCTGCGTGAATGTCGATTATCGTGCCAAACTTTTCTTCATCCCTGAAACCAGTTTTATTTTTCCCGAATAAAAAGTATATTAATATTTATTCTGGATTTCCGTTAAGGCGTATTCAAAATTTCATGGCAATCGATTTAGCTATTAACGCGTTTTCCTATTTATTATATTAGTAAAGAAGTAAGAATATGAGCAAAAAGGTTTCTTTATTTTTCGATTTAAGCAAGTTTAACTCTTGCTATGTTCTTCTGCCCCCTTACCACCATCTCTTATTGCGATTCAATAATTGAATAGATTGCTTATTCATACCAATAAATAAGCGACTCTATTCCATTTGAAATACAGTCGCTTATTCATTGGTATGAATAAGCATTCTATTCAGTTATTGAATTGCAATAAGAGATGGTGGTAAGGAGTCTGGTTTTAATGCTATAAAATATATCCAAATATATAAGATTTAATTTTATTTCTATCTAAAGAAATGGATATATCTATTTAGATATTTAGTCAATAAACAAATAAGTGACTAAGTGGTTAAAAATAAACAATATTGTTTGCATTCTGGTGAAAACTTGTAATTTATTGAACTTGAAGATCAGTTAAAACGAGAACTATTGTACAAAAGCATAAATTTTGATTTTAAAACATGTTCGTGCGTCTGCAAAAGAAATTTTCATATAAATTAAGTGTAGGAAACTTTGTAACCACTGGAAGAATGGCGGCCGAGTTAAGTTTGCAAAAGAATTTAAATTCCAACGTCGTGTTATGACATTCCGTTCTATCCTATTCTAGTTATTTCCCCAGGCTCTTAGGACATGTAAACACAGGAATATTAAGGGTGATATGAAACGCGTACTATTTTTCATGGTTCAGTAAAACATTTTTTTGTTATGTAAATACATACATATATAATACACAGAAAACACCCAGTCCACGACAAACAGACATGCCCATGGATAAACATACTTGTCTTGTGCTGGGATCGAACCCGCGACCTCGGAGTCAAAGTGGCAATTGTTAACCACCGGGTTCATCTTTATCAGATATATATCTGAAACGTAAACTTTGCATGTTGTATATGTAATGGTTACTGTGCAGTGAAGAAAAATAAAAAAATAAAATTGTTTTTAAATCGACTTATTATGATTTAAGATATTACTCTATTATTTATATATTATTATACGATTAATTAATTTCTTCAGGAAAAAATATATATTCATGAATTATGAAATCATGAAATTATTTTTTTATGAATTATATATTCATGATAAAGTCACGGTATTCAAACGCCGAATAATTGGCGAGATAATAATATTTCAAAACATCATGTAAGAATTTGATTCTAATATCTGTAATGTTTTGTGTGGACCCTTTGATTGGAAGGCAGAATCGCAAAATCGAATCAGTCAGATTTTTTATACATAATAAAATAAATTATACTACTTGCTGCACTCAAATTTATGAATAGAGCATGATTTCAAACAGCTTCAATTTTCAAGAATTTTACCTACCAATAATTAATATATTCTTTGTTTCGAATGGGTAAATAAAAATAGGCGAAAAAGGTAAAATATATTTCATAGTAAGAGATTAAAATACAAAGTGAATGCCAGAGTCAGATTTCCATGTATTCAAAGAACGCATTCAATTAAGATTTGAAATTATAGCATTACTTTCAACAGCCCGTTTTGTCTTCTGAATATTGCTAACAGTGCTTTAATATTTAAGAGATGTATTTTTAGAAGAAAATTTTAACTCCTATTATAGCCATATTAATGCTCGCAACATGAAATATTTGCAACATGCTCGCGCGCTGCCACCGCCGCTGCCAACGCAATAATTTATTTCTTTCTGGTGACCACACTCACACGCATGAATATAACAATTCTCAAGTATTATTTGGCGGTATTTTGTGAGGTGAAGGTACCTCCCCAGTCGGGCAGCTTACAAAATTAAATACGCTGTAACCTACCTCTATTTCACCAGAGCTCCTTTCGCTACTGGGAAAGGTGCACCACGTGTAGGTAAGGTTGTCTTTGGCTCTAATGATGGTGGTGAGCAACTTAAACCTCAAAATAAAATAATATTCGCTTATGATTATTTTTTCTCTATCCTAAATTGGTTTTCTCGTAAAAACGCCCAGTTGCAAAACCTTCCTGCTAGCTCAGTTGGAATAGCACTCGACCGGTAATCGAGAGGTTGTGGGTTCAAATCTCACCTAGGCGGGGAGGAATTTTCCATTGTTAAAATATATATAAAATTCTTGTAAGGTGGCGGAAATCAACTATTTAAATAATATTATCGTCATGTAGCCTATTGTATCAAAATAAAAAATAAAAATGTGAGAGATACATACTTTTTTATAACGACGCGAGTCATCAATAGGTAAATAGAATCGCCTCGTTATAAAAAAATATTGATATAGGGTGAACTGATGATAATAGATATCCGTTTCGTTAGATCTAGGTCAGTATATAGTTTCAAACGGATTTAGAGTATTATTTCTATTTTAAATTTTTACATAAAAATGTTTTGCTAGAAAGTTCGTTAGCGATTCCAAACGAATGTATACGCGCAGTTACAAAGAGTACGAACATCGAAATGCAATGGCCGCAACATTCTACGGCGCGTTAATTAGTCTCTCGCTCCACATTACATAAATCGATTTTTTTGTAGCGTTTTATACGAAAATGTAATATGAGTAATGAATTAAAAAAAAAAGTTATAATAAAGCACTGGTACTGTTCCACGAAATTACATTTATTTTTACTGACCGATTTCGCCGCTAAGGTAAGCAGATGGTGTTTATGTTTTTACTAAACATTTCTGTACGACGGTAATTTTTTTTTTCATATTGCATTTATTTTGAATATGTCTATGTAATAATGTGGGTCAAGTTACGTAGTCTATTATTATATGAAAGTCGTCGCCAACACTTATTCATCCCATTGTTGGAATATAGGTCAATGGAAGGGGTTTAGAGCATACTGCGGAGACCAGCGTTTTCAAGTCGCCTAAACGCCTAAAGTCTAATGACTGTCTGACTGTCATCTAAAGACAACAGCCGGGACCGACGGATTAACGTCCCCTGCGAAGCCCGTGTATGTAAGAATATGCGGTACTAATTTCCGCCCCCGGCTTATACTGAGATAAAAGAATATCCTTTGCGTTAATCCACATCATTAATTATCAACGTGGCCAATTTATCAAAACCTATTCAACCGTATTTGCTTGACTGAGTAACAAACATTCAAACGTCTAAACATACAAACTTTCACAAATTATAATATTAGTGAGATATAAAAGTAATTATTTCATATGCGTAGTCAATCACCTACATAAGAGTATATGACATAGCAATCTCTCAAGAATTTTCACTAGATGAAAGAAGTAAGTGGATAGTTATAATAAAGAAATTTGAATAGAAATTGTCCCACGGTACACAACTCCACAAGTAGGAACCGGGGCGCGTCCGAGGGGTTGGGGCGAGAGCGAGTGAATGTGTGTCGCGGAAGGACAGTCGAGTTACTTGTACAGTTTCCGTTAGTCACATTTTCACAACAAGGTATTCACATTTCGAGGACTGGAAAGTTGGCGTTATCGCATTTAAAATAGAACGACAAACACATCTAACTTTGTGATTCAAAATGGACATGTAGCGCTGGACAAACCGTTTCGGCTACTCCTTTTATTTCGGTCGCGGTCTAAACAACTAACTCGTTTAAGTGTGTCTAGGGCTTGACATTGTTATAATTGTTGTTTGAGAACCAAACAGGAAAATGCTATTTTACATGCAGAGTCCAATAAAGTTTGTTAATAATATTTACTGCTTTTGTACGTTTTATTATGTCTCTGTAACGTTACGAGTAACAACAAGCTTTGGACGTTATTTTCTAATTTAAAAACTCTGTTCTAGCTACCACATTATTATATAGATGCGTACATGGTGCGGAAATAATAAATAAAGGAATGGTTAGATGTAATTGTTATTTTTAATTTTACAGCTATTTTTAATATACCTATATTAGAAAGTGATCCTTTGTTGTCCAAGTGTGAATTGGGTTTTTATGTACATACAAATGTAGACCGTAATACAATAGTGCAATATAATAGTGTCGTAGTGCGTAGTGCTACAAATATTAGGTACGTCTCGCAGGACTATCCAACACTGCAAGTGTTAGCGGTTAAATCGTATTTATAAATTCTGACAATATTCCTAAATGGCCGTCACGGTTGGTGCTGATTGAGACATTTTCCTGTAACTATCATAACGGCCTATTAAATTTGACAAAGATAAACTTCAACCGTAAACATACGATCGGGTCAGGAACACTTCGATAGCTACTTAGGCCAGGCGCATATATGTATAACTATTGTATGAACAGCTGTTTAATTGGGTGCCCAAAGTATTTGAGAAAATACGAAGTGCTAGACTAAAAGAAAAGAAAATAAATAAATAAATATTGTCAGACAAATTACACAGCGCCATCTAGCCCCAAAGTAAGCGAAGCTTGTATTATGGGTACTAGACAACTGATAAACATACGTAAATACATACATATGATACATAGAAAACGCCCAGACCAAGACAAACAGACATGTTCATGCACATACATGTTTGTCCTGTGTGGGAATCGAACCCACAAGCGTTGGTGTCGAAGCCGCGTCATTGACCGCTACGCCACCGAGCTCGTCACATAAAAAATCATAGAGATCGACTTTTGGTTAAACAGTTGCAATTTCAACCTTGTTATATGATGTGTAATGTGGCGTATTGACTAGCGCATTATTGATAACAATCAATCTGTTAATCACTTCAATTGTACTGTGTTCGACTTTAGTTTGTATTTTAAGATTAGTTTATTTTTAGGTACTTTAGTTTGTAGTGTAAATTTATGTGCTAATAAAGTCATTTAATCTGTGAAGCCGGTCTGATGAAATGGTTCGATGAGAAAATCGATAGCAATTTAATGAAAGATCTGTACTTTTATGGACAACACAGTTGTGTAAAAATCGACGTAAACACACAACTCAACTAAACTATACAGTCGGTATAAAAGTTATATTTATTCGCCTGGTCTTATGTTTGTGTATTAGGGTTGGCAGCACGATCAAAAATTATTTCTATCGTCAGTAAAAACTTATAAAAAAGTATGCTTGCGTAGAGTTGACTTTTCATCGCCAATATTGTGCGATATTTTCTGTAAAGCCGCTCATTCTCGTATATCTCGATTCGTATCTGTTTGTTTGGCCGCTTAAGTCTTTATAAAAATATGTTGTATTTGGATGCGCTTTTCGGTATCGTTTGGAGAATTTCTTTCGCATGTATTGTACGAGTATACTTTATAGCACGTGTGCAGAAAAGATTCCTTTGGCATTTAGCATTTTCCAAGGGCATTGTTAGAAAAATAAGATCTTACCAGGCTAGCCTGCAATACTTCAGAATGAATACTTTGGAAATGCGTAGAACTGCCTATGATGCCTTATTTGTTTATAAAATTATTAATAATAAAATAGCATGTCCTGAACTGCTAAATCTTATAAAATTTCGCGTTCCCACTAGGATGCCCCGCAAACCCATAACACCACTATATCCCCCACTTCGCAGAACTGTTTTAGGAAGTAATTCTCCCGTAGTAAGATTTTGCAAAGTTATAAACAGCTGTTGTGATCAAGTTGACGTACATTTCGATAGTCAAAACAGCTTTCTTAAGAAAATCACAGTCACTTTACGAAAGAGTTATCAGGCTTAAAATAATTTGTTTTATTTTTCGATTAGATTTTTTATTTTCATAAAATTTGGTTTCGTTTTCGTGCAAATAGCGCTTTAAATGTACCTAGTTATAATTTTGTTTTATTTTACTATTAGTTAACAAAAGTTTCTAGAAATTATACATGCTGTGTTTACCTTTAAATAATTGTTACATTTAGAATTAAGACCTAGAAATGTATTAAATAACTATGTATCAATGGAAACAATTGTTGGTAAAACTGAATAAATACATAGCAGCGTTTCTTAACCTTTTCCGGTCAGCTGACCCCTAGAAAATCAAACAAAAATATCAAGGACCCCCTTTATAAAAACACAGGAATAAATTTAGGACAATTTATTTTAGTTAGTATATAAAAATTAAAAATACTGTATTAATGTGAAGGTTGGTGCTGCTTTTTTGCAAGTCTTGCTGGCATTATTTATTAATTCAAATGTTCATAGATAAGACGACGGACCCCCATACACATACTCGCGGTCCCCCAGGGGTCCGCGAACCACAGGTTAAGAAACACTGCTTTATAGCACAAGATTGATAACCAGATGGAACGCTAGATAATTTTTAAATAAATCTTTGAATGTTAGAACTCGCGTATGTCTCTAATAGGGTTGTTGACACCTTAGTAAAGTTAGTTACTTTTTATCACCTGTCAAAACTGTTTTTTTATGGAAAATTAGTCAAATTTAAATCATTTTCATATAAACTTTAACAAAATAGGTTGTAGGACTCACTAATTAACTAGAAAACCTGTACCTAGCGAGAAAAAATGTACTGAAACTGAACACAATTATGACTTTACCTGTTCTGTTTGGTCAATTGTAGTATTTTTATTGGGTTACTAAAAATAATAATTCACAACAATAATGTATTTTTCATGTAATACAGTCAACAACCTACTTAAAGAAAAATATTAAGTTTACGCAAAAACAATACATTCTTGGATTTATATTACTTCAAACGTGTGATATTGGCGTGCCAGTGACCACCATCACAGTACCACCACCAGTATCTGATCCCTGATCACCATCTCTTCAGTGTACTATTGTTGTTGTTATAAAGTTGAGTACAGAAGGTATAATCGATGATCACAGATCACAGTATTGTATCAAATTTCAAGTAGACAGGTCACTAAGATCGGATAAGGACGAATTAGGAAAAGTTCTGTTGGTTTTAAATATACGAGTCAAATACAACCCTTCCTCTTTGAACTTGGTTAAAATCCTTTCATAATAGGCAGGTTAAAATTAACGCGCGCAACATGAAATATCGCTCGCGCGCTGCCACCCCCGCTGCCAACGCAGTAACTCCTTTCCTTCTGGTGACCTCACTTACTAGCAGGAACACAACAACCCTCAAGGGAATTGTTATTTGGCTGCGGTATTCTGTGAGGTACTTCCCAAGCCGGGCAGCTTAAAAAATACGCTACGTCCTACCTCTCTTTTCGCCAGAGCCTCTTCTGGCAATCAGCAGGGTGCACCACGAGCAGGTGAGGTTGACTTTGCTTCAAAGATGTCGATTAACCACATACACCCCAAACTTATTTGAGGATGTTGAAAAAGAAAAACAAGATCAACAAATAATGGTCAAATTGTTAAGAATTTCACTTAGGGTACATATATTGTTGTGTTAAATACAAACTATTAATACAATAACTCATTATTATGGTATCATTGTAGACAAGAAATCTCGTTTCTCTCATTGATTACACACATTGTGACAAAGTAGATATTTTAACACATTTCATATTCATCGAGAGTCGGTCTCGACACGTGCCGAACACTGCTCGTACGAACATTATAAGTACGGGTAACTGTACAAATTGATTTATTGAAGTTGAGCGGGCCCGAGTTGCGCCTGAGTATTCAGTCCTTTGCGTTACACAGATAAAGTGGAAATAAAAAAGAAACTTCACAAACAGAAATCCCCTTGTCGCGAGATTTACGAGCCGACGCACCTCCAGCGCAAATAAGTTATATGTAAATTTTATGTTCCGTCGAGATACACCCGTAATGTAAATATAAACTACAGAACTTCTGGCTCATTACCTTTATTGTTTTATTTGTCTGAGACACATTAACGCTAATACCATCGATTCGCAGCAAAATAGGTTAATGATCGAAAAGACTGACTACATTAGAGATCAATTTTGAACTAATACAATTGAATGAAAGTTTTAGTAAAACTAACAATTTGCTTTATGAAATCTGAATGAATAACCTCCAAGTAAAGGTGAGTTTTCCTCCGATAATTACGCAGAGTCACGCGAACACCGTTTTAGGCATTATAAATCTGACTCACACAATCTATATTAAATTTTGTATTTAAAATAAAAACATAATGCAACATAATTACTTTTGCAAATATGATTGTATTTCGGATTATATTTTCAATCATTCTGATGACCAATACCTCTTATATACTTTTATATATATACTTTCATAAATCAGAAAGTTGAAAAAGAAATATTTAGGGCTTTTTAGGTATGCAGACACTTTGAGAAAATCTCAATTTAGAAAGTACCACAGAGTGTTACTATTATTTATGTATGTATATGTGTGTAATCTTTTTATATGCCTTTACGAGATCTCTAATTGTCTCTTTTTAATAAATTATGATAGATATAAATATGATAAAAAAATATTATTACAATGGAGAAGAAGAAGATGAATAGAAGTTTTGCATTAATTATTTGGGGATGTAAGTGGTTCATTAACTCTTTGAACCAAAGGGTGCACCATGTACCGGTGAGGTTTCACCGGTGCATGGTGCACCCTCCTGACTGACAAACGAGGTTCTGGCGAATAGAGAGGTAAGGCATAGCGTATTTCTTAAGCTGCAGACTGGGGAAGTACCTGCATCTCACAGAATACCACAGCCAAATAACAATTCCCTTGAGGATGGTTGTGTTCCTGCGAGTGAGTGAGGTCACCAGAAAGAAAGAAAGGAAGGAGTATAGGCTGGTAACGGATCGGCGACTCCTTGGTGTTGCTTAGCTCCATGGGCGGTAGTGAATGCTTTCTATCAGGTGACCCAGATGCTTGTTTGTTTCCCCTCTCATATTAAAAAAAATATTATAAAAATATCGTAATAATAAACATCCCTACAGTGAATGAATTTTGATGTTGTTCTGACGCGATATTTATTCATTGAATTAACATCCCGCGAATGCAAGCACAATTTAAGCGCTATTTTCCGGGCAAATTTCTGTTTGTCAATTAAAATATTTCGAATCACCGAAATCATTTCAGTGGCGGTTAATTTGATTACTAGGAAAACTCCACAAAAGACAGCAAATTGTAGAACTGTGCAATTTCGCATGAATAACACAGGAGCAATGTTTAAGCAGAATTTAATAATATCCGTTTGAAATTAATATACTTAGATACTTTTGTGGCTTTAAATGTATGTCCAATGCATGCACATTCATTTGTATGCAGTCGAAGAGATATATTATAGATTATTGAATGCCTTTGCAGTTTATGAACTGTAACTGAAATTTGATTTTGTTGTGTCCATCATTATCATCCTTTCAGTCGAAGGATGACTACTGCTGAATATAGGCTACCTCATGATCGGTTTAGTGCTGTTTGTAACAATTAGCTCCCTGCGATATTTTCATAATCGTCAATCCATCTAGTGGAGAGCTGTTCTATGGTGCGGTCCGCAGTTGCCGTTCATGAACGTTTTGTCCGATGGGGCACATTGAGGGTAGATCTATAGCCCAGCAGTAGGATTATGTATTCATGTAAAACCTATAAATAAGACTTATCAGTTTTGATTTGATTAGGTTATGATGTTTCTTGTTGCCGGACAAGAAATGAGAGTTGCCGAATAAGAAGGGAGAATCGCCGAATAACCAGTTTCGGAATTAATCCTAGATTTTGATATATTAGGTTGGGGAAAAAGTCTTTTCGTATTTTATATGAAAATTCAAAACATTTTTTAATAAAGTTTATTTACATTTAACTAAAGTATGTAGGTGCCATTATGTTCGATAACTTTTTGCCATCTTGTAGGTAGAGACATGATCCCATTACTATAGAAATTTTGGGACTTCTGTTCAAAAAACCGCGACAAGTGGTTTTGGCAGTCTTCTCGTGATGTTAACCTGACATTGCCTAAAGAATTCTTAAGAGACCGAAACAGGTGGAAATCAGAAGGTGCAAGGTCAGGACTATACGGCGGATGCATTAACACCTCCCAGTCAAACTCTCTTAATTTTTGCTGAGTGGCTAAAGATGTGTGAGGTCTAGCGTTATCATGATGAAAAATCACACCCCTTCTATTAATTAATTCCGGCCGCTTTCTCTCAACTTTTTGCTTTAATCTCATCAGTTGTTCACAGTAGAGTTCAGAATCGGTAGTCCTGCCTGGCGGTAACAGCTCATAATGAATATCTTCCCTTCCAATCCCACCATACACACAGCATCACCTTGTTGCGGGTTAACCCGGGTTTCGCCAGAGTCTGCGAAGCCTGGCCGGCCTTTGACCACGACCTTTTTATGCGCCAAAACTGTTTTGTGGTCAATTCCTAGTTCTTCAGCTACGTCGTAACTACTGAAATGCCGATCTTCCTCCACTTTTTCAGAAATGGCATCCATTTTATCGGTAACAGGGCGACCAGAGCGACGTGCATCTTTGACATCAAAATTTCCGGATTGAAAACGCTTAAACCAAATTTGTGCTACTCTCACAGACACTGCACTAGGTCCATAATAATCACAAATTTTTTTCGCAGCTTGCGTTGAATTTTTACCTTTTTTGTAGTAAAATTTTAAAATGTATCGAATTTCTTCATTAGATTCACTCATCTTGACAGTAAAAAAAACAAATGAAAATCACACATTTACCTAATTTGAATTTGGAATTATCTTTTTTAAAATTATACTTTTTAAAGATATCAAAACCTGCTACATACAAATGGTATAACCAAAGAGATTTTATTACAAGTTCATACATACTATAATGCGAAAAGACTTTTTCCCCTACCTATTATATAGGATATATCCTATATATACCAAAATCTAGGGTATACCCTCTATCTGGGACGAGAGATAAAGGACGAACAATGTTCATAGTAAATTGCGTACACCGGAATTTAGTTACTCTAAAGAGCAACAGAGGTCGCTAAGAGTATCAAATTAGATATAGGTAATTTGATTAGTAACTAAATCAGTACACGAAGGTTCAATTTGTATATGCTTTTCTGTTTTAATCAAAAATGGCTAGATGGCGCGCAAACTACTAGCACTCTATCAATGCTTAAGTAGGTACGTAGGTACCTACCTACCATAGCACCTACGTACCGTTGTATCAAAAATGGGATGGCCGCGCGCCGCTACCCGAGAGTTTTTAAAACCGTTCCGTTTTACGTACCAATCGCTTGACACAAGAAGTCATGTGCTGTAAATAGAATGATTTATTAAAATGAAAAAAAGTTTCATACGACAATTATTGTTTTCAACATAGGCATAAAATTTTAATATGCATTATCAATTAAAATCGTAGTATGCTAATAGTTATATTATTAATAACAACGATATTTTATCGAAAGTCTGTGGCGTAAATTGGACTTTATTGACACGGCGCGGAATTTTTTTCAACTTTTCTCACATCGAATCGACTGTATTGTTTGTGGTTTTTCTTTTACGTGATATTTCTCTATTTTTGCGACCATTTTTATTCCTATCTTCCATCCTATAAAGGTTTATTCATTAGCTGCCCGGCTGGGGATGTATCATCACCTGACAGAATACGGCAGCCAAACATCCCTATAGGGTCGTGTTGCTGCGAGTGAGTGAGGTCACCAAGAAGAAAATCCAGGAGTTCTGCGTTGGCAGCGAAGGCGACCGTGGGTACGATACTTCATGTTGCGATTTGCATTTATACAGCCACGGTAACTGCTCCACACCAGGCGGGTGGTATGCTTGTTTTCATCCAACATTGCACAAAAAAGCAAGTTACGGTTTTTTAGTAATGTTTCTACTAAGTACATTGCTAAGTAGTCTACTACAAAATATTCCTAAAAAACCTTAATTTGTTATAAAAAAATATTTTAAAAATGACAAAATCAAAGGACAATGGTGGGATTTGAACTCGGGACATAAGTATTACGAGTAGAGTGCTTTTCCAAATGAGCTATGAGGCTAATTTGTAATATTGACGAATTTTTGTATTATACTGTATTACTGTTAATTCGTATTCATTATGTTTTTTTTAAAAGCAAACCTTAATTTGCTTTTAAAAAACATTTTTAAAACATATGCACGAAATTAGACAAAAGTATAGTGGTAATCCCATACAAAATATTAAATATAGCGTCCCTCGAGAGAACAGTTGCAAAATCTTTAGTCCCGCCATTCACTGAAATCACAATATTGTGCAATTTAACTAAAAGATTATGATGACTGTATGACAAACAAATATTTTTATCATCCTTTCAGCTGACAATAAGTCAGCCTGAGATACGTTATGAATAATATTTAAAAAAAATATCTACAACATATTAAAATAGGTACAAAATATTCCTAAAAAACATTAATTAGTTATAAAAAATATTTTCAAATGGACAAAAAGGAGGACAATGGTTGGATTTGAACTAGGGACTTATATATTATTAGCAGAGGGTTCTTCCAAATGAGCTATGAGGCTGATTTGTGAGATTGGCGAATTTTTGTATTATAGTTTATTACTGTGAATTCGTATTCCTTATGTTTTTTTTTTAAAAGCAAGCCTTAATTTTAATAATAAAAAAACATTTTTAAATCATATGCACTAAATTAGACAAAAGTAGAGTGGTAATCCCATACAAAATATTAAATATGGCGTCCCTCGAGCAAACAGTTAAAAATCTTAAGTCCCGTCATTCACGGAGTTCACAATAATGTGCAACTTAACTAAAAGAATATGGTGACTGTATGACAAAAAAAATATTCTTATCATCCTTTAGGGTGACAATAAGTCAGCCTGAGATACGATAAGAATAATATTTACCTACTTTCCTATAACAACAAAGATTTCGTTTACAAGTTGCTATTTTTCTTTGACCGCGGCGCTTGACGTTGCACAAAAAATCTGCCGCTACTAGCGCCAAAAGTAACTAAAAATGCAAAAGCATATCAGAGCGACATCTATTGGTAGGGGTAAAATTGAAGATTATTTTTTAGTGAAAAGCATCTTTTGTTAACTATAATATTAGTGTTAAATATCAGACAAAAACTATTTTGTGTAATTTTTAAAGTTATTTTATGATTATGTATCAAATTTCGTTGAGAAATATTCGGTATTAAATTTTTTCATGTCTTATTGCCGGCACCATCTAGAAATAATACGGAATTTTTGCTTTCTTTCGGTGCACGATATTTTGTATGGGATGAAAACTCTATGTTAATTTATTTACTCTATGCCTCTATATACCATATACTAATGAGTAATTCTTATATACGTGTACATATTATTAAAAAATCTTATTATGTCATGACGACCTCGTGATCGGCTTTAATGATTTCGATGAAATTAACAAACAAGTTTTATTTATGGTCGTGAAAAATCCATCTAGCTAAGGAAATTTACAGTATAATACAGGTGGCGAAGAATCTAGCTATGTCTCAAATCCGGTAAAATTCGACTTTCAGCAAAGCCAGGCGCATATTATCTATATATGTATATAAAAGCGAAATCTCAGAAACTATAACACCTACAAACTTGAAATTTGGCAGGTAGATTCCAAGGGTGTAGACATCCGCTAAGAATTTTAAGAAACTCCACCCTTAAGGGTGTAAAACGGGGGATGGAAGTTTGTATGAAAGTCCTATGTTTTTAAACAAGAGATTTGAAATTTAAAATGTTTGCTGTATAGATGGTGTGGAGGTGTACTAGTAACGTATATTTAGAAATCAACCCCTTTTTAGAGTTAAAACGGGGGTTGGAAGTTTGTATGAAAGTCCTATGTTATTGAAGTTAAAGTAATTATCGCAGAAGGATTTTAAATGGTCTTTAAGTATAAGAATGATTGAAAACAACTACTTACTATTATAAGTAGGGATGGTTTATAATAACAATAAAAAGTATAGAGTGGTTTTGAAAAAAAAATATCCGTCGACTTCATTGATTCTAAAAATTCGTCTAGTTATTGATTAATTGTTTATCTTTAAATGTTTATCTTTCGTTTATGTTTTCCTTTCATTTTGTATTTAGCTTTTTCGAATATAATTAAAAATGATGTGCAAATAAGTAACTCCAAGCGTACGTAGTCGTAGGCGGCCACTAGTATTATATATTGCTTTCGCGATTTCGCTCATATTTACAATTTTTATATCGACCATTCACAACAATAAAAAAATAACTTAGAATATAGGCAAAACCGTAATAAAATGGTAGTTTAACAATAAGTGCACAGTCTTGTTCATAGTGGCCTGAAGTCGGTGTGCGCCGCTATGATTTGTACTGCGTGTCACGTATTTCCGGCCCCGGCTTGTTTGTAGAGCCACAATGCTAACACTGCAACACTTTTCTTTATCTTAATACTACATTCAGTGCACATAAAAGACCATTTAGAACATTTATGCACATAATGTAGTCTTGTGTGGGATGTAAGTAGCTATCACTTTTGAGTCTGAGAAGAGATTTTGCGTCCTTTTGTGTGTTCTACCGATTGTACAATGGGGTGTGTTCAAAGGAGTTATTTGACATGATGCCCACGGCTTCCTTCTACTGTCGCACCGCTCGCCATCGACAGAGAATTCATCTTCACACATTAGAACCGATGTGGTCATGTACTGTGAGGTTCCAGAGAAGTTTTCTTTCACGTGTTATTAAGCTGTAGAATGAATTACCTGTTGAGGTTTTCCTAAGAGACTACAGCATGGGGTTTTTCCAAAAGGTTGTGAAGAGGTTTTTACAGGGTCGGTGCATGTGATGCCTTTGGTGTTACAGGCGTCCATAGGCTACGGTAACTGTTTTCTATCAGGCGGAACGTATGCTTGTTTTTTTTTATAAATACTAGCATAAGCATATTTTTTTATAAAATAAAAATAAATGCCACGCTTTTTGAGAAAAGACTAACCTAAATAACACTAACTAATAAGCGACTGGCAAGAGAGAGGTAGGAATATGCGTTATTATAAGTTGCCACTAGCGTCATCTGCATGTTACAGAACAAATATATTATAACAAGTGAAGATTGCAGATGAATAACAACTTCCTAGAAGCCTAGTGGGTTATTGTGTTCCAGGGAGGTCATCGGTCGGAAGGAAAGAGTTGCTGCGTTGGCTTGGTAGCGTGGGGACGGAGTGTAGGCGATAATTTTATGTTTCCAACGTCCATAGTTAACGGTTTACATTAGGGGTTTAGGGCGTACGCTGCACTACTAAATTAAGTGGAGCAGCGTACGGCCTAAACCCCTTCGATTAAAGAGACCATGTCCAATATCCGCAGAGGGATGAGTATGGATTGTTGATTGCGGTTAACATAGTCGGCTGTTCACTGGACCTGAGTTAGGATTGACAAGCAGCCAATTAAGCTATCGTGTCATAGAGTAAAATTTGTACATCATGAAGTCACACTGTCATCATTAGTAGTACAACATCAAAGTAAAGTTTCGACTGAAACATTTTTTTTATACGAGAGTACGAGATATACGAGACACCGTAGCCTGTCTATGGATATAGACAGGCTACGGTCGACGTTGCTTAACTTGCGTGATCGATTAGACTGACACGCGCAACGACGCCATCGAGCTCCTCTATATTAAATATTGGGTAGGAAAATATACGTTAAATATTATCTACAAATCATTATAAACAATATAATTAAAGTTAGTTATTTAGTACTTAGTTTAATTGGCCATTTCTGTAAGCTGTCGCTAGCGGGCGACGGACGCGGCCAGTGCACCAGCCGCCACCGCGCGGTGGGGCGCCGCGCTCCGTCATTGCGACTGCTAGCTTCTAAACGCCTTCTAGTTCTAGGTCTGTTATGGAACTTTCACTAATATCTATTTTGAGAAAAAAAAAATTAAAGAAATAAAACCGGCCATACTTTGAAAAGATCAAGTTAGAAATTAATATAAAATAATACTAGAAAAACAATACTGCACTACACATTTTGAATTTCAATTAAAAAACTGCAAAATGCAACCTATGCGCTGGGTACAAGGAGACAACAATTCAATTATTAAGTTTTTTTTAGAAGAATACCCCTTCACGTAGTTGCGCTATAAGTTATTAGAACGGAAAGAAAGAACTTTTTTTTCATCAATAGTCTGCTCAATGTATTGTATTAAATAATAATAGAAATTATTTCGTAAAAATATATTCTATATTATTTCGTAATAATATATATGTATATAGTACGCGGCCCTGGGTATCTTTTTTGCTGACTGTATTATCAAAATAATAAATAAGGAGCCACCGGAAAGTTTTTTTTTATATATGAGAGGGGGCCGCCCATGGCCATCAGCGACATCATAGGGTCGCTGTCCGTTGCCAGCTTTTTATGTTCCTGGTCATCTTATGTTCAGTCCAATAGTGTTTAGTTACGCTATAATTAATTATTGTAAACCAAATCACATTTCGAATGCCTATCAGCTACGCATGAATTCAATTCAAATAGTTCAGGGCGTTGGTACACCTACAACGATCAGAGAATAATACGAGTATCGAACTGGTGAGAGAAACAGATTTATCGTGTCCAATCACAGATCAGATGTTGGTATTCCATCCAAAGCCCCGGAGAGCAAGCTTCGTATCGACTGAATTATTTACACGCGCTGCTCTTGCCATGTCGATTGCCAAAGGTACATACAGAATGCGTGTCGCGAAATATAATTTTCATCTCTTCCGATGACATCAAAGAGGAAGTAAACTTAATAGAATTTTAGTTATGTTTTATTAGGTACTTCTCGAGTTTGTTTTTAATGTCTATGAAATACTTTGCTTACGTTTGTTCATTACCATACCATCTCATTATGATTCCCAAACGGATTATCCATATCATAGACTTTTTATTTTATTTTAATAGAAAGCAAGTTCGAATTTTTTATCACTCACCTATATGCATTGAATCCGTGCTTCGGAGAGCTATGATATATGATAGGAGAGCTATATATATAATTCTTTAAAATTACGGCAGAAGCCAGAGTAAAAAAAAGTCGTAACTTTATTTTTTCAGAAAATAATATGAATGTTATTATTTTACATAACTCTCGTGCAATTATAATAAAAAAAACGGCTTTTTAATCAGAATCAGAGATTTATTAGTCTAAACATAGGTACAGACATGAGGTATTCAAGTTTTATAACGTTCGCTATGTTTTGCCTTCAAGTCATACAAATTAAGTTAGAAATTTAATTTACATTAGTCAATTTTCCAAATTAAAATAATGTCATACGTACAAAAGTCAAACGCAAAATTATTCAATTTTGTCATTTAAAAATAATAATAAATAATAAATATTGCTGGATAATTTACACAGCGCTATCTAGTCCCAAATTAAGCGCAAAGCTTGTGCTATGGGTACTAGACAACTGATAAATGTACTTAAATACATTGTTTTTGTAAATACAAACTTATAATACATAGAAAACACCCAGACTAAGACACAGACATGTTCATGCACACAAATGTTTGTCTTGTGCGGGGATCAACCTGCGACCTCGGAGTCAAAGTAGCCATTGCTAGCAATTCGATCACCGAGCTCGTCATTTAAAAATCATATATAAAGTAATAACATTTTTCAGTAACTATCAACAACTGTCAACAATTTCTTTGTAAATAATTTTAAATTTAACATACGTACGAGTATATATAACTACAGCCATACCTAACACACTTTTCTTAAAAATACCTATTTTACGATTTCGAGAAAAAGAAGTGGTTTGTATTTGATTTCGAATAATTTCGCAAACAATTCAGCTTTTTACAAAGTTTCTCATCATAAATATCCATACTTCCATACTTCCATATCCATACTTCCATACTATCCATACTAATATTATAAATGTGAAAGTGTGTTTGTTTGTTTGTTTGTCCTTCTTTCATGTCGAAAGTAACGAACGGATCGACATGATTTTTTTTTGGAGATAGTTTATGGCCTGGAGAGTGACATAGACTACTTTTTATGCCGGAAAAAACATCTTATTCCCACGGGAAAAAATAAAGTTTATAATCATTTGTCCTTCTTTCACGACGAAAGGAATCTACGTACGGACATGATTTTTTTAACGGGGATAGTTTACGGTCTGGAGAGTGACATAAGCTACTTTTTATCCCGGAAAAACATCTTATTTCCATGGGATAATAAATAAACTTTGTAATCATTTGACCTTCTATCACGTTGAAAGAAACCTAGGTATCGACATGTTTTTTTAACGGGGATAGTTTACGGTCTGGAGAGTGACATAAGCTACTTTTGATCCCGGAAAAACATCAATTTCATAGGATAAAAAATAAACTTAGTAATCATTTGTCCTTCTATCACGTCGAAAGGAACCTAAGTACTGACATGATTTTTTTAACGGGGGTAGTTTACGGTCTGGAGAGTGACATAAGCTACTTTTTATCCCGGAAAAACATTTTATTTCCATGGGATAAAAAATAAACTTAGTAATCATTTGTCCTTCTATCACATCGAAAGGAACCTAAGTACCGACATGATTTTTTTAACGGGGATAGTTTACGGTCTGGAGAGTGACATAAGCTACTTTTTATCCCGGAAAAACATTTTATTTCCATGGGATAAAAAATTAACTTTGTAATCATTTGTCCTTCTATCACGTTGAAAGGAACCTAAGTATCGACATGATTTTTTTAACGGGGATAGTTTATGGTCTGGAGAGTGACATAAGCTACTTTTTATACCGGAAAAACATCTTATTTCCATGGGATAAAAAATAAACTTTGTAATCATTTGTCCTTCTATCACGTCGAAAGGAACCTAAGTACCGACATGATTTTTTTAACGGGGATAGTTTACGGTCTGGAGAGTGACATAAGCTACTTTTTATCCCGGAAAAACATCTTATTCCCATGGGAGAAAATAAACTTTGCAATCATTTGTCCTTTTATCACGTCGAAAAGAACTTAAGTACTGACATGATTTTTAACAGGGGATAGTTTCCAGTCTGGAGAGTGACGTAGGCTACTTTTGCAATAGAAATGGAAAAACATACAACATTGTTTACAATAGCGTAATAATAGGTAGGGGAAAAAGTCTTTTCGCATTATAGTATGTATGAACTTATAATAAAATATGTTTAGTTATACCATTTGTATCTGGCAGGTTTTGATATCTTTAAAAAGTTTAAATTTTAAAAAAGGTAATTCCAAATTCAAATTAGGTAAATGTGTGATTTTCACTTGTTTTTTTTACTGTCAAGATGAGTGAATCTAATGAAGAAATCGATACATTTTAAAATATTACTACAAAAAAGGTAAAAATGCAACGCAAGCGGCGAAAAAACATTGTGATGTTTATGGACCTAGTGCAGTGTCTGTGAGAGTAGCACAAATTTGGTTTAAGCGTTTTCAATCCGGAAATTTTGATGTCAAAGATGCACGTCGCTCTGGTCGCCCTGTTACGGATAAAATGGATGCCATTTTTGAAAAAGTGGAGCAAGATCGGCATATCAACAGTTATGACGTAGCTGAAGAACTAGGAATTAACCACAAAACAGTTTTGGCGCATTTGAAAAAAGCTGGGTACACTAAAAAGCTCGATATTTGGGTGCCTCACGAGCTCACTGAAAGAAACCTAATGAACCGTGTACTCATTTTTGATTCTTTACTACGACGTAATGAAAGCGAACCGTTTTTGAAGAAGCTTATAACTGGTGATGAAAAGTGGATCACGTACGACAAGAACGTGCGAAAAAGTTCGTGGTCAAAGGCTGGTCAGGCTTCACAGACTCTGGCGAAACTCGGGTTAACCCGCAACAAGGTGATGCTGTGTGTATGGTGGGATTGGAAGGGCATTACTCATTATGAGCTGTTACCGCCAGGCAGGACTATCGATTCTGAACTCTACTCTGAACAACTGATGAGATTAAAGCAAAAAGTTGAGAAAAAGCGGCCGGAATTAATTAACAGAAAGTGTGTGATTTTTCATCATGATAACGCTAGACCCCACACATCTTTAGCCACTCACCAAAAATTAAGAGAGTTTGACTGGGAGGTGATAATGCATTCTCCGTATAGTCCTGATCTTGTGCCTTCTGATTTCCACCTGTTTCGGTCTCTTCAGAATTCTTTAGGCAATGTCAGGTTAACATCACGAGAAAACCACTTGTAGCGGTTGTTTGAACAGAAGTCCCAAAATTTCTACAGTAATGGGATCATGTCTCTATCTACGAGATGGCAAAAAGTTATCGAACAAAATGGCACCTACATACTTTAGTTAAATGTAAATAAACTTTATTAAAAAATGTTTTGAATTTTCATATAAAATACGAAAAGACTTTTTCCCCAACCTAATATAAACTGTGTATAATACGCTATAGTGTGTTGTATATATATATATATATAGATATGTTTTGTGTTTGATTTTCTATCCTTCGGCGTCGGAGGTTCGCGGGTTCGATCCCCGCAGACGGCAAACCTTTATGTGGTGAACAATTTTTTTGTCTTGAGTGTAGGCTTTCCGTCCATACTAATATTATAAGTGTTAAAGTAAGCCAATTCGTTTGTTTGTTATTTCTTCTCGCCTTAACTATGCATCCGATCATCATTAAAATTTGTACATATTGGTACTACTTTTTATCCCATGAAGTAAAAAATTACAAGAAAAAAAATATACACAAATCAATGGCAGCTCCCCTAGACCACGCGGGCGAAGCCGCGGGTAACAGCTAGTTATATATATTTATGATTATGAATTGATTATTTCTCTTTTTCACGGGTTCAATTCAATTTCAAGCCCAGTCATTTGATAGGCGTGCGCGGGGATATGGATCCAACGCGTAGAGGCCCCTTTGAGAAGTTTGATGTAATGTTGTACGCCCGCCGTGATGTCACTGGAACGATATACCCATGAGCAGGTCTCGGCAGGCGTTGAGACTATTGCGAAGTGTGATGGAAAATAAATGGGCTATGTAGATGAGATTTGGGTGAACTTAATACCGGGTTATTACAGAAGAGGGACGGACGCCTGCCATAACTGCTTTTATTGCTAGTTATTTGCGGCGGGCGGTGGCTTGCCACTCACTATTGGGCCTCCGAAATGCCAGGAAAACGGCCTGGGGCGACTCAGGGATGTCGAGAGGTGTGCTGCGCTTTCTCCGAAGTTACTCGCGGCGTGATGCCCTTTAACACTTCCTCCCCTGGAGCATATAGTTCTAGCGGCTTCTCTCTGGACGGCCAATGAAGGCCAGCCAGAGCTGAGAGTCCTGCGGGCCTTCTTGTGTTTACACTCCGACCGATGAAGACACGTCGGAGATAAAGGCCCTGTCCGACTCTCTGAAGACTCGGGTCCGTGGTGTCGCTACTCACACAACAGCTCGCCACAAGCTGCCCTGCGGTCTGAATTGATTATTATTATGAATTATGAAATTTTATATATATTTATGATGACAAACTTTGTAAAAAGTACATGTTGAAACATTGTAAAATTGATAATGAATTGATTTTAAAATATAATTATGTATTGATGTTATTGATTTATCGTTCTTTTTTATGATGCTTAATTTAATTGTAATTAATTTGATTTTACTACTTTTCTGTATGTTTATTGTCACATGTTTTTAAAAAAATATTATCTTCACTC
Organism: Hypsopygia costalis; assembly: GCA_937001555.2. NCBI lineage: Eukaryota > Metazoa > Arthropoda > Insecta > Lepidoptera > Pyralidae > Hypsopygia > Hypsopygia costalis. The sequence continues at coordinate 20,486,330 of OW443329.2, forward strand.
CTACATCTTACGAAATAAGTTATGCATAAAAATTAGAATTAGCATGAGTTGTTTCTATTGTATTTTATGTCTAAGGAAGTTTAAAGCAAAGAAAATTTAACCACCTATATAGTAGATATATAGAATATTCTTGAATTGCACAATACAAATTAACAAAAAAAAAAATCGTATAATATGGTAATTATAGTGATCATCCTAATATCTAAAAAAAATACTTAATCTTCTAATCGTGTGTATGTGAGCAAACAATGGACGAGTTGTTAGTGAACAAAAGTGACTAAGTTGTCGTCACAGTGTATGAGTGGCCCGAGATGGCAGTGGGGCGGCCGCGGCGTGCTCTGGGACAACTTCAGCTAAAACTAACTCAAGTACTGTGAGTAAAACGTCTGCGGCGAACTCCCACTCGCCTCCTGAATTACTTCCAAACGATTTCGCGATCTCTGAAATTATCTGAAACTTGCACATCTGGCTACCGGAATAATGATGAGAATATTTTTGGTCAACTTTGAAGAATCGATAGAAGATTACCATATCGACAAATATATTATATCGATAAGTATAGTGAAATTTTGATATACCATATCGATAAGTATAGTGACTCTCTCTCTCTAGTGAATTTGGGGTATATAAGGTGACTCACTACGATTTAGAGCCAAAGCCAATTTCACCTGCACGTCGTGCTCCCTGCCGATTGCGGCGGGGGTGGCCGCGCGCCGCCACCCCCGCTGCTAGCGCAGGAACTTTCTTTCTGGTGACCTCACTCTCTCGCAGGAATACAACAACCCTCGATAGAATTGTTATTTAGCTGCGGTATTCTGTGAGGTGGAGGTACTTCCCCAGTCGGGCAGCTTACAAATACGTTGTGCCTTATCTCTCTTTTGCCCGAGCCTCTTTCGCTAGACGACAGAGTGTTTAATATATTTAAAATCCGTGGTACAAGGCAGTTGAGCTTCACTTGACTAGACATTTCTTTTAACGCTTTTAATATTTTATTTGTCATATTGCTGTCTTTCACATTGCCAAGGGGGAAGCCAAACTCCAAAGCTTCCTAGTCCTACTAATTTCTTCTGATTAAATTGCAGTGTTACATTACAGTGCTTGTAGCATTACTCCGAAACAGCTCGACCTATTGTTATGAATTTTTATGTATATTTCGTAGGTATAAGAATAGATCGTAAAATATATTTCATACCGTTAGCTGATTAAGATGTCCAGAAAAGAAAATTCTTTAAAAATAATTTATATGACAGAACAACGTCATAATATTTATTATATTATTCATCATCATCAGGTCATTTTAGTCTCCGCTACAGGAGCAAGACCCTCTCTCGTCCGTCACAGACAGGAGGATTTGGCCTACACACCCCACGCTGGCCAGACGGGTTGGGGAGGCCTGATCGATGTTTGATAATGTATTTCCCTTAGTCGCCTTGTACGACATTCACGGGAAGTAACGGAGTGATTCTATTCTAGTCTGCCGGAAACCACACGGCCAATTATATTATTACCTGAAAGTTATTCATGAATCACTCCGTCCATAGATGATAGCCATATGAAAATCTGATCAGGAAATTTTCAATTTATCGCATTTAGACAGACAAACGTAGCGGCGCTTTGTTTTATATTAAGTACTGATATAGAAGTGAAAGTGACATAAGTTAATACTCGTAATCATAACCGCCAAATTGAAAGAACTTGAGCGGGGCACGAGACAAGCGTCGCTCCCCTCAGAGAGTAAGCGTTGTTTTATGGTCGTCGTGCCGCCAACAAACTTCGGCAACTGCTTTATGATCCTAATTTATAAGTGAGCGGCGTCGGGAGTATTTACGACTCTTTCTGGGAGCCTCCCGCGAGTGCGTTCAGCTCTTACAAGCACACTAAAGCTGGGCCTCGGAGTGTGCGAGCATTAACAATACGGGTTTGTTAACCGCGTTCGTAACCATTTGTGTCATAACCGCAATTGATCGTACTATCACGAGGGGATCCAAATGGAGGTTCGGTATTCAATTAAAATAAGTTGCTTCAATTACACATTTTACAATTTCAGAATAGTCTTTATTTCCATTAAAAGGCTGGCAACGGATCGGCGAGCCCTTGGTGTTGCTGATCTCTTAGGCGGCGGTGATTGCTTTTCAGCAGATGACTCACATGCTCTATTGCCCCTCTCTCATATATATAAAAAAAAACAATTGTTCTCAAAGGTTTCATTTGTACACGTTCATTTGTAAAAGTTACGATTTCCATACAATTCTAATATTATGGCGTTTAGCGGATTTAGTACTTAAAACAGGGCCATTATTATATTATTTCTTAAAACATTACAATGAAAATTTCATTTTTCTCACTAAAATGGAAACTTTGAAATTACTTCGGTATATTCACGTGACCGGACCTGGGGCGCTACCGCCTAAGCTGAAGCCGATGCCGATTTTTGATTCCAAAAATAGATCTTAGGTTAAAATCTATGACAAATATCTTTAGCTAGTTGGTAGAGTTCTAGGGTTTCTACCAGCCAAGTTAAACATAATTATGATAAATCTATGCTGAAGTTTTACAATTAGAAAAGATGGTAATCGGTTTTTCGGCGGTAGGGCCTCAGGTCCGGCTATGCAAATATACTGAAGACATTTCAAAGTGTCTATTATTCGGAACATACGATAACACGAACAGCGGTGTTGCCGTATGTTCAGAATACTAGACAGCTGGTATATCGTCTTTTTTCAGGGCATTTTGGCTCTTACTCGAGTTGATTATGACAGAAATATTGGCAAAACCACACCAAGAAAGAGACGATTTTTTGACCTTAGACAACTTGTATTTTGGATATTATGTTGTACATTTTTTATTGTTATTGAATTTTAATGACAAGTTTATACTTTAGCGTACATTTATTAAATAATAAATATTAATTGTATTAATTTCTTGGTACAGTATTTTTATTGTCATAATTTTAACATATCTGGGTTAGTTTTATTTGAGATTATAATTAACTTTTAGCTTTAATTGAAGTAATTATATATTATTTTGAACAACACTGCAATTAAAAGTCACTTAGTATGCTCGAAATCTTTCAATAAAGACGAGGTTGTGTACATAAAAATTACGTAAACGAACAATACAATACTTTGCTTATCCTTGTTATAATATATTTCTTTTTATCAATCGTAACACAAAATCGAAATTCAATACTTACAAAAGTACAGAGTAATAGTGAATCAAAGTTAGTACTATGAAACCAATAATAAACTTCAAATAATTATTATCAATAACCTAAATAAAAATGAACGACATCTATTGATACAAATAAAACTAAATTACCTAAAACTAAATAATACTAGAATAAAAGTAAACTAAAACTAAAAACCTTAAAAAATATAATAACTAAAATATATTATTAACAGGAGTCCCTTTAGGCAAAGTTCCAAAGATACTGGCAGCGTTCCCCCTTTGAACAGCTAGACTAATTCTTTGTCCGAGGTAGCTCCAGCTCTTCGGTCTCCTGCGATGTCGACTAACCTTTTTGCTATTTCCTTAAAAAGCCTTATAGGACCCCACGGACCAAGGGTCTCGACACCGAATGGGACAAAATCATATTCGGAGCCTAGACCCCTGTATTTGTATGCTTTAACTTTTTCAGCCGCTTCACAAGCCGCACCAGCTCTTTAGTTTGTTCCATGTAGATCGCGCAGACCGGAACCCCAAGCCGTAGATAGGTTGCTATTCGGATCGTGTCAGGCTCAAGGAATGTTCGTGTATTTGACGAAGCCAAAAGCCGGCCAAAAGCCTAGCAACGGCCGAACCTGTACTACAGTTGAATTTGGATTCTCAAACTGGAAAATTTTTACTTACATATATGTACATAAGTGTAGTACGTACCTAACAGTTTCTCCAAATTACCAAGATAAATTTACTTTTGTGCTTGCATAACATTAAAACATATTTCACAGAAATAATACTGTTGAAGATGGACCGCTGTATAATACTTCCGCAGACAAAGAGTTTCACGTGAGCGATTTGCAATCTCTGAGAGCTGTATGTGTATGAAATTTAGGAGCATAAATTAATTTTCAATTTCCCTTTGACGTTTCGCTGAGCCGGCCCGACATGTCTCTCCTGCAAGGTATTAACCCGAACATGACACTCTGTGCCTATTCGCTGCACTATATTGCTGTACATCTTATACGGTGCGTGTCACACACACTATTGTTTAAACTAACATCTTTGCTTCTCGTTTCTTTTATCAAGCCATATTTAGAAATGGTACCTATAAATAAATAATGAACACATAGATATTAAACTGAATTAAGATGATTAGCTAAGAGCTTAAGCTAACCTCACCTGCACGTAGTACACCCTGCCGATTAGATACCGATAGATTAGCTTGTATATATACGATAATAACGAATGAATACGCTAATAAATATTATAATGAAATAGTTGCATAATAGTGGATTACTGTACGCAGTGCCGATATTTTTTTATATAAATGCGTATATCAAGGTTATCCCTTAATATATGCATACATATAAAAAAAAATTGTATGGGTATTGTCTAGAATTAAGGTCTACCCAGATACTGCTAGCCAATCGACCGCCGCACCGGGCTTTTCGATCATATAAAAAAATGTAATAACGTCCATTTTTAATTTACATACTTAGGTATACACCGATGAGCGCTAAAATCGAGTAAATTACAAAAATATAAAACCACAAAAATAGAAGAAAATAGTATTTGTACAAAATTTTACTCTAACTTGTACAAGTACATCGAGCCTAGTAATGACGCAATAAAGAGCAATTCAAATCGCACAGCGTTGCGAGTCATCTTTTTCTTGCAGGCACGTGCAAGGGTTAGGGGTTTGTTATTCCATGCAAAATTTTCATGACAAATTTAACAAATAATCTGAATAAGTATTTATTTATCTACTATTATAATATGAAAATATTTAATGATATATAAACCATGTTAGTGTTATTTCTGGATAATGTAGCTTTCCAATGATGAAAAATTATAAAAAAATGGTTCAGTGGTTTCAAAGTTCATTACAATAAACAACAAATCTTTCTGCTTTACAATATGAGAATAGAAGTATAGAATAAAAATCAACATTTACACTTTTGTTTAATTGTCAGGAGACCACAGGTAAATAGACATACGCTTGAGGATATTCCTGCGAGTAAATGAGATCTGAAGGCGTGAGAAGATGCTTTAGCAACGGGGGTGTCAACGCAAGCACCTTGCGTAGTTAGCGTCTAAAAGCTTTGAAAACAGACATCAGTCGGTAATATACTTGTTTGGTACTTCGCTTGGTATAATAAATATTATAATTTTTTTTTTGTTTATATCAAAACATGGAGCAACAATCTCTCGGATTAGTAAACAATGAATTGAAGCGTCTAATTTCCGCCTATTCATATAAAATGCCAGAGGTAAGTTTGTCAGTTTGTGAGGTTACCCCTACAACCTCACAAACTGACAAACTTACCTCTGGCATTTTATATGAATAGGCGGATCTGGATCTTCTGAACCGATTTTGAAAATTCTTTTACCACTAGAAAGCTACGTTATTTGTGAGTGTCATATAGCCTATTTTAACCCAAAAAATGAAAATACTTTTTCGTAAAAATATTTGCCGTCCAACGAAGTGGACACGGGTCAGCTAGTGAGGTGTAAATTGATAATCGTTTTCAAAAGCAACAAAATGACCAAGCGTTTTCAAAAGCAACAAAATAACCAAGCGTTTTCAAAAGCAACAAAATTTCCATCGACACGGAAGTGTTATTAACACTTCCGTGTCGATGGAAATGTTAAGTGTAGGACAAGTTCGAATGCAGTCGAAGTACAGAATGCAACATGCAAAAGCCATTGAGGAATACTGAGTGAATGGATGTACCTCCGAACGTCGCCAGTCATGCATTGTGTGAACATGAATATGACATTGTCTCAATCGATAAATATACGCGCCTACATCTAACATTAGCATGTGAATTCCTGAAATAATTTGTGTTTTGATTTTGAATATTACTTCGCGGAATAGTTGCAGAATACGGCGGAATTTTAGCTTTGATAGGTGTGACTAGAAAAAAGGAAAATGATGCAGGTAAATTTATTTTTGCATTGCATGCCCTCCATGTGTTGTGATCAATATATTTGATTCATAGAACTAATATGTGTTTATACTTTTCGCCTAATGCTTTCTTTTTATACTACGCAGCGTAGCAGACAAACATACAGCCTGCCTGATATGAAGCGGTTGCTGTAACCATAATAACGCTTGCAACATTAAATATAGCTCGCGCGCTGCCATCTCTGCGGTCAGCGCAACAACTCCTCCTTCTCTGGTGACGTCACTCACTCGCAAGAACACAACAACCCTCAAGGAAATTGTTATTTGGTTGCGGTATTCTGTGAGTTTAAGGTACATCCCTAGTTAGGCAGCTTACAATTACGCTGTATCCTACCACTCTTTTGCCACAGAATCTTTTGCTAGTCGTAGTGCAGACAGGACTTTGGTTTTACAGATCGTGGTGAGCCGCTTACACTCCAATAATGCACATATTTGTCGGTTTTGTAGTATAAATAATAATTATAATAAACTAGTGGCCCGCCCACGCTTCGCTGTAGTTGAATCTTCCCGTTCCCACATAAACCTTGACCAAACAATAAGGAACACTACAAAAAAGAATTATCCAATTTCATGCAGCCATTCGAAAGTTATGCGCGTACAAACATTTTCGAGATAATTTTTTATATATACACTAGCTGGCCCGGCGAACTTCGTATCGCTTCTAAATATTTTTACGTTAATTTTTCCGATTTTTTTAATAGTTATTCTGCTATTCGGAGCGGAAACAAATCCAACAAATCAAAGATCAATTATTATCAAATCTTTATGATTACACCAGTATAGACTCGAGATGTCCTATTTCTCTTTCACCAAAGCCCTTTTTGCTAGCCGGTGCAGCATGTGCAAGTGAGGTTGGTTTTGGCTCTAAAGATACTATTGAGCCACACTCAATCCAAAATAAGGTTATGTTGAAGATAATTATAAGTGCTTTTGTTTTATAATTGAGTTAAAAACTATGCCACATTTCAAGTTGAATCAAACTGCACACGTGTGCAAAATTTGATTTAAATCGGTTCAGTAGTTTCGGATTCCTTCGTGGACAAACAACGTGACACGAATTTTTTATATATTAAAGATATATAGATAATATCTAAATGTAATGACATCTTAGTATACATAAATGTTACATACATGCTTTTTTTATCATTGTATATTTTAGAATACAAAGAAACACAACAAAATGTCTCTATATTAGTCTTAAACCACAGTATAAGTAATAGTACTAACGTACTTAAACACTACTTAAAGTTAATATTCAAGCAAAGGCTGTGATGGGTTCTGTAGGATATAACGGACAAATCAAGTGAAACAGTTGAGTAATAACCCGTTTAGCGATACGAATAGCCACTTTGCCTGTATTGTAATGTACGAGGAGTATAAGCACTGCGGTAGAACCGGCGGCGCGAGTCAATAGTAGAGAGTTGGGTTCGGCGGCGCATTGGTTCAAATATCCGTCGCTCCGTGGCGATAGCTCTCCGACACGAAGGAGGAAGGAGATTTCAATGCACTTGATTTATGGGCTAAATAATGGAGCGCTGCGTTGCATTCGCTGCATGCAACCACAAACCGTCAGACCTCCACGTTAAACATCGTTTCGTTTATTTTAATACATTTACGTATGAAATATGAATACCCCAATTTACATGAAATTTGAATAAACTTTACATAACGATTTTAAGACCATCTGTAACTTAAGTTCGTTTAATCTAGCTAATAGCGTATACTAGTTATTTTACTTCAATTTAAAGTAGTTTATTTTTTATTACGACGGTAACAGAAAAGCGATATAGGTAATGGTTTAAACAACTAAGGTAGGTAAATTTTTCACATAGTTGAAATAGGTCTTAACATCGCCTTCAACTGTACGAGGACAAGGTCTGCAATTACACAGTTACTCACCAAAAACGGTGCCTAAATAACTGTTTATATTTACCCTAAAAAGGCTGACAATGGCTCAGTGAACTTTTGGCATATTTTGGTGTTGCCTAATTAAAAAACGACTAATCGTTACTTAGGTAATTTTATACTCAAATCTATCAAAAAACAACATGTTTAAAAATATATATGCAATATATTTTTTAACCATAATATATTCTGCATATAAAAGTCTTTAGTTCTTTCCAAAAATATTCAATGCTTGTATAAATTAAACTAAATCAACAAGTGTTTTTAATTAATATAATATATTTATACTATTCCATTGGCAGTGTCTTACCGACGTGTCATTGGTAAATTGAAAACATAATTTATAGCTCTCCCATAGCGCGAGCTTACCACGCTTATTTCTAAGTGACACCCGAAATACTGTGGGATTTACTTATTTTCCACCAACGCTATTAGAGTGTGCAATCATCAGAGACATTCACTATATAGGTACTGAATTGAAAACCAAACCAAGCCAACCTCATCAGCAAGTGGTGCACTCTGCTGCTCAACTAACAAGGCTTTGGCAAAAGAGAGAAAGAGCTATGTTATAAATATGTTGTGCCACACAAGAGGCACAACATATTTATACCCTGTGCGACTGAGGAAACACTTCCACCTTATAGAATACCGCAGCCAAATAATAATTTGTTTGAGGTTTGTTGTCTTCTTGCGAATTAGGGAGGTTATTAGGAATAGAGTTTTTTTTTCAATAATTTATTCAGTACGTATTAATTTAATTAAAGGAGTTACATACTCGTACATAGCCAGAGGTTTAAGCTATCTTAGTGGTTTATTTATAAGTGGCCAGTATACTTATTGAGCCGGCAGCGGTGGTGACTACGCGCGTAATATTTCAAGTGGCGAGCATTTATATGGCTACTGTAACCGCTTCACATCAAGCGGGCTGTATGCTTGTTCTCAAATCTGACGTAGTATAAGAAATAAAATGGAAGTTCAAAAACTAAAACCCGGCTGATATGAGATGGCGTACGTCCGCGGCTATCTTCTGAACATCAATGTATTAAATACATTAAAATATATATCATGTAAGTTGTACATTTAATAGAAATAAACATTGTTGCTTGTACCTACATCAAAATTTCAGATGAGAGTACATCCTAGTTTCATACTTTTTAGATCATTCAGTAGTTGGGGGTTTTCCTTATAAAAGTGGAGAGCAAACGAGCATGTGGGTCACCTGATGGAAAGCCATCAACCACCGCTCATGGAAATCTACAACATCGAGAGGTCGCCGTTCCGTTGCCAGCCTTTTAAGGAAAATATAGACTCTGTTCTTGAAGGCTCCCATGACGTAAATATTCGGAAAGACCGCTGAGTGAAGTTGATTCCACAATTTCACCGTTTGTGGTATAAAATGTCTTAAGAAACGTATTGTGTAAGATCGTCAATTATCAAGATCAGCGGCATTATTATTATCAGCGGCAGGAATGGAATCAAACAGCTAGTCCGAGCACTACCCGTGATATAACTTGTATAGCACGCAGAGAAACGCAGCATCTCATGTGTAGAGAGAGAGAGAGAGAGAGAGAGACCAGTCGATACGAGATCATTGGGTCAAGTGCTGGCGCATACTGGCCTAAACATGGGAAGTTTATTCCATGTGAGGTCGAACGTGGGCTCTGTGTTGGGTATCAGATGAAATAGTTTAATAATTGGGAATAATTTCTATGAAATTACGTTTCTGATGTAAGTCAAACAAATATAAACATTTCTAGACAATTTACACAACGCTATCTAGTCCCAAATTAAGCGCAAAGGCGCTTGTGTTATGGGTACTAGACAACTGATAAATGTACATAAATAAATTTTTTTTCGTAAATACATACTTTTAATACATAGAAAACACCTTAACCAAGACAAATAGACATGTTCATGCACACAAATGTTTGTCTTGTGCAGGAATCGAACCTGCGACCTCGGAGTCAAAGTGGCCATTGCTAACCATTGGACCACTGAGGTCGTCAGATGGACTAAAATACTTTATTATGAAAATATAATACGAAAACGATTTAAATAAAATGTAAGTTCAAAAACTAAAACCCGCCTACACCAAGACATCGCCTTCAAAAAATTGATATATGTGTTCAAAATTCATTCTTTGAAAAGGTATGTACAATAATCATGAGACTTTGTATTTTTTTTTTATATTAAGTAATTTTATAAAAATGTCACCCTTTGCAGGTAAGTGAATGAAAGTTTATTAAAAATTCTCACGGGAGAATAAAGTATACTCAGGTGAAGCTGGGGCGGGCCCGCTAGTTGTTTATATTTTTTAAGTTTATAAGAAGAGTATTCGTATCACGAATGCGTACGGTGTTCGGAGCGCAAAGTGCTACGTTATTCAACTTAATAGCCATTAGTTTGGTTCGTTAGTGGAATATTGCTAACGAATGTGTGGCGGCCGCGCATTCCAACTGCCGCCAGTGAAACGCTCAATTAGCGCGCCCGCACCAGCATTTCATAAACTGTCATTAATTCATTTGATTAATTTTAAATCTTGTCATTTTATAAAATTTATTATTGTGTGTCTTATTATTACATTTTCTCATGTACTACATGTTTCATACATTAAATCTATTATTTAATAGATTTCGGCCAACTTGCCGGATTATATTTAAATATGTTTAAAATACAAAATATTTAAATGGATTAAATTTTGATATGTATTTCGATCAATTATTTCACGATTTCTCAGTGCTCTGAAAGTATAATAAATAAATTTTATGCATCCAACCTCCTTGCATAAATCTATTTTATAATTTTCCGGACAAAATCGGGAAAACGGAACACTTATGGCCTCTCCTCGGTGTGCAGCAAGCACTTTATGGTATAAGCTAAAGATTAAAAATTTGAGTTAAATAAACCTACCGTAGCTAACAACGGTTTTTATTATATTACGTCGCGTAGCAGACTAGGATACCGTAGCCATATTAACGCTCGCAAAATGAAATATCGCTTACGTGCCGTCACCCCGGCTGCCAACGCAGCAATTCCTTCCTTTCTGGTAACCTCACTCACTCGCAGGAACACAACAACCCAATCAAGGATTTTGTTATTTGGCTGCGGTTTCCTGTGACGTGGAAGTACTTCTCCAGTCGGGCAGCTTACAAGATACGTTGTGCTCTACCTCTCTTTTCGTCAGAGTCTCGTATGTCAGTCAGCAGGGCGTACCACGTCCAGTTGAGATTGATAATCCAATGATCAAAATTAATTTTATTTACGCCCGTGTTTGAGTCAGAGAAACGAATAGCAAATACACATTAAGTCGCAAGCAGCAGTGCGACAGCAGCGCGGTACGGGAAGCACAGCAACTGAATGTACAGTAGCGCTGCTATTGCTGCTCTTAGTGCCTGAATGACGTACCTACTTAATTTACTTAGATACTGAAGCAAGGGCAATTATTGTACGTTCTAAAAAAAATATTTTTCAAATCTTAGGAAAAATAAAAATAAATAAGCTGAAGCAACTTTCTATTATTATATACACAATAGAAAATATTTCCATGTTTGGTATAATACGAAACACATGCGTGCGGCTATATTTTATTTAAATCAGGCAATTAATGTTAAACAAATGAAAGCAATTATGACTGTAAGCATATTATATCATAATGTTATAATGAACAACAGAGAAACCGTTTCGTAATTGGTGTTCACCTAGCATGCTGCCGGGAGATAGACGAACATATTGACATAACGCCTACAAGATAAGGTTAGGATATTATAAATGTTTTAAAAAAAATGGAAAAACGCACCTCCCCGCGTAGGTGGGATTTGAATCCACGACCTCCCGATGACCGGTCGAGTGCTCTTCCAACTGAGCTACCAGAAAGGTTTGTGTTGGTGAAAGGTTACAATATCACTTGTTTAATTGTAATTAGTCGTATTTGCCGTTAGGGTTCCGGCAGACTAGAATAGAATCAATCCGTCTCTTCCCGTGGATGTCGTACATGGCGACTAAGGGAAAACGTTATCAAACATCGATCAGGCCTCCCCAAGAAGTCTGGCCAGCGTGGGGAGTGTAGGCCAAATCCTCCTTCTGTCTGGGACGGACGAGAGAGGGTCGTGCTCGTGTAGTGGAGACTAAAATGACCTGATGATGATGATGAGATGACGTATTACAAGTATTTTATGCATAATGAACTTAGGTACGCCCAGTATTTACACACCTACCAGATAAGTATCGTAAGGTGAAAATGATGATGATTCATGTTATATCCGTTGCTGGATTTGTATACGTGTCATTGACACCGAGGAGAATAAAAATATCTTATTAAAGACAATCTGGGTGCAGAGGAAGCCCAGAAGTCGGGCTGCCGTGATGGAGATGATTAATATAGCTCATTTGCGGTGCGCCCCGGTCTCCGCCGGGGAGGCTACGGAGCTACGAGGCTACGGCTACGCGGCTACGAGACGGTGCTACGTGCCCGTCTGCGTACATCGTTTACGCTTCCGCGTCGAGAATTTATTATATTCCGCCCCATTTATACCTTTTATCTCTGTTATGTATTTAATATAACAATACTTATTGCATTCTCGACACGTGTCGTTAGTGTTAACAGCCCGCATCGAAGCTACTTATATAAACACGAATTTACTTAACTATTAAGAGCTCTGCCTCACTGGGACGCCATGGCGATGTCATTAGCCACGTATCCAAACAATTTGTATTAAATTTTTCAAGTTGGCTACGTTGCTACACTGTCGCCAAGTGAGTTAGTCACCATACATTTATATATAAACTTCTTGGATACCCTGGCCGGCGACGTAGCCATGGCGCCCCGGTGAGGCAGAGGACTTATTGTCTATGGTATTCACCGTCGTTTTCTAAATTACGAAAATATATTAATTAAAAAAAAACATGTTTTTATCGAGTAACCAATTTCGTTGATTCAATTTTTCTCAAATCCTTCCCAATGTGTATCGATTAAACTTGAAAAAGTACGAAGGGTACCGAGTATTATTGGTGTAATTGGTTTCTAATGCCGAGTAAACCCCTCAAACGTGTTGCGAGACTGGACCGAGAGATAAAGTGTTCGTTCGCACACAGATTTCGTTCCAATTTTATATTTTCTTTTTTCTCGTCAGTATCTATTACCAGTTGGTATTATTAAGTTAACTTTTTGCGTTGAAAATCCGTGCGATTTTATTCGATGACAACTAACTCATTGGATATATAGGTACTATGCAGCTTTGCATCGTTTTATTTGCATTCCAGTTTTACACACTTTTCACAGTTATTTTAGTACAATAACATTTACTGAAAGCTGGAGTTTTTGATTTCGTTTTTGTTTTTTAGTATCTAATTTCAAGCGTGAAAGCTTTTTTAAAAATGACTATGACGGCTGACTGTGGTAAGGCCAATACTAGATTATTGTATGCAAATATGGGGAATACATTTATATGCTTTATATGTACATAAGCATGGAAAATTATGTATATTATGTACTTTAAACAAATCCCTATATTTTTATCATATTGTTAGATGGTTTTTTGTTTTCTAAATTGTCATTTTATTTAAATCTTGTGAGAGCCTAAAAACTGAAATAAACGCATATAATTTTTCTACAAAGTCTACGTTTAAATATGTTAATATTTTAATATTAGTACAGAAACGTTATTAGATTAATTTAAAGCCAAACATACAGATATAGTAATATATTTTTTGTGGTATCAAGACTATTTTTTAACGAAATCGATTCCGATTTAACAGACAAAATAAAGGGATAACAAATATCGATTATCTCTATAAATTCGAGGCTCAGTTATGTTATCTTTTTCTTTCGAATTAGAAATAGAGATGTATTTAACAACACGGCCTCTATACCTAACAATATCAAACCAAGTTTCAAATTAGAAATATCAATAGATAAAATAATAATGAAACTACAAATTAGTTTTAAATTTATATCTATATATTGAATAAATACTAAAAATATTTTGTTAAAATAAAATATGTCATGAAATCTGAAACGTTTCAACAAATTTTGGTAATTTGTTTGTTGTACACGAGTTAGTCGAGGCAGAGGGTTAAGTGTATGTACAATTCTCCCCCTCTTATTGTATCAGGATTAGGACAAATCCCGCGTGCGACACTCGCCCGACGACTCTGTGATGTTTGCATTAAACAACGCACCACTTACTCGAAAAAATAAATCTAAGCTGACTCTGCTGACACTTTCTAAGCAAATTCGTTACAGGGAAAGATCTACGATTAAATGGAATTTTAAATATTTACTTCGAGTATATATATAACTAATTCAATTCATGAATATACTAAATACCCAAGTTACATACAGTATTTATATATTATGATATAAAGGCCAGGTTAAATTTGTTTAGGAAGTTACCCAATACTTATATTCTATAGTAATAGAATAAACACCTTAATAGTAAGTAATACAGATATCGCAGTGATGTGTAATGTGAATATTAATCGAGTAAAAGGATTTTACGTAAAATATCTAAACTGTTTAATACACTAGAAAGTGTAAATTGGTCTTCTATTATTAAACATTATTTAATATTGTTTTAAAATCGAAGGTAATTCATGAATATGAAAGTTTATATATTTGTTTATGAATAATGTAGTGTTAATAGATTAAAGTCTCCAAGAATTTTCAAGTAAAATAATGTTTTAACATAAAATCTTTATGTCCGTATCTGGCAATAAGGCCACGTGAAATGCAAGCGCTGCGAACATATCCCTTACATCATGCGGCGACGCGTCCTTACTAGAATTTTTCAGTGTGCAACGTCGTGCTCGAATCCTTGTAAATTTATGACCCTCGCCCGTTGACGGTGGCCAGTTTTACGAATACTGGAGAGGTATTTTTGTACATGTCTCTTCGAAGGATGTGCTAGTACTAGCACGCATTAATACTTGATACTTAGACGCTAGAGTGTGCATTTTAAAGTTTAGTATATTTTGCAGCAAGTAAATGTCAGCAGAGTGATCGTAAAAGTTGCATTTTTTCCAATTAATGTCTCTTTAAATCTTCACAATTAACAGTTTACGATTTCCAAAATGTGTAACCGTACGCCGTTAAGCTATAAAGTTGAATTTTAACAGAATAATAAACCAGGATCATATACAAACGTGCATTTTATACGGGGTCGGGAAAACAGTGGTATTTTAATGCGGAGAATACACTAGGGAGGACGTGCCGCAAAACGGATGCCTGGCGACCAGTTCGCGGCCGACGACAGAAAATTGGAAACGCCAACACGAGCGTATTAAGCCTACACGGATTTAGTAATGATTATTTTGCAATATTGTTTTGATTTCTGGCTTTATGTTTATTTATTAAAGACATATTCTGGGCGATGTTTGTTATTATTTTATCGTACAGATAAGTGCTTCTAGAGCTTTACACTTCCAGTATAAGATGGTCTGCTTAGCTACGAAACGTACGTAAAATACGTATAAGCACTACATGGTCGAAGAGCTTGATGGCGTCGTTGCGCGTGTCAGTATAATGGAACACGCAAGCAACGTCAACGGTAGCCTGTCTTTCGAAGGGTTAATTTATTTCGAGCTCCTCCGTGCTTCGGAGGGCACGTTAAGGTGTCGGTCCCCGCTGTTGTCGTTAGATGACAGTCGTTAAGCCAAGTCAGTGGTCTTTAGTCGGTTTGAAAACACTGGCGTCCCGCAGTTAAGCAGCGTGGTGGAATATGCTCTAAACCCCTTCGATTGAGCGGAGACTCGTATCCCAGCAGTGGGATGAATAAGAGTTGACGGCTATATATTACCCTGCAATTTGAGTATATATTACGAAAGACCATTCCAATTCGGACGGAAGCGTAGTATACATACTAATCTCTGAAAATTTAAGGGGAAAAGTTGAGCAATTTTTTTACAAAATCGGTGCAATTTCAGTTACGTACAATAATCAGGTATCTAATACCCATAGTACTTTGCGACTATATGACGCTATGTAATTTGGTCAGGAATAATTATTATATTTATTATTTACCATCGTTGTCGTCAACCCTTACTCGTCCCACTGCTGGGATACGGGTCTCCCATCAATTGAAGGGGTTTAGAGCATACTCCAACCATGCTGCTCAACAACGGGTTGGCGGAGGTTGGTTTACCATAATCCTAGGCTCCTGTTCTCACCCACAATGCAAAAATAACCCCATTTACAATAACATTTACATAAAAAAACAACCACAATTGGCAACGACGAATGAGTAAAACAACTATTGAAACCGAGTGTTAGTGGGAAACTTTTCCCATTAACACTCGGTTTCAAAAAACCCAATTTATTTGCACTTGTCAATTACATTTTATATATTTGAAGGCACTTACGTATTCTCCACCCTTATATATCAATGTCCACATTCTAAAACACTGTAAACAAAACAGCAAACTCATAAATCGATCTGAGAGCAATTGAAAATATCGCTTTATATGCCCCGTCAGATTCTTATTGAAAACAGAACGAAAAACAAAACTTTTGCAGGATCTATTGGCATTGTTTCAAAGAAATATATTTGTTACAGAATACCATACGCCGACAAGATCACTCCGGAGCCAATCCTGAACAACAATGCTGGGCGGGACACAAAGGCGGACTCGATCAGAAACAGTTATAATAGCCAATTCAAAGTTGGCATTTATGGTTGGCGGAAGAAATGCCTTTACATTCTAGTCATGGCCCTTATGTTTATGATGATCATTAATCTCGCGCTCACGCTGTGGGTGCTTAAAGTACTGGACTTTAACTCGGTGAGAGTTTGATAATTATGTCATTAATTTAGAATAAAATTTTAGAAGCCGTTTATTTAGCTAAATGTGTGAATAGACTTAGCGTCGCACTCATTGTATGCACATTGCTCTCCTCATACTTGTACCGGGTGTTCGTGCATCGCAGTACTTTAATAAGTACAATACGACTGCGGTATCTATAAGTAATATAGTTTTAGATTCGTCCTTTTGGGCAATTTGAATTGGTTATGCCTAGTTATTTATGTTGTATTATTAATTGCCACTAATTTCGATGATCGGGCATGGGATCATTTATTTTTTTCAAACTGTAAGCCGATTTGAAATAATGTCCATGTTATTTTCATTAGTTCTCGTTGCTCTTGTTATAACAGCATGTCGCTGCTCGCGTTCAGTGCTCAATAACTTTCCATAAGCTCATATGTATGTACTTACTCCGTATATTATGCAGCGTTTTATACTTCTGCGACCTTGTTATTATGGCGCATTCTTAAGATAAGAATACGATTTCGCTTTAAATTTATTTCGTGGTATAGCAGTACGTTACTAAGCGTACTCTCCGTACGTTTTGATTCATCCCTAGAGTAACAAACTAAACTTATTTAAATTACTAGTCTTTATATTATGAATTAGCACATCTTTAAATGACTAGGAAGGGTAGCTGACAAAGATGCGATCTGCATGATGATAAATACTATACTGTTTGCTATTATTTTTACCGCAAGCAGTAAACGAAGGAGTACTCCTTCCTTGTACATTGGACTTTACTTCCGAGTTACCAGATCCTTGTTGTACATTGTACATTGTACTTTATTTCCGAGTTACCAGATCCCAGTTTAACTAAATGTCATTCTGGAGTGCACTTTCCGCCTTTAGACTATTCTGTACTACTGTTAACTACCATCCATTAATATCAGCAAACGTGTGCTCACATAGCAGAGACAACTGTAACACCTATTTCATCTGATACGGCACTTGCGTGTGTCCTTAATCCTATGAGAACCAAGATGCTCTTTGTCAGGCAGGTTTGTTTCACTTAAGAATGAATAGTTGGCACAATATGTATAGTCTCGCACTGATACATGAGGTAACAACAGTTTCACTGCCAAATATTTGGAAGATACATTGAGAATTTAGTAACACTTCAAGCTAAGATGTTTTAAGGCTTTAAATATTTGTTGTAAGTTTGAGTTAACTGTGACTATCAACTCAAACTTACAACGGAGTCGAGAAATATTCTATTAAGTACTTTATATATAATAAATTGTTATACTAGGTGTAATAGGGATATAAATGGTTAATCAACAACTCTGAACCAAAAGATAACCTCATCTGCATGTGATGCACCATGCTGACTGACAAACGAGGCTCTGGCGAAAAGAAAGGTAGAGCATACGTATTTTTTAAGTTTCCCGACTGGAGTACCTCCACCTCACAGAATTAGTGAAGTCACCAGAAAGAAAGGAAGGAGTATAGCCTGGCAACACATTGGCGATCCCTTGGTGTTGCTGATCTCCATGGGCGCTGGTGATTGCTTTCCATCAGGTGACCCACATACTCGTTTGCCTACCTCTCAATTAAAAAAAAATTCCTCTGTGGTTATGAAGGAGGCAAATAACATATTAAAATAATTGAAATCTTAACATTTTTCCTCAGTACCACACCCTGGCAACTCCATTTAAATGTCACGTCGATAACTATTACATAAACAATGACGTCTGTACAGAGCTTGAACGAGTGTGGTTGCGTCGAACAAAATGTTCCAGATTCGATTTCGAGGAGCGGTCAGATTTAATTCGCGAGATGGGCAGGCCATACTGTACTATTACAAAATTTTTACTCGTACTGTGTTAATATAATAATACATAACTGGCAAAATATGGCAAAACGATGTTGCCATTCAAATGTAAATTATGCAGACGAGCTTCTATAATTTGTAATATAAATAAATAAGCTTGATCTAGATTTCGATACGCAGTTACCGTAACTATGTAGTAAATAGGTCTATATTTTTTAGGAAGGTATGGGTCAATTGCGCATCGTGCCCGGTGGCTTGCAGCTATTGGGACAGGCTTTGGTGCTCGATTCTCTATTTACGTCAAGTATCAAATCGCGTCGGAGTCAACCTATTTCTGTGGAATCTTCGCGCAACTTCACCGTCTCAACGAGGAATTCTCACGGATTATTACAGAGTAGATTGTATTTAGGTGAGTCTTAGACTATTGTAGTCCTACTGTCCTAAGCCTGGCCGCCGCGATATGCATTCGTAATCAGTTAGTCAATGTAAATTTTACACATATTTCGTATGTACGATATAAAACAGGTATTTGTGTCTTAATTATAAAATTCAAATATATTTAAGCGATTTAGCGTTGTCAATTAATTATAAAATATTTAAACGAACAAGTACACAGTCAACGAGTGATGTTATGCACTGTTTATTCATTTAGTAAATTAGTAAAACGAATTTAATATAACGCTACATCCTTTATGAGAGTGTTTTTAATTTTTATCAGCATTTGGTCTGAAATAAGAGTAATCGTACAAACGGAGATGTGCCACAATATGGTTAAAATTTCTTTATGTGACTCTAAAGCTATCTTCCCTTTGTTTTTATGGCGTAATAAAATAGATAGCCGATTGCAATAATGTATATATATATATATAAATGACACTAGTGTATGAAATAAATTCATTTATGGTTTAGTGGAATATGATACTGTTGCCAGATTTTTTTCAGTTTTTTATCTGGTTGTTAGTAATAGCTTTATTGTACATAGAAGAAAATATGGGACCAATCTGGAAGTACACTCTTTCAAATAAAAAAAGTTTTTTTTTAAATCGGTTATACATCACGGAGTAAATAAGTAACAAATATTAAAAAAATACAGCCGAATTGAGAACCTTCTCCTTTTTTGGAGTCGGTTAAAAGAAGTTTGAACAGGGGCATTTTTTGTTAAGTTTCCTTAGTAATCTATGAATATTTGTGTTATTTAGGACACGACCGTTTAGAACTTAACGTTGGGCGTCTAGAGGTAAGGGATGCTCGAGGGGTGCTGCTCTTGGGAGCTGGGGAAGACTCTGTGACGGTCGGCGCTGACACGCTGACGGTTGTCAGCCCTGCGGGAGTCACGCTGCACACCGCTGCGCAGACGCCGCTCGTCAGGGCACCGCCTTCAAAACAGCTGGTGTAAGTTATATATTATATTTCATTATTTTTCATCGTGCGATATTATATTGTAGTATTTGATTGGTTTCGTATTGATAAGTGCTCGTTTGAGCTGTTGGATTGAATTTGAATGGTACGGCAATTCGTTGCTTGGTGACATATTAATTACTTACTACGTATTTTCAAGGCTGCAATATCTCGTGAGTATTGCTGAAAAGGTTTACTTCCTTATAAGGAATAGCAAATATATACATACAGCATTAGGTAGACAACTAATGCCGTTTTCGTTCGTAACACAGGTTACTTAATATTGTTTGTTCGTAATTGTTCCTTATTATATAAAATACTTTTAGGTTACTTTGTCAATTGATTAGATGAAATGTTATCCAGTTTTTACGCAAAAAATACTGAAAACTCAATTTTTAGAGATGAAATTGAACAACATCATTGCATTTAGGGAGTATGATGTATCCTTAATATTAAACTTCTATTTTATTGGATAAAAACAGTTAAAGTAAAAATATTGTTTCAGATTCAAAGTTCTTTCCAAAATGTAATTATTTTTTTAAACTTATTTAGTATTAAGTATGTTTTTTATATGTTAAATGTATCCTTACAGTCTAGAGTCACCGACTCGATCACTGGAGATGCACGCGGCACAGAACATTGTGCTGGAATCACGCGCCGGTGACATAAGTGCGAGCTGCCTAACCACGTTTCGTCTTAGATCTATTGCTGGAGCGGTGAGCACTGTATTCTTGACTTATACTTAAAAAAACGTTGCTGGTCCGGATCTTATAGATGGAAAGAAAATTTAAATTCGCTTTAACGAAATGTCATAGAACGAGCCAAATTTTATAGAGTTATCCACAATCGAGTTCATTTTAAAAATCCATTGTGAATTCTTAGTATACAAAACATAAAAAAATTAACATTCGTTTATTAAGATGAGGCAATGACACAGTTTTAATTAACACTCGAAAATATATGTAACGAAATCATTTATTAATTCAACATTCGTCGCGTGTTGTTACGCATGGTTTATATATGCAAAATTGGCATGTTTAATTATTATTGATTAAGTATTTACAATGGATCTTTTTTAATATTTTTCCTCGATTCTGTATAAAGCTCTAAAATTTGGTTCATGTTTTCGACAACAAACATATTTTATTTCAGATTCGATTAGATGCTCCCAGCATATACATGCCGAAACTGAAGTCGGCCTTACCGCTGCCTCCTTCGACACCACATACTCACGATCCCCATCATCAAAATATATATCAGCTGTGTGCATGCTCGAACGGCAAGCTGTTTCTAGCGCCGCCGCATGGTGCGTGCGCCGCAAGGGAGGAGAGCCTCATCTGCCGATGATGTTGTTCATCTGTGATCTCTGGGCTGATTTGTTGTCAATTCTTGTGTTGTTGTTGATATCTACGTTAGTGATAATCTAATACATGTGGTAGATATGTCAGTACCTTATATTTTTGCATTTACGAGTGGTTAGAACTATATAGTATATTGTTCTAAGACTTGACAATATTAATTAAAATTTTGTATTTTACTTTCTTTTTAGCTTTGCACCCCTCACTTGAGGAGGTTTCATTGCTTTACTCTCTCTGTATTTTGTGACGTAATGCAAATGTCCGATTTTTAAATGCTATTTAATTTTACTGGATTTTAATACCCTGCTTGCCATATATTGGTCGATAATATAGTCGAATTTTCATATTATTTCTATTGTTTACTATTTGTTGTGTATAGACCTTATTTAATGGTAAGTGAACAGCGTAAATCATTTAGTCATAATTTAATTGCTTATCATAAACGTAACATAGGTACTATGAAATTTGTTTAGGTAATATTGGTGACATTTTTAAATGAGCTACAACGACTTTAGGAAACGTATCAAATTACATAATTTTAAAAAATAGTGCCTTTTCGATCGCAATTTAGAATAAAAATCGGCAGGTGGCATCTTACGAATCATTATTAACCATTGACTTATTAATTGTTATGAACAAACTAACATAACATTATATATATATTAGTTTAAATGTAGATCAATTATATTTATTAGGCATAATATCTTCATAGATATTTTATGAGATAATAATTTCTGACTTACATTTCATTCCAACTATA
The DNA here is from genome assembly GCA_937001555.2 of Hypsopygia costalis. NCBI lineage: Eukaryota > Metazoa > Arthropoda > Insecta > Lepidoptera > Pyralidae > Hypsopygia > Hypsopygia costalis. The sequence goes on from OW443329.2 coordinate 20,508,448, forward strand.
TGTTTTTAACAATGTAATGTATGGACGAATGCAGAGGTATATTCAATGGGTTAACTATATTTTAAGTAGGGTTGTTTTTTACTGTTTGTTAGAATAACTGTATAAACAATATAAAGATATATATATAGGTTCCGTTCTATTTCAAAACACTTGTTGACACAATCAAAGTCTACCTGGACTTTTTATAAAGTTAGGCATTACTTTGATTGAAAGACGAAAAAAATATATTTATGAACATCCTAATATGAAACAATAATTGGAACAATACACAATAACATATAACAAAACACAATGTACGTACATTATCATGATGTTAATTTGGCTATCGCTCGGCATTAATGCTATGTAATACACACAGCGCCGGTATTCTGCGAGAGCCAAGATATGCCGACACGTAGATTATCGGACGAGGTATGTACCTCACAAAAATCCCTGCATCCAGGGCCGCCAGGCTATCTAGCACGTATGATGGGGAGAGTTCCTCATAACACATACCGACAGCACCGAATAGCACAGTATATGGCACAGACACTAGACGCAGCCAATGTCCTATTGATAGCTTGACACATGACGTTCCTACCTCTCATGTCACTGCTTCCCTAACTCTAAGATTCTCTAGATTGCGCCGCACAGTGCGCTTTGATCATGATTACAGAGATTTCTTGCACATGTATGGCAATGCCTTAGATTATCAATTGGTCTCCGCTCCGCTTCGACTAGATGCCGCGGCTCACTTGTAAAATGTGGCAACAAATACTACGCCGAACTCGGCGTACCCGAGTCTGTTGCAATACAATTCTTCACGCACACTAGCATCTCGGCACATCAGTTTCAATACAATTCTTCACGCACACTAGCATCTCTGCACATTGTTTTACGCACACTACAATATTGAGTTTACGCACACTACAATATTGAGTTACGGAGCTGTTGTTTTTAGATAGTGCGGCATCTAGTCAAACCGGAGCGGCGACCAATTGTTAAACTACGGGCAATGCGGAAAAAATGTATTTGATGAATTCTTGGATTACTTTGATCGTGGTAAGACAAATCGAAGTATGCACTTGGATGTTATCGCACCATATTTAACTTTCCCTATATAAATCTATTCAAATAATAAGATAAAGCCTTCGAGTATATATGTTATAAAGCTATTTGTCCACGATTTTTGTCCAAGTAGACTTTAATCCTGTCAACCTCAGTGTCAAAACGGCTTAATACAATAGTCTCTGATTTAAAGTGCTACTCGACAAAAACAATAGGCGCATATCTACATACTGTTTACTGTAGGTTTGCATCCAATTGTTTTGATTGGGTAATATCATATATCAGACACTATTGTTAAACCTTGTTCTGGAATACGACAGAGAGAAAGAGTTTGATGTAACGTAAAATTTTAGGACTGTGTTACATTGCATGTGTTCAAGTACATAGTAAAGAAATTTAAAGCTTATTGACAAAGCGCTTATAGTTCAATATCAGTGCGCAAAGCGTACATACGATTTTATACATATAAATGTACGTAACCTATATTCTAAGTAGAAGCTTTGATTATCTATTCTATCGTCTACAGATATTATAAATTATTATTTTTTATTATTACCATTGCTATTTTGATATACTGTAATCCATAAACTGTAGTATGTGTTTAGGGAGCTTCCAAATATTTTGTTTCTGAAACAAAACAAATGGCCCATGTGCAATTTGTTAAAGAATTTGTTGAACTGATTTTTGTAATAGACCTTTGTAAGTAATTGTAATTTTAGACATTGTAATCTGTGAATTTAATTTGGGCTACAAAGGGTATAATATAAATAAATTAAGTAAGTGTTATTAGGGATCAGTATATTTTACATAAAACATTTGCAATACTTGCTAGTTACTTATAAATATAACATTATATGTATAGATATTTTTTTCTCTTTATTGTATAGATTTCTGTTATAACTGAGAAGTATCTCAATGTAATATTAATTAATAAAAATGTTTGTTGGTATAACTGTACATAACATGTAAAGATACATATATAATGTACGTAAATAATAAGCGTATTTCAAATTGAAATGGTTTTTTTCTTCTATACTTATATGTATATATTCTTATTATATACTTATTATATTCTATATACATATACTAATGACCATGGGCTCCCCATGGTCATTAGTATATGCATATTTAAATAATAAAATTAAACAGTTTTTGTTCGCTGTTATGTTCAGAATAAAAAATGGAATTTTCACTGGAGGGTATAAAAACACACAAGATACCTATTATCTTAAAATTATTTAGGGTTGTTGAATTTTAAGAAATAATTCTTTAAATTAAAATAATTGAAGTTTATTCGACCATCCGAACGAAGTATTAGCTGCAGCAATTAGCTACAGAATCCAGTCCACAGCATATATTATGAAGTCCAATAGGTGTAATGTCGGCATCAACGTTTAACTATATTGACACAGGGTCCATTTCAAGGATATTTTAATATTAAAAAAAAAAACGCTACGTACGTTATGGTTCCGTAGTTACCCGACATAATATTTCATCTAAATCCGTATTGAGAATTTTGTAATGCTGAAAATATGTGATGTTGTGTGGTTTTAGCCTTACATGTACCATTTGGTTGGATACGCATGCGTCATCATAACATGCCACAACAAACCAAATACAAAATTGTTATTACTTTATGAATTACTAGGTGACACGGCAAACGTTGTTTTGCCATATAAATTTAGGGGTTGATGGTAGGGAGGGATGGATGGAAAATTGTCAATAAAATAAAATAAAATATTTAGGGGTGGGTTACCCTTATCATTTAGGGGTATGAAAAATAAATGTTGGCTGATTCTCAGACCTACCTGATATGCACACAAAATTTCATAAAAATCGATCCAGCCGTTTCGGAGGAGTTTGGTAACAAATACCGCGACATGAGAATTTTATGTATTAGAAGATTATTGTTAGCAGGATTTTATTTTTCCATAATTTTACATGGTTAAAATTTATGTTTACTAAAATTATGTTTGAAAAAGTTCATGACAGTAGCGTACATATAGAACTATCGAGTTTTCAATGAAATTTGTACTAAATTTCGTGTTTCCAAGTACATTTTTTTGTTGGTCGTCTATTACTCGTTAACTTGTAAAGCTTACTTAGCTGTGTTAGTTTTCCTTTTAAATCTATACTTAATATTATAAAGCTGAAGAGTTTGTTTGTTTGTTTATTTGAACGCGCTAATCTCAGGTACTACTGGTTCGATAGCCTATATTTCAAGAAAGGCTATAAGGCTATATAACATCACGCTACCACCAATCGGAGCGGAGCACCAATGAAAAATGGGAAAACAATATTCCTTTTGAGGGCTTACGTTGCGTGCGCTGAGTAAACGGTTGAAGTTACGCAAAAATCATGTATGATGGAATTGTTCCTCTTTAAAAGTTCTAAAAAAAGTCCGCGACAGCATATAACTTTTTTTTATGGTAATAAAATTTTGCAATTAATGCATTATTTGCAAACAAATTTGAAAGCAGGTATAAAATTAGTAGGTACCTACATAAATTATTCACCATTAGTTTTTTTTCTTAATTATGTTAAGTTATGTTAAGTATTTGATTTCTTATGGTCTTACCATGATAATTGATATACACGCGGACGAAGTATATGCTGCCGTGAATTTACTTTTACACTTAACTTGAACAAAAAGTAGCGCTTTAAACCTCAATATTTCGCAAACGGAGCCTTGATCGAAATACGGAACGCATTATATTCTACTAAACTAACTAGCTAATTGACGCGACTTCGTTTGTTTAGTTAGATTAGCTATTTCGCCGGCCCGGAGCGCTCACAGAATGGATCAAAGTTAAAATGTAAATTAATGTAAAATTTTAATTATTAGTTTATCACTATGTAATAATAACTTAAAAATATCTACTTTAATGATAATATTACTGACTTAATCCTATGTGTTAGGTTCCAGTTTTCGTTCCTAAAGTCTAGAACAATGTTGTATAAACTTGAACCTTCCCAGAAAAATATTTTGTCAAATAGTGAAAACCCTTTCCATATCCAATCAATCAATAGTTTTTGAGAAAATTGCGAACATGCATACACACATAGGATTCCATCATACAACCGTCTGTTTTGAAGAAGAAAAATGGTGTACTTACACTCGTAATATTTTTAAAATACCTGTCGAACTATACCCAACACCACAGGATAGCCAAAGAAAAAAAACATCCGCACATTAGGATACACTAAAAAAATATTTTCCAGATTTTATTTTTCCATTTTGTCGGCGTCATTAATATGTATATACATGCCAAATTTGAGCTTTCGAGCTGGTCGAATGGCTAACAATGGCTACTTTAAGTCCGAGATTGCGTGTTCGATCTCCACATAAGACCAACATTTGTGTGCATTAAAATGGCTGTTCGTCTTGGTCTGGGTGTTTTCAGTGTAATATATGTAAGGATTTACCAACATATATATATATATATATATATATATATATATATATATATTAGTAAAGGCTTTGCCTAGTTAGGAACTAGATGGTGTGCAATTTGTCGAGAATTATTTATTTATTTTATTTATCATTTTATTAAAAATGTCCTTGGTCCATATGAAACAGCGTACCTTTCAAATAGTTAAATATTTTATCAAATAGATTCTTGTCTACTATCTATTGGCTCTCTTATATTTTTTAATTTTATTTAAAACCAAGAATACCTTGAAAACTTTAATGAATTGATTTTCACAAACGTAATTAGTTACTTAATACTGCTAGACGCCTGTAAACATGAAGGTATGTTAATAAGGACGCTGCTACAGTCAGGACCGGATTAAGTCGAATGGATGTCTCTAGACAATGCAAGTCTCGGGGCCCCTCGCAACCGAACGAGTAGGTATTTATTTTTCTATAAAAATAAAAATTGATGAAAATCTATATTAATAATAATAAAGCTGAAGAGTTTGTTTGTTTGTTTGGTTGAACGTAGAAACTACTGGTTCTGGTAACGGTAAAAAATATTTTAGTGTTATATTGCCGATTTATCGAGGAAATCTAAGTGTAAACCTATTATAACATTATGCTACGACAATAGGAGCTGAGCATCAACAATAAATGTTACAAAAATGAGGTAAATCCTACACCGGTGAAGCTGGGGGGACTTGCTAGTAGTTACAATATCTTTACTTTATTCCCCCAAGGCAACGTTGGGCTCATAGGCAGTTGCCTACAATAAATAAATATTTCTGGACAATTTACATTTAGTCCCGAATCAAGTGCGAACCTTGTGCTTGTGTGTACTATGGGTACTAGACAACTGATAAACGTACCTAAATATTTTATTTTGTAAATACATACTTATAAATACATAGAAACCACCCAAGCCACCAAGACAAACAGACATGTACACAAATATATGTCTTGTGCAGGGTTCGAACCCGCGACCTCGGGGTCAAAGTGGCCATTGCTGGCCATTCGACCACCGAGCTCGTGAAATACAATGCCTCTATGGATAATCCGGCCCTGGCTACAGTGAACTTAATGTATATTACTGTGCTGAGTTAAGTGCAACTTATGATCATGGGGTTAGAACTAGTTACAAACCAAATATTAAGTTTAAATGGTACCGTTATTGTTAACACGAACACATTCGAGAGCTATACTGGTAGTTCCCTATGAGTACTTATGTAGGCGCGGCTCTTTGTTTATAATACTACTTTATTTATGAGGGTTTACACGTAAGTCCTTATAGACGTTTAATTTACCACTTAAATTATCTGTTTATCTATTAATTTATGGGGTTTTATATTAATAAATAATAATTAATACAGAACTCTAATAAATGCCACAGGTAATCTCTTTATCAATTAAAAGTATTCGAAATTATTGATACGACACTTGTATAATTGTTTCGTAATATACGTAACGCATTTTATCCATAACTAGCAAATTCCCGCGACTTCGTTTGTTTGGTTAAATCAGCTAGTTCACCGGCCCGGAGTGCTGTATTACTAACTATTAACATTGTAATAATAACTTAAAAAATACAACATTACATTGAACTTCTCCAACGGGCCTCTACGCGTAGGATCCATATTCCCAGGCACGCCTTTCTTGGCTTGACCCGTGTAGTACGGAGAGACTTAAAAAGAATAATCGACTTTAAAGAAAATTTCACGGACTTAATCTTATGTTTTAGTTTATAGTTTTGGTTCCTAAAGTCGAGGACAATGTTGTATACACTTAAACCTTCCCAGAAAAAAAAATAGTTAAATAGTGAAAACCGCTCCTAAATTAAATCAGTAGTTTTTGAGACAATGGGCATATGAATCGAATTTTTGACGTGACAACGTCCTATAAATTGGTTAGCCGGGTGACACTTCAAGAAACTGGCTCACGTTATGCGCTTACAATGAGAGCGAGTGAAAGGCACGCGTCCCTTCTAAGAGCGAGAGAGACAGACATAAAAAGTGAAAGGCATGCGTCCCTTGCACTCGAAAACATTTTACCACTCAAAGTCGTTGTCACGTAAAACTTTCGCCCGTATACCGACTTTACAGGCAACCAATTTTTTTTTCAATTTGTTATTTAAAGACGTCACAATAAATAAATAATAAAATAAATAAATATTTTTGGACAATTTACACAGCGCCATCTACTCCCAAATTAAGCGCAAAGCTTGTGTTATGGGTACTAGACAACTGATAAATGTATTTAAATACTTTTTTTTTTGTAAATACATACTTATAATACATAGAAAACACCCAGACCAAGACAAACGGACATGTTCATGCACACAAATGTTTGTCTTGTGCGGGAATCGAACCCGCGACCTCGGAGTCAAAGTGGCCATTGCTAACCATTCGACCACCGAGCTCGTCAATTTAATAATACAACTATAGGCGAAAGAATTACTTCGATAGCATAAAAAGTTCTCGAGATATGATAGATTTGAACATCACAATTTTGAACTATCCCGAAAACGCTCCATACAAAAGGCATTATGACGTCACGATACGCTATTTTATTTACTGCAAATAAAATAGCGTATCGTGAATCAGAAATTTGTACGACAGTTATGTTAAATATTGCGTTTATGTAGCTAGTGCCGTAACAAAAGTTATAGTATTTTTTACTGTTTCTACAATGGTAATATTATTTTTTTATAATTTCATACTTTTAAAATGGATTTTCCCACTAAACTTTGATCGACCATAAAACACGTCGGACATAAGTTATTAAAATTTTTTTCGTTCTAGTTTTATGTATTAATTAACTACGTTACTGATATAGAGTTTTTATAATTTTAGAACTTTGTTCAGATGCCTATTGCGAACATGCATACGTATATATACGTCAATACGGTCCCAACCCCAACACAAGATAATATTTTTTGAAGGCAGTCAAAAAATCTTACTTTTTTTAAAATGGCATTGTGTTTAAGGTGTAAGTGACTTACTAAGTAATTTAGAGCCAAAGCCAACGTTACCTGCACGTGGTGCACCATGCCGATTAGCGAAAGAGGCTTGGCAAAAGAGAGCTACAGCGTATTAATAAGCTGCCCGACTAAAGAAGTACTGCCACCGTACAGGATACCGCAGCAAAACAACAATTCTCTTGAGGATTGTTGTGTTCCTGTAAGTGAGTGACGACACCAGAAAGGAATTACTTGCTGCATTGGTAGCGGGGGTAGCGGCGCGCGAGCGATATTTCCTGTTGGGAGCGTTAGTATGGTTACGTTAACCGCTTCACATCAGGCGGGCCGTATGATTGTCTTTCACCCGACAATGAATAAAACAGAACTCGGTCTGTTCGTTTTATTGGTCTATTAGTTGTGATCAGTTCTGAGCGAGCATTCGTTCAACCATTTACTCGTTGTTAAACGCGCTCGGCTTGCGCGGTTTCGTGCTTATTTGTCCGGCGAGGAATATGTTTTTTAAACCATGTTACGTGCCAGAGAAGCATACGGCCCGCCAAATGTTAAGCGATTGTAGCCTATAGACGCTTGCTGTACATTAGTAGCGCGCTGTTACCCCCCTTCACACACGCAGCATTCCTCGTCTGGTGATCTCACTCGCACGCAGGAACATAACAAGAGTATTGTTTTTTTTATACGTCGTCGTCAACAGTTATTCAATCCACAGTTGGGATACGGGCCTCCTTTCTATCGAAGGAGTTTAGAGTATACTCCACCACGCTGCTCAACTGCGGGTAGGCGGAGACCAGTGGTTTCAAGCCGCCTAAAGGCCACTGACTTACCTTAATGACCGTCATCTAATGACGACAGCCGAGACCGATGGCTTAAAGTGCCCCCTCAAGCACGGAGGAGCTCGAGATAATTAAACCCATACATAGACATACTATGGGTCGATGTTGCTTAACTTGCGTGATCGATTAGAATGATATGAGCAACGACACCATCGAGGTGAGAGAGAGACGATTTTTTATACGTCGAGAGTGAAGGACAAACCTGATGGTATGTCTTTTTAAAGAACCCCATAATGTTCTGGGATAACCCTGTAATCTTCTGGGATAACTTTGACAAGGGATATCATTTCACGACCTTGAGATAGAAAACACCTCTGGAATTTGCGATGTATGAGGATAATTTCCCTATCTATGGCCAGCTGTTGTTGATTATTTTGTTGTGGTTTTCTCTAAGATGGAAGTACTTCTCAAGTCGGATTCGACTTGCGCTATATCTCTTTCGCAACAGCCTCGTTTGTTAGATGGAAGGGTGCACTAGGTTCAAGGTTCAGTTGAAGCTTTGGTTTCTAAAGTTGGTTTTGAATGAGTCATTAATACATCAAAAGTATGACGTACAGTCATTTGCAAAAGTCCATATATAGCTTAAAGACTAAATTCACGAGCTCGCAATTGTAGGCTATTTATCGTAATATACACCTTAATGCAACACCGTAAGGTTAAAAACAATTTTCATTACCACTTGACAGGTACAAGCGGTTTCTTTCGAGTACTTTGACGAGCAAATGACTATTACGCTAAAATTTTTATTGATCGATAATTATTATTTCGGTAATAAATATATACAAACACCACATCAATCGATTTAACAGACTTATTGCGAGACACAATAAGTCTCCTGCGAACAGTCACTGTTGAAGTTTAATTAAAGATTCATGATAAATTGTCGCCGGAAGCTGCATTCTGCGCAGCGTCTCGCACGTGAATAACGCCCGTTTCGCGTACACTTAAATAACTTAAGCCAGTAACCTAACAATAAATTCATGGCCCTCCCTCCTTTTGTTTGGTCCACGATGTTTTCACGCGGCTAATTGGCAGGAAAGACGCCTAAAACGATCTTAAATGAGCAGACATTAATATAACTATATTGTTATTTATTCACGTCATGTTTAATTATGACGACACGTTTTCGTTTCTCATCTGAACTGTAGAAAATTTATGAATAATTGAAACTAAACTATTTTCATGGTTCATGAAGTATTTTATACTTGTTTTTGCCCGCGGCTTCGCCCCTTGTAAACACAGTACATAGATAAAAAGTTAATTGATTCATGTGTTACTTTGTGGAAGTCAAATTTACGGGCAATTTGATGTACACTACTTTGCGTTCGTATGTATGATAAAAAGTATTACATATGTTATTCCAGAACATATTATACATGTATATATGCAAAATTTCATCCAAATTCGTTCAGCCGTTTATCCGTGAGAGAGGGATAAACATTTAGTAAAGTTAGCTATCAAAGCAAACAAAACATAAAAAAGTAAAATGATTCATTTTTGAAGAACCGACTAGTCAAAACATGCCTTATCGCCGCTGGATTACTTGTAAAAACGTCAATTGTCGAGTAATTAGTCATACTGTATATTGTTTACTTGCTCTGCAGATAAAGAAGTTGTGACTATAATTTATGTACACAACGCGCAAAATTAATACACAACGCGGAAAATTAAAACGTTGAAATTTTCTTAGTTGCCTTAATAAACGATAAATTTAATTTCATTAAACACTTGGAGACAATCTATTTTATTAATCAATATTTGACCGCAGTTATATTTAATTAAAAAAGATTACATGTAATCTTTATGTCTAGCAAATTATTGCGTATTTCAAACACAAGAATTTCAAATAAAAGAACTGATACTTCTTAAATCTAGTAATATACTGCAAGTACCTTAAGAATTTTCTTTGAATACGTTATAATCTGTTTCTGTAAATAGTTTTAGGTTTTTATAGGTTCGGCAACGCGCGTGTGATGCCCCTGGTGTTTTAAGTGCGGCTTTCCAAAGGTTGCGGTAATTGCTTTCCATCAAGCGTCCATAAGTATACTTATTTACCACATTAGTGGTATAAATGGAACTATACTAACCCGTATAGCATGTGACATGTGTTATAACAATTCAATTACACCGCTATTTTTTTTTTTTATTGAAGGGGTAGACACAAGGTAGTAAACCATAAGGGTCGGATCACATTCCCACTGTTTTGTCTTTTGTGAAGCTAGAATTAACCACAGCAGCTACAATGGATACTGTACCTGATTGTAATCGTAGAGGAACAACTGCCTTTGAAGTCACAACGAATGTCATCAGAAGAAATTAGTACGTGAGCAAGCTATCTGTATAAGCTTATAACTTATAATATAATTACTTATTGATTGATGGTCTTATTGACAAACATATTCACTTCAGTCGGAAGAACTCCAGAGTCTTCACCAGCTAAACTAAACACAGGTGCCATAAATCTAGTGCCATATAATCTTTCAGCTTTTAGCGGTAGGCCTCCTTGTTTGTCATGAACCATCACCATTAGGACAAGACGATACATTATTTTTTTTCCGTTATTCAACCATAACTGCACGTTGTGTTCTTCGTCGCATCGTGGTCGTTGTATAGGTAAAATGAGCATTAGGATGTTTTCATATAAACGGTTGAGATACGGTGTACTTACTCGCTGTTACGCGCATCTAATTTTGCATCTAACTCGCATGCATTATCTGATAACAGACTGCATTTTGGTACATGCGGTCAGGTAAGTGGCTTGTAACTCTATAGATGATGCTTAGAGTCAAAGCCAACCTCGCCTTAGCTAACTAGACTCTGGCGAAAGAGCGAAATGTTTAGCGAGCCCGATGGGCAAATAATTCCACCTCATCAGACCTAAATATGCTGGGTTAGCATCATACGTAGCGTCGTGCGGTAGATCTGTTGTATTCCTTTGAGTGAAAAAGGGCACCAGGAAAATAGCTCGGGTGGCGACGCAAGAGCGATATTTAATGTCGTGAAAGTATAATTACGGTAACCGCTTCAGATCAGGTAGACCGTATGCTCGTTTGGCACTCAACATAGTATAAAAAATATAAATTAAAATTCATGAAATCGAACTCCTACTTTTAGAGTTATCGTGACACGAACGTCATATACTATCGCAGAAATACTTTCATTCCTGGTCACCTCACTTATTCGCAGGAATACATCAACTCTCTAGGCCTCCAGGAATTATTAAGCTGTGGTCTTCTTTGAGGTACTTCCACAGTCGGCAGTTTATAATTAAGAAGTGTCCTACATCTCTTTATTTATTCTCATTTCACATAATTTTCATAATACGCTATGGAAGTCATTAAAACAGTTTATCATTGTGGAAGATGCTGGTACCTGATTTAGAGTTTAAGAATCCTTGTGAAGAAAAAAGAAATGGAATCGTATGATACGATAATCGTTCACCAAAACCAAATCAATAAAAGACTAACTGCGGACACCTAGTGCGAGAAAGTCGTTAAACTTGCTAATAAACAGAAACAATAGAGATATAGAATAAATACCCTTTTAAAACTTGAGTAAAATATAAAAGTAGATTTTAAAACCACATTAAAATGTATGTCTATTGAATTAAATGCATATTTTAAAGTAATACGAACGTCGACTGTGGTTCCAGCTACACCTAATTGAATTTTGAGGTCCTTTGTTGCGGTATAGCCGTAGGAGACTCTTAAAGCCATTTCAAAGACACCTCGAGCTCGAGCCGGCATCCATGAGCGAGAGGAAATAAAGTTATGATTTATGTAGTGAAATATGTTGCAGGCGGAGGGCCAACGTTCTAAGCGTTCCCGACGCCTCCTGTCGTTGACAGTATAAATTCTCGCCAAAGAGAACAATCTATTAGAACTGTTTACCTATGTACAACTGATTGCGTGATACGAATGGTTTCAATAAACCAGTCAAATCTCATTCATCATATTGCTATCATTTATAACAATGGCATTTCCTAATTTGTATGACATTGCGGGACCGAAATTAATTCGGTATTTCCTAAGTTCCTACAAATTCATTCTAAAGTTTGTTCACGTGGGGACTTCAGAAAGTTACAAAAGGAAACTTTATGATACTAACGACAAATTTATTTAATTATACCACTTTATAGGTGGTTATTGAAAAGCTGGCAGTTTTGAAGTCGGACATGACATGAATTTTATCATTAGTTTGAAAAGGAAATAAAAATGTTCATTGTATTTCCTTTGATGATAACTTATGTGAGTAAATCTAAAATCCCAAAAATGAAAATAAAGATAATGAAAGTAGATTACTATTTTATTCCGTACAAACATAGGTTATCATATTTACTTATATTAATGGAGTGGAGCTACTGTTTTTCAAAGATACGAGTAGATCCTACTGTATTGAAAAGACTTGGACATTACTTTAATTAATTAAAACCAGATTTATATCAGAATTTGGCACATCTATTAATTAATATATGTCCTCATATCCTTGTAAAATAAAAATAAATTTATTTTACAAGGATATGACGTTCTTACATAATACAGAGTCTTTTAAGGTAATATATATTTTGAAGATAAATTCATTGCTGTTACTCTGATAGGCGGATAACTTTTTGCTACGAGTTCAACTCAAAGAATCGGCAGCAGTGTATTGTTTTTGTACCAAACAACCGACTGTTTTATAATTAGGTGTATGATATTTCAAAAACACCGTGTTTACACTAAGTGACTTTTTAAATAATTAAGAGATTAATCGAGAATATTAAATAGCAGATAAATCTGCCATAAATAATTTCACAGTTTTTTTTTATTAGGCTGTATCTACTCACTTAATACTTTTTTTTATTCATGTTAATAGTACTCGTACTTGGTGGCAGACAAGCATACGGCCCGCCTAATGTGGAGCGGTTACCGTAGCCATATTAACGCTCGCAACATAAAATATCGCTCGCTCGCTGCCACCCACGCTGCCAACGCAGCATCTCCTTCCTTTCTGGTGACCTCATTCACTCGCAGGAATACAACAACCCTCAAGGGAATTGTTATTTGGCTGCGGTATTCTGTGAGGTGGAGGTATATTCTTCAGTCGGGTAGCTTACAATTACGCTCCCTACCTCTCTTTTCGCCAGAGCGTCGTTTGTCAGTCAGCAGGGTATACCGCGTGCAGGTGAAGTTGGCTTAGGTTCAAAGATCTTGATGAACCACTTACACCCCAAATACATAAATACATTAGTATACTTTTAATAAAAAGACAACATGAAACATACAATAGTATTTTAAATATTTAGCTTGTTTTATATTGATTCATAATGTGATTAAAATTACTGCTATGTCATGTAAACATTAATATAACTGGTTGTTTCCGCTCGTTGCAATTCTATTGTTTCCCAATATAAATCGAATATCCCTAATAAACCTTTCAACTACATTTAGCTGAAATACTATAGTTACTATAAATAGTTAGTATTCTATTATCTGTACGAAAAGTCTTCCAGTATTATTTCATTACACCAGCTTCATTTATTTTATTTACAGCTATAAATTGAATATTGCTTTTATTATATTATTATATAAAAACTCCCGACTTTTAAATTTGGGTGTTTCGATTGATTTTGTGAACTAATTCACAGTGAATAAATAAATCTTTGCAGTTGTATACCGACTGAAAACAAAACAAAATAGCAGTCTATTGGCTTTATTGGTATATATGCTTTTAGTGTTAAGTTATAAAGTTGAGATTTTTTTTTTAAATATTTTTCAGATATTTTACGGACAAAATTTTATTGTCATCATAGTTTGCTGACGATACCTATATTTCTTTTTTCGATTAGCCCGAAATAAAATGCCTCAAAATTGGCATCCATTTGAGTATGCAGGTGAGAAATAAGCTAAGAAAAAAAATTCTCGCTCATTTTAGTATCGAATGTTAAAACGAAACGTCGATTGTTAAAGGATATGAGAACCACTGGGATGATAGGATGACGGCGGCGGCGGGACGGCAAGTCGTCTTTAGTTATCTGTTCGCTGTGACACCCAGGTCGTGTTCTTTAGCCAATTTGACGGAGGTCGAGCGTGGTTTGCCTCGATTAGGACTCCCGCCCCGACAGGATTTGATTACGACATCACCCGTCTAGGGATTATAGGAGCCCTGTTAGTTTGTCACACATGTGAATATTATTCCTGAGATGTATATTATTAGAATAGTCCTCTAATGTATTAATATTAAAAAAGCAACGATGTTTATGAAGACTTTGCCCGCTTCGCTGTGACATGCTGAAATGGGGTCATTCTTGCTGCTATAGCACTGTTTGAACATAGATAAATACTAGCTTTTTCCCGCGGCTTCGCTCGCGTGAAATTCGGGCATTTTAGATTATCCAAGCAAAGTCTAACACGAAACGAAACCACCTTTATGTAGCACCTTTAATTGTACTAAATACGAATGCAAGAACTTTCCCGATAACTACTACACCCACCCCGCTTCCGTCGCGCCGGCCGCGTTCCCATAAGCACTGATTGACGCTAAATACAAATTTAAAAACCTATTAGGATATAAGTTTTATTCCATCAGCTTAAAAAGGATAAATCAAACTTTTAAAAAAGTAAACCGACTTCAAAAATCTCAGGAAGTAGGTAGTAGTTATTTTTAGGTTTTTCGTGTCAGGACTTTTCAGTTGGTTTATTTTTTTTAAGTTTATTTCTTTTTTAGTGAATATTTTATTTATTATAATAATGGGTAAGTAGTAGTGACATGGTGCTTTCTAGACGAAAATACATGAATAACTTAATTAAGAAAACTCAACACTATTACCTAACTCCTAATCGTTCTTCATCAGCTCAGCAGTGTCACATGATGACTTCCCAATGCAAAATATGTAACTTAATAACATCAGAAAACTCATCAATTACTTTATCCATGTCCATGCCTATAAATTTCAACCCTTTCTCTTTTCACCCACTTGGACCCTCGTTTCACTCTCTTAGGGGAATTTTGAAAAATCCTTTCTTAGTGCACCCCTGGACGTCATAAAGAACCTACTTGCCAAATTTGGAATCTCTAGACCCAGCGATTTGGGCTGTGCGTTGATATATAAGTCAGTCAGTCAGTAAAGTTTCTTCTTTTATATATTTAGAAACTACGAATATTGACTTTAAAGAATGCTTAACTAAAGAGTTTATTTACAATACACAAATGTGTAATAAATAAATTTATTCTTCTTTCCTTAGTTCAAATTCACAGATATACAGTATTGGTATGTATTTGGGAATTTTAGCATATCCTGCCTGTTGCACTGTTACTTTTGTGGCCAAGTTATCACACACTCAGGTCTGCAACTTCTTAAAGCAGTGAAAAAAATCAAGCTTCTAAATTGACACATTCAAAAGATACGGCTGTTTATTTTCCATTTGTATCGCAATTTTTGACATTCGCAAAGGCAATCAAAACTAGACTTGAAACGAATATTCGGTTACTATTCGGTATTCGGCCTATTCGGCTCCTTTTATTATATTCGGCCGAATACCGAATTTCTACATACTATTCGGCCGAATACCAAATACTTAAGTAATATGTATATTTTGTTAAACTGAGATAATTGGTAAAAAAAATATCGATTCGTTATATATTTATATTTGTATTTCTGTTATAATCATTAATCATTGGTACATAACACAGGTACATTATCATCTCTTATTTTATCTTAAATTTAAAGATTTTTCGACGCATTTGAATTATAGTCGTAACTAGTAATCAAAATCATGAAATTTTGCAATAAGCAATGTAACACAAGGAAAACAAAAAAACCGTAAATTTGTAGTTATTTCACAAAAAAAAAAAATATGAATGTAGCTACACATCCTACAAGTTTGTACGGAATCCTCGTTGCGCGAGTCCGACTCGCATTTGATCGGCTTTTTTGTATTCTCACCTCGTTAATGATCAAGTCTTCTTATCGCAATATACATAGGTGGTTTGCTTCCTGAAACTAACTTTACGGTCCTGCCCGTTGGAGCTTGGCAATGACACTACCGTGCTGCCAGACAATTATTTGATTAAAGTCACTGTTTACCGTATCACTTTAATCTGTTATTCTTTTCTTTAAAAATAATAATGAGAGAGTTAAGGGAACACTATAGTGTTTTATTTTAACACTAACGTGGTAAAAAAGCAGGCGACGCGCCTGATAGAAAGCAGTTACCATAGCCTATGGACGCCTGCAACACCAAGGCCCTCACATGCACGTTGCCGACCCTGTAAGAACCTCTACACGTCCTTTTTATTGAACATGCATAAAACGATGAAAATAAACGTTTCAATAAAACCTTTACTATCAAACGAATTATTTTTATATATTATATTACAGTCACTATCCGAAATGTAGGCGCTTCTAGGTATGGCTAGTTAAACCCAAGGTATATCACCTCCCTCTCCAAAAGCAAGTCGCGATTAGGTTAGGTTAAGTTTGTGATCAAACTAAACCAAGCGTACATAATGAGTGAGTAACTTGCTTATAGAGATGGAGGTGTGGTACCTTAGGTTTAATTAGTCAAACCTAGGAGCACCTAGATTTCGGGTATTGACTTTTACATATATGTATGTAACATATATGTGCGGAAATAAATATAAATGTCATGAGGATCTCGCCAACGGCTATAACGATTTCGATAAAATTTATTACTAGGGCGAAAAATCGATTTAACCTTCCGGAACATGGCCGATCATATGACTGAACGTTCAATGGCTATAAGTGTCAACATATACAAAGTTTAATGGTTAGAATATTGCAGTGAAAATATGACAAAAAAATCACATTGTAGTTTTGTTGAATGGTAACGGCATCTGAAAGCGATATCTTAAAGCAAATAAATATGTTTGCTACTCGACAATAGATCTCAGAAAATTACCACAAATCACTTATATGATTTGGGGATTTTGTAAAAATCCGTTTGTCCCACTGGTTTCTCCAAAAACTGATATACTAAGGATACTGCCCATTAAAAGCCCACAGACGGTATCGATCTATTAAGTATGAGGAGAGACTTTGCGTCCTTTTGCGTATTCTACCGACTGTACAATGGGTTGTGTTCAGAGGAGTTGACTGATAATTATGATGCCCACGGCCTTTTTCTATAGTCGCACCGCTCGCCATAGGCGATATTATATTATAGGACATATTCATCCTCACACATTATAACGTAATTGGGCGTGTATGGTTCTAGAGGTGTGAAGAGGTTCTGTAGTTTTCTACCTCGAACTCTCAAGTTGTGGAATTAACTCCCTGCGAGCGTTTTCCCAGGAGACTACAATATGGAGTTCTTCAAGAAAGGCGTAAGGGGTTTTTTACAGGGTCGGCAATGCCTGAGTAATGTCTCTGTAGATATCATCGATAGTCTACGATGACTGCTTACCATCAGGCAGGTCCTACGGTTTTTAGTCACCCTAGTCGTATAAAAAAATACAGAGTTTAACTCCGTCATCAATATATAAAATACAATTGCCGTAGACAGAGAAAACTATTCGCATTCACACAAATAGCACAGTATAAGTAATAGTCAAATAATAACGATTTACGGTGTCATCATTTAGGGAAATGAGACAGATTTTACAATTTTTTGTTTCGCGTCACGTGTTAGGATTCTCAAAAGTTAACACCAAAATGTGTGCAACAGTTATATGACAACGCTGTAAAAATCCACAGACATTCAATTATAATTGAATGTCTGTGTAAAAATCTCGACATTCTTTATCTCATGTTTCTCACGTCAACCAGGCCCCTATAAAACTTTAATATATAATCATAATAACATTATTTAATAATCATTATGTATAATCATAAATACATTATATATAATAATTGCGTGTAAGCTTGAAACATTTATGCCAGTTTAATTCTCCCATTACATTAAATTACTCTTTGGTTTTGCGAGTGTCCCGTCACGTAAGTCAAAGTAGCCGTAGAATACGGGGAGCGCGGCGTAGGTCACGTGTCGCTTTTATGATTCAATTGTAAGCACCGGCGCGCCGGCGGCGTGGACCTTCTTCAAACTGACCTGCGTCACGCTGACAGCCCACCACCCTGTCAAGTAAAACGTCAACCATCTCAATAAAATTAACACGTACCCGGCCACACAGTTAACTAGCTTAATTCTTGATAATGAGGGCCGATTGGCCTCTTGGCTTCAGCCTGAATAAATTGTGAAACATTCTACAAAGAGTTTCTTACTTCAGTGGTTCCAGACGGGTATTAGTTTTTTAATAAGTTTATTTAGTTAGGAATTTAATCTGTCGACCGTCTAAAGTAGTTTTCTTTTAATATCTTCACCTTTACATTATTATCTCTATTAAAATTTACATTGATTAAAACAAATCTCTTTGGTTAAAACAAATTGGCAAATATTAGAACAGAATTTGGGTTATTAATTTCTTTACTACATGTTATAAAATATAAATATGATTGAGTATTGTAACAATAAATTTATTTTCCATCACACTTTGCAATAATCTCACCGTCTGCGACCTGCTCATGGATATATCGTTCCATTGATATATCCTGGAGCGGGTCACGGCGGGCGTACATCATTACATCAAACTTCTCAAAGGGGCCTCTACGCGTTGGATCTACGAGTATATCCCCGCGCACGCCTATCAAATGACCGCGCTTGACCCGTGATTAAAAAGAGATACAATTAATATCTAAGAAGTTATAGTATATTAAAAATACGTCCCAGTATAGTTGAGCGCATTATAAAAAATATACATAATCTTTTCAAATATTCCAAAACATTTTTGAACTGAATACTTCTTTAGCGGCGTAAATGTATGCCTGCTCCTGCTGTCCATTTTTAATGTAATATAAATTGTCATGTTTGTGCACTATAGCGCAATAAATGAATATTGTATTTTACCACATAAATGATAGTAATTTTATACTAATAAATAAAGCAATTTGTGCGAAATTATTCTCTAACCATTCCAAAATATTCAAAAATGCACAACGTTATTGTTCAAGTTTTCACTTCTTTCGGCACTTCCGGAGTGCAACCCGTTTTTTTTATTCAAGTATCTCTTCATTTGTTACTTTAGTTTACGCTATCTAGCGTACCAGCTTTACCGTGATGATATTATCTATTCTAAATTTATTGTCTGGTAAATAATTTGAATAGACTGGGTGAAATAGGAACTGTTGGAATGTGAGCAGTGCCAAATGTAATGCAACTAAACTACGAACACTGGGCAATGGACTAGAACTAGATTCCAGGCAAGCATTTAGGATCCAATCTCTCGGACGCTTTACGTCTACATAACATATCTATTGATTAAGAGAATGCCGAAAGTTTAGTGACCGAATTATTGTCTGCAATTGTAGCAAACTATACACCATTTTGGGGTGTATGTGGTTCATCAACATCTTTGAATCAAAGTCAACCTCACCTGCACGTTGGGTACCCTGCTGGCTGACAAACGAGGCTCTGGCGAAAAGAGAGTAGAGCATAGCGTATTTTTTAAGTTGCCCGACTGGGGAAGTAACTCCACCTCACCGAATAACGTAGGAAATAACAATTCCGTGTTGTGTTCCTGCGAGTGAGTGAAGTCACCAGAAAGAAAGGAAGCAGTATAGGCTGGCAACGGATTGGTGACCCCTTGGTTTTGCTGATCTCCAGTCATGGTCTGTGGTGATTGCTTTCCATCAGGTGACCTACATACTCGTTTGCCTTTTTCTGTTTCACCGTTTGCGTTTCTCATACAAAAAAAAAACAACGTAACTTTGTTGTAGTAGTTATGCTATAAAAGATTGTATTTTACAAAGCAATATCGAAAACTACTCAGGTTTAGTTAATTCGAATGACATTATTCTAATTCAAATATTTGCCATTAGGTTTTACCGGCCCAATAAATAATGCGGCCGTTCGCCTTACAATAAAATAATGATTTATTATGTACATCTTTTCCATTAATACACTGGACATCAGCTACTAAATTACCTGTGGTATCAGTATAATTATGTCTTTAATAGTAGCAGAAGCTTAAAAGTTGTCGAGCTGGAATAAATCTTCTTCTTCGTCAACCTTTATTCACCCCACTGCTAGGATACGAGTCTTCTTTCAATCGAAAGGGTTTAGTGCATACTCCACCAAGCTGCTCAACTGCGGGTTGGCAGTATATTCAAACCGCTTATGGGCCACTGACTTGGCTTAACGTCAGTCATCTAACGACAACAGCCGGGACCGGCGGCTTAACGTGCCCTCCGAAGCACGGAGGAGTTCGAAATAAATAATCCCATCCTTGGACAGGCTACGGCCAACGTTCATTAACTTGTGTGTTCGATTAGACTGACACGCGCAATGACGCCATCGAGCCTCTGAAAAAAATCTGTCTATCTTTAAATAAACGTATATTATTGATCATGTTATATATGTATGATGCACATAACACATATTCAAATACACATCCTTGCGCCTTGATGATGCATGTGCAAGTTCATAAAGTGTGCCGCTAATCCGTCCCGCGCGGGCGATAGTGTTAATGCGAAGCATTAAACTCTGGAGCGCCGCCGCTACAATGACACGTTTTATGACGCCCTTCATTAAAATGGCAACGGGAATATTAACTACGTGCCAGCTGAAAGAATTCATTATTAAAATACCTCAGGGACTGCGACTGTCTCAGTTAATGCGAAGTAAGATTTAGGGCGCAATACGTGCTTATTCCTTGAAATTACTAAGTAATACGCCTTAAATTCTATCCTATTTTCTGCCATTACCTATTACGGTACCTTGTTGGTTGTAAAAATGGTTTTAATATAAAAGTTTTTAGTCCGGTAACATGAAGATTCGCAAATATTATTTGTTGACTGGACGCATATTATTAAACTAAATATAAATGTTCTGAATCAATGATATTATACATATTAAGAAGAGTAAAAGAGTAAAAGTAGAATAGCAAATCTATTATATTATATATATATACCTATATTTATATTATTTTTGTAAACCTTGCCTGAAATAAAATGATTATTATATTATTATTATTATATTGTAGATATTATATGTAGCTACACTGACATGCGGAAAATGAGACACTGACGATTATTGTCAACAATTACAAAACATAGAAATGTCATTTTGCAGCACCTCATTCTATTCATTTTATAGTCATTTTAGACTACCTGAGGGGCAATTCTCCTAACTAAAATGTAGTCAAAATTCGGTTTCGATCCAATCTCGATCTCACAGATGTCAAATTGGGCATTCTCGTATCACGGTATGAAACTTAATATTTAAATTTACGTAGGATTGTATCGAAAATTACCGAGAAATAATAAAACTAAGAATGTGAAACCAACAATAAGAATTTATAATAATTAATTAAATCTAGTCTATACTTTTTAATCAAATCACAATTCAATCTCGATACGGCCAACATTACTTATACTGTGCTTCTAGTACTTTATATAAAAAAAACTTCACGATGACAGTCGGTTATTTTAAAGTAGATTGTAGAGTTTTTTATTAGGAAAAAAGCAGGTGCAGCGCGGTTTCGTATATAATATTAAGTACCTATAATCAGTATAGAATATTTTGCTCATCATTAGTTCTTAAGGTATCTTTCGCGTTCACTGTTGGATGTACTCGTATCTGTTTGTCGTACATCATCTACCTCTTTTTAAATGCATTATCACTTTCAATAAAGCATAGTATTTTCTTTTTACTACGTCGGGTGGTAAGTCAAGCATACGGCCTAACTGATGTGAAGCGGCTACCGAAGCTCCAATGCTCGCAACATTAAATTACACTCGCACGCCGCCACCCCCGCTGTCAAAACAGCAACCCCTTCCTTTCTGGTGAACTCACTCACTCGCAGAAATACAACAACCTTTAATTCATTTCGTTATTTGGCTGCAGTATTCTATGAGATGGAGGTACTTCCCCAATCGGGGAGCTTATAAATACGCTGTACGTTACTCTACCTCCATTACGCCAAAGCCCGTTTCGCTAGCCGGCAGGGTGTACCGCGTGCAGGCGAGGTTGACTTTGGCTTGGATTTTGATGAGCCACTTACACTCTAAAAAATATTATAAATATATAGTATGCTAAGTATATACCCTAAATAATAATAGATCATTGTTCAATGACGTCAATATATCTCAAGAAACTGTTTAGCTTATGAATGTCATACATAAATAAATTAGTTTATTTCCTCTAGGCGACAATTTAGCTCACGCTCTCGTCACAAATTGTCGGCGAGGGTAAATGCGGACTATTAAGGAAATACAGCAATTCTAGCAGCCCTTACCCGGCATTACAGCGCAATCTTACACAGGCAAAATTATAAGCAACACCTTCTTGTGTCGTGTTTGGCGGCAATAACACGTAGTCGAGCTGTAAACGGTAAGTGAACGGACATAGCAGTCGAATATTCTGTATAATCTATAATAAACTTGCAGCCATAACAAATAATAACACCAAGCACGATATATTAAGTTGAATAGCTATGCTTTCAATCTTATTATGACGTTATGAAATTTACATTCAATATACGTACGAGTATCAAAGTATTCTGTCCGACGAAGCTCAAGTCGATTACCATCGGATTTTTTGATTGCGAATATCAAACTTTAGCTTAGATTTATGGTACCTATGTTTAATTCATCTGGTAGAAACCCTGGAACTCTACCGATAAACTGAAGATTGAAGGCAATACCTAAAACATAAGACGAGAAGAGAAGAGAAAATATATTTTTGAAATCAAAATATTCGGTGGTAATCGGCTTCAGCTTCGGCGGTAGGGCCCCAGGGGGCCTACCGTCGGAGCTCAAGCCGATTACCATCGAATAACTAACTGCTAATGCGCCCATGTGTGCCAACCTTAAGCGAATATGATCAGTTTGTTTTATATTTTTCGAACGAGTTGGTTGCACTGCAGCGTTCTTTTGGTGTTTGGGACAAGGAAATGAATACGTAGAACAAAGCCGCCGCGTCGCACCGCTTCGCTTTGAAATATCATTTTACTGCATAGCAATCATGTCGCGTAGTCTAAAACTGAAATTAGTTGGTTTGAACGCACTGATCTTTGAAACTACCGGATGGATTTGAAAATTCCCATTTAAGAGTTCAATTCTCGAGGAAGATTATATAACATCACTATCATGATGATCGAACCATTAGGAGCCCAAAAGGCAGGTGAAACTACAGGGCACAGTTTATTGATGGAGCTCAAATATTTAATCTGCAAAGTTCGAATGTTTCACAATTTTGAAGATGATGAATAAATAAATGCATTGGTTAAACAAATTCTATGCAGAAGAATCAAAATTCTAATAATGGATCTGGAAGATTGAGTTATTACGTAAAACTTTATTGCAGGCAACTTTATTTATTTTAATATTAATTAGCAGACTTATTGCTTAATGTATTCAAATCATTATTTCAAAATTCATTTATTTGTAGAAGCAAATACTTACAATAGGTTTTACAATTAATACTTTGAACAAACCACTTCCTGCTGTATGTACCTTTTTGCACCTCCAAAGGTCGACTTTGGAGGTGCAAAAAGTCACGTTTGCGTTTATTTATTTATATAAATGTGTGAAAAATATTTATATAAACACACTGGAACTTTTGTGCTTTATTCTGTATCTATTAGCGGATACCTTTAATTGGCTTTCTAGAATGTAAATCAGCCCCCTTACTTAATGAATAAGCGACTCTATTTCAAATGCAATAGAGTCGCTTATTCATTGGTATGAATAAGCAATCTATTCAATTATTGAATCGCAACAAGAGATGGTGGTAAAGGGGCTGAGCTATTTATTCAATTGCAACAGCTGTTGGTGTTCCAAATAGTATAAATAAAATAAAACTAACGTAATAAGAGTTACACGAGAGTATTTCGATAGAATAAGTAAATAATTCGCGAGACAGTCCAGTGACCTCGGCGCTAAGAAACCGACGAATAAATTTACAATTCCGTGTGTGAGTTCAGCTGCA
This sequence comes from Hypsopygia costalis, assembly GCA_937001555.2. Lineage (NCBI taxonomy): Eukaryota > Metazoa > Arthropoda > Insecta > Lepidoptera > Pyralidae > Hypsopygia > Hypsopygia costalis. The sequence continues at coordinate 20,532,703 of OW443329.2, forward strand.
CCGGACAAATGCTAAAACTCTTCCCGTGACTAGGTGCTCTGAATTTAAATGCCGTAAACAAATACCGAACACGGCATGCCAGTACACGGCTATAACTATTATTCTCGTACAAGATAAACAAAGTAACTACTGACCACACTACCGAAAATACATTGTTTTTATGAATTTTGTTGGTAGCTCAAAATTTTATCCATCAATCTCATGTGGCAATTTCGATTATTATTAACATAATACTTGTACTGTTATTTATTCTGTGATAATGTAATAGTTGTTTCACTAAGCAAACTGCTGGAATATTTTTTGTATGGGTGTAGTTTTAGACATATGAACAATTATTATAAGTAATTAGTAATAAGGACGAGCTCGGTGGTCGAATGGTTAGCAATGGCCACTTTGACTCCGAGGTCACGGGTTCGATTGCCGCACATGACAAACATTTGTGTGCATGAACATGTCTGTTTGTCTTGGTCTGGGTATTTTCTATGTATTATAGGTTTGTATTTACAAAAAAAAATATTTAAGTACATTTATCAGTTGTCTAGTACCCATAGTACAAGCTTTGCGCTTAATTTGGGACTAGATGGCGTTGTGTAAATTGTCTTTAAAAAAAACAAATAAACAATCTCTGCCAATCCGCAGTTGAGCAGCGTGGTGGAGTATGCGCTAAACCCCTTCGATTGAGGGGAAACCCGTATTCCAGCAGTGGGATGAATAAGGGTTAACGACGAAACAAAGAAAGAATATGAAATATAGAAATAATTTAAAAAGGAGTTAGGCATGGCAAGCCCGACTAAAGAATTAAGAGGGCAAATAGTGATTGTCCTGTTCCAAGGATCGAAAGATAAGGTCGGCAACGTGTGTGTGATGCCCCTGGTCATACAGGCGTTCATAGGCTACGGTAACTGCTTTCCATCAGGCGGGCCGTATACTTGTTTGCCACTTTAGTGGTATAAAAAATGTTGCGTTAACAACCGGCATGCCAGCGCGCGAATTATTATTACTTGTATTGTAAACGTTTGGAGGTTACGATAACCGCTTTACATCAAGTAGGCCGAATTTTTATTTCATTCATTCGAATTTATTTATTTATTATTTATAAACTCCAGTTTATAAACTCAATTTTAGTTCAATTTTTATTATATTTTATATGGTAAAAGTCTGTAATTAAAATTATTGTAACATAATGGACATCTAAGTCATAAGACTATAGTAATATTGTAAGCTCGAGTCGTAGGAGGTAGAGGTGGCGGCCTTAAATATATATTAATAAATGGAGATATCACATAGAATTCATATAAATTCTAGCTTATATATCGACTTTTCAATTTGATTATGTTGAATCCGAATTTAAATAGGAACATTTAATTTGTAGTGACTATAATGGATGACAATCGACGCCTGTCAGTCGGCGGGCGAGTTGATCGTGGAATTGATTTACACGACGACACTCTCCCGCATGCGATTGATGGAGTCGTGTTCACGATACCCAGTTTATCAGTTGAAGTGTCCATTCCAATCGACACTAGGAAAAAACAAGATATTCCGATGTATCTTTAGTAAGATTTTACATTTCTATGTGAAAATAGATATGGAAACACAGTAGAGCTATCGTAACTTAATGTAAGCATAATTTTTTGTTCAGTAAAAAACTAGTAACCGGTCGAAACCGCTTTTGAATACGAAAGTTAAGCAAGAATGATTTTGATCAACTTGCTTAGTCAAACACAGTTTTGACTAGTTCTTGTAGTAAATGTTCTTAGTCCATAGTAGTTTTATCTGATTTAAAGTATAAAAAGTTACATACGGTACATATTGTCAGACGGCAGGGTGCACCACGTGCAGATGCGATTGGCTTTGGTTCAAAGATGTTGATGAACCACTTACACCAATAGAAGTACATTTCTTTTGACAAACATTTAAAAGTCTATTTAATTTAAATCAATTCAGAGAATTAACAGCACGCGTATATTTTATAATATAATATAATTCTTTTTTTGTTGTGTTTCTTATTGCCAGGAGAAGGTTTGTATGGGAAATCCACTGAAATGAGATGGAAACAGGAAGATTGAACCACGGCGAAGCGTGGCCGGGCCGCTAATATGTAATTATGTACATAATAAATTATGTAAATATGTTCTGCCTGATTAATTAATTGAACCATTTTCAATTTTGCTTTACAAAACTAAAAATAGCCCATGAACATATATTATTCAAATCCCAAAGGAGGTGCCTCCATCAGTGTTTTCTTTATCTTCGAGTAACACGCTCTGTTTCCTGCGCACTATTCCGCCGACTTGTATCCGGTAAGTATGAAATATTATACTAGATGTCGTCGCTGACGCGTCCCGCTCACACCTATCTGCGTAGTCCTATTCTAAAGCCCATATTCCACTAGGGACTGAGGGGCTCCGCTGAACGTGAAAATTAATTTCAAGCAAGATAGGGCGACTCACGAGTCGTTGGAGATTTAAGCAATTTCGTGTCATTTTTATTTATTAATATTTTAACTTTATTGAGTAACATTTACACATTACTGTTTCATATGTTGTGTTTCCACATGGTAGAAATACAATAATGCCATGAGGCGAAACCGGTCAGTAAAAATAAATTAAATTACATGGAACAGTACAAGTGCCAGAACTAGAAGTAAGAAGTGTTAAGCCTTAAACAAATTGAAAAAATCATGAATAATTTGCCATCCTGGAATTGTGTCTCTAGAGTATAGACTCGAGCATTGATCGCGCCCTAATACACCCATATATCCCAGCAATTGTTTAAAAACTCGTTTTCGCATTTTTAGACTCAGATTTACTTTGGCATTGCATTTATTTAGCTAATTTCTTTTTAATTGCGTTCTCCCCGACTTCGACCGGTTTCACTATACGAGATTTATCGCGATCGATTTTTGTACTTCTTGATTTCAGTGTCATTGCAGACACTACGGTCACGGGACGACTGGTTTGAAATAAATACTTCTATAATCATAATTTAAAGTTTTCCGTCCAGAATAATGTAGATTTCAAATGCTGAATTATTTTTTCATAAAAACATTGGTAATAGATTACGCTACCTACCTCTTTTCGCCAGAGCTTCGTTTGTCAGTCAGCAGGATGCACCGCGTGCAGGTGAAGTTGGCTTTGGTTCAAAAACAAAAATTTTGGGTAAGTTAGCAATGGCAATTATTATTATACAAGGCGTTTTGTAAATATTGGCTGAAGTCAGTGTAGTGTATTTACTATGTTTTTTTTTCTTCACTACGCCCACCTGATGTGAAGCGGTTACCGTAACCATATTAACGGTCGCAACATTAAATATCGCTCGCGCGCTGCCACCCTCGCTGCCAATACAGCAACTCCATCGTCTCTGGTGACCTCACTCACTCGCAGGAACACAACAACCCTCAAGGAAATTGTTATTTGACTGAGGTATTCTGTGAGATGGTGGTATTTCGTCAGTCGGGCTGCTTAAAAAATACGCTATGTCCTACCTCTCTTTTCGTCAGAGCCTCGTCTGTCAGTCAGCAGGGTGTACCCCGTGCAGGTAAGATTGACTTTGGTTCAAAGATGTTGATGAACACTTACACCCCCTTACATGACTGTCGACTAATAATTGATAATGTCAGCTCTAGAGAACGTCACTCAAACATAGGCACGTGTACAGACGTCATTTGGTTACTACATGCAAAAGCGCCATTTTTGTATGGAGTGGCCGGGGTTTGATATTAGTGTAGATATATATTATATATAACTAACTACCAATGAAATGAAAAGATAAGACAAGAAAACTGCAATAAATGTCCAGACGTGGAGTGCTATAAGACAAATGTCAGGTGGCAGACGGGTGTTGTAGCGGGCGCGAAAGTTTCGCTCTTCACACGGCATCGACGCGATGAATTATGCATGGGAATTAAGTTTGACGGCAGATAAGCGGCCCAAAGATTTATTTGCCGATATGATGTGTAGAAAACAATCCAAGTTGTTGCCAGTTTCTGAATTATGTTTGTTGTTTTATTGTGAGCACGTCAAACGTTCCCCAACTTTTGGGTACTGTCAGTTTTTATTGGAGATACGACGTTAAACTATGAATCGTTAAGTGTAACTTCGTCTGTTTGAAAAAAAAAATACCAGGTAAATCGAAATGCCAAATTTGGGATGCCGATATGGGAGTTACTGCAAGGGAGTATAAGGCCAGTAACAATTGAGTGAAGTCACCACGAAAGAAGGAGTTGCATCGTTGGCAGCGGAAGTCGCGCTAGGGATATGTCATGTTGCGAGCGTTTATGACTACGGTAACTGCTTCACATCAAGCGGGTCGTATGCTTATCTGCTGCCCGACTTTATATAAAAACTCATAATGAGTATGATTTTACATTACACTATGCCTGGAATAGCCATCTATGACAAAATTACCCTGGTTCCCCAATGTACAATGGAAATTAAAAAGTTTTTTAATGGATGGACCTTACAATCTTCTGCTTCGTTTATTCTGTGCCCCAAGGTAAACTAAATCTAATAAAAATATCCTGAAATTATGAAAAACGAAAAATTAATTTTAAGTAATAAAAACATGCTCTACTTTACAACTTAGGTACCTATTCTTTATCAACATTCGCGTCACATCATTTTAATTTTAATTGAGAGGAGGGCAAATGAGAATGTAGGTCACCTGATGGAAAGCAATCACCACCGCCCATGGAGATCAGCAACACCAAGGGGTCGCCGATCCATTGCCATCCTATACTCCTTCCTTTCTTTCTTTTTGGTGAGCTCTCTTACTCGCAGGAACACAACAACCCCCAAGGAAATTATTATTTGGGTGCGGTATTCTGTGAGGTGGAGGTACTTCCCATCTCGGGTTGCCTAAAAAATATGTTGTGCCCTACCTCTCTATTCGCCAGAGCCTCGTTTGTCAGTCAGCAGGTTGCACCACGCGTAGGTGAGGTTGGGTTTAGTTCAAAGATTTTGATGAACCACTTACAATTCAAAAAATGTTAATATACAATAAATGTGAAAATACGTTTGAAACAATTTAATTATTAGTGTAGATTTAGTATTTATTACCTCTAAAGTGTCTCGCAAATACAAAATCGGTATTGTAGCCGGGTAGCCTTTTATCAGAGTTACGCACGCTCTTACAGGACCTTCCCGGAAATTTAACTTCGTTAAGAATGAAATATGTCCCGTCGTTATTCCACGGCTTGTTGCGCGAATACTTACATTTCGAGTTCTCCACCTCTAGTTTTCTCATCAGACCCAACGGAAATAATTTCAACCGAGACTGAGTTATGACAAAACTCCGTCGGACATTGCCGCATCCGTAATGAGAATGGAGTCGAGATATGTCTGCAATTTATTATCACATGCTTGTATTTGGAGCGTCCTGGAGCGAGGAATCGACTGTTTTTGCCACAACACTATTACAGTGGACACGTTCGTTCGTTGCTATGAGTAAATCTTGTATCATGGCGAATAACAAACGGGTTATTTAAAGCTAGTATGAAAAATATTTACTACGTGCTTTAGCGGCTGGGAGAGATAAGGCGAGCGGGTACATGAGGTGAAATAGTAGGTGGGCGGTGCAAGGAAGTATTTAATTAAATCTAGCGGCGGGCGCTCCTCGCCTTACATCACCGCTGCTAATCACAGGTAGGCCGTCGACACGTTCGCCTATTTGAATACCAAACTGTTATTTTAAATGTAACTGAGAAAACTCATTTGCATCTGGTTAGTTGTGCCACAGTATAGCAAATAGTTCTATTTATGTATTTTGATTGTCTATTGATAATGTTTTGTGATAATTCTATGCGAATTACAAGTTTTTAATAAAGAAGATGTCTGGCGCAACCATCTTGCAAACAGATCTAACGATTGCAATGAAATTTACAATAATATTTTTCAATAAGTTGATGTCGATTTATAATATGTTTAGAAATAAATCTATGCGTTTAGTTATTAGCTGTGCCTGCGACTTCGTCCGCGTGGATTTCGCTCTACATTTCATATTAGCGGATTCAACATACGATGTCCAAATTAGGATTGCCACCTTTTTTCCTTGTAATTAAAGTACATTGGTTATTATAGGTAAGAAAAAAAGTACATAGTATCAAAATAAAGTACAATTTATTTTTCTTTATGTATTGATGAGCTCGGTGGCGTAGCGGTCAATGACGCAGCTTCGACACCAACGCCCGTGGGTTCGATTCCCACATAGGACAATTATTTGTGTGCATGAACATGTCATAGTCTGGGTGTTTTCTATGTATTATGCTGCGGCTACAGTACCGTGATATGCCAATAATTATTGCCATAATTTCAACAACGCCTAGGTGTAACCACGATTTATGGCCATAATTTTACAATGCCAATCAATATGGCAAATGACGGTAGACAATAGCTCCGGCGGCGGTCTTTTTTCGCACATCAAAGAGATTTACCGCAGTAATTAATGCGTTTGTGGTCACACTACCGTTTGTCTAGTGTGCAACATGAGCTCAACGGCGACGCACGTATCGACCGACATGGAGTGGTCAAATGAAAAAAGCTTGAGTTTTGGAATTATTCCAATGCGAACCGTATCTTTTTATGGGCTTTCGGTCGGGTATACCCCGATAAAAATCGCGGTGTACAATGATGATTTGAAGAAGAAAAAAGACCGAAACCATCTAAATAAATATAACAGCTGTAGCTTCAACCGCCATCTTGAAAAATGATATTTTTACCGCCTAATTTATTGGCATATCTAGGTAAACTCTAGTGTGACCACACCACTTCACGCAGTAATTTCAACGGTAATTACTGCCACAATTATTGCGGTAAACAGCCCGGTAGACGGTAAGGTAGTGTAGCCGCAGCATTATAAGTATGTATTTACAAAAAAAAATGTATTTACGTATGTTTATCAGTTGTCTAGTATCCTTAACACAAGCTTCGCTTACTTTGGGGCTAGATGGCGCTGTGTAATTTGTCTGACAATATTTATTTATTTATATTTTAAAAAAAATATCTCTTTTTGCAGTTTGTATCAAAATTGTTTTTCTACAAAGCTATTTCACAGTATCTTTACAGTCTATATTTTAATTAAAGTCAGTAATTAATTCATTTAAACTTTTCAAAACCTCAAAGAAATCAAATCATGCGAAATAAAGTATTTTCGTGTATTTTATTATTCTCATAAAGGATAGAGTACAATTACCTGAAATAACGTACAATACTTTATTATAAAGTACGGGTGACAACCCTAGTCCAAATTCTAGTACCTGACTGCAGCACCACCTACCAATTTGTGCAGAGACTCACTCGAGCACACATAAGAGTTTTAGTAAAACAGCCCCGCCGTTTAGGACTTTACCACTACATTAGTGACATACGAAATAATCCATACTAACGTATGAAAGTAATTTTATTAGAAATACCTGTATCTGTAAAGATTACGCCGGTAAACTTTTTTTTTCTCACACAAACTGCGTAATGATTTTTTTTTATATCGGTGTCGTTGTCAACCCTTATTCATCCCACTCGCTGTTGAACAGCGTAGTGTAGTATGGTTTAAAGCATACTACACTACGCTGTTCAACTGCGAGTTGGCGCAGTCCAGTGTTTTCAAGCCACTTATTTCTTCAAGACCGTCTTGGTTTAACAACTGTCATCTAATAACATAGCAGCTACATACGATGACTATCTACAGACAGGTTGTGTGTTTCCTTGTCACCCTAGTGGTATAAAAAAATATATATTACGTAGATCCATCCGACACGATTCCGTTCCGATTTCGTCTACAATAACGAAAAAAAAATTATTTTAATTATACATAGTTACGTAAATATATAACGTATTTTAAATATACATACGTAAGAATACTTTTACAGAAAAAGTCTCTTGGACAGACTAGACTGACAGAGAGACTGGTTGTCGTCACAACCTTAAATACTTTTCATTCCCCTATGTCGCGATTAAACATGTCAATTGCATTGTTTATTGAAAAAAAAATATACAAGTCGTTGTTGTTGTTGAAAAGTTGGCGCAGTCCAGTGTTTTCAAGCCACTTATTTCTTCAAGACCGTCTTGGTTTAACAACTGTCATCTAATAACATAGCAGCTACATACGATGACTATCTACAGACAGGTTGTGTGTTTCCTTGTCACCCTAGTGGTATAAAAAAATATATATTACGTAGATCCATCCGACACGATTCCGTTCCGATTTCGTCTACAATAACGAAAAAAAAATTATTTTAATTATACATAGTTACGTAAATATATAACGTATTTTAAATATACATACGTAAGAATACTTTTACAGAAAAAGTCTCTTGGACAGACTAGACTGACAGAGAGACTGGTTGTCGTCACAACCTTAAATACTTTTCATTCCCCTATGTCGCGATTAAACATGTCAATTGCATTGTTTATTGAAAAAAAAATATACAAGTCTATGGCATTTTGTATATGCTCAGTTCATTTTTATGTCAAACATGGAGAAAGACATTATTCATACTCTAAATTACGGAGAAAGAGTAACCAGTTCATATGCTGAGATATATTTTGACGACTGCTACTGTGACCATCATAAAGTTATTCAGGATATACTTCAAAATGATGCTGAAAATATTTTGGATGAAGAGGAAGACATACACGGAGATGACTGGAAATCACCGAGTGACCTTCTGATAGGAAAAGTAGAATTGAAGCCTCCTTTTACTTCCAAAATTACTAGGGGCAAAACACACGAGGGAATACTTGCAATCGGCGATACTGTATTAAAAGCTGAACGAGTAAAATTTTTAGAAAATTTAAACAACGTCTTAGAGGAAAACGATTCTGCGTGGACATATGTTTTGGAACATGAAAGAAAAGCTATTTGGGGCCGAGTGAAAAATATATACGATGATATATTTCTTGAGAAAAGTAAAATTATGTCCAAAGAAATATTAAAATTTTATGAAAGCACTCTTCAAGACTTAGAAAATTTTATGAGATCTGAAATTCAGGTGGTATTGATTAGTGCACATTCAAATATAATTAGTGACTTCAATATAAAAATGAAATCAAACCTAGAAAAGGAAAGACAAATTTTAGATAACATACTACTCCAAAAATATGAAAGTGAAATTACTAAAGTTAAAGAGTATTACAGGCTACTTTTAAGAAATGAAATATATCGAAACAATAAATTAGTAAATAAAGCATTGTACGACAGGAATGATCATTTGAATGCATTTTTCAGACAAATAGATGCAGAAAATTTTACTAGTGTAATGTATATTATGAGTGCCGAAAGAAAAAAATGCAAAATCAAACGCTTTATTTTAGAAAATTATCAAACAATGGAGAAAGAAGAAAAAATTAAAAACCTAAAAAAGAGGCAAGAAATTATAGATGATTTTAAAAGCCGAGAAAAATGTATATCACAGATAAATCATGAATGGGAAGAAAATATTAAAAAGGTATTACAATTATTTTTGAAATTCATTACATTTAGTTTGAAGCTACTGCCAGAGCAATCTACGTTTCTACTTGATTTTGAAAGAATGGTAATTTTGCAGTTAAATGAGATACAAAAATCACCAAAAGCTTGCTCCATTTTGAAGAATGAAGAAGAAGACAATATTTTCAGGTTTGAAGAAATTAAAGTTACAGAAGATATAATATGTGATAAAGACCCTTTTGTAATAGTGGGCGAGTTATCAGATATACCACCGCCAGTATATGGGAGCCGAGAGACATTACCGTCTGATGTAGATTTGCCATTCGTTAGACTTCAAAGACAGTTTGTATATGCTAAGTGCCATAAATTCGAGGAAATCAAAGCCTTCTTCGATGCTCAGCGTTGTAAATGTTCAGACGTTTTAAGTACGGAACAACTTTCTGAATATAAAACTCCTTCTGTAGGAATTGTAAAGGAGAAACATTCTGGAGAATCACAGCAGGAATGCAAATCATCCAATGAGTCCATGCCGATAGATGACTTTGGGCGTCTTCGAGAGTGCCCGGTGAGACGGTGTACAAAAGACTGGACAAAAAAAATGTCTTTTCCCGATTTAAATTCCTACTTAGATTTTACTGAACAAAATTATGAGAGGGTAAAAGTAATTATTGGAGAACCATCGAAACAAGATATTACACCTGAATTAGTCTGCGCTAAAGATATAGCTTTTCGAGAAATACCTTTTGCTCCAACTAAAGAACTATATCATGATGTGGGAACACAATATTCCAGTCAAGAAGATTTAAACATTCCTACTATTGAATGCCCATGTATTGGTAATGTGTCATCATCTCCATCTAAATTTGTCCGAAGAGTAAAAGAAACGCCAACTGAATTATTAAACCAAATATTAACGAGGCGAAGAAAATCTTTACAAATGTTAATAAACGAAAACCCCAGACTACTTAAAATGTTTACTGATGAATGTTTCGATTTTCAGTTTTAATTGTTTTGTAATATAAATACAATTTGCTATAAACTGATTTAATGTTTAATAAATAATGAAAAGGTTGTTTTTCCTTCATCTGTCAATAAATAATTAAGTGTCCATATTAGACATGATTTAGGCATACAACTCGACGAGATTAACAAATAAAAATATTGTATTAAAAAATATTTTCTTTTAACCCAGGTTTGTCCCGAACCACTCTGCGATCGTCTGACGTCGTACCCCACTTTGAAAAATTCAGTCCCATCAGATGATCGCAGAGTGGTTCGGGACAAAACTGGATTAAAAAAAAAATCTTTTTTAATACAATATTTTATTTTGCTCCATTACCAATCAATTTTAAAGGGGTTCGTCACTAGTCAGTTGTTCTTAAAATCTAATAGTAGAATCTATAAGATTGTTTTTACCCAAAAACCTGCAATTATTTTATAATCTATAATGTGTTGTGACCGGTTCTCATTAGGTGGCTCGTATCTTTATTAGCTATGCAAATGGTATAAAATCCCTAGTAATTTGTTACTTTCCTGCAAGTAATGTCACTGTAGAGGATAATAGCGGTTTCATTTACTGTATTTTGAATCTAGGCTCTGTGTTGTAAACCTCGGTGTGTTGTCAAGGACACCACTTATTTATTTTTCTTTTCTGTAACGTAACCACTACAAGGGCTATTAAAGCTCTATATAAGATTAATTAATTATTGAAATATAAACTATAATATAAACACCTTAAAAGGATAAACTTGTTATGCTGAAGTTCAGTCGAGTTCACCAAGTATGTTATATAGATATAATAATTTAAAAAATTCGGCCTAAATTGTACATTCTTTTAGAACTTCCAGTTTAAAGTGAGTTTCTACTGAAGAGGAGCTGTGCGGAGTTGAGCTGTGTGCAGACATTTCACGCAAGCAAGCAAGTTGGGAAATGTATGAAAGCACAGCTCATCTCCGCCCGGCTCTGCTTCAGTGGAAACGCATCCCAAGTGGGTCTTGCCTCTTGCGTAGCCACGATACTTCCGTAGCATTCATAGCACTACGCGGGACACTCCTGTACTGAATGTGTTAAAGTCTACAAGGTGCTGAATTAGTTAGCTATTCATTTGTAAGGTTATGACATGATCACACAAATGATAATTATATCAATTACTACAGTGCATGTTAATGCATAAGTGTGATATCCATGCAATGATGATAAAATAGATAAGCAACAAACGTCAAAAACGTACACCCGAAAAGTGAGGTAATTGTATTACCTCGCAGTTAGTTCGCATAAGCAAGCCAATGAAACTGACGTTTGTAACAATTGATTGAAATAGTTAAAAAATGTAGAATTTACATTGATAAAATATATAAGGGAGCACATATCAATAATATTTGATGTTAAGGCGTATTTTAGTTTAATTTCAATTTTTTGCAAGAAACAAAAGGTGCCATTGCACCAACTTCGTACTCGGCGAGGGAAATAGAAATGCAGTATATTAAAGCGCCGAGATGATAAGGATAGCGATAGTCATAGATCTCCCAGGCCAAGAACCGTTTTCTGACGTAAGATAGTAAGGGTATGTCAAATCTATAATATTTATAACATCATTGTATTCATTTAAAACTGTTGTAAAAAAAAAATGATACCCTAGCTAAGTCATATTGTGGTGTAGTAGACAATACATCAAAGTGTCCATTGATCTAAGTTCTGAGTTTCCTATTGCAACTGAACATACCTATACTAGTGAGGGGAAAAATATACATACAAGGTCTTAATTACAACTTAAATTGTTAGATACGTTAGATACAAACTAAATTTAGTTTAATATAGTGTCGTGATATATGTGAGACATCCAATTTAACCAGGTGTGAGCATAAACCGGTCCCCGAGATCACAAATTGCTCGCAGTATCTTCGCGGTTACTCGCTAAACTCTATTCATTTGTTCTTGTTTGCCATACTGTATTTGTTTACGCAAGTTCCGGTGTAGATTATGCTATAATTCGAGATAAAATAAAAATATAAATTTTGTTATTTTTATGAACGAAATTTTTAATTTAGTATAAGTTCTTTTAAATTTAATAAAGCTCCGCTCTATATCAAAGGGGTTTTCTTTAAATGTTTTTATTATACGCTATGGCTTTATTGTCAGACAATATCATATAACTTATACAGCTATAAATTTATAATTAATATAAAATATGAACAAATGTTCGAAAAATTCATTGTCGATTTTTGCGTTTACTATACTATTGTACAAATTACACCGTTAGCTAAGAATAATGTGGGGACGGGGTGTGAGCGGGTATATCGGGCGTAAAGGTAAATTTACACAAGTCCCGTAACAACTTAACTTATTAAGTCGTCACCATCTCGTCGCGAGTGTTAGCGCCGAGTCGCGACTTATGACATTCCTGGCGTAACTCGCATAATCGTAATTGACGTAAAATTTGTGTCCTATCCCTCATTACAATGATTCTTACTTAAGTCTTTCTTCAATAATACTTAGATTTTATACGCAGGTTGAAAAGTTCTAAACTGCACAACGTTAAACTAGTTTTAAATACACTTAGAGAGAATAAGTTTTTATGTTTATTGCGTTTTAAACAAGTAAGATACATCACTAAGAAAGTTTGCAAATAAATCTTGCAAACAGACAATGTTCGGTTAATTAAAGTTAATCTTGTTCCAGTTGGCGTAATGAAGTGACATCGAAGTCTCAACTTCGGTGAATGTAAAACAATTATAAGAAAGAAACTCATTGAAGCAAACAGATAAATACGAATAATACAAAGTAATCAATGTGTTGTTATCAAATGAACATGAACAAAACAATTTATTTGAAGGGGAAGGTTTCGATTCCACGATGTAGATAACCGCTTACGTACTTGTGGAAATTTTTTGCTAGATATACCCATCGTATATAACTATGGCTATGTCAAATAATTTTCAGTGTATGCGGCTAAACTCTGGAACTTAGATACTCTTTAGTTTATTTAAATCCCCTTTCTCTTCAATCTCATTAATAAATAAATATTGTCAGACAAATTACACAGCGCCATCTATCCCCAAAGTAAGCGAAGCTTGTGTTATGGGTACTAGACAACTGATAAACATACGTAAATACATTTTTTTTTTTGTAAATACATACTTATGATACATAGAAAACACTAAGACAAACAGACATGTTTATGCACACAAATGTTTGTCCTATGTGGGAATCGAACCCACGAGCGTTGGTGTCGAAGCCGCGTCATTGACCGCTACGCCACCGAGCTCGTCGCCTTTGCACAATAAATATGTATTCATGTAAATGGTTTATAAAAACGTTAACTCGTACTATATATAGAAACAAATAATAAACAAACATATTTGTATCGTGTGCAAAAATCACAAATAAATAAATAGTAATAAACAAAAATAGCGCGACTAGCTCTTATAAAGATGCGACGAGAGGTGACAACGTCTACAAGAGCTACGATAGAGTATTCAGTTTTGAACAAGCAGATTAGAAAGCTAATACGGCGGGAAACTATTTACCGTTGCACTAGAAGATATATTTAATACGCTGGTCTGGAAGACGAGGGGCATCAATGTGAACGGCGAGTACATCTCACACTTGCGATTTGCCGAAGACGTGGTTATAATGGCTGGGGGATTTCAGTCGAACTCTATACGATCTCAATGCTGCATCTCGATCCGTGGGGTTGGGGGTGAATTTTTACAAAACTAAAGTTATGTACAACGACTTTGTCAATCCTAGTTCCGGTTATGATAGAGAATGCAGCTATTGAAATGGTTAAAGACTACGTCTACCTCGGATAGGCCATACAGCTGGGCCGGAGTAATTGCAACAAAGAGATCGATAGACACATTCGACTGGGCTGGGCAGCTTTTGGAAAACTTTGACACATGATCATCGAGATATACCCTGATGCTTAAATACCAAAGTGTTCAATCAGTACGTCCTCCCCGCTATGACCTACGGTGTAGAGACTTGGACGCTGACTAATGGGCTGGTTCACATATTAAAAGTGGCATAACGAGCGATGCAGAGAGCAATGCTTGGGGTTTCTCTAAGGGATCGAATCTGGAACGAAGAAAAGCGGCGGAGAACCAAAGTGGTCGACATAGGTCTCAGAGTCAACAAGATGAAGTAGCTGTGGACTGGTCATATCTGCCGACTCAGCGATATCAGGTAGATAAGGGAGGAAATCCTAGAGAAGAAGCCAGGTATGGGCGACGAAGCGCAGGGCGCCCCTCTTGAGATGAGCCGACGACCTCAAAAAAGTGGCTGGTAGCGGTTGGATTCGGAAAGCGGAGGATCGAATGTGATGGAAAGCATTGGGATAGGCATATATCCTGCAGTGGGTAGATACAGGGTAGTAATAATGATGATGAATAAATGAATAATAAAATAGGTACTAAGTTTTAAGTCATCTAAAGGACGTAAAAAGAGCTGCAATAACAACGACAAATAAAAATTATGGACATAGTACAAACGCATTCATCAAAAAACGAACAGAAATCACATATTCGCTTTCAATAAGTGAACACGAACCAGTTACAAAAATGTAGATTTTACTATCGCAGGGCAAAGTTAAACAGTGTTATGCTAACTTGACGTTTCGCTTTTCCATAATATTGTGTTAAGCGCCAGTTCCCGTGAAATCTGACACAACTGCACAGTCTGAATAAACTTGCTAACTTCACTTCCGAAGAGTTTATTCATCTTTTCATTGTGAGGATATTTAAACTAACGTAAACCGCTTTGGACGTAAAATATGTAGGTAATTAACTATTTAATATTGCATTTAAAAATTAAAATGTGTGTAATTGTTCTTCTTCTTCACTCTAAGCATGTATATATATTAAACCTTATACACATAAATCTAAATACATAAATACTTATATAAATACTTTAATTTTTTTCAGACGGATGGGCTGTTGCCAATTTGCAAGGTCATTTTATTCCTTAATTGAAAAGCGCAGTAGGTAAATGAATTGTAAAAAAAAATTGTATGCACAGTAGGGTACAACAATGTTTTGATATAGCATGGACGACGACGGCTCGAGGTAGGGGGAAGGAGATTAAAACGGGAGCGGAGACAGACTGGAGCAGCAGAATTATTAAGTATCTTATTAAAAAATGTATTTAAAATCTGACTAATGTATCACCTCAAAGCTCTATCCAATCACGGCATCATCGGGTAGGCGGAAATTTGGCATACAGTTAAATCTCATGAGGTTGGCAACCGATAAGCAACGACCTTCGAGAATTTTCACGGCAAACGAATGCGCGTATGGAAGCTACGAGTATATTACACGTCCTTGCGCCCACGGATCTATACGCGTGCATCCCGATATCCTGTGGGAATTTTCAAAAATCCGCGCGGATAAGCGGATGCCTACGTTATTATAGCTGTATACCAAATTTTAACCCAATCCATCCAAGGGTTTGTGCTGTGCGTTTAAATTATTTGTCTGTTTTGAAGACAAATAATTTATTAACTCAAAGTGAGTTAATAAAATATTTGTGTTCTTACAAAATGGAATGCATTTGTACAGACAACAGCTTGTAAACCGTAACCCTATGTAAGTACTTTTATCTATTCTGTGCCCTAACCACAGAATAAGAAATAGTACTAGCTCTAACACGACCTGACCTATAAGACCTACGTAGCATTCGTAGCACTATGCGAGGCCCTTTTATACTGGAAGTTTATTGTCTACAAGCTGTCTTAAGTTTCTGTACCGAACCTCCGATCAACCCCAGGACTACATTTTGTAATATTTTAATATTCAAGAGGAAATAAGCACCTACGAAATAACGGCAAATGTCTCCTCTATACTAATTTTATAAACGTGAAAGTGTTTTTGTGCATTTATTGATTGTACTTCTTTCTAAATTGATTGACACGACTTTTTTTCGGGGATATTTTAAGGTTTGGTTTTTCCGTAGGTTATTTTTTTAACCCGGAAAACACCTTGTTTCCGCTGGGAAAAATGTTGACTTGCATACTTATCCAAAAGTGGAGTTCGATGACATCTATGGGACTATTTATCTCGAGCTCCTCTGTAGTTAGGAGGGCAAGGTCATTTCGGATAGCAAATAAGCATAAAATCTGAATAATTTATTTATTTATTTAATCATCATGTAAAGTAATATACAAAAGTGGACTAAATGTTATAATCATAATCATTAATATTTATTTGCTAGAAATACACAACAATAATTAGGTGATGTACAGGCTATAGAAGCATTCTCTACCAATCGACCTTAGGATTCCGATCATTTCTTCTGGATCACCCTACTGTGTTGAACACTTGCTATTATTTTATTTTATTACAATTCTTTTAAAAGAACGGCAGTTAAAATTTCATAAATTCTATATTTGTATATAACAATCAAAATAATAATGTTACTAGTATTAGATATCCTATTCTATGTTACTTATTTTTATAGATTCCAAAAAAATAAATTACTTGAAATAAGTAAATATGTAGCAGGAACAATAAAATATGTATCATGTAAAAATAGAATAAAATTGTAGATATACTATATTTTACACCAATAAATTTAAGGGTCACTTGTACACTAACGACGTACCGAATGAAAATAAAAAAATGTCTTTTGAGTACAAACATTTTCTACAATATTTTTTTCATGAAGCGTTCTTTTAAAAGAACGCTAGTAACAAGTGGGTAAAGGAGTTCTATAATGTGAAATACTTATCTATAGACACGAGCAACATAAGTTGAATTCCTCGCGGTTTGTCACTCTCACTGCTAACGCAACACTTCAGGAGCTGAAAGCAGAATGAAGTAAGGTGGATTTAGGCTCTAAAGATAGGGGTAAGCAGCGTAAACCTCAATTAAAAAAACATAGAGAAAGACCATTATGATTTGCTCCCTCTATTCGATCGCATAGGGATCTTTGTCTTCCTGTGTATCTCTGTACAATCTAATCCTTTATTCCTGGCCAGCTGTCTTTCTGTCTGTATCGGTATCAACCCATATTCATCCCACAGCAGGATATGGAGGTTCCATCAATCGAGAGGATGTAGAGCGTACTCCACCACGTATCAGGTTGGCGGAGACCAGTTTTTTCAAGCTGCCCACTGTCTTGGCTTAACAACTGTCATCTAAATCTGCCGGGTCTGACGGCTTAACGTTCCTTCCCAAGCACGGAGGAACTCGATAACTAAACCCATCGATATACAGAAAAGGGTCAACGACATAACTAGACCCATCCATAGACAGGAAAGCGTAACTTGGGTGATCCATCAACCCGCCCAGCGACGCCATCGAGCTCCGAAACCAACAGTCAGTAATGCTTTTGAATTAAACGAAAAAACAATATAGAATAGGTACTTATTAGTTATTCTGTTTGTAATTGCGGAACACCATAAATCGGCAATGCGAATTCCTAGCTTAAATATGCCGCCGCTGCCGCACGCCGCCGGCCGCCCACGGCCCTCCGTACGAGTAGACTTTGCAGCGCGTCACAGTAACCACATAAAACAGTAAAGCAACTTGACACAAAATTCTATTATTTATTAATTCTATTATATATTATATTAATCTATATAGGTGCGAAAGTGATGCCTCTTTGGACAAAAACGTATTAAAAACAGACGTTTTTATAACTTTTCGCTACTACTTCTAAAAAGAAATATTTTGCATTCTTGTTTAATGAAGTAAAAGTACTTTGTTGTTAACAAACCGAGCATAGGTTTCTACAAGCTTTTATGTACTTTTATTTCAGTATCTGTAATCAAATCTGGCAAATTAAATTTAAACCAAAGTGTGTAAAGCCAGTGTCCAATTGAAGAATTTCAATCGTAATGTTTTTTTTTTATATAAAATATTACATAAATTATTTTGTTTTTTTTTATAATGAATCTATAAAATTCTTAATTATAGTTGTAAGAAGCTTGCGAGTCATAGAAGTTATTTTTTAAATAATTTATGTCAGCCCCAAAAAGAAATCTAAACAGAAGTTTCATTATTACCATAAATCTAGTTATAACTATTTATTAATATCTTGTTTGATTGTATTCTTTTAAATTCAGGAACATTGATTACTGTCGTTTCGTTTGGAGGGACTTTAATGCTAGTTTGTCGTTTATCATAATTTAGTATGTATTAAAAAAAAGTACTTTTTTATTAAAGTCTCCGCTGATATGGTGTGATATCTACTGTATGGTGTTATTTTCTGTTCTGTTATGTTCTGATTTGGTAGCAACAAGGAAGAATTACCAAGCGTGCAGACGATTTTGCAATTCATATTATTGGAATCGATGTGTTAGGTAATAACTTAATGTTACAGGTCCCCAATAGTGTCAGATACTTAAAACCCGTGGCGCACTATTGCAATTGAGATTCACTTGACTGGCCATCTCTTTAGGCTATTAATGTCTTATTTGCCTTATTGCTGTCTCTCACATTGCTAAAAGGGGAAGTTAGAATCCAAAAGGTTCTCTACTAATTTCTTCTGATTAAATTCGCTGTGAGTTCCAAGGCAGCCGTAGCCTTACCCCCGGGACTGCAATAGACTTCATTGTTCGTTGCTTTTTTTGATGGTCCTCGCTACACAGGAAAATCAGTAGTGTAGTGGTCTACGGTGTTATTTTAAACAACGTAGTACCATAAGTCATGGTTATTATGATGCATAGCAATTGTGCTAGTGATGTGCGAGTCCTAAATTTCTTTGAAATTTTCATAGCGATTATTCTTTGTAGTGTGACACATGCACGATGTACAAGCCTTTATCGCGGCATACGTCCGTATTTATACAAGTAACAACCATCGTGACTATTGATCAAACGCGTCGCTGCACAACCGTACCTTTACGTTCTAAACCTACGCAGTTTGGAAAACCGTGTGATTTTTATCGTACTCGCACACTGATATCTGATATTGTAACATTCGATACGTATAAACATTGTGTATATATTAGGGACCTAATATTTTTACTCTAGATTTTTTAGATGTACTCGTATAATTTTTAATTTTACATGTATAACAAATGTGTGATGGTGTATGAATATAATACTAAACATATATTCCAAAAACTTAAAATAAATCTAATTCTCAATTATCTAAAAAAAATATAGTTTTCAATGACAATAGGTCAAAAATAATATAATTATGTGACATTGATTGTTTATTATGTATTTTTATGACAAAGTGAAATGTGACGCGACAACGTAACCGCATTGGCCCGCTACGGATGATACCACGTAGCAACACTATTTGTAGCAGTAGGAAAGTGACAGAGAGTACATGACGCAATTTAATAAATTCGAGTTTTACTTATGTATTTCTAGTATTACTAAGAACTAGTTAGGTACCAACTAGTTCTTACGATTCCGAGCGTTTTGACTATCGTTAACGCTACTATACATTACTATTGAAATACGCGGCACAACATTTTAAGTACTATAAACATAAAATAATAAAACGGCTCATGGTTTCGTCTGAATAGTATTTAATATATTGGAAGTTTGTTGAAAATATTTCGTACAAAATTAATGTTTTGACGTATTTTTATGACTCGCACAATTAACAATCAATATTGTTTTTATTATAAATATTTAAGAAATAACAAATACTCTGAAATGATACGCAGGAGTTTATAAATTACATAGTTATAAAGAAAAAATATTTAAATTTGCAAAGTCAGTTCTAGTAGCATTGTAAGTCGATATTTATGAAGCGTTTAGTTGATTCGCCTTAAAACAGTTCGTAACTCGGTAGAGCGCTGCGGCTTGCCACGTGTAAACCAAACCAACTTGATATAAATCCAGGCGGTTTTAACAATCATAACTGAAATAATGGAAACCAAGAAAAAGTCTAAAATACCTCGTAGGATTTCTAATATAAAACCTTCTAAATATGAGGCTGCAGAAGCAATACACAGCAATAAAGCATATTGGAAAAAAGTACTTACAGATTTCGATAATTCTGGTTCGACCGAGGTAAGTTCATAATACATTTTTTTGTTTACAATGAATAATATATATTTTATAATTATTTTATCAGTAACTATTAAGAGTATATAAAAGTTAGTTAATTCTTGTGTTTACTTCATAGAAGTAGGCAGGTTTGTGATTATTTAAACTGTATAAAATTACAAACTAGAAACACGACAATTACATATCGCTCATTGGCCGCAATATGGACACAACGTACATTTATGTCTTTGTTGCACTTAGATCACTTTTGTGATTGTCCAACTATATAACATTTATTAATCGCAACAATAATAAAATAAAAGAATAATTAGGTACTTCTAAAATGCTATAAGCCTATTAACAAGAATCTGAAAAGAGAAATAGTATATCAAAATAAATACCAAAATGACGTTCGTAAAATGCATGTAGACTATAATTATAACGTTGTTGCACCCAATGAGCGATATATACAACTAACTGACTTGACGAACTTCGTACCGCCTCAGAATCAAAGTTAATTCGTTCTTTTCGTCGCCGCCGTGAATGTTTATTCATCCCACTGCTGGGATACAGGTCTCCCCTCAATCAAATCTGCTGCTCATCTGCGGGTTGGCGGAGAACAGTGTTTTAAAGCCGCCTAGGCCACTGACGACTATCATCTAATTCTAATGCATATCATAACAACCGGGACTTTACTTGCCCTCCTAGGCACGGAGGAGCTCGAAATAAATAAACCCATCCATGGACGGGCTAGGATCGAAGTTGCTTAACTTGCGTGTTGTCATGTACGACGCCATAAAACTCCTCTTCCCTTTGTCTATGCTTGTGATATCATGTTGTAGACGTTACGTACAAAATCTTTTCTTTTTTATCACATGAATTGTCTTCATATTTATTTTTTCGTAAATTTTTCCGTTTTTTATACAATGC
This sequence comes from Hypsopygia costalis, assembly GCA_937001555.2. NCBI lineage: Eukaryota > Metazoa > Arthropoda > Insecta > Lepidoptera > Pyralidae > Hypsopygia > Hypsopygia costalis. Next base: position 20,554,001 of record OW443329.2, read on the forward strand.
CCAGATCCGTTATTTTAATAGTGATTCTGCTATTCGGAGCGGATACCAAGTGCATATAAATTGATCCAGCCATTATTGAATTATAAAATGTTATTGAGTTATGAAACTAATCTAACTTTGTTTTATTACATTATGCTTGATTATTTAGATGTATATTGCAAATGATAGCTTATTAAAGAATTAACTGTACAGTATAACATGTTTTATTTTTATTGTAAATTGAACATAGATAAATTTTTATTTAGATCAATCAGAGCAGTAGTTTAGCAAAAGTATTGCCTGATGACCTATATCAAAAGGTTTGCTCAACCCTGGACATTCCTGTAGTCAGCAGTGGCAGCCCTGAATCTAAAGGAGTAGAAGGTACAAAATTGTTCGTATTACTATAATTGATATGCAACGTTATAATTTATATATATGATAAATGATATGCCAAATCCCAATATACTTTGTAAATAAAGTAGCAAAATTTCGCGTTAAATTTCCACGTTGTTTAATGAGTCAACGGTGCAATGTGGCATGCTATTGATTTTATTTTCATCATTAGTATTTACATAAAAGTAAATAATAAATAAGGAACTTTTGAAAACTGTTATATCTACTTGAGGATAACATTAATATTTACAATGCCTTTAAGTTTATTGAGTGAGGCAAGCCATTGATATTATTTTCATCATTAGTATTTACATAAAAGCAAATAAGAAATAAGAAACTTTCAAAATACTGTTATAATAGTCTTGAGGGTAATATTAATATTTACAATGTCCTTACAGTTATTTTGTAATCTCTTTACAATATTACCCCAAAAGCATTGTAAATATTATTATTTTCGCAAAATTTCATAGGTGTATTGATTTTTAGTTGACCTAAGTATATGTTTGAAAAGTGATAACGTTGGTAACGTTGGAAACATTATATATATATTTTTTTTTTATACTACTTCGGGTGGCAGACAAGCATACGGCCCGCCTGATGTGAAGCGGTTGCCGTAGCCATATTAACGCTAGCAAAATATCGCTCGCGCGCCGCCACGCCCGCTGCCAACGCAGCATCTCCTTTCTGGTGACCTCACTCACTCGCAGGAACACAACAACCCTCAAGGGAATTGTTATTTGGCTGCGGTATTCTGTGAGGTGGAGGTACATTCCCCAGTCGGGTCGCTTACAATTACGCTCCCTACCTCTCGTTTCGCCAGAGCTTCGTTTGTCAGTCAGCAGGGTGCACCGCGTGCAGGTGAAGTTGGCTTTGGTTCAAAGGTGTTGATGAACCACTTACACCCCAACTTTATAGGTTTTATAGAGTTTTTGAAGTGATAACGTCTTATCGATGAACGCCCATGCATGACTCATTGCCACGTTTCGCCTGAGCCGAGCGTGCAAGCGAGAGCGCGGAACATGTGATAGAGAGGCATAATCGGCCTAAGCGTTCGGCTTGTGACGAGTTGTCTCTCATCTACACCATCGGCCTATTTTTTCATATGACGTTATCACGTAAAATTATCATCCGTAAACCGACTTTACAGACAGTCTATTTTTTATTCATTTCATATGCTGTGATCGCCAAAGTTAACAATGGGAACTAAATTTAATACCAACCTGTGTATTCATACTGCTACCTTCTGCCCCGTTAATTCGGAACATTTTATATGCAAGCCAAATTTCTACTAATCCGTTTCCCAAGAATCCAGTCTATTTCACGTTTCAAATGTTCTAAATACATGGATCTATGTGATCCATATATTTAGAACATTAGTAAGGCCATAAAAATATTTCTTCTCACAGCAGATATGAAAAATACCCACGTAAAACAACACATTCATTATCCAAATTACTAATATTGTAAATGATAAAGTATGTGATGAGGATGGCAAAGGAAACCAGGGACCGCTACCGCCGAAGCTGAAGCCGGTTACCGTCGGATTTTTTGAATGTGAAAATGAAAAGTACTGCTTAGATTGTTGATAATTATGTTTAGCTCAGCAAGTAGAAAGCCTAGAGCTCTACCCACATAGCTGAAAATTATTGTCAATAGCTTTAAGGAAATACCTATTTTTCGAATAAAAAAAGGTATTTTTCGTGTTCACTCTTTCGTTTATTTTTCTGACTGATACAAATGTGTCTAATATAAAAAATAAACAAAACACTAAGAATTTGAATATATGTATTAGCTAAAAAGGATGTACATCATTAACCTTAACGTTAAACTTTACCTTAACGTAAACGCATACGCGCATACGCAATACGCAAAAGCGAATACTCGCTGTAGGTCGCCAATAGTATGTCTGTCTGTTTGTTATCTTTTCTATACTTATAATAAATCTGTAAAGAGGTCAATTCTGTACATGAAATATATTTCCAAAATAACTATCAGGGGATGATTAGTGATCGATACTGATGCTAAAAATGCAATCAGTAAAATTTTTGTCTGTCTGTCTGTCTGTCGGTCTGTCTGTCTGTCTGTCTGTCTGTATGTTCGTTATAGAAACAAAAACTACTCGACGGATTTTAACGAAACTTGGTACAATTATTCTTCATACTCCTGGGCAGGTTATAGTATACTTTTCATCACGCTACGATCAATAGGAGCAGAGCAGTGAAGGGAAATGTTGGGAAAACGGGACAAGTTACTCCATTTCTTAAGCTTCCGTCGCGTGTGCAGCCTTAATGGTTAAAGCTACACAGAAATCATGTATGTCGGAAATGTTCTCCTTAAAATTATATAAAAATTATCCCACGACAGCATATGTCTATCTTTTATGGTTGAGTAAGAAACTTGCCAAGCACCGCGCCCGTACACAATGAGTGCTGCCGCGCGGGGGGCAGGGAGCGGGCGGGGGGTCGTTACGCGGCGTGGTACCACATGAGTAAAAAACGATGGTAGTACGGCATAGAAAAAATATGCCAAAGTGTGCTTGCCCAAACGTGCAGACACGTGACAATTATTGTTATTTCCGTTGCAAATGCATTATTATTCACTGCAAATTGTTTACAATTTGATTTGCTTACTTTAGTAGATAAGTTATTAAATATTGTTTTCTTTAGTTGGGTCACTGTTTTGTTTATTTCATTCGTTAAAAGTAGATTACTTTCGAGTTTAATTAGATGTTATTACGTCATTATTTTTTGTTGCACAGTTGGATACTAGGCAGATACCTAAGAACGGTAAGTTAATTGCCCTCACCAAATAAACAGTACTTTTTTGAGCGTTGTACAAACAAAGCATTTGACCATCTGTGAATGTAAACTAAAGATAAGAAAGCTTAATAGTTTTATGAATGAGTCTTTATGCCTTTGCATGCCGACTCAGTCAGAAGTCGCAATATCCGAAAAAAAAATAGCATTCCTATTATTCTGCTCCGAAATTTAAGACCACCACAACTTTGCAATGGAACTCGGCTAAAAGTAACCCAGTTGCAACAAAATATAATCGAGGCTCAAATTTTAACAGGTTGCGGTGCAGGAGAAACAGTCTTTATTCCCAGAATTCCCATAATCTAAATCTAATAAAAGAAGAAACTGACTGACTGACTTATATATCAACGCACAGCCCCAACCGCTGGGTCTACAGATTCCAAATTTGGCAAGTAGGTTCCTTATGACGTCTAGGGGTGCACTAAGAAAGGATTTTTCAAAATTCATCCCCTAAGGGGGTGAAACGGGGATCCAAAGTTTGTATGGGTAAACAAGATTAGTTGGAAAATTTTATCCGAAACTTTACACGAGTACTTCTATACATAAATGAGTAAACACGTGTTTCAGGATTTTTCAAAATTCAACCCCTAAAGGAGTAAAATGGGGTGAAAAGTCTGAAAATCGTCATGGGTATTTTTTTTATGGTTTATCGGGTCGCTGATTACAAAAACAACAATTATTTTATAATCCAACATAGCCGACGTGACATAAAATCACCCCTGTGAGGATGCGATTTCGGAACGCCAATCCATACTAATATTATAAATGCGACAGAATGTCTGTTACCTCTTCACGCTTAAATCGCTGGACCGATTTAGATGAAATTTGGTTTGATACCTTGAGTCCTGGGAAAGGACATACCTAAGATAGTTTTTATCCCAGAAATTACCTATTATTGTTATTTATTGTACCCGTAGGGCGAAAACGTGACCATCATCTTCTATTGGGGTGCGATGGCGTTGAAATGTCTAAAATGTGTTGAAAAAGTCTAAAAATCGTCATAGGTATTGTTTTTTAGGGTTCCGTACCCAAAGGGTAAAAAGGAACCCTAATACTAAGGCTCCGTTGTCCGTCCGTCCGTCCGTCTGTCACCAGGTCTGTATATCATGAACCGTGATGTTAGACAGTTGAAATTTTCACAGATGATGTATTTCTGTTGCCGCTATATCAACAAATACTAAAAAATAGAATAAAATAAACATTTATGCGGGCTCCCATACAACAAACGTGATCTTTTTGTTCTTTTTTGCTCACAATTGATAACGGCAATATGTAAACGCTTGAAATACTCACAGTCATAATATTTAGTTATATATTCACTTCAAAAATAAATAATTAAATAAAAATAAAACAAAGGGAATTTAAGGGGAGCCCTCCTTAAATATTTGTTTTATTTTTATTTAATTATTTATTTTACATACAGTAAATGTGTTTTTATAGATAATGGTACGGAACCCTTCGTGCACGAGTCCGACTCGCACTTGGCCGGTTTTATGGTATATCGGGTCGCTGATTACGAAAAAAAAACAACAATAATATAATCCAACATAGCCGAGGTGACAACTCTGTAGGGGTGCAATGGGGTTGAAATGTCATAATATCAATATTGGTGTCGATTCTATGGTTTTCTGGGACGTTAGTTACGACAATGGCATCGATTTGAAAATATAACGTAGTGGACACGAATTACTTAAAAATATTTTTCAAATTTTACCTCTAAGAGGGTAAAACGGAGGTCCAAAGTTTGTATGGGAAAATGAGATTAGTTGGTTTATATGGGAAAACGAGATTAGTTGGACTTTTATCCTAAATTTTACACGAGTACTTTTGATTAATGAGTAAACATGTTTTTGCCCCGAATTTCACGCGAGCGAAGCCGCGGGCGAAAGCTAGTCACTAATAAAAGTCTAAATCATTTTAAATGACATTTGGCATGAAATTAAAACCGATAATTAAATATAACCGACATTCATGCGGGTGAAACTACGGGCGGAAGCCAGTAATAATATTGATAGATTGAACAATCTTTTTGTTTATAATTTCATAAGTTCGTAAATATTTAAGGTAGAATTTTTAGATAAAAGCGTTCAATTGAGAAAGTCTTATCCTTTTAAGGTCTTCACATGGAATAATTTAATGTTATTTACAGAGAAAATTCCACGAAGATCGATCAAAGAGCCATTGCTGTCATATAGAAAATCTCTTCACATTGACAGAGAGATGGAATCTGATACGGATGTAGAGTTGCATTCAAGGTATTATGTTGTTATTTATCAGAACTTAATAGTGGTAAATGCTAGTGAATGCTTGCCAAATAAAATCGATGCTAATTTTCATGCTTCAAATATTGACTGCAACATATCCGAAGAGATTATGTATATAAGGGATATGTGGGACTTGTCCCTATAACTAGGCATAAGTTCGCCTTTGTACAAGAATCTTTTACAAATATATATTTGTATTTTTTTTATATGCGATAAAGATATTACAAACAAACAATATCATCTACATAAATATAGAGCCAAAAGCTAATCTTGTCTACGCGTCGCATCTTTTATTTTTAAATGAGAGCAATGAAAGCGAGCATGTGGGTCGCCTGATGGAAAGTAATCACTACCGTCCATAGAATTCAGCAACACCACACCATGGGGTCCTCGATCTGTTTACAGCCTTTTAACGGAAAAATTGGCGCTGTTCTTGAAGGCTTCCATGTCGTATTTATTTGGGAATACTGCTGAGGGAAGTTGATTCCACAATTATTACATGAAAATGTTTTAAAACGCATACTGTGGAACATGGCCAATTATCAAGAACTGCGTTGCATCTTGCCGAAGGCTCTAGCGCACTATTACTTGTTCTGTGGCACTAGAGGTTACTACAGCACGAGGGTGCACAGGTAGATACCTGTGCACCATCGTGCTGTAGTGTAATCTAACAAACCTGAATATTATTGACCGAATTAGATAATTCGGTCAATAATATTCAGGTTTGTTAGATTGAGAAAGTGCATCAAGTAGAGTATTAGAATGGTCCCAATGGTTGACTAGTAGAGAATGCAATAGCATTAAGTTCTTCTTTTGTACCGATTTTTTTTTGATACTACGTCGGGTGGCAGACAAGCATACGGCCCGCCTGATGTGAAGCGGTTACCGTAACCGTATTAACGCTCGCATCATAATATATCACTTGCGCGCCGCCACCCCCGGTGCCAAAGCAGCATCTTTTTCTTTTCTGGTGACCTCACTCACTCGCAGGAACAAAACAACCCTCAAGGGAATTGTTATTTGGCTGCGGTATTCTGTGAGGTGGAGGTACATTCCCCAGTCGGGTAGCTTACAATTACGCTCCCTACCTCTCTTTTCGCCAGAGCTTCGTTTGTCAGTCAGCAGGATGCACCACGTGCAGGTGAAGTTGGCTTTGGTTCAAAGATGTTGATAAACCATACACACCAAAACCGATTTTATTTTTTTGTAAATTTATTTATCTATATATATAAAAATCAATGCCACTTTTCGTTGTAATTTTATAACTCAAGAACGGGCTCACCTATTCAAACCAAATGTTTAGGCTTTGTTCGGACTATTTAGTAGATGGTTTTGGTGAAGTTTGCACAAAATCGGTAGAGCGGTTCTTCATTTATCACATTTTGTGTATCAAATCTATATATATAAAAATCAATGCCACTTTTCGTTGTAATTTTATAACTCAAGAACGGGCACATCTATTCAAACCAAATGTTTAGGCTTTGTTTGGACTATTTAGTAGATGGTTTATGTGAAGTTTGCACAAAATCGGTAGAGCGGTTCTTCATTTATCACATTTTTTGTATCAAATCTATATATATATATATATATAAAAATCAATTATTTTTTTTAGTATTTCACTTTATACGTAGCGAAGCACGTACCGGGCCGCTAGTTTATTATATTTTCTAGCACGTTCTAGTATTTCACCTGAGTTTTAATAACATTATTGTATGAATATAATTATTATCACATTTTTATTTATAGTTCTATTGTATTGAGTAATTATAATATTTCAGAATTATAATTAAAATATAAATTATTTTCTAAAATGTCTTTATTCAAATTTATTTATTTATAACTATTTGAGTTAACTTAATTTTGAATCCGCCAGTCCGGCCACTTAGCTCTTTTGCACCTTAGGAAACATCCCAGCCAAATAAGAACTTCTTTGGGCTATAAGTAGCGTTAAGTAGTCACCATTACCTTTAGAGCCAAAGCTGACCTGAATTTGCAAGTGGTGCACTGCCATTTGTATTGGACGCTCTGGCTAAAATAAGTTATGGCATACCGAACCCAACTGGGATAATACTTTCATCTCACAGATGACTGCAGCCAAATAACAATACCTTAATGGATTATTGTCCTTACTATAAATATAATTGCTGCTCTCCGGCGTTCAGTTATAAATATACTGACAGCACTTCTGCGAAGGAGTGAGGTCACCAGAAAATAAGAGATATTGCGTTGGCAGTGGGGGCGCCAGCGCACTACAAGCTCTGAAGACTACGGTAACCGGTTAAAATCAGGAGATACGTATGTTTCTTAGTCATCAAAATAACTCAACGGATTTGAATGACATTAATCACCAAAATTATGCTTTCGGACCGCACGTGTCTTAAATCAGCGGCAACTACAAGAGATTCAAAGATATTTGTAGACATTATTTATTGATATATATATGCAGGTTGATTATATGTAGTTAATGTATGTGAGACATTCGTGCTTAATAACAATGTGTTTTATACACAGTGGCGAAGACGATGCCGAAGATAAGCCAAATATTTACCAAGAATTTCTCAACAAACCCGAGCGCGAGCAAGTGACTTGGCCTACGCGCTATCTTCAACCGGAAAAAGAGGATGAGAAGGGCCTCGTGAGGAAAGCTGATGACTTGACTGACAGGGTACTGAGTAACGTAAAACTTATCTTTAACCGCTAATAAAAACCTGACATTTTGTATAGATGAAACCACTTATAATGTACCAGTTAGATACACTTAAGTGAAACAGTACAATTCCAATTATATTTTTTTTTTACAAAGTTCCACCAAGTGCCATCTATCACCAGTATCAACAAGGAACATAAATAAGATCACTTGTATTGTTCGCTTAATGAAATTTATTTTCAAACACCGACGAACTACTATTACTTATACTGTGACATCGATTTCGTCTTGCAGTATTACTAACTTTTGCCCACGGCTTCGCTCGCGTGAAATTCGGGCATTTAAGATTATCCAAGCCAAGTCTAACATGCAACGCAACCACCTTCATGTCGCACCTTTAATAAAATTGTACTAAGTACGAATGCAAGAACTTTCCCGATAACTACTACACCTCTCCCGCTACCGCCGCGCCGCCCGCTTTCGTATAACCACTGATTGACGCCAAATACAGATTTGGAAACCTATTAGGATAACACAAGTCTTATTCCATTAGCTTAAAAAAGATATCTAATTTAAAAAAAAATACACCGACATCATAAATATCAGGAGGTAGGTGGTAGTTAGTTATAAGGTATAGGATTTTATACAAAATGCCTAAAAGTGCGACCAAGTGGCGTTAATCATCTGTATCAACATTATTTGTATAGTTTTTCATATTTCGATGACATTAGAGTCTCAACTCAATCGGAGAAATGATGACTTGCCAAGTTATATTTGAGAGTCTTGCAGCTTAATAGTTCAATGCATGTTAACAAATTAATATCAATATGCCAATAAGAAGTCTCCGCCTGTATATAGAAATTGTAAGAAAGCATACACACAATTCAAAAACATTAGTGCTAGATAAAAGAGAACATCAAAATAAACAAACCTAACAAAGAGGAAACAAACGGTCCAAGTGCATCATCTATGGTGCTGTAAAGAAACTGTTGGCTACGTTGCTCTTTACAGATTGGTTGCTGATACAAAATACCATGTTATTAATTACAGATGATGATCGAATTACATATATAATTGCATGTGTTAGTGGCACGAAAACGGACACACATATCACCTACATTACTTTTTATGAATTCGTAAAGCTATTTTAGTCACTTTATGTTATGTTCAATTAACAACAATTTTTATTTGCACGCCGAAAGGCAAAAGTGCTGTAATGTGATCTTTATTATAACACCTGTAATTATGTTTTATTTGCATAAATAGAAGTTTGAGTTTAAGCTGTCTGAGTACTGCCCCCCTAGCCAAGTGTAATTCGTAGCGTAACGAACGTTAGATAGATCACGTGACATTTGTAAATTCTCATACTAAAATGTTCGATTTTTACAAATGTCACGTGATTTAACTAACGTTCGTTACGCTACGAATTACACTTGGCGGGGGGGGGGGGGGAGGGGGGGGGGGGGGGGGGCTTTTCGACTTACTGGCACCTAGCAACGTATAGGAAAATTACAGAAAGAAGATTGTGGCATTTTCACCGATTTGATTTCCACAAGTAAAATTTTACTTCATCATGGTACACTGAGCAATTAATTACATTTCCTATTATTTATTTCTTATATTAATTTCCCTGTGGTACAATTACTTGAACCACGAGTTATTACTCTTCTTGATAGTACAAATTAGTTGGTCAGTGGCCCACTGGGTAATTCTACTTTTCTGTGACGAAATCGGTTGATCATTATAACTAGACCACTGCACAGGTCGTCAGGCACTGCACAGGATGGGACGTCTTCCTGTTGGGACTGGGCAATCGCAATTTTAATGAAATTCATTCATCGCATTAAATGAAGCGTATTTTCTACTCTTATTAGATTATAGTAGGTATGTTTATATTTTAAACACTTCCAGATTGCAAATGAATTTTGTGAATATATGAGGGACTTGGGCGGAGACCAACAGTCGCAGCTGTTCAGGCCAAAAGCTATCAAGGAACTTTTTCAAGTATGATATTTTTCATTATCAAAACATTAGATGAATATACAACATCCATAAACAACATATTATTTTGTCGTTGTTTTACAATTACGATATGTCTTCGTTGGAAGTCGTATTTCAAACAAAAGTTAAAACAATTTTAAACTGAAGGCCAATTCTCGTAATTTTTCTTCGAGCGCAGATTGAAAGTTGACCGAATCGAGTTTGAATTGTGAATTAACTAAAATTATATACTTGATTTCATTAATTAATTATTATCAATTCTTATTGTTGGCAAAGTAACATTCTTAGTTTGTTTAATTTTCACTCATATTTCGATATAATCCCGCTTAAATGTAATTTTGAAGTTACATATTGTGTTACGAGAATACCAAATGTGACATTTGTGAGATCGAGACTAGATCGAAACTGAATTTTGACTGTATTTTAATTACGAGAATTGCCCCTCTGTAGACAACAGAGGGGCAATTCTCGTAGTACGCGTTGAACTTATCCTAACCTATCATTATAGCAGAAGCTGTATTAAAACACTGTAGTTCGTAGTAGATATATAATTTTAGTTCACTGTAGTCTGTAGAAGCAGCATTATGTGTAATGGATGATGCATGATGTATGAATAGCTTTAAGATTTAAAGTAAATCGCAACGAAGGACTAGTTGAATACACTGTAGGTATATCGTAAAAAATATTTAATAGGTGTATTATTGAACGCCTATATAGCAGGACGTAGAGTCCTTATAGACGTAGGCCGTACAATACGTTGGGGGTGTAAGTGGTTCATCAAGATCTTTGATGCTGACTGACAAACGAAGCTCTGGCGAAAAGAGAGGTAGGGAGCGTAATTGTAAGCTACCCGACTGGGGAATGTACCTCCACCTCACAGAATACCGCAGCCAAATAAATATTCCCTTGAGGGTCATTGTGTTCCTGCGAGTGAGTGAGGTCACCAGAAAGAAAGGAAGGAGATGCTGCGTTGGCAGCGGGGGCAGCGGCGCGCGATCAAAATTTTATGTTGCAAGCGTTAATATGGCTACGGTAACCGCTTCACATCACGCGGGCCGTATGATTGTCTGCCGCCCAAAGTAGTATAAAAAAAAAACGTTGTAGGCCGTAGATATATTATTTACTAAGTCGTAGAACATAGAGATATTATTAAACAAACACATCGTAGGTCGTAGATATTATTTAATACATCGTAGACCGTAGCATTCTTGAACACATCGTAGTTTGTATATAGATTCATTATTTACTATACTATAAGTCATACAGGTATATGAATATATTGTAGACCGTAGACTATACCGATCGTAGGCCATAGATTTACTACATTTGTTACATCGTAGATGAATTTTTACTACATCGTAGGCCACTACGGTATTACTTAATACAGTGTAGGTCGTAGAGGTGGAATTTAAAATGTTGTAGGCTGTGCTCGAGAGGTATTAATTACGCTCGCCGTATGCCGATAATGCTATATCCGTGAAACATTTCTTGACCGATAAATTCAAACATATATAGACTAACAAAAATTTATCTGTTTTCCTGTTTTAGATACGAAACTCTAAAAATAAAATGTTTCTAAGTAACATTTGTTCTCCAGATTGAATTCGATACCCACGTGGCTCGCGGCTTACGAGTGGTGACGAAAGAGTTGCCGACAGTCGACGAAAAAATTGCAAACGTTCTCGGAAAACCTGAGGTTTGAAACAAACTGTTGTATAGTAGTTTGTAGAAAACAAGGTGCAACAAGTTGCTTTGATAGTTGAAAAGTCTCGGTTGTAAGTTCTGGAAAGTTAAAGAAATATGACACAATGTCATAAACTTTTTACTGAAATAAAGTTCAACAAAACATAGATGTTACGTGTTAGAGTGTAAGCTTAAAATTATAAATTGGTTAAGTAAATTAAGTTACGAGGAAACAGAGTGCTTTATGCAATTCATGAGATAATTATTTCATTTAGAAAATAAAAAAATAAAATTTAAGTATCAGTTATCTGGTATTTATCAGTTATCTGGTACCAATAGTACAGGTTTTGCTTGGATTTTGGTACTAGATGGCGCTGTGCAGGAATATTCATTATCATCATCATCACACATTATTTAAATAATATGTACAAATCCTTCAAATAATCACTTCTTAACAACACACACACAACACATTTCCCCGCACTCATACCTCCATCACAACATCATACATTACATAATCATTCATCATACAGCATCATTCATCACTATCACACATCATTCTTACCTCTCAACCACCTACCTATTCAACACACACTCGCATTTTAGAAAGTGAAAGATTGAATAAAGTTTTTATTTTCATTTTCATATTATATATTAAATATACATAAAATATATATATTAAATATACATAAAATATATATATATTTCATATTATAGAAGATGCACAATGTTTATTCTAATTATATTTTTAACGTGAATACTTCTTCAAAATTGCTTCCATAGGGAGGTAATTAAAAAAAACGAATGATAACATAATCGGGGTATACAGTTTGGTGTCAGCTACATATCTATCATCTCCATCCAAAATTCAATCACAACAATGGATAGATGAAGGATCAAAGAATTTATTACGCTAAGTAAGGACTATGGAACATCGCGTGCAAGTGAGGGGGAAGCGCTGCCATTTTGAGATAATTTTAGTTTATATAACGTATTCACGTACAACACACGGTCATGTCCATGACACAGCCACACCCCATTTTTATACCACTCCAGTGGCAAACAAGCATGCCTGTTGTATATCAGCTACCATAGCTTACTAGAAACGCTACAGAAATAAAAATATCGCGTGTTGTTACTTGTACAGCACCTCCATGTGCATGTCCTCTGTTCACTGTACACTCTCTCAGGTACAACAAAATACTATACTTATTAATATTATTTAGCTGCAGTCTCCTCTAAGACTAAGATATAGTCTCTAGTCGACTAAAGTGATTTCAAAACAAAAAAAAAATATTCTGTTTCTTAATAGTTCTTAGTTTTTGTAGTTATTTATTTTGAAAATAATATATATTGTGTAGGAATGAAAATTACATTAAATTATTATCATGTCATAGGAATATATTATATTAAATAATTCTATAAAAAAAAAAATATTCCACCTTAATTATTAATATTTACAATGTGTGTTAAAATTTATTAAAATTTGGTACCTTTTGGTATTAAAAAAATAATTTCAATAAATATTTCATTGTCGTCTCATGTTCTGTACAATGTTTAGAATTCTCAACATGAAGCATTGGAACGGGAAATTACCAGAGACATTGAGGCAGAGCAGCGTCCAGACAACATCATAGCTTTCTCGCGGAGCTTGCCGCGGCGAGACCAGTGGACGGCCCCGAAAAATGACACAAACAACATGTGGCGCTCCGCCCGCCACGTACCGAGAGATCTCGTCACTTTGAAAACGGTTTGGGAGGGCATCACTAATTTAAGGTTATTTTTTTCTATACAAAAAGCCGGGTGTAAAACATCCAATATGGCCCGCCTGCTGTATAACAGCTACCGTAGACAAATAGACGTATATAATACAGAGAGTAGTATTAGCGCATTAGCGCCCCTGCAGTTTTAAACGCCATCTCTTCACATCTGGTAACCTCACTCACTCGCATTAACACAACAATCCTCAAGGTTACAGTTATTTTACTGCTGTTTTCTGTAAGGTGGAAGAACTTCCCCAGTCCGACTCGATATGCCCTACCTCTCTTATGCCGTAGCCTCCCTCGCTAGTAGACAGAGTACATCACGTGCAAGCGTGAATGACTTTTTCCCTAAAAATGGTGGCCTGTCACTTGCACCCCATAATTATATTTCATATTTATACATGTCTGTGTATAAAAGGCAATCGTTACTGACCTATCAGAGGCTTTGCCAAAAGAGAGGTTGGTTACAGCGCATTTATAAGCTGCCTGACTGGGATAGTACCTCCATCTCAATACCGCAGCCAAATAAAAATTCCCCTAAGGGTTGTTGTGTTCCTGCGAGTGAGTGGTCATCAGAAAGGAACGAGTTGCTGCGTTTCCAGCGGGAGTCGCGGCGCGCAAGCGATATTACATATTGCAAGCGTTAATATAGCTACGGTAATTGCTTCACATCAGGCAGGCCGTACGTTTGTCTGCGATTGACGTTGTATAAATAAAGTTGTATTTATATACAACTTTATTTAAAGCATAAAGCATAGAGTAAAATAAGATATTTCTCATCACATTTTAGGAGTGTTAAAGAATATTGTCGCTGGATGATCGAACATCCAGAATACAGACGAGCTCCGTATTTAAGCAGCCTGGGTATGTTTGACCCCGCGGTCCTGGATGCTCGGCTGACTTTCGAAGCACGATACAGAATCTCACTACCGCCGGCGTCTGCAGTAGAACCTCCAAACCCCGTTGAAGATATTCGGAAGAGGCTATCTGAACTAGCTGATGACACAAACTAACACATTATTTCTCCAGTAAAACCATAAGCTGTGTTTTCTGTATAGATTTTAAAGTATCATAAAGTACTATTAACTTTGCCTATGCTATTTAAGGTTCAATATTGTCACTTGAATGACTGATACTCAATATATTCTTATTTGATTCAGGTGTTATTTTGCGAAAGTCAAATTTACAGGTAATTTGATCTACACTACTTTGCGTGCTTCCGCCACCAATTAGTTCATGCTAATTACTACCGGCCGGCACCCACCTACTAACCTTAGTAAATGCATGTGACTGCCGTGGCTGCTTTAGGCGTGTCTGCAACTCTCCAACATCTGAAACAAACGACTGCCGACGCCCGACTGCTGTGGTCGTCTCTGCGACACGTATTTCGCCTCTACGCGAGGTATCACCAGGCAGTCTGTAGATGTTGATCGTTAGAACAACAACCTACAAATGACCATTGTTGTTCTTATAACTTCTAATTGTTATTTTATTGCCGGCCGGCTGTAGTTTCCATGAACTAATTAGTGGCGGAAGCACGCAAAGTAGCGTAGATCAAATTGCCTGTTCATATATTTGGTTGTCCACAGAAATATGAATAACACTTGTTATTTAGATTTTTGTGATTATATCCAATAATAATTTCGGTCTCTCTCTTATGTAAAATTCCATATTGTGTGTTATTGTAATCAAGTACAAAAGCTATCCAATAAAGTTTCTATTTCAAAAGCACATACATATCTTTCGTTATTTTTGTCTTTTCAATGTGTGAATCATCTTATTGTAATAGTTTATAATCTAGATACAACAGTTACCACCACTTCTCAATCTATACTAATGTAATAATGTTCGTCGCGTTCGAGAGAGGGTGGACGCGTCTGGTGACTCGCCCTGATGATGGTCTCCGTTTGAGATCAAAACCCTTTTAATATAATAAAATTATGTAATTTATTTTTTATGTGTTTGTTCTTTTTAACCAGGCCGGAAGTAGTAGGTGTGCTGGCAGTTGGCAACATGGGTGCACGCGCAAGTAATACTTTATATTGCATGTGTCTATAGGCTACGGTAGCCGCTTCACATCAGGCGGGTCCTATACTTGTCTACCATCCGACGTAGTATATGAAAAAAAAAAACACAGTTTCTAAAAGAAAATCAAAAAGTAATTATCACTAAACTGTTAATAGGTACCATTAATAAAAATAATTTCGTGTCAATATTTTTTTTTGTAATTTTTTGAGTATTTTGTATTTCAGAATAATTTAATTGCTGTAAACATACTAATATATTACAAGGTTATATATTTTATGTTAATCAGAGTTTATAATACAGTAGTGGTATCTGGATAAAACAAAATATAATATTTTCCACCACGGCGTACATTGTAGCATCACTTAAGAAAATAAATCCATTAAGAATCAAATTTGCATGCAGAAGTATTGCATTTTAGGATATTTTATGTATTATTTTTTAGAGTAAAATAATATACCACCTCAGAATTTACATTAAAGTAGTGACATCTGGAAAAGAGATTAGAATTATTTTTCAGTACTATCAAGCATAGACAGTGACGATAGCAGAGTATACGTAAGTTCGTGCTTCATTAATATTCACTAGAGGGCGGTTATTTCAGAACATAGCAGCTGGCTGAAGAGACAAACTGTTTACTGTAACTTAATAACGTATTGTAGCTACCATAGATGGCGCTTTACTCGGACAGCTAATGAATATTCTAAATTATTTTATCAATTATTAGCAGACATTTTATCAAAATCCTAAAAGAGATAAGTGTTATTATACAAACAATTTATTGAAGACGTTACAAAAGATAATCTGTATTGTTTTGGTAGTAATTTTGTAAACAAACTTGTTTTGAGATAATATAAAATATGATTAAGTTATTTTATCCACAGCAATAGACAAAAATATTGAATACTGTTAAAATAATCATAATTATTTCATAAAACTAATAAATATTCTTAATAGACTTCTAAATTTACATTTATATCCATGTTTATATCCATGGTTAATAGTTAACCATGGATATAAACGATTTATTAGTTACAGGCTTCCATCCGCGGCTTCGCCCGCGTTTACTTTTTTTTAATAAAAAGTATCCTATGTCCTTCCTAATACCATTGTGAATATATGTACAAAGAAACATAATGATCGTTTGAGTAGTTTCGGCGTGAAAGCGCAACAAACAAACTCATATTTATAATATTAAGTATGGATTAGTAGGGATAGGGAAGTAGGGATACTACGTCGGCCTATAGGGTAGTAAGTAAGCTAAGATGTGATGCCTGATGTGAAGCGGTTATGTAGTTTATGAACGTTTTCAATAGAAACGAACAATAGTTTGTATATTGTAACACGTTTAGTATACGAGACTACCACGTAGTGCTACGAATGCTACGTCCAGTCTTTTAACTACGCTGGACTGTCTTATACAGAAAGTCTTACGGTTTTAGGAGGCCGGGGTGGTCTGGTGGCTAGTAATGGCAACTTAGCTCCCACTTTCGATCGCAGAACAAAACAAATATTTTTGTGCATGGATATGTCTGTTTGTTTTGGCTTTGGCTTTGGCGGGTTTGGTATGTATTATATATTATATGTATTACAAATAAAAAAAAAATTAAGTATGATATCAGTAATCTAGTACCCATAGTACAAGCTTTGCTTAGTTTGGGACTAGATGGCAGTGTGTAAATTGTCCAGGAATATTTATTTATTTTATTTACAAGTGGAAGCCAGTACTGAGGGCACGCGGCTTGCGCCCTTGATCAACGAAGCAAGTTTACTCGCAGGAACACAACAATCTTTTCCCAGGGCCTAGCAAACAAAAGACCGGTTTTTATTGACTAGTTGAAACTTTCGCGTCAACATCTTTTCATGCTATTCTCGTTTCGGAAAGCTGGCTTAAGCCATGTCTATCTTCTCTCTCTTACTCTCTTCCTGGGTATATTTTGATCCGTAATGATCGTACTGGTAAAGGCGGTGGAGGTGTTGCTGTTTATTTACGTAGTGACATACCTTACACGATCTTGACATCGTCACCGTCAGCATATTCTGGTTCTGCAGAATATATCTTCTTCGAAATCTCCATTAAGGGGACTAAAGCAGTTCTTGGAGTCGTATACTGTCCACCTTCGATTGATTACTTTTCTCACTTTGAATCTATCATAGAGCCACTCTGTTCGGATTACAGGTATCACATAATCATGGGCGATTTCAATACTGATCTTATATGCAATACTGTGCATTCTCTTAGACTATTGAATATTATTAAGTCAGTCAATCTTTATATTCTGCCATGTGAGCCTACTCATCATAACCCTACTTCAAATGACACTTGGCTTGACTTAATTATTACTTCTTCTCCTGAACTTGTTACAAAACATGGTCAATTCCCTGCTCCTGGCTTCTCCAAACATGACCTTATTTTGCTCCAATATAAATTGAGACCGCCAAAACTTAAACCTACAATCGTGTGGATGCGAAGTTACGCACGGCTAGATCATACAAAATTAAAGGAAGACGCATCCAAGATAGATTTTTCCTCGGTCTTTGCAGCGTCGACAGTACATGAGAAAGTCTCTCAATTTAATAACAATTTGCTCAAACTGTTTGATGCTCATGCTCCATTGAAAGCAGTTAAAGTTAAAAGGTCGCCCGCACCCTGGATTACTAGGGATGTACGCTTGGCCATGACAAAGCGTGATCGCGCTTTTCGTAACTTCAAGCATGACAGGTCTGACAAAAATTCGTCTCTATACAATACTGCGCGTAATATCTGTAACAGCATGGTGAGAGCGGCTAAACGGCAATATTTCCATAAAAATGTCGTTAATTCTTCTTCATCCAATATATGGAAGTTTCTGCACTCTCTAGGTATAGGTAAATGTCCTTCTCAACCGCACGTAACTTTTTCTTCTAATGACTTCAATAATTACTTCGTATCTTCTCCTTCTTTTGATCCTTTACTCAAATCAGCTACTATTGCTAAAATCATCTGACACTGAGTCTTTTGCTTTTTCTCCAGTATCAATGGATGAAATAAGTAAAATAATCATGTCAATCAAGTCAAAGGCAGTTGGCTCCGACGATGTGAGTAGGGAAATGATTATTTGTATTTTGGACTTAATTCTCCCTATCATTGCTCATATCGTCAATTTTTCCTTTTTAAAAGGCGATTTTCCTCTTTTCTGGTTAAAAGCTTTTGTTATTCCTGTTCCTAAAATTCCCACTCCTCAA
Source organism: Hypsopygia costalis (assembly GCA_937001555.2). Lineage (NCBI taxonomy): Eukaryota > Metazoa > Arthropoda > Insecta > Lepidoptera > Pyralidae > Hypsopygia > Hypsopygia costalis. The sequence goes on from OW443329.2 coordinate 20,572,800, forward strand.
TCATGCTGAAAAATTACAGACCTATCTCAATTTTGCCCTTCCTTTCTAAAATCTTAGAAGCAGCCGTTCACAAACAAGTATCTTGCTTTGTCTATTCTAACGCTCTACTCACCCCTCATCAGTCTGGCTTTTGCTCAGGGCACAGCACTACTACTGCTCTTCTCAAAGTTACAGAAGATATTAGGTTGGGTATGGAGGAGAAAATGGTCACCATAGTCGTTCTTATTGATTTTTCTAACGCATTTAATATGGTTGACCATGACATTCTACTTGCCATCCTTAAGAACATGAACTTTTCATCAATCGCGTTGAAATGGTTCACCTCATACCTACGTGGTCCCCAGCAAGCAGTGCGTCTGGGTCGTGAATTATCTGATTGGAAAGACCTGTCTTCTGGCGTACTGCAGGGCGGGATCCTGTCGCCTTTAATGTGTTCTTTATTTATCAATTTCCTTTCCTTGTCGTTATGCTGTTCTTACCATTTCTACGCGGATGACCTGCAGATTTACGTACAAACTACTGCAGACGATGTAAACTTAGCAATTACTCGGCTAAATTGTGATTTGTGCAGTATTAGTAACTGGTCTAAAGACTTTGGGATTTCTGTGAATCCTGCCAAATGCCAAGCTATTGTTGTGGGCAGCCCTAGGCAAGTCGCAAAAGTGGATTCCAGTTCTGTCATACCTGTCATGTTTGAAAAATGTGTTATTCCTTTTAGTCTTAGTGTGAAGAACCTTGGGCTACACATTGATTCCACATTGAGTTGGACTACACAAATCGCAGAGGTAAGTCGTGCGGTCATATCTTCTTTGCGATATCTTAATCGGTTTCGAAATTTTCTCCCCATCAATATTAAGGTCACTCTTGTCACATCTCTCATATTTCCAATCATTGATTATGCTGATGTCTGCTACCCTGATCTAAATGAAGATCTTCTTAATAAGCTGGACCGGCTTATCAACAATGCTATTCGTTTTTAATTCTGTCTTCGTAAATTTGATCATGTCTCTTCCTATCGGTCACAGGCTACAATGGCTTCATATTCGTCAGCGCAGGCAAAAGAGATTGCTCTGTTCACTTCACTCTATTCTGTATAATCCTCTCTCCCCTGAATATTTAAAATGTAAGTTTCAATATCTTTGCAACTCTCACGAAAGGCAGCTCCGATCTGACAATTCCCTTGCGCTTTCTATCCCACTTTTTCGTACTGGCTTTATGTCTGACTCCTTCACTTTACAAGCTTCACGACTCTGGAATGCGCTACCCGATAGCATCAGAAGAATTGCGAGTAAACTTAACTTCAAAAATAAAGTTCATGCATATCTCTTGGACAATTTTCCAAAACTGTGAATCATCCTCCTATTCATATGTATGTTTATATTATTTTATATGTATTAAATATTCTGTATTTAAGTAATGTGTATGTATGTATATTTTCTGTTATACTATACCATAATAATATTGTTGTTAATTTATTTTGTATGCCGCATTCGTGCATATCTGTTCTTCCCAAAGGTTGTCTGGTAGAGAATGCTTTTAGCATTAAGACCGCCTTTATTTACCACAAATTAAGGGTACACTTAATTTGTGGTAAATAAAGTTTAAATAAATAAATAAATAAAAATCCTAACAAATATTATAAATGGGTAAGTGTTTATGTGTTCCGCTTTCATGCCCTGGCTACTGAACCAATTGCCATGGTTTTGTATATATTATATACAAAATATATAGAATTCCAGAATAATTCTAATTACCCTAAAATATGATACCTTGCTTAATTTGGTAAGTAGGTGGGTATCCTGCAGATTCCAGGTTGTGAAGTTGCAGCAGTAGATCAGGTATCCGATACCTGATGTAACCTTTTTTGCAATAACATTAAATAGTCGAAATCTTGTATTAATCGTTTTGGAATCGACATGAAAATCGAAATCGACTTTTTATAATATTTTTGAATTTACATATTTTTTTTTATTAACTGAAGCCGATTACCATCGGTTTTTTAAGTGCGGAAATCAAACTTGTCTTTATCTTAGCTCAAAGAAACCATAAAGCTCTACCGACTAAGCTAAAGAAGTTTTTAAATAACTTAAACTTAAGATCTATTTTCGCATTCAAAAAATCTACTGGTAATCGGTTTCAACTTCGGCGGTAGGGCCCGATCTGTGGAAGTTGGTCATCATTACCAGCACATCAACCCATATTGATCCCACTGCTGGGATACGGATCTTCCCACAATCGTAGGGCATACTGCGCAAATTTGAGCATTTATGAAGCTACCGGTAGGGATCAATCAATTTTAGGAGCGCCTAGACTTCGGGTATTGACGACATCTGCAATGCAAAGTTACATAAAGCTACTAGTCTGTGATCTCGATATTATAAAATATGTATATGGAATAAACTACCATTTGCTTTGTGTTAACACGTACCGGCTACCTGTAAGCAGGTAATCGGGTTCTTTATTCAGAAAACAGCATGGAATTAAAAAAATGTAATTATCATTACTTATTTTTTTATAATAAGTATTGTCGTGAAAACAATATTAAACTTTTTTTTAATACTCTCAAAATAGTGACACTGACTAAAATTTAAAAATAAATATTTTTTTCATTCCTCTTTAATTTCTTGTCAGTATAGAGAAGTTTGGCGCTTACCAGTAAATGATCAAAGAGAAATATCCGAATTAAACTGTGTAAGTAATTTTAGTAACATGCCTTGTGGGAAACGGCCGCTCATTAAAAGTTGGGACAAGCCAAGAAACATAAGGGTTATTACGCCCTCTCGATACGAACAGAATGAGGCCTCCGTCAAACTTCACTGGAAGAAAGTCATACGCGATTTGGAGCTATCTTACAAAGATGATCAGGTATTTTTTTAACGTATAGATTTAAAACATACGTAACCTAACGCAGACATTTCTTTAAACTGTATAAATTTATATAAGTTTTTTTACGAGTAGTTAGTAGTCTAATATGGATATATAATGGATATATAAGATATATAAGTATCATGATTATCTATATCCATACTAATATTAAGTATAAATTGTTGTTAATTTATTTTGTATGCCGCTTTCGTGCATATCTGCTCTTCCCAAAGGTGGAGAAATCTTTTAGTATTAAGACCACCTATATACCCTTAAATTGTGGTAAATAAAGTTTATAAATAAATAAATAAAATAAATTCGTATGAGTGTCTCCTGTTTGTTATATGGTTATAGTCTCATGTTCTCACGACTAAACAACTGAACCGATTTTAATGTAGTTTGACATGGACATAGATTGTATCCTGAGGAAGGGCATACATAACACGAACCCGGTGGTCGAATGGCTAGCAATGGCCACTTTTACTCCGAGGTCGCGGGTTCGATCCCCGCATAAGAAAAATATTTGTGTACATAAACGTGTCTGTTTGTCTTAGTCTGGGTGTTTTCTATAATACTTATTATATAGAATGTATTTACAAAAAAATGTATTTAAGTATAATATCAGTTATCTAGTACCCATAGTTACAAGCTTTGCTTAGTTTGGGACTAGATGGCAGTGCGTAATTTGTCCAGGAATATTTATATTTATTTATTAGTTAGCTTCCATTTTCAATTCGCGCCTGTCTCCTGGTCTTGCATGTATCCATTGCTGTATTAATGTTACCTGTTTGTTACAGTTCTGGGAGTCTCATGGTAACATGGTGCGTGAGCTCGTGGGCCCGACCATCTTTGACAGGATCGCTAAAATATTCCATCTGCCCATGGAAGCTAAAGAGTATAATGCCCCATCGGAAGTTAACTCCCCGGAGCCGTCCGAGAACTTCTATAGAGTAACCTCCAGCGCAGCGGTAATTAAATAGACATTTTAGTATATTTTTTTTGTACTACGTCGAGTAGCAGACAAGCATACGGCTCGTCTGATGTAAAGCGGGTACCGTAGCCATATTAACGCTCGCAACATAAAATATCGCTCGCGCGCCGCCACCCCCGCTGCCAACGTAGCATCTCCTTCCTTTCTGGTGACCTCACTCACTCGCAGTAGTATTTAGAAATTAAATATGTACACCGTTGGATTAATATTTAAGATAGAAATATCACCAGGATTTAAGGAGTTGCTGCATTGGCAGCTGGGGTGGCAGCAGCGTCGAAGCGATATATCATATTGCGAGCGTTTTCATGGCTACGTTAATCGCTTCAAATCAGACGAGGAGTTTAGTTGTTTGTCACCTGAAGTATTAAAAAAATAGAGGTAAATAGTTCAGTAAGATGACTTTTGTCGCTGTTTACGGTACAGTGTTATGAACGTGTAATCCGTTAGCAGTTTAAATGAAGACAAAAGTTACTCTATGATGAAGACTGGAGCACGATTGTTCCTCTTCTTACGATTTGTTTCTCTTTGGTTCGGATATTTTTTAGCCCCAGATCTGACGTCCAAGGTAGGTTTGCACTACATCTGTTACAGATGTTCTATTTCACGAAGAAGGTTTGCTCTTGGTTGTTGTTAGTCGTGCACGTGTACATTGAGGTAGTGTGCGTAAACTCGGGAGCTCTTAGTCACGATCACGACGTGGTCAGAGTCACTAGTAGACTACAAGCCCACGGAAAAAAATTACCTGTGAAATGAACCAACGTGAATAACGCTTAGAAGGATGTTACTATATCAGAAAATAACTCTGAGCCCTATGCCGTCATTTCTGAGCGGTACAGGTGAGTACGTGAGTAAATGGGATTTCCCAGGTACAAGTGAGCAATTACGACTAATTATGAATGTACGGCTTTTTTATAGTTTATAGATGATTAAAAATAAATGTCGAAAAACCTGGGTGTTTTTGGGTCCACGCAAGATGTCCGTACAAAGTACCGTTAGCAAAGCAACTAAACGCAGAAAAGTCGTCCGCAGTGAGGTAATTTTTTTTTACATTTAACGTAAATAATAATTTTCCCCTCCCTATAGGAATAACTGCTCCATCATAAAAATTGTTTAAAAGTATATACCTACATGACCCATTATTATAAAAAATCATAAACTTTTCTTACTTCTAGACCTGGGATTTGGTTGAATTAGTTGAAAGTCATTAATTCCCATTGGTTTTATCTTAAATTAGAATTGTACGACATCATAAAAAGACACAAATATCAACACGTAAAATATAAAATAGATGACATAATAAAGAATAAAAAGAAAATTATGTTCCTGAAAGTGATTAAAAATATTCAATATTTTAATTACATCCTTTATTTAAAAAAATATATATAATTAGAAGTCCAAGGACTAAATATTAATTGTTTATTAAATAGCATAAAAAAAAATTAAGACTCAATTTAAAAATGATTACAGATTTCTTAGCTAACGCTCCTTCAGTTTACGCACACAAACGCGCCTGTCTGTACATGCCACTACTACAACTAAAGACAAACCCTCTTCGTGAGATAGAATATCTGTAGCATGTTATCACATTTTTTCCCGTTATGTTTTCTGTCACTTATGAACGACATTTGCTAGATCGATATAGATAGCGACAAACAGATGTGTTTCATTTCAACTCTAAAATGTAATACTAATCTAACATTCCAATTGCAGCAACCAAATTTAAGTTACAGTTCCATTCAAAGCGAGTACAGAATTTCTGAAAATGAGGAACAACAGGAACAAGAGGAACAAGAATTATCTGATGAATGGACTGTTTCATCACAAGCTCCAAGTGTAGTAAAACTTCGACAATTTCGCAAGTCGCTTCGCACTTCAGGAAAATCTCTGGCTACAACGAAGTCAAAGTCATTTGTCTCCTCCAGGATGTCTATGTCAAAGTCCTTCTTTAAGTATATGTCGAAAGCTATGATAAGGGCATACTCAAGCAAAGCTAACAAGTCGTCGATGCTGTCGACGGTAGAGGAAGAAAACGCTACCTCGGATGATGACATTTTAGTTCATCCTAGCAGCAGACGCGAAAAGTAAATATTTTAATTTTTAAAATACACCGCAATACCCAAGGGCCAAGTGTTCCGTTTTCGATCCATGTAAACTAATTCTTATATATCTACATGAAATCAGTTATTTAGTTTTACCGCGGTGTCTCTCAATCAAATCTTACAAATTAAATAGGATCCAGTACCCAGTGCCCGATTGGGCTGAAATTTGGTACATTCGTTTGTTTCACCAGACAATACGTGAATATCTAAATGCCGCCATTTTAAATTCAAGATGGGGGCCGCCACAAAATGGTGATTTATAATTTCTGCATTAACCCCAACGATATGGGTCTAATGAAAGGGCTTGATAATGAAACACAGTTAGTAAACTTTTTAGTTCTTTTTTCTTCACAACTTCTTTCTTATAACAAACTTATAAAAGTTGTTTTAAAAAACATATTTTAGGTTGTTCTTGCTTTTCCATCCATTCTATATTACAGACAATTTGATCTACACAATATTGCGTGCTTCCGCCACCAATTAGTTCATGAAAACTACTACCGGCCGGCACCCACCTACTACCGTTAGTAGATGTAGCATACGACTGCCGTGGCTGTTTTGGTCGTCTCTGCTTCAGTTGCTGCGGTCGTCTCTGTGACTCTCCAACATCTGAAATAGAAGAAACATGCGACTGCCACCGCCCCGGCTGCCGTGGTCGTCTCTGCGACACGTTTTACAACGGTAGCCAGGGCGGCGGCAAATTACCTGTACATTTTCGACGTACGACTTTCGCAAAATAACACCTCAATCAATTGACTATCATTCTATATTAGTTTTGAATAGTCACCTTTGAATTTGCCTCAGTGGGAAGCAATTCAAACAAATTAAGCGCGTTTGTAAAGTTTATGAGGGTTGTGTATTTATGTGTGTGGGTGCTTACAATGTACGGGTTAAACCTCGCTGCGTGACTTGAGATCTTTTGGCAATAAAATGTCCTTGCTCTCCAGACCTGTTGTTGTTCGTCGTCATCATCGTGCCGATCAATACAAAAATCCTCATTTCGATATGCTGTACTGCAACGAATCCGAGACAGATATGATCAAGTGGAAATCTAAATACAAACAAAAGACTTTCGAGATATCGGCGTCCGATGAATTCAGTAAGAAGGCAGAGATTATGACGAAGAAGGTTGGTATGGAAGGTGGTTATATACCTATCGGGTTACCACCCGATAACAAACGGGATACGGGTCGGTTGATGTGGTTTATGTAATGTGTAATAGCGAAACGTAATAATCCTGAGGAATCCTAATATTCTATATATAAAGAAGAGAAGAAACTATAGTTGATAAAAAGAGAACCTAACAAAGTTCTGATTCACTGACTCCTTAATGCTCAGATAAAACCCATCTACATTTCGATTTATCCACCCTTCATAATTCACAAGCCTAAATACTTATTTTCTTGCTGTTTCAGTTCTTTGCTTAATGTACCGTTTAATTAGTAAAAACTAAGTTTAAATATGATAATTATGATATTTAAACTTAGTTTTTATAAATTAAAATCAAATTAGATATAGAAAGATAGAGTAAAACCAAGTAGTACCATAAATATAAATTTACACTTACATAAGGTAACTTTAAGCCAACCTCACTTGTATGCGATACACCCTGCTAATAAACAAACAAAAGAGAGGTCGGGCACAATTTAATGTAAGCTGTCCGACTGGAGAAATACCGGCACCTCACAGAAGGCCCCAGCAAGAGAGGTTGTTGTGCTCTTGCGAGTGAGCGTGGCAAACAAAATGGAATGAGTTGCTGCGATAACATCGGGGGTTGGCGGCGCGTGAGCGATACTTTTTATTGCAAGTAGATAATTGCAATAAAAAGTATACAACTTGCAATAAGTATATGCAGTATATAAAAATATATAATTTGCAATAAGTAGTACAGGCCATATGCTTGTCTGCCACCGGACAGTCAAGCGCAAAACTCTAAAGACTAAAATCGCGTGCTGCAACTATCAATAGTAATAATACATATAAACCTCAATGTAACATCGTAATGTTTAAAATATTTTTCTATATTACTTGACAGACACAAGCCATTTCTTTCGCAAATTCTATATGCATTTTTGCACGTGACCGTACATGTTTACTTATTGACTGCTTATTCACAGATTTCCAAAGAGTTTTACGATTGGTGGGTAGGTCTGGGCAATATTGAATTCAAGAGTGAAATTAAGAGACCAGAAGATATTGAAGATCTGTTTCAAGTATGTTCAATGATTATCTCTACTTACTTACTGCTGCGGCGCAACGACCCAAAGTGGATCTTGGCCTCCGACACGAAATGACGCCACGACTTTCGATCCTGGATCAATTCTCGCCAATTGCTAACTCCGAGGTTCGGCAGCCTTGGGCGCCCAATCGGTCGGGTAGCATTTGGTCGTCCCATGAAGGCTCTTCTGACGGCACGATCTGTGTAAGGCTTATATCGAACAATCGACCTTGAAGGCGCTCTTTATTGCGATCCCTATGCAGAGCACCAGGATTCTGCAAATCATCTTTTGGCTATAGTGTATAAATCATTTCAAAACAATGCAGTTAGGGTCCTTATATTACTTTTTAAATTACTTAAAAATACCAATAAATAATTACAGGTGTGGTTCGATGAACATGCATCTCGTGGGCTGGTCTTGGACCCGAAGATTCTTCCATGTGTACTTCAAAGTATTGCTAAATATATCGGCGTACCTAAGGTACTTAGACAAATTAACATGTAAATAACTATCAATTGCCGTGTGGTTTCCGGCCGACTAGAATAGAATCACTCCGTCTCTTCCCGTGGATGTCGTACAAGGCGACTAAGGGAAATACATTATCAAATATCGATCAGGCCTCCCTAACCCGTTTGGCCAGCGTGTGGAGAGTAGGCCAAATCCTCCTTCCGTCTGGGACGGACGAGAGAGGGTCGTGCTCCTGTAGTGGAGACTAAAATGGACCTGATGATGATGATGATGAACCATCATAACCCATACTTATAACACAGTTGTGACACATTTCCATATATTTTTTTATAATAATCGTATATACTGTTCAGTTTTCGAGTTGTGTTCAAAACGTATTATCCAAACGTTTAAATTGTACAATGAAATCTATTGAAACCTAGTCTATCATATTTATTTATTTAAACTCTTTATTGACTTCAGTAAGACCAATCGTACAAAAGGCGGACTTAATGCTAAAAGCATTTTCTGCCAGTCAACCTTCGGGAAGTGGCCATATACATTGGATAGTATGTAGCACGTTACTAGCGAAGCGACAGGTCTTATGTTATGCATTCTTTACATTATAACTCTGATAAGTAATATTTTGAAAAAAAAAACAATACTTTATAGATAAAAACGCATTTTATTGCGATTCAATAATTGAATAGATTGCTTATTCATACCAATGAATAAGCAACTCTATTCCATTTGAAATAGAGTCGCTATATTCCATTTGAAGTAGAGATGGTGCTAAGGGGACAGGTCTTAGAATTGATCATGATGATACTAAAAATAATTCAAAATGCAGATAGCTGAGTTTATGTAGTTGCTCAGCCTCATATGAGCAATCCTTATTTGCAGGCTTCTTGTCCTAATGTTCTAAAGCGGCAGGTTGCATTTGACATCCATGCTGAGACCAGCCCAGCACATGTTATGGCATTTGGCACTTCATTGCCGCAGAAGATGAAACATATTCCATCTAAGAACAATACGGAGGATATATGGCACTGTGTCAGGATTCCAGAAGATCTACGCTCCATGGCGTGTGTGTGGGATGATGTGCAGCATCTCACGTAAGATATCAAACACATTATAATATAGTCTACTGTATGTAACCTTTCGCTCTGCTGTTTCTAGCATCAAAATAAAGTTGTAGCATATATTTATATTCAGACTTATATACACTGTAATTCACAGATTCTACACGATTTACCTTACCGTATTGTACCTAAGAGTGGCGTTTACAATTCGCGATTAAATATCGCAGGATATTTAAATATTTCTTGCACAATTTTGTTAATAGCTATTGGTACTTTTACCACTAAAGCAGTGGTTGTTAACCTTTTGTTGACTATGTTACATTTTTTTATGATGTCATGGGCCACCAAAAGATTGAGGGGGGAAGGGCGGGGGACCGCTTTGGTGGTACTGGGAGAGGAGGGCTCATAATTATTAAAAACACTGAGTAGATATTCCTACTCTCGTGTAAGTTGCTGAAAAATAAAAGGCTAGATAGCGCCTTTACACATCACAACTCTCATTGGTCTTTCGGCCTATTCCTAATTAAATAATTTGGATCTGTTTTGTATTGTCTGTTTTCTGCAGCAATTCGGTTTCTGTTTCGTTTGGGGTGAAATTTCCTACGGGGTGCTCAGTACTGCTCAGGTACCAAGATTTGAGTTGTTCTCACGGACCACTAGTGGTCCGTGGACCATAGGTTAAGAACCACTGCACTGAAGTGACAAACAAGCATACGGCCCGCCCTATGGAAAGCAGTTACCGTAGCCTATGAACGCTTGTAACACCAGGGACATCACACGCGCGTTGCCGACTCTGTAAAAACCACTTAGGCTCCAATGTGTGAGTACTATTTCGGAAATAGACATTACATTATATTAATGCTGAGGCTTCAACACATCTTTTGATATAATTTATAGGTTTTTACGATATTATTATACTCTTTTAGCATGAAATACATTTTAAATGATGATTTCATTTCAACTTTAATAAAATATTAGTAATTACTTACATTTAAACTTATACCAGAGTTTGTGTATTTATTCAATTTGTAAAAATGATTTTTATTTTGTGCAATATTTACATTAGTATTTACTTAAGAAATTACTGGCTTATTATTTGCCACAGTTAGTACTTATCTTTGGCGCGTGCTTATGTGAATATTAAATTGCAGATCAACTAAAGCATTCCACAATTGGTTGAAATTACATCCGCACCTTCCAATGCCTTCATGTTTAAAAACGCTGCACGCCGGAGACGAAAAGAAACAGTTGTTCGTGGTGCCTTCCGATTATTTCGCGAGGGACAAGAGTGTCTCGACTTCCATGCAAGAATTGGCCTTGCCTGTTTCACAATTTTCTATCGAGTTGAAGGAAGTGCTTAGTAAAATTATGAATCAGTGATATATATGTTGATGCTCATGAGTATTAAATTGTTGTATGTTATCTTTTAACCATTTTATGGTCAGTACCATTTTCTAAAGGGTAGTAATAAACCAAGCATGTAAAATTGAGACATTTCTTGCAATTCACGTATGCGACTCGCGTCTAGAGATGTACAGCGTGTATTTTAGCAATGAAAGATATGGTATAATACCATAATACAGGTATGATACGGTAGCATACCATATCTTACCTATCGTAAGAATTGGTAGAATTTGTTTCGATGTGAAATAAATATGATTTGTGGTTTTCCAAGGCTTTTTTTTATATATAGAATGAAAGTATTACAATGAGTATTAAACATTAATTAAAGTAGTACGACATACAATTTAAACAACTATACCATACACAACCATATTCATCTTTAGAGGTTTTCCAAGTTAGGTTAACAAATATACGTCCAGTTTTAGGCAGCTAAAATCGTCTCACTGACTAGATTAGTGATATATCTTTTTGTCACACATTGTGCTTTACGTCATTATATAAATAATAAAGCAAAATTATGCATGTAGAGTTTTTCTAAATTACATTGTATCTATTGGTGGTAATTTATTGATGTGTAAATCAAAATACTTCACTAAATAAATCGGTCCGATATTTACCTCTAACAATTTCCTTATAAGGGAATGCTACTTTATGATAGATATAATACTTGAATCCTACTGTATTATAGCGTAGCATTATGGTATTATAATCGCTCCGTATTACCATTACCTATTTAATTGTAAAGGAATGCTACTGTTGCATTATGGTATAATCGTACTGTATGAAACGATAGTGTATGGTAAAATACGGTAGTTTTACAACTCTACTCGCGTCGCTTACATACTATACAAACCTGTGATGCCGTATAGTATTCCCTTAACATTGTATAATTAACCGTTCCAAATAAGTTTGTAGTATACAAAAGATATATTCACGACGGTAACTTCCCTTTACACATATCACTATTATACGAACTTATCTATTTACTGATGACACAAATTGGTATTTACACTTTTCTTTTCGTGGGCTATTAATGTTTGTCTGATTATAGTTTGTTTACCATGCCGAATAAATGACATATGTTAACGAAACGTGCAATAATTAATAGAATTATCGCATGGATGTCTAATACACGATTTAATTTAATTTTTTGACTGAGCGAATGAATCGAACAAAAATCTGTTGTTCGTTTAAGTACCTTGGTTACATTGTAACTGCAAATGTAAAATTATTGTAAAGACGACTTAGACAACGCCAGGCTTTTTGTGTTGTTGCTAATATGATTTGTAGACTTTTTTTTAAGGTGTCGGTTGGCATGAAGTTGACCCTTTTCAGATCTGCCAAACATTGTACACCTGTCAACTCTAGTTATAAACATTACTCTAAATTTATGTATGTAGATACAGGCTGATGATGATGATGATGATGAAAAAAACATGGGACCAATCTGGAAGTATACTCGTACAAATAAAAAAAAAGTTTTTTCAAATCGGTTTATAAATCACGGAGTAATTATGTAACAAACATAAAAAAAAATACAGCCGAATTGAGAAACTCCTCTTTATTTTGGGGTCGGTTAAAAAAGCTTATGACGGTATAAAGGTAACAACATCTTTAGATATCTCTCGGGTCTGAAACGTGGGTTTTGCGTTTCTGCAGAGGCTCGAATAACAGAATACCGCAACCAAATAATAACTCCCTTGAGGGTTGTTGTGTTCAAATGAGGACATCAGAAAGGTAAGAGTTGCTGTATTGGCAGCGAGGGTGGCGGCTCGCGTGCGATATTTTACGTTGCGTGCGTTCATACGGCTACGGTAACCGCTTCACATCAGGCGGGCCGTATGCTTGTCTGTCACCCGCCGCAGTATAAAAAAAAGTAATAGTACTACGTAGTAATACAAAGGGTTGACCCGATTTTAATGAAAATTTGTAGTGGTAAAACTATCAATAAAAAAGTTCGTTTTATGATGCTTTTTGCTGCGAAAAATTGCATTTTACTTATCAATTTATTTTGGACCCGATATCAGTTACCTAATACTCAGAATATCTGAGAGATATTCGATGAAGGTCATTCAGGTATACGCACCGACCTCGTCACGCCCAGATGATGAAGTGGAGTCTATGTATGAGGACGTAAGTCGAGCCATACATACGACCAAGACCCACTTCACCGTTGTTATGGGGGACTTCAACGCTAAGTTGGGCAAGAAAAGCGATGATGAGTTGAGAGTGGGGCAATTTGGATATGGACAACGGAACCCTAGGGGACAGAGGCTGGCCGACTTTCTGGAGAAGGAGGGACTCTTCATGATGAACTATTTCTTCCAGAAGCCGCCTCACAGGAAATGGACCTGGATAAGTCCCGATGGTTCCACGAGAAACGAGATCGATTTCATCATGACCAGCGAGAAACGAATATTCAATGATGTCTCCGTGATCCACAGGGTGAAAACCGGTAGCGATCACAGGATGGTAAGAGGCACATTGAATATTAACGTTAAACTGGAAAGGTCCCGCTTGATGAAGTACACGCTCCGACCTACTCGTGTCGATATCCAAAACCCCGAGAACTTTCAGCTCGAGCTCTCTAATCGCTTTGATTGCCTGGAGAACTTAGCATCAGTGAACGAGATTAACAACAGGCTCGTAGAAACTGTTCAAACGGTAGGTTCTAAGTTCTTTAGACCCCGCCGTTCAAATAGACCTCAGAAACTTTCCGATCACACTCTAAACCTCATGGCTGAACGACGCTCGCTGAGACTGCAGTCTTCCTATGACGCACAGTCATACAGGCGGCTCAATAGACAGATCTCGAAATCCTTGCGGCACGATATACGTCTCTTTAATCTATATATATAAAAGAAAGTCGTGTTTGTTACAACACTTATAACTCGAGAACGGCTGGACCGATTGCCATGGTTTTTGATTTGTTGGATTTGTTTCCGTCCCGAATAGCAGAATAACTCTTAAAAACATTGGAAAATTCTCGAAAAAATAAAATAAAAGAAAAAACATTTTCCCATACAAATTAAAGTGTCAGTTGAAAAAGGGATTACGATATTTATTGGTTGTCAAATATCAAAACGTCAAATCGATTGATGTCACTTTTATGTCGCGAAAGTTGTCTGTGATTTGTTATGAAAATTTAAAAATGTCAAATCGATAGGGGTGAAAACGCTTTTCCCATGGGGTTCGAGCGCAAGAATCAAATCAGAATAAACATCAAAAGAAATGACAATTACAAATCACCAAAATGATAAAACCTATTTCAAAACTAAAAAAAATAAAACAAAACGTTTTTTTTTTTTAAAAATAACAATAAGGAAATCTTTATTTTTATGAAATCTTCAGTTTTTATGGATACGGGTCTTCCCTCAACCGAAGGGGTTTAGAGCGTACTCCAACACGCTGCTCAACTGCGGGTTGGCGGAGGCCAGTGTTTTCGAACCGCCTAAAGGCCACTGACTTAACTTAACGACTGTCATTAAATGATAACAACCGGGACCGATGGCTTAACGTGCGTTCCGAAGCACGGAGGAGCTCAAGATGAGCTAATGATAACAACCGGGACCGACGGCTTAACGTGCCTTCCGAAGCACGGAGGAGCTCAAGATGAGCTAATGATAACAACCGGGACCGACGGCTTAACGTGCCTTCCGAAGCACGGAGTAGCTAAAGATGAGCTAATGATAACAACCGGGACCGACGGCTTAACGTGCCTTCCGAAGCACGGAGGAGCTCAAGATGAGCTAATGATAACAACCGGGACCGATGGCTTAACGTGCCTTCCGAAGCACGGAGGAGCTCAAGATGAGCTAATGATAACAACCGGGACCGACGGCTTAACGTGCCTTCCGAAGCACGGAGGAGCTCAAGATGAGCTAATGATAACAACCGGGACCGACGGCTTAACGTGTCTTTCGAATCACGGAGGAGCTCGAGGTAATATAAACCCATCCGTGTACAGGCTACGGTCGACGTTGCTTAACTTGCGTGTTCAATTAGACTGACACGCGCAATGACGCCATCGAGCTTCTCTATTATTTTCTACTATTCATTGTTTTAATTCCATAAAATCATAAATTTTGTTCAGCTAATATGTACCACGACATTCATTGATTGTTAGGCGGTACGAAGTTCGCCGGGACAGCTAGTAGGAAATATATTAAAGAGACTATAGAGCGGAACAAAGGCTCCAAAGTGTTTGCAAGGAATCTGTCTATAGGGCAAAGCCAATTGACCAAGCTGAAGAGAGAAGATGGCAGTATAGCGTCGACCAAGGCCGAGGTATTGGAGGAGATCGAAAGGTTCTATGGACAGTTATACGCTTCTGTTGCCAAGCCTGCTAACAGCGCGGCCAAAGACCCAAGAGCCAAGCTGACCCGACACTTCACCGAGGATATCCCGGACATCAGTCTGTACGAGATTAGAATGGCCCTGAATCAGCTTAAAAACAACAAGGCGCCGGGTGATGACGGAATCACATCAGAGCTTCTGAAAGCGGGTGGAACACCGTTGCTAAAAGTCCTTCAGAAGCTCTTTAACACCGTCGTCCTCGAGGGCATAACGCCTGAAGCATGGAACAGAAGCGTGGTGGTGCTGTTCTTTAAGAAAGGCGACAACACCTTATTAAGGAACTATAGACCCATCTCGCTTCTGAGCCATGTTTATAAGCTGTTTTCAAGGGTCATTACGAACCGTCTCGAGCGCAGGCTTGATGACTTCCAGCCTTCCGAACAAGCCGGTTTCCGAAGAGGCTTCAGTACCATAGACCACATCCACACGCTGCGGCAGGTTATACAGAAGACCGAAGAGTATAACTTGCCACTTTGCTTAGCGTTTGTGGACTATGAGAAAGCCTTTGATTCGGTCGTGACATGGGCTGTGCTTGAGTCTCTCCAGCGATGCCGTATTGACTATCGGTACATCGAAGTGTTGAAGTGTTTGTATAATAACGCCACTATGTCGGTCCGAGTACAGGAACAGAGTTCAAAGGCGATCCCTTTGAAAAGAGGCGTAAGACAGGGAGACGTGATATCTCCGAAACTGTTTACGGCCACTTTGGAGAACGCCTTCAAGCTCCTGGAATGGAAAGGATTCGGCATCAATGTGAACGGCGAATACATCACTCACCTTCGGTTTGCCGACGATATCGTAGTCATGGCAAATTCGATGGAAGATCTCAGCACGATGCTCGAAGGCCTCAATCGAGTTTCTCAACAAGTGGGTCTTAAAATGAACATGGACAAGACGAAGGTAATGTGTAATGCCCATGTTGTACCCACTCCAATATCTGTTGAGAGCTCGGTTCTTGAAGTTGTTGACTCGTACGTCTACCTAGGTCTACAAGTAGTCTAGTTAGGTAGGTCCAACTTCAAGAAAGAGGTCAGTCGCCGAATCCAACTCGGCTGGGCAGCGTTCGGAAAATTGCGTGATGTCTTCTCGTCCGACATACCGCAGTGCCTCAAGTCGAAAGTCTTCGACCAGTGTGTGTTACCAGTGATGACTTACGGCACTGAAACGTGGTCCCTCACTATGGGCCTTATAAACAAGCTCAAAGTAGCCCAACGAGCTATGGAGAGGGCTATGCTCGGAGTCTCTCTGCGAGATCGAATCAGAAATGAGGAGATCCGTAGAAGAACCAAGGTTACCGACATAGCCCAGCGGATTAGCAAGTTGAAGTGGCAGTGGGCAGGGCACATAGCACGGAGGACGGATGACCGATGGGGTCGAAAGGTTCTCGAGTGGAGACCACGTACCGGCAAGCGCAGCGTAGGACGTCCACCCACAAGGTGGACAGACGACCTCATTAAGACCGTAGGATCGCGCTGGATGCAAGCCGCTTCCAACCGGTCTTATTGGAGATCTAGAGGGGAGGCCTATGTCCAGCAGTGGACTTCCAATGGCTGAGATGATGATGATGATGATATCAGTTGTTAATTTAATAAAGTGGATGTCTGTCCCTCTTTCGTTCTGACACGGCTGTACTGAATTGGATGAAATTTGACTCACAGGCATAATATGTTCTGGATATATTTAATTTATATTATTATTTTTAACAAGCTTACGGCCAGATGATAATAGTAGTAACTAATTGACGAACCTGGTAGTCGAATGGCTAGCAGTCCACTGATTCAGGGATCGCGGGTTCGATCCCCGCAGAAGACAAATATTTGTGTACATACATATCTGTTTTTCTTGGTCAGGGTGTTTTCTGAGTATTCATTTACAAAAAAAAATGTATAACATTTGTTATAAAGTACACACAGTTCAAGCTTTGCTTAATATGGGACTAGATGGCAGTGTGTAATTTGTCCAGATATATTTATATTTATTTAATATTTAAGTTTCCACATGATACTTTTTAAATCTAGGAATATATTCGTGAGAAAAGCCACAGGCCGAAGCTAATACCTATTGTAAGTAGGTGACGCAACTGATATTAAACTTGATTTTCTTTAGATTAAATAGATTAGATATTATTTACAACTGCACCATTTGTAATTCAGTTTGTTTGTTTGTTTGTAAATCTTTATTGCGTTAAACACAACACAGATTGTAGTGATAAGACATTGTGTACAAGGGCGGACTTATCCCTATAAGGGATCTCTCCCAGTCAATCTTTGAGTCCCTGAAAGGAAACTGCGAATTGGCGGTGAAGAAAACAAATATAGTATTTTCTATGTATTATAAGTATGTATTTACAAAAAAAAATGTATTTAAGTACATTTATCAGCTGTCTAGTATCCATAACACAAGCTTTGTGCTTCATTTGGGACAAGATGGCGCTGTGTAAAAATGTCCCTATTAAAATATATCTATATATGTAACATAAACAAAGACAAAACATACATCTAAAACGTAAGAACATATAGTATAAAATATTACTATCGTTTGTACAGACGTGGATATTAAGATATAGGTAATTATATAGATTATACAAAGGTCACTACGAATATACTTGAGTTCATATTCAACGTCGGATTTGCTCAGGCAGTAGTGGGCGTTAAAAAGAATTTGTTAAGTTGTGTCTTGAAGGAGTCGATAGATGGTGACAGTCGTAACTCTAGAGGTGATGAGTTCCATAGTCACGCAGCAGAACACAAAAGAATCAAATAGGAAATTGGTGCTGTAGGTGGGTATAACTAGTAACGGCTCACCACAGCGACGCAGCAGCTCATCTACATCATGAAACTGAATCTTTTCTCGAAGTAACAAGGGTGAGGGTTAAAAAGTATATTAAACAGAAAAGTGAGGATATGAATGTTCCGATGCTGCCTATAATCGGGAGCCAATTGAGCTTCTGGCGAAAGTGAGAAATGTGATCGTACTTTCTTACATCGAAGAGAAATCTAATACATTGATTTTACAATATTTCCAATTTGTCCAGGAACTCCTCTGGCAAGTCGAGGAAGGCAACATCGCCATAATCTGGGCGGAGAAAAAGAAGTGAACGAGCTAACATCCCCTCCTTCCACGTAGTCAAACTATTCACCTTTGTGTTTATGGGCAGAAAATTTTGCAATCGCCTTAAGTTATTACGTCATTGACCGGAGATAAACGTAACCTTAGTGGCGTGTAATGTACCGGTATCTATGAATCCAAAGTAATTTCAATAATATTTCTAGAGTCGGATATTATATAGATAACATATTTCACAATTTTTAAAGGATTAATTTGTTAACTGGACGTGTACCGATAGCAGATATAATCAAGGAATTAAAGCATGTATGTTTGTCCGTCCGTGTCTGTTCAATGTAATCGCAGATATCATGGATATCTACGATTATATTAAATTACGAGATGTATATTACGAGAAAAACAAACAAAAAATGTATTTTCACTCCAACTCTATTTGAAATATATATTGACGAGCTCGGTGGCGTAGCGGTCAATGACGCGGCTTCGACACCAACGCTCGTGGGTTCGATTCCCACATAGGACAAACATTTGTGTGCATGAACATGTCTGTTTGTCTTAGTCTGGGTGTTTTCTATGTATCATAAGTATGTATTTACAAAAAAAAAAAAAAAATGTATTTACGTATGTTTATCAGTTGTCTAGTACCCATAACACAAGCTTCGCTTACTTTGGGGCTAGATGGCGCTGTGTAATTTGTCTAACAATATTTATTTATTATTATTTATTATATATTTTATACAACGTCGGATGGTGAATATACTTATTCACCTGCCTGCGGCCCTGCATGATGTGAAGCTGTTACCTTAAGTATGGAAGCGCTCGCAACATGAAATGCCCAGGAATATTGTTCGCGACCACATCCCTCCAGCGAAGTCTGGAGTGGCCGACAGGAACATGACCAGCTTGACTCTCTTCAGAACGCGGACATCCCCCATTCTCTCGACATGGCCAAGCAGCGGAGTCTTTGTGCTTTTGTCTCCCTATCACGTTAGGGTCAGCGACCAGTTCTAAAATTTCAGCATTTTCCCAGCTTCCATTCTGCGTCGAGAGGAATATTGTGTTATTTTTCACGAAACGCTTTTCCGTTTTCGATGACAATTTCCGGATATACAATTCACATTTTTACTGAACATTGTAATCGGTGCAATCACAAACTAAGTACCTAATAGTACAATCATAGTTCAGTAGTTTCTGAGACAGAAATTTATTTTTAAAACGGTAACTAGCCATACATTATCATAAGTAAACATACATAAAATGACTAACTTATCGAATCCACCCTATCACATTTTCAGCACAGCTCCATTTTATAACTTTGTTTATCAATTAGATGCATCATTTAGTTGCATTTATATCATCATCATAAGTGTAGTAAAATATTAATCATTAAATATGAAATAAGCCAATCATACTATACAAAGCAGACGTAATAAATTGGAAATGATAATTACCTTTTGATTGATATATCTCGCTTTGATATCAGATAACAATTTCATATTTTTTCATATGATTAATTTGTAAAACGCAACACGCGCAAACACGCGTCCAATCGCGTCTACCGCGTTAATTTGTAAAATAATGTAACATTTTTTTAAATACCAAAAAAACCAAATTTTTGTGTTACATATATTGTAGTATTCGGTTATAAAATTAAGTCAGTGAATAAACATTGTTCAAAATGGCGAGTACAGATATAAATCGGCAAGAAATTTTAGATCAAATAATTAATAGAAAAAAAATGGGGGACAAGAAATTCCATTCAGAGTCTTCTTTGCAACATTTCGGAGAAGATGCCGAATCCAATGAGGCTTCTCCGGTTGAAGATCCAGGGGTACGTACTTATTAATTTTAATAGCTAGATACATTTATAAAATATATTTTCTTGAAATATAAGGAGGGGCTGCATAGAGTACTTATTCAAGCATACGTCCTGTTTGATACTAAGTATTTGTTATAAACTCCATAGCTTTTCTCAGAGTGATAATACCCTTCTGTTTCTTTATGTTTAAAAAAAAATATTTTCAATGGTTCAAATAATAATGTTAATACTAGCCATACATTATCATAAGTAAACATAAATAAAATGACTAACTTATCGAATCCACCCTATCTCATTTTCAGCAGAGCTCCATTTTATAACTTTCTTTATCAATTAGATACATCATTTAGTTGCATTTGTATCATCATCATAAGTGTAGTAAAATATTAATCATTAAATATGAAATAAGCCAATCATACTATACAAAGCAATGTTAATAATAATTTTATTTATAAATATTACTGTATTAATTGTTTTTTTTTAATATTGGCTAAACAGAATATTCCTGAAGAACATAAACCTTGTCCAATTATTATTAAAACATAAGAACTAAAATATCTCCAATAATCTATTGTTATAACCATAGTAATATAAATGCTTTACAATGTGGCAATAACAATGCGTAAAAAATGTATTCGTTATTATATTAACATCTAATTTTATTATTGAGAACATATGCCGTGCCCGTATCCTACTCATACATACTTGCAAGATGTATCTCGCGCACGTTACCACCCTTGCTGCTTACGCAGTAACCTGAGAAACATCGTGGTGGCTGTATATTGAATGGTTTGGTGGTAGTTTTCTTCACTAAGCTGACTTTAATTTTATTTAGGGAGGGGAGGGGGGGGGGGGTGAAATTTTCCATTTTTTAAAATATTTATAACGACAATTGCATCCAATCACTTTATTAACTTCAACAATTTTTCCATGCATGACATTAGTAGAAGTAGGAAGCATTTGGAATTCGACTTCCCCTCCTGGCAACGTCCGTGACAATAAAAGCCTGAAGTGATGGCTAGTAAAGTGAAGCTCAACTGCCGTGCTCCACGGATTTTACATGTTATATATATGTAAAATCGTTGGGTACCTAAACCAGTGACAACTTGACTTTAATATTTGCAGATACTCAATTCATCTGTACAAAGTGTCCCGGAAGCGACTTCACCCCGACATCGCGCCGTGTCGCAACCGGGACCGGCAGCAAATAACATGGCCACCGCTACAGCAATGAGAGCAGCACGTCGGAAACTGCCGCGCAACGTGGCTTACGCAGACAGTCCTGATGTAAGTTTTAGCAATAGGAACCCATTCTTTAGAAGAAGTTTTCTGTAGTGATGTGGATCCCCCAAGAAATCCGTCCATCGGAAAACAAATACGTTTGTGACAGTAAAGAGAAGTAGGCTTCAATTGCTAAGAATATAAATAATCCTTATACTTATTAATATTGTAAATGCGAAAGTGGGTTTGTTTTTTTGTTCCGCTTTTGGCCGGAAGCTAGTATAATTTATAAGAAGCATAAGCCTGCAGGGAAACTTGTGGCGAAGTAACTGAGTAACGATATCACTTGTATAGTATCTTTGGGCTTGCAGGAGCAGGATTTATTATGGCTATATGCTGAATGAACGAGTAGGTTATAGAGCTTAACGACTCGAATAACTTTGAAGCAAGCGCAGTACACATCTCAACTAAAATTCTTTGCGTCAACTCATTAACTCTAACTGAGCTTACTACACCTGCTCATTGATTTCAAA
Organism: Hypsopygia costalis; assembly: GCA_937001555.2. Lineage (NCBI taxonomy): Eukaryota > Metazoa > Arthropoda > Insecta > Lepidoptera > Pyralidae > Hypsopygia > Hypsopygia costalis. The sequence goes on from OW443329.2 coordinate 20,594,902, forward strand.
TATTACTACGCTATGGTGAGCTGCGTAGAGAGCACGCTATGATTGTTACGAACACAGGCTCGTAAACATGAGAACTGCATTGGCTCGGTGACGCAGTGAGTAAGTGCATTATCTCACCTACTCACGAATGTGAGAGATATTGAAAGTGGTGACACTTTGCGCCGACACATTTTGAAAAAGTGAGCAATCATCGACGTCATGAACAGAGTTAACGTGGCGTAAACCGCCGTTACACATGTCTACTCTCGTCATCCCTGAGTCAGTAACACCGGTATTTCCCCCAGCCAATATTTTCTAGCGTTCTAATCTAGTGAATGCCAACTCATCAATATCGACGAATCGACGAGCTCGGTGGTCGAATGGTTAGGAATGGCCACTTTGACTCCGAAGTCGCAGGTTCGATTCCCGCACAAGAGAAACATTTGTGTGCATGAACATGTATGTTTGTCTTGGTCTGGGTGTTTTCTATGTATTATAATATGTATTTAAAAAAAATGCATTTAAGTACATTTATTAGTTGTCTAGTACCCATAACACAAGCTTTGCGCTTAATTTGGGACTAGATGGCGCCGTGTAAATTGTCCAGAAATATTTATTATTATTATTAATAGAAGTGATAGTTAATCAGGCGTCCGACTCTCTCGTCTACAAGCTAGTCCTACCCAATCTCATGTCAATAACCCATGAAATTTCCAATACACAATATGTCTAATGCATGTTGAAACCTACTCAATTGTTGATCCATTTAATAAAAAACGGCAAAGTTATTGCTAACGCATTATCTATCAGGTTATTTCATAATGACACACACAGAGAGAAACTATAAGGGTCAGCGTTGACCGCTAAAAAACAGATTGTTAGGCGTCTTCTAAACCCTGCCCAAGCATTTTTTTTTCGGTTTTTTGACATATATTCATTTTTCAAGATTTACGATATACTTAAAAACTTGCGATTGCTGATTTAAGACGCTATTGTAAGAGGATGCGTCTTAAATCTTAAATCAGAGGAGATTACAACCAATTCCGTAGGATGCATAATATTTCAACGCATTCGGTGTGATGCATATCCGTCTTTACGATAGCAAATGATGCAATATGATGTCACAGGAGGTCATGTCCAAATAACGGCCCACCAGTCTCTTGAGGTTTGTTGTTGTTTTGCGTGTGAGTGAGTTTACTATTACGCTGCTGTTGAGTTGGTGCGTGGTAACGCGTAAAGGCTTAAGTTACACCGCCGCGGAATGGAGTGGACGCGACTTTTTGCAACGAAATTGTACTTCACGTCACAGAATAATCATAATGAACTTCATGTCAATTGTACAACATATAAACATAAATATGATCCGTAGCTAGGGGAATTCTCGGGAATGCGCGACGAGCCTAAGTGATACTGATTGCACACGTTCGTAGGCTTTGGTAACCGCTTCTTATAAGTCGAACCACATGCTTGTTTTTTTTGGGTGTAAGTAGTGTACTACGATCACAAGAGTCAAAGGATTTTTACAACTTAACTGTGCAACTTCAAGAAAACTCCTCCACTTTAAAATTAAGAAAATGACGTCCATCTTAAAAATTAGGTATTATATTGTAATACTATCGCGGATTTTTTTTAACGTTTAAAAGGACCTGTTCTCCTCCATTGTCATGTAACTTAATATTTACGCAGTTCACGCCGCGGGAAGTCTCAGAAAGGATAATTTTTAATAATATAATAAATTTATAAAGAACCTATCTTTTTTTTAATTGTTTACATCAACAAAAAGTGAGAGATTAGGTACCCCTAATCTCTCGCTTTTTGTTGATGTAAACAATATGAAAATATGTATATCATGTTTCTGAGATTAGTCTAAACAAACACAAGATGACGATGATGATATGGGCGGCTCGACGTGATACTTCACGTCACAGAATAATCATGTGAAATTCTATAATCAGTATAATATTGACGAAACAAGCAGAGTTGCCATCTCTAAACGCTAGCACCAGAATAAGATGCGTGAAAACTCCAGATTTTGAATCTTAAAACCCGGACATGGTTTTAGTATCATCGATGTTTTTAGTACTAATTCTATTATTAACCGACTCCAAAAAAGAAGGAGGGTCTCAATTGGACTGTATTTTTTTTTAATGTTTGTTACTTTTTTTCTATTTGAAAGAGTATACTTCCAGATTGGTCCCATATTTTTTTCATCATCATCATCATCAGCCTGTATCTACATATATAAATGTAGAGTAATGTTTGGAGTAGGTTTTTAGGGTTCCGTACCCAAAGGGTAAAAAAGAACACTATTACTAAGGCTCCGCTGTCCGTCCGTCCGTCCGTCCGTCCGTCCGTCCGTCTGTCATCAGGCTGTATCTCATGAACCGTGATAGTTAGACAGTTGAAATTTTCACAGATGATGTATTTATGTTGCCGCTATAACAACAAATACTAAAAAACAGAATAAAATAAATATTTAAGGGGGCTCTCATACAACAAACGTGATTTTCTGCTCGTTTTTCCTCGCAATTGATAACGGTAATAGGTAGACGCTTGAAATACTCACATAATATATAGTTATATGTTCACTTTAAAAATAAATAATAAAATTAAAATAAAACTAATATTTAAGGGGGGCTCCCATACAACAAACGTGATTTCTTTGCCGTTTTTATAGATAATGGTACGGAACCCTTCGCGCGCGAGTCCGACTCGCACTTGGCCGATTTTGAACCCCCGCCCGGACTATCCCCGGACGCCCTCCAAACTAAGACAAATCCGGGGACACCCGGACGGATAGCAACCCTAACAATAGTAAATCAATCAACATTATCATCTCCTTATTTCATTCATTAACAAAATTATCCTATAATCTGGCCAGATAACATTGCTATCAATTAAAAAAATGTCATCTAAATCGGATAATAGGCTCTTGTCTGAGAATAACATAGACAGAGAGAGATACATTGTGCTTTGTAATATAATAATTAAACCTAAGTTAGTCGTTACTACCTAAGATGTTTTATCTATACATGCGTTCCACCTGACTCTATCGTGTCTAGAAAAAAGCAAGGTAATTAATATCAGCGCCATTTAATGTTGGTCAAAACCATTTATTGAAAAATAGTAGATACAATTCCTTTCTGTAACTTAACGTGAATAATGTTATTTTCCTTTCTTTGGGTACTGCATGCCATACATGCGTATGTATGTACATTTAGGTTGGGGTAAGCTCTTTGTTACCAATTTTTGCTGCCGTGATGTTCACCTATGGCCCGTCTATATATAAAATACACATACACACAGTTAAAACCATAGAGCAGTAATATTATACCACTGGTCACTAAGCCTTACAGCACATGGCGATATAGCAGTGCATTGCTGAAGTCAGCAAGATGCAAAGAAGTATTGCTCGACAGCGCTTTCGTTCTGCATCCAGCATATAAAAGACGTATAGTACCTTTACTGAATAAGGTGTACGTGTGGTGAGGGTCTAATGTGAATTAATTTTGGAATCCCGTCATCCCCAAACTTCGTTTGAAAACTTCCTACTGCGATTATGAATATGAAAGTTCGTTAATGTATGGATAGATCTTTGTTACTCTTACATCTGTGGAAGTTTATCCTAGATCTGTGGAATTAACACATAAGGTACTTTATATGCCCGCCATGTCGTCCGATTCGAGGCACTCCTGGTACACTCATGCAATAGGCCGCCTACAGTAGACTTTATCTGGTTGGTGTGCGAAAATCGAACTGGTCACTAAAACAACATATTAATTATCGTGGGACGATTGTCTTCATCATTAACATTATTATTAAATATATCTATCCACTGCTGGATATAAGCCTTCTCCAATGCTTTTCATCATATTCGATGTTCAGCTGCTTTTATTTATAGGTCATCGGGCTATCTAGGGCATGCAATGCTTCGTTGTCTGATGCGCGGCCTCTATTCCAGGAGTTTTCTACCCCATCTGCTATAGACGACAGTGATTCCATAAAATATTAGGTTTATGCAAGTATCGCTTCTAGTATGTGTATATTCTTACAAAATCTATTCTCGTGGGAATAAGAGTTAGCACGCTTTACAAATATATTTTGCCTATGAACTCGCGACCCCAGACTTTCTAGTCATCCCTCCATCGAGGTCTTTAATCAATTAGCAGGTATTAAGCGTAGCGAAAAACCTTTGCAGAGTCGTAATTAATACTTGTTTAAATGTGCCCAAAGCCCAGCTCGCCAGCCAATATCATGGATTTTCAATTTAGCGGATTAACGCGATTAACTGATTAATTTATGGAATCCTTGAATTGTAAATAGTCGTAAATTTTATTGTCAAATGTTGTTGCTTTGATTTTATGCAAAGTTGTCAGAATTTATTGAATTCAGGGAGGGATAATTAAGGCATCACCATTATCAAAGCGAAACTTTGCATTTTGTGTAACCTGCCAACTGGCGAACGAGACTGTGGTGGAAGAGAGGTAGGAAGCACCTACATATTGTAGACCACGGCCAGTAAATATACCCTTGTGTATTTTTATGTTCCTGCGAGTGAGTATGATTACCAGCTGTGGTTAATCCATTCAGTGCCGGCTTAGGATTAGCAGTTTGCTTCCTTTTTTTTTGTTGTTGTGTTTATTATTGTCAGAAGGTTCCGACAAAAGGAAAAACTAAGTTGAGCGGAATATCAGAAAAATTAAGAAAACTGAACCACCATATTAACTTTTCTAATGTAACTTTATGGCGTTTGACAGAGCTGTCAGTCATTTGACAGCGTGCGAAAAACCAATTCGAATTCAATATTCATAGTTAGGAAGACAGTACAACATCTGACGAGTAAGCTAGTATTTTTTTTTTTTAAATACAATAGTTTACCAGCTTTTCTTTTCTATTGTGTCGTGCAATCGTCCAACGCCCAGCATCAAACTCTAGATAATTGAAATTTACCACAGGGTTCTCCTAAGCAAGGAATTAGGCCAGGTTTTTCCAAATTATTACAGATACCGGGACAAGCGCTTAGAAAGTCACACACTAAAACTAGTGTATAATATACAAATGGACAGATTTGGATAATAATCGACATGTTACTAGGAATGTTTAGCAAAGTGGAACAGCGTTCAACTTGTGTTCTATAAAGGATAATGGAAATGTAATCACAATTAACATTTTTGCATGGATTAGATATAGATTAGATATAATGAAGAAATCTGTAAATAATAAAGTTTATTATTGTACTGAATGAATCATACCACTATATTTAGGTTAAATATCTGACTGAATATTTATTGTGACTGATTTCAATGGAAGTTTTTTTGTTGTGTAGATAGTAGGACCCAGCAAAAGTTAATTTCATTCCATACAGTGAAACCGGACATTTAAAAACTGCGGAGTGTTTACGCGTTGTAACACACCATGAACACAACGATATGACATGACTTCGTCGCTGCGTTACGTCGCTCTAAGATTGTCATTGCGTTACGACGACGGCGCGGTGTCATGCGTGTACCAGGGATTGGAATATTTCCACTCATCCGTAGAACAGAGGCCGATGTGATCATGGATAAAAAAATAATTAAATAAGGTACATGACATAAGGAACATAAAATCTACAGAAGTACGTTTTTAGAATTTTCTGATGTCATTTATTATTGGATATTTAGTATCGACTAACGGTTAATCTGACATTAGCTCCCCATAAAAACGCACGAAGTGAACTATCAACAATACAGAGCGGACTTTATTCTACTGATAAGTCGATTTGTTTTTTACCCTTATTTAAAAAAAAACAGAATAAGTTAGAACGCATGGCACATGTATCGTATGTTGCTGGTTCACGATATACATCGCTGGTTTTTGTGCGGCAATTGGTGACGTTGCAGATTCGGTGGCACGCACCGGTTTTTTTGTGTGTCATGTCAGCTCATACAATGGAGATAAAGATCTCTCCATTGATAACTATAATAAATATATTTTGTCGAATAAGCGATTGGTACCACGAGGGTTTGAGGCCGCGGTACAGTTGCCTATTAGCATATTTACTGTACTAGAGCATACTCCATCACGCTGTTCACCTGCAGGTTGGCGGAGTAGTAAATGTAGAGTTCTGGCTCAAATAAATTTCATAAATATTGTCCTAATTTGGGACCCTACCGATAAGAATGAATACGATGAAGATAGAATATTTTGATTTCAAAAATACTTAGATTTCAGCTATTGATAAACATTTCCGGCTTAGTGGGCAAGCTTTAGAGTTCCTACCGGCTAAATTAAACATTATTACCACCAATCTAAGGTGCTTTGGTTTTCCCATTAAAATAATTATTCCGGTTTCAACTCAGGCGGTAGTCCCCTTGATGAATAAAATTCAAATTATTATGAATTGTGTTGACATAATTTTTCATTATTCTATTTATTTACCCTAAAACAGCTAGTCGAAGATACTCGGATCCGCGTGTCCGTCTATCCAAGTTAGTATGTGAATTTAAATTGATCAACACCGTTCAGGGTGAATGTGGATAGATGAAGTATCCACCTTAAGGTGGCTGTTTTAGGGTGGATTATTAAGTGGATATAGTTTGGCCAAAACTCAAACTCGGGGTGGACGAACTATGTGCACCGGTGACGATTGTAATTTTAAAGGGCAAAGGTTTTAAATTACCTTCGTCTTGGAAAATCCCAAACAATTTCACCTAATTTAAGATTAAAAATAAGTCTGGAATTTTTTCCACCTTTCTGATACGAATTTATTACTGCAGTTTTTATTACGAATTGATAACAAAAGCTATAAAATAAATAATACAATAAAACATTAATCACAGCTTGCCATGATTCGGCCGTGTGATTGTTATCGCCTTAGATCCTGTTTAGATGTTGTCATCTGGGGCCATCCGATTACCATTGGATTTTTTGATTACGAATATCAAACTTCAGCTTAGATTTACCGCAATTGTGTTTAGCTTAACTGATAGGGACTAAGAAGCTCTACCGACAAATTTAAAAATATTTGTGAATAACTCAAACCCAACCTTATTTTGGGAATCAAAATATTGGATGGAAATCGGCTTCAGCTTAGACGATGGGCCCCTAGTATTTCAACTGTGACCAGTCCAATGTCCAATTCAGTACATTTCGGCAATGAAATGGCATATTTTCATTGGCATAGGCAAAATAGTAGCCAGTCGATTTCTTTTCAATTATAATTAATCATCATTATCAGCCCGTATCTATCCACGGCTTGATATAGGGCTTCCCTAATGCTTTCCGCCATATGCGATCCTCCGCTTTCCTCAATGTTCCAATACTGTTTCTAAATTAATCCATAATAATCACAAAGGGTAATATTTCGTCACCCCTGAAAAAAATATTTTCAGGTTTAATATTTTTTAACTTGTCTATCTTGTGAGCCCACTCATTTTGACTTTCAATACTTATTCTGCTTATGTTTGGCATATACTGTGATGAGCATGAAAGGTTTAAAACGTACAGTGCCTGCGAGAGAGTGAGGTCACCAGAAAGGAAGGAGTTGCTGCGTTGGCAGCGGTGGTGGCGGCGAGCGAGCGATATTTCATGTTGCAAGCGTTAATATGGCTACGGTAACTGGTCACATCTGCCAGCCGACGTAGTATAAAAAAATATACAAAAATTTCACATGAGCAACCGAATTTATAAGGCGACTAGCAGTTTTGCGACTGATTGATGGCGCATCGAAATTTGGCGCCTTATTGCTTTCAACCGCGGTACTAAAGCTCACGATTTAACAATTGTGGCAATGGTATATCGCGTCCGTGTGTCGTCAGCTTTCTTCATGCGTGAAAAAAATTGTGAATGTGAAACAAGTATGCGGCTCGCCTTATGAAATGCGGTTATCGTAGTCATATAAAATATCACATCATGAAAAATCACTCGCGCGCCGACAACCTCGCTGTCAAAGTCCCTCCCTCCTTGTGACACTCACTCACCAGAACACAACAACCCTCAAGGGAATTAGTTGCTGCATTCTGTAAAATGGAGATACATCCCCAGTCGGACAACTTATAAATACGCTTTAACTCTCTTTTGCCAAATACTCCTTTGTCAGTCAGCAGGGTGCCACACGTGCAGGTGATGTTGGTGTTACCTCAGAGGTAATGATGAACCACTTACTCCCCACAATGATAATAAATAAATATTCCTGGACAAATTACACACTGCCATCTAGTCCCAAACTAAGCAAAGCTTGTACTATGGTTACTAGGCAACTGATATTATACTGAATTTTTTTTGTATATACATCCATAATAACACATAGAAATCTCCCAGACGAAGACAAAGAGACATGTTCATGCACACAAATATTTGTCTTATGCGGGAATAGAACCCGCGCCCTCGGAGTTAAAGTGGCTATTGCTAACCATTCGACCACCGAGCTCGTCAAACGCCTTTGCAACTCGACTCGAAATTAATAAATCACATGACTCTTTAATTTAATTTAAATCAATCAATCAATCAATTCAACGTCACACAAGGTGATTAATAATGATTAGCTAGACGTTATCCGGTGTTTAACAAATACATGGTAAGTAAGAACTATATGAAAACAAAGATTTTCGATGTCACGATAAATAATTTATTGATAACATAATTATAACACGTGATTTTTATGTGATTTAAATATGACTAATATATTCAAAGGCATTGCACAAGCCAGTTTTGGTTCGTTTTCAAAGTAAAATTATTTTAAGCTCCATCCGTAGTTTAAACAACGAATTCGTATATATGGAAGCAATGGGCTGTAATAACGTTTCTGTAAGAATTGTGTGGACATGCCCTAAATTTTACAAATCATGATTATGAGAAATTTGTAAAATAATGCTTCTGTCGTTCGTTGTAGTAGTCTTCACCCCACTGCTACAACACGGGTCTCCTCTCAATTGACGGGATTTAGAATATACTCCGCTACGCTACTGCCTATTAAATATATTATACTTTTTTTTTAAAGTCGGGTGAGAAACAAGCATACGGTCCGCCAGATTTGAACTGGTAACCGTAGCCACATAAACGAATGTAACATGAAATATCGCTTTCCGCCGCCACCCCCGCTGCCAACGAATAGACTTCGTCCCTCCTAGTGACCTCATTCACTCGCAGGAACATAATAACCCTCAAGGGTATCATTATTTGGCTGCGGTATTCTGTGAGGTGGAGGTACTTCCCCAGACGGACATCTTATGAATACGCTGTCCTACTTCTCTTTTATCATAGTGTCTCTCGTTATTCCACAGGGTGCACCATGTGCAGGTGAGGTTGGCTTTGACTCTAAAGATAGTGGAATAGATAGAGCAACTTACACACCATAATTAATACATGTTTAACACGAAAAACTATCTAGAAAGTTTATTTCTAATTTAACGTAGGTTCAATACATGGAGTGACCAATTACTGGTCAGAAGATTCTATATCCATGTTTTTAATGTATACATACAGAAAATTCGTACCTACTATACGTAATATACGTAAGCATATTGCATGTATGTATAATTCGTATGTTGTTTTTCATAACGTCCAAGAAATAATAATATAGAATACATTATGAAATATAGTTAATCTGCATAGGTAATTGCTATGTCAATATGAAGTATCACCTAGTTATTTTTTTACCCACATGCTCGCTTGCTAAAAAAAATCGAAGTGAAGTATACCTTTCGCAAAGTACCAAAATAAAACTAGCTAATGAAATAGGACGTTCAGCCGATAAATCTTGAACAAATACTCTTTGCTAAAATCTTAGTCCATCTTCGGCTTCTTTTATATCATATTCTAACTATGCACAATGTTGTAGTATATAAATAATGATTTCGTTTTAACTTTAACAAAAACCAATTAAGGTGTTTTTGGAAAATAAAAATATTGAAAGGTTTATTGTAAAGGGCGAGTACATTTCCATTCCATAGCGTCGAGCACAGCGCGGGCCGTGTTTGTGAGGCGGGTCACTCTCGCGCAGCCAACTGTAAACCTTTTGAGTCCAACCGGCCGCGAGCCACCCTATCCCTCGCCTCCCACAGCCGTCGCACACCCCTGCAACCCCTGTGCCTGTAAATACCGGCCGCGGACACATCGTGCCGCCCCAACGCCTCTGCTAATGAAAATTCGATCTCTTTATTTTTTCTCCCTATAACGACAGTTAACTCACAATCTGGATGTTCATTAATAGCTTGAGAATTATACTTTTGATTCAAATGTACCTTCACGTATTTTCCTCCATAAACTTAATCGGGTGTATCAATCGGTTGGTCGAATGATATTCATTACCCGATAAACAAATTGCGATGTAGGTAATAAAATGTAGATTTCATTCATCGTAAACAAAATACCCGGAAAATTGTTAAATTAACAACTACTATGACCGTTTGATAATAAAAGTTAACAATTACAATAACAAAACAAATAAACAACTATACCTACGAGGAAACTACTATCAACTACAACTACAATTTGTTAAGTCTATTACTTATTACATTGACAAAAATTCAGTGGTATCTACGATGTTTTTTTTACATGAGAGGGGTCAATTGAGAATGCTAGTCACCTGATGGAATGCAATCACCAACGCTCATGGATATCAGCAACACAAAAGGGTCGCTGATCCATTGCCAGCCTTTTAAGGGAAATAAAGACCCTATTCTTGAAGGCTCCCATGTAATAATTGCGTAATTGTTCGAAAATACCACTGAGGGAAGTTGATTCTACCGTTTCACCGTTCGTGGTATAAAATCTACGGGTCTTCTCTATTTTTTCTTATACCACAATTAAATAACATAAGATCCACCAGATGCAATTTGAAATAGCAAAGCGTAAATTTCCTCGTCTGAGAAACAAAACATCAACTCTTCAGCCAATTTTTATTTGGGTGCGGTTTTCTAGGAAGTGGGATACTTTTCCAGAGAGCTAAACGTAGTTGGTTAACCTAAGGAATGGTGATGAACCACTACACCCGAAGATATAGCGTTGCAACCCTTCGGTCACTACGTATACCTGCGTAATATTTTCTCATCTTCTACACGTGGCGGAGCCAGTGAGTGTTGCTGATTTTCCTTCTCTGATGATATTCTGCCTGAGTCACACCATTTTCGTCTAAGCCGTCAATTTCTTTATTAAAAATGTCGATGACGTCGATACGCGTGTCAGGCAATCAAACACGCATGTTAAGCAACGTCGACCATACCCTGTCCATAAATGGGTTTATTTCTTTCGAGCTATTCCGTGCTTCGGAGGGCACGTTAAGCCGTTAGTCACGACTATTATCATTAGATGACAGTCGTTAAGCCAAGTCAGTGGTATTAAGGCGACTTGAAAACACTGGCCACCACCATCCCGCAGTTGAGCAGCGTGGTGGAGTATGCTCTAAACCCGTTCGATTGAGAAGGGGAGATCCTAGCAGTGGGGTAAGTAAGGGTTGACGACGCCAATTTCTAAGAATAAATTTCTTCATCTGAAAGGTAAATACATCCTAAATAAAATCAAATTTGGATATCATGACGTTCATTTGTATAAAAGTTTGTTTTTGTCACATTTGCTCAAAAAATCACTATTCAGAAAAGTTTAAAACTTACTATGGATGTTGTAAAGAACACTATCAACAAAATTAATACTTACAGCCCAGTAGTGGGGCGGATAGAGCTCGTATTTTTGCATGCACTTTTAGATCCCCGCAGCCACGTTTGGTTCATACGAAACTCGTTGCAGAACGCCATAATGGGATTATAGTGAAATACAGGGTGGTGTCGATCGAGAGAAACAAGCGACTAATGAAGTTATTAATCCGATTTTACACGGCTTTCGATGCTCGCGCACTACTTTTTTGTTCGTGTACTCGACATGACAAAAATATATATTGTGCAGCGTCAGTGCTTTCTTTTAGATAATAAATAACGTTGGTATTTTGTATTAATCCAGTAAAAGGGAAGGAAGGAAGGAAGGAATAGCTGTAAGAAAGAAAGGTAAAACTGTAAGGTTGGATTCACACGGCTTTGTACGATATGTTTTTGTAGAAGGTATTCAATTGTACACACCATTGCCACATCTGCCGAGTCAGCGATGGCAGATGGGGGAGGAAAGGCATAGAGTGAAAGACACGTATGGGGCGACAAAGCGTAGGGCGCCCCCTTTCTAGGTCTCTAGGTTGGATGCGGAAAGCGGAGGATCGCATATGGTGGAAAGCATTGGGAAAGGCCTTAGCCAACAGTGGATAGATACAGACTGATGATGATGATTCAATTGCAAGCGAGTAAATAGCTTGGCCGTGTGGTTTCCGGCAGACTAGAATAGAATCACTCCGTCTCTTCCCGTGGATGTCGTACAAGGCGACTAAGGGAAATACATTATAAAACATCGATCAGGCCTCCCCAACCCGTCTGGCTAGCGTGGGGAGTGTAGACCAAATCCTCCTTCTGTTTAGGACGGAAGACAGAGGGTCGTGTTCCTGTAGTGGAGACTAAAATGACCTGATGATGATGAAATACCTGGATGATAATTTTCATTCACTCTTCTTCCTCGTGGTCAAACTATTTAGTCAGACTGGTTTGACGAGAGTTTTTCCCCGTGGTTAAACTAATCAAATGATCCTCCCTGTATCCGATTTTTTTTTTTTTTTTTATACTACTTTGGGTGGCAGACAAGCATACGGACCGCCTGATGTGAAGCAGTTACCGTAGCCATATTAACGCTCGCAACATGAAATATCGCTCGCGCGCCGCCACCCCCGCTGCCATCGCAGCATCTCCTTCCTTTCTGGTGACCTCACTCACTCGCAGGAACACAACAGCCCTCAAGGAAATCGTTATTTGGCTGCGGTATTCTGTGAGGTGGAGGTACATTCCCCAGTCGGGTAGCTTACAATTACGCTCCCTACCTCTCTTTACGCCAGAGCTTCGTTTGTCAGTCAGCAGGGTGCACCGCGTGCAGGTGAAGTTGGCTTTGGTTCAAAGATGTTGATGAACCACTTACACCCTGAAAGTAAAAATTCGTTCGATTCCACGTAAAAATGTGTACTGTTGTCTTAATTAAAATAATAAAGCACTCGGATGTTTATACAGTAAAATTTCATTCGTGTATAAAGAACAGTCTCAGTTTTTGAAACTAAATATAAATAAATAAATCAATATTCCTAGATAAATTACACACGGCCATCTAGTCCCAAACTAAGCAAAGCTTGTACTGTGGGTACTAGATAACTGATATAGTAGGTACTTAAATACATTTTTTTAAATACATACATATAATACATAGAAAACACCCAGACCAAGATAAACAGACATGTTCATGCACACAAATATTTTTCATCATCATCAAAACTAAAACTTAAAATATGCTCATATTGTCCAAAGAAAATTCACTGAACGTTTTTGGTTAGTGTTCGATAATGATGGAGTTTTACGTGAAGCGGACAATAAAAGAAATAGTCTTATTTTTTATTCCATATAACATGAAGTACAATAGGTTCCCTAGGATAACTGACCACTTTATTATACAATTTATGTATGGCATGCTAGGCATAAAAATTGTGTGATACAAATAAATCGTGTACAATGCTTATCTCTTTCATGTTCATGAAGTTATGTTTATTTTCAAATTCAAATTCAATTTATCTTAGAAGTGGCTGTAACATTGTCAGCCCCTAAAAATAATGTAGTCAGTTCAGAGTGTACAAATTTTAAACTCGTGTATTTTAAACTTACACTTGTGTAATTCATTTATTTTCAGGATGCGTACATGAAACAATTACCAGCATTAATAATGCCAAATAGAGGAGATGATTCTGGTGCTGTAACAGCTAATGGTAAGCTTGTCATAATTAGACGATAACTAAGTTGTTATAAGACCGGGGTGTATGCGGTTCACTGCCATCAAAGCAAAGTCAACCTTACCTGTACCATACGGACTAGCAAACGAGGCTCTGTCGAAAGGGAGCTATCGCGGCCGGGCCCTCGACTGTCTTACGTGAAGGTGGGATGTACCCCCTTCACTGAAGACTACATAATAATTCCCATGGGAATTAATGTATTTCTGCGATTGAGTGAGGTTACATAAAGTAAGGAGATGCTGCGTTAACAACAGCATGCGAGCAATATTCCTTGTATAGCAAGCGCAATTGCAAAAAAAGCAAATAGTACCAAAAGGCAAGCCCAGATTGCGCAATATGTGTATACATGCAATGTTGGTCGTGTGGTTTCCGGCAGACTAGAGTAGAATCACTCCGTCTCTTCCCGTGGATGTCGTACAAGGCGACTAAGGGAAATACATTATAATACATCGATCAGGCCTCTCCATCGATCAGGCCTCCCCATCGATCAGGACTAAAATGACCTGATGATGATGCAATTTTGAATAACCTTGTATCATAATCATCAACCTACATCTGCCAACTGCTGGAACCTTACCGAGTAATCTATACATACAAAAATGAATCCCTATTTTCTTTGGTTACGGCATCACGCGTGAACACGGCTGGACCGATTTTACTAATTCTATTTTGTTCTGTTTGTTATTGTTACGAGAAGGCTCTAATGAAAGAAAAGATTAAGACAGATGCGTGGAAACATTAATAAAACTGAACGAGCACGAATGGAATCTTATTGCGTTTGACAGTTGGCGCAGTTTGACGCGCTGCAAATATAGTTTAAAACAGATGCATCGGTAGGAATTATATTGATAAAATAATTAAAGAAAGGGAAATAGGCATTCTATTTTTGATACGGACTACAGCAACTCTAATTTAATATTCATTGTTAAGACAGGATAACGTCTGTCAGGTCAGATAGTTATATAATATAAAGTTCATAGGTATATATAGAGGGCGCCCGAACTATGCATCGTAACCTTGTATGTATGTTTCTAAAATAGAACAAATCAAAACTGGATTTTTTAAATAAGTTTTTTAATTGTTAACAAAAAATAGAACTAAAGAATGTACTTACGGCATAGTGTAAGTAATAGTACTACGTACAGGAAGGCCACGTCGTTCTTTCGTCGACCTCATCTCCCCTCTGAGACGAATCTGGAACTGCTTTTTCCAGTCTGAATGAAATTAGTAATAAAAATATTATCATGGGAAAAACTATTAAAAACACTATAACTTTTTTGACGGTACTGTCGCTGTCGTACAAATTTCTAATTTAATGCACACAAAACTGGAACATATAAGTAATGTCTTAATAATCAAGTTATCATATCTCGATAGATAGAGGTAAGGTTGGCTTTGGCTCTAACGATCGTGGTGAGCCGCTTATATCCTAACTTCTCTCAAAATACCGATGCCAAATAACAATTCGATTGTGCTAGTGAGTGAGGTCACCGAAGGAAGGAGTTGCTGTATGGCTACTGTAACGGTTTTACATCAGGCGGGCAGTATGCTTGTCTGTCATCCGCCGTAGTACAAAAAAAAGTTTTTGATTATCTTTCTGCCACATTGTACCGTGCCATGCAGTTGTACTTTATGATTATTATAAATGGTGAATTTGTTTTTCAGGAGGACGAAATAGCCCCCTTCAAGTAAACAGTTCATACAAAAATGGCGATATTAAATCACTTAGTAAGTACCGAAGTAAATAAGTTAAGTATAAGTTAAGAACTCTCAAGTTGTGGAATTAACTCCTTGCCAAGGTATACCCAGGACACTGCAGTATGAGGTTCTCCAAGAAAGGCGTATACGAAATTATAAACAATGATAAAGGTGTAAAGGGGTCTTTACTGGGTCGGAAACGCGTAAGTGATGTCTCTGGTGTCGCAAGCGTCCATAGGCTGAGATGACTGCTTACCATTAGCCATGTCGTACGCTGATTTGTCATCCTAGCCGTATAAAAATATAAGTATGTATTTAGTTAACACTGATCGTCAACAACCCCAGTGTCTACTGTGTGGTCTGTATGTCAAAAAACATCTACAAAGTAGTTCTAAAAAGCCTGGTGGTCGAATGGTTAGCAATGGCTACTTTAACTCCGAGGTCGCGGGTTCGAATACCGCATAAGACAAACATGAACATGCTTGTTTGTCTTGGTCTGGGGGTTGCCTATTTATTATAAGTTGTCTAGTACCCGTAGTACAAGCTTTGCGCTTAATTTGCGACTAGATGGCGCTGTGTAAATTGTCCAGAAATATAAAAAAGTGCTTCGAAAATATTTAACCGTTATCAAAATAACTTCCTATACTACATTGGAAAAAGGCGATAAATAATTTGCTTTTAATAAGTATGACTTTAAAAAAAATATGTGCAAAGACTTACTTATTACTTTTTAAATAAAAAGGAAAAAACTTTGTAGGTACAAATTCTAACTAAATCACATCAAAATTTCCTCCGCATCACTGTCAAAAGACGTCTGGCGCTAAGAGCTCGATGCGCGGCACAACTTTCATGCTTCTGGTACAAGTGAATGAAAGAACGTCGTTGTATCGGTCATGACACTCATGACATGATACAACTAATGCGTAAACTAAGTCAAAATATACCTACTAAGAATATCAGTAGCGTGTTATTATTGATAATGAATTACCAATCCAAGATTTAGATAAATTATCTAATCTCTCCGCGAGCTGACGCCATTCGGTGTATCTTTTGCTGACGTATTCATAAAGAGCCTATTACACTACGAGATATCGCGACTGTCTATGTCTGTGTTCAAATCGTAATAAAGTGATTTATTAGACGATTTACCGCATGCTATCTTATTCACACAGACCAACAGCGCGGAATGTCATGTAGTGTAATAGTCGCTTAAGTGCTTATTACATTACGAGGTTTTCAGACAATCTATCATGGTTTGGTCTCGCTATTCGAAACACCACTACGATAGGGATAGTCAGGCTGAATACTTCGTTGTCTAATAAATGAAAAAAATATTCCTTGACAAATTATACACTGCCATCTAGCCCCAAACTAAGCAGAGCTTAGCGTAGCAAAGAATCCTAAGTCTATGACATTATTAACTGATAAATACACTTAAGTGAATTTATTTCAAAACAACATTATATTCGATTTTTTTTATACTACATCGGGTGGCAGACAAGCATACGGCCCGCTTGATGTGAAGCGGTTACCGTAGCCATATTAACGCTTGCAAAATAAAACATCGGTCGCGCGCCGCTACTCCCGCTGCCAACGCAGCATCTCCTTCATATCTGGTGACCTCACTCACTCGCAGGAACACAACAACCCTCAAGGGAATTGTTATTTGGCTGCGGTATTCTGTGAGGTGGAGGTAAATTCCCCAGTCGGGTAGCTTACAATTACGCTCCCTACCTCTCTTTTCGCCAGAGCTTCGTTTGTCAGTCAGCAGAGTGCACCGCATGCAGGTGAAAAGTTAGCTTTGGTTCAAAGATGTTGATGAATTACTTCCACCCCAAAATGAAGATTGACTAAAATTTATCCTTTTCAGGCAATTACCGAATATATACACCTACGAGTGAAATACGGGGCGGTACACCGCGCAAACGATCTGTCGTCACAATGGACGCCCAGTCTGTGCGCTCGGTAGAAACCCATGCGCCACCACCCACCAACCCTAAGGAGAAAAAGAAACTCACAAGGTAAAAATTGCATTTACGAACTATGATTTTTATGGTATTTTCACAGTAACTGCTATCTTAGTATCTGATAACCAAAGTAATTACTTTTGTTTAAACATCGTTAATATCGCTTGGCACTGGCTTAATCACATTCTTACTTGTAAAGAAAATACAAATATATTATATGTTTTGTCATTGAATTCTTGCGAGCACATAGATATATGTATACATATCATGCATTTTTTATACGATGAAGGGAGGATTGTGACGGTTTGTGAAAATTACATTTTGCGAATATGACATAATAGACCGAAAGGGATTACTTAAGTTCACGTTTCTATGATTATAAAGGTAAACGCACATTTATCCGAGCCATTCGCCACGAATGAATCGATGTCAACGAGTCCTCGCACGCTTATTCGCGCCGAAAGAACCGAATGAACCGACCGCGCCAAAAGAATTGCTTCCATTTCCTTTACAGCTGTCGCACTGTAAAGACTTGTCTTGTGGTGGACTGCCACTCTCTGATTTGGATTTTCCCTAGCTTCCTCACGCGTTGGTACCTAAATGGGCGTGTACTGTACGGTTCCAGAGAAGTTTTTTACCTCGAGTCTTCTGTCCATAACTTGACAGAAGTTGTGGAAAGAATTCCCTGCCATGTTTTCCCACGAGACTACAGTATCAGATTTTCAAAAAGTCGTTAAGGGGTTCCTGTAGGGTCGGCAACGCGTGACTGATGTCTCTGGTGTTGCAAGCATCAATAGGTTACGATGACTGCTTTCCAATACGCGGATCGTAGGCTTGTTTGCAACCCTTGTAGTAAAAAAAATAGCTCTTCATGAAAATCTCCTACATATTACACTTTTTATAATATTTTGCCATTATTTGTATATAAGCTATGCACAAATAATTGGATTATTGCAATATCCAGTATTTGGAAATTCTATGCGTATGGTTAAAGTGCAGAGTACACTCTACAACAAAAAAGTAATTAGCAGTGGGGCTGCCATCGTCTCGTATATACTCCTTGTATTGCAAGCATATATATGTTACTGCTAAACTGAAGAAAGGAGACAATTAAAAGAGTTTAAACTGAACTTCACATTGTCGAAATCCAGTAAGCGGTCTAGGCTGTAGAGCGTGTCAAATTATACATACATACTCTCTTAAAACATAACCCTCCCTTCTTCGTAGTTGGGTTAATGAATTAATGTTAAAAAGTATCATTACGCGTAAATACACATTTCCAGTATAAGAGGTCCTCGTAACCTATCCCGTGGCTACGCGGGACCATTTAAACGGGAAGTGTAACGCTTTATACGCGGTTGGGCGTATACACGGTACATTAATATAATTTACCCACCTATGATTTATTGAAAAAATGATTGTGCAATTAATTAGATATTATCATATACGTCTGTAATGTAGATTATATCTAACTGCACGACATATTGTTTATCTTGGCTGTAACTAAAACTAAATGATTAGGTATTATTTATTTCTGTTGTTGTAAAATAATGTTGAAGGTTAATAACATTATTCCAAAATATTTTATCTACGAGTATATTGTATACTAGGTGACCCGACAGACGTTGTTCTGTCTTCTTAACAATGAATATTGAATTCGAATTGGTTTCGCACAATCTGTCAAATGACTGACAGTTCTGTCAAATAAAGTTACATTAGAAAAGTTAATATGGTCGTACAGTTTTCTTAAATTTTCTAATTTTCCAAGCAACTTTCTAATTTTTTCCTTTCATGAGAACTTTGTCGTGATAATAACGAATACAACAAAACAAGAATTAGCGAAATCGGACCAGCCGTTCACGCGTGATGCGATGACATAGGGTAATAGATATTCATTTTTGTATATATAAGGTCCTAACCTTTTAATTGACAATACTATATGGTTGGCATCTATAGCTTGTATACATCGTATTGTGAATGAAATTTTGCATAAATAAAAATGTTTTTAAAATGATATTATTTTTCTGTATACCAAGAAAAAATATTCTAACTTGCTCCCTTATGCATTTACCATCACGCGTAAGAATGAAATTGTAATAATGACTAGTTAGGTACGACGATACGTATACGACCAAGTACTGCCACATATGACAGCTACGGTGACGCGTGCGAGCGTTGAACTCTGTTTTTCCCTCTCTTTTTAACTTTTTTATAGCACGTCGCGTGGCAGACAAGTATACAGTCCGCCTGATGTGAAGTAGTTATCTTAGAGTGGGTCCAGTGCTGCAGCACCGGTGACACGTCGACCCTCATGGATCTTTTGTGTTCTCCCTAATCCTTTAGTCACTCTGCCCTGCTTGTCTGGAGACATGTTCCATGTGAAGTAGTTACCGTAGTCGTATTAACGGTCGCGACGGTAACAACGCTCGCGCGCCCGCGCCAACCCCGCTACCAACGCAGCAACTCCTTTCATTTTTGTGACCTCACTCACTCGCTGGAACACAAGATCCTCAATGGAATTGTAAATTAGCTGCGATGTTCTGTGATGTAGAGGTATTCCCCACTCAGGCAACTTACAAATACGTTTTACCCTACCTCTCTTTCGCCAGAGTCTCTTTCGCTAGTCGGCAGGATGCACCACGTGCAGGCTTTGGATCTAAAGATCGCGGTAAGCCAAACATACCCCTTTACTTTTTTATAGGGCCGCAAGACTCATTGTTGCAAAAGATTCAAAAGAAACATTCAATAACATTAAAATCATAATAACAACTTTGTCAAAAAATTTGTTAGGTACCTAAAATTTCATCTAAACTCAATCGCGCCGTATTTAAATAAAAGAAGTCATCGCCCATATACGAGTTGACGGCATAGGTATGTAGCTAGCTTTCTAACTTCCGTACATACCCCAATGTGACCCCAATAAGTAAAGTAGAGGGCCAGCCGTAACGGCCGATAAATAAATAAATAAATAATAAATAAATAAACATTGTCAGACAAACTACACAGCGCCATCTAGCCCCAAAGTAAGCGAAGCTTGTGTTATGGGTACTAGACAACTGATAAACATACGTAAATACATTTTTTTTTTGTAAATACATACTTATGATACATAGAAAACACCCTGACTAAGACAAACAGACATCATGCACACAAATGTTTGTCCTATGTGGGAATCGAACCCACGAGCGTTGGTGTCGAAGCCGCGTTATTGACCACTACGCCACCGAGCTCGTCAAATCTGTTGATTTCTCGGAAGTCGATGTCTGTTGATTTCTCGGAAGCACAAGGTCATCGCCCTCACAGCTGTCTTTCATAAGCGAACGGCCATTAGTATCATTATTATCAATGCACTACCAATTACCTACTAGGGTTAAAGCTGATCTTTAGTGCACGTGGTGCAGCCAGCTGATAAACAGACGCGGTTTTGGCAAGATGTAGGGTATATCGAGACCAACGGTACAGTATTTATTTTTTCTTTCGATCTAATGAGGTCTCAATTCAATAGCGTAGATTGAAATGTCGAGAACTCGCAATCGCAGCTGATATGTAGATACGTCAGAGGTACTTGCCATCGGATGCTGACTAAAAAAGTCCAATATTTCCTCCTCAAGACAGCAGGATATCGAGTCCTACCAGCGTCCACCGCAGGTTGGTCGAACCGTCCATGTTCTCGGAAGGGTAAACAGCTGTGAGAATCGTGTTCCTGCTGACACGTGTTCCGAGCCTTCGCTCTAGTAGATTCTACGCTTGCAGAACAATCTCCCCACTATCACTTCACTATCACGGTACGCAATTACCATTGCCAGGTATTCCTGGTTGGTGTAACGTCGGTTTGGCATGGCAAATTTGAACAAATCACACTAAAACTAAATCGTACGAGCAAGAGCACTACGTTGTCGGGCGGTAGCGGCGCCGGCCGGTAATGCAGAAAACACGCGTGCGCTCACAAACTCAGTTTAGCGGCGACTGATTGTCTTGTCTTTCGCCGTTCGCGCAGCGCGCAAGTATGAATGGTAGGTAGACTGCACATGCGCACTTGATACTACCAACATTTGCACTGGTATGAACTCGTGAACAAGGACGGTTTTATGTAAAGATAAAAAAGAACATTTTAAACATGTTTTAATGATAAATAAATTTTGTTATACAAACACTTTTCTTCACTAAAGCGTTCAGTATATGGTATTTATTTGATTAAAATGATAATTTATTTTTTCTTAAAATAAAAATAATAATAATTGCTAGCCGTGAAATTCCATTAGTAATGTGATGTATTTAAGCAATACGCATCCTCAATTCAGTATTGTCAACTAATAAGTTAGGACCTTATATAGATTCTAAGTGAAAATTATACTGTCGAAAAACTAAACTGTCATTTCTGACAAACTCATGAATTGTTGCAATTTTTTCAATATTCATGTTTTTTTTATTATTAACTGTTATGTGTTCACATAGAATTGAAAATTTAACTCTGAGGATTTACGCACGGCGTTAGAGCTGTAATAAAAAAACAGGGGATAGTTTCCGGTCTGTATATGTATATAGCAGCCGATCATCATTAAAATTTGTACATATTGGTACTTACTACTTTTTATCCCACGAAGTAAATAAATTACAACAAGAAAAATATATACACAAATCAATGGCAGCTTCCCTGGACCACGCGAGCGAAGCCGCGGGTAACAGCTAGTAGTTTATAAAACAAAATGGATCTGTCAGAAATTTCGATATTTCCATTTACGACCATGTTCCACCCGACGTAGTATAAAAGATAATAATTTTATTTATTTTATTTTTCTTTCAGAGAATATTTGAGTCTGATAGCGAGCTGTATGTACGCAATATTACTAGTCACCGTAGGATTAATCATTTACTTGGCTGACCAGTTTATAGATGCAAATCCATCAACGGTAATTATTAACCTATTATATACTATATTATAGCTAATCTAAATTTAGTAAAAAAAACTAAGCAAGTCGTTCTTACAATATAGAAGTTCTCCACCAAGTCACGAACTGAGGCCAATTCTTGTATTTAGAATATTGGTAAGCAAGCTGATTTCCGATTTTAGGCTCGATCTCATCAAATATCACATTCTCGTAACACAAACTTCAGAAGTTAACTGCATTGCAAAAATTAAACTAAGAACAGTATTATGCTTTCACTATGAACTGGCATTTATTTAATTAAATCAAGTACATAAATTTCAGTCAATTCACAATTCAATCTCAATTCGAACAATTCATTCTGAGATGTAAAATAATTACGAGAATTGACTTCTGATTTTATATTATCCGTCTTTCGATACGCACCGAACCAAACTATAATACATGTATCGTAATTATAGGGGGAAAACAGCTAACTTTTCTTTTTTTTACTAAAATGACTTTCAATACAAAACCTTATTATTTTTCGCCTCTTTCTTCTGCGAAGAATCTCTCAACGCTGAGTCACATAATAAACATTATAGACAACAAGAAAAGCAGATATTTTAAAGACTAAAACAAAACATTTGATATGGAACTTTCAATTGTGATTTTTGTAAAATGATATTGGAGTGACATACTTACCTGGTTTTCCCATTTCAACGGCGATATAAAAATATATACATTTACAATAATTAATATAAGCGTGCACCTACATTCGCCAATGTGGACACGCATCATTAGAACAAACAACTTTTGTAAAGCCCCTGCTCGAGGCTTTACAAATAACAGTGTTCCAATTCCCGTAAATCTTCAAACGCTACGATATCGTTGCGACATTGAAGTCCTTTGGACGACTAAACGAATTGAACGCGAAAGCCCATTTTTTGGAATAAAACTTATCATATATTATGGATATTTGCCATGAAATTGCCATGAAATTTTGCATAAATTATATCCAAAATTTCATTCACTCACATTCCCGCTTCATAATATTAGTAAAGATGGGATGGTCCTCATGTGAATGAGCGTGAAAATAGTCTCCGTTGTGTGAACACTGCAAATGACGTCGTAAGTCACTACGATAACATTACGGGAATCGGATTCCTGGCTCATAGCTTAAACAAGTGGTTAATAGGCTTTCTACTGCTTTATGTGTACAATAATAGTATTAAAACGCAAATTAAACGAGTCACTCGCGTGTATTTGCCACTGCCACTCTGAGTATTCGTCGCGATAGAGAGAGCGTCGACGCATCTGGGCACTCGCCCTGATGAAGGTCTTCAATTTTCAGTTTGAGATCAAAACTTTCCCGACAAATATACTTGAAGGACCCGTTTAATTTATTATATGTATTTATTTTATTTATTTATTATATGTACAACGCTGAATTTCCTAATGAGTGATGTGTTTGTTCCAGTATTTCTCTCTCATTCTTTGCTCAGTGGGTCTTATTTACCACATATACTTAATCATAGACATAGCACGCTACAAGACAAAGGCTCTGAAAAATCAAAAAATCAAATCACTATATGAAGAAAGAATAGCAGATTTCTACAGAAGTCAAGAGGTAAGACAAATTACACACCGCACCGACATCTAGTCTTAAACTAAGCAACTATGTGTATTAGATACGATAGAACGATATTATACTTTAATACATTTTTTTTGTAAATGACATAATGTATACAAAACATCCAGAACCTATATATATATATATATATATATATATATATATAGGTTCTGGATTTGTATACATTATGTCATTTACAAAAATTACTATATATATATACTTGAACATTTGCGGGTCTCATCTTGTCAGCTAAGGCAAATGTATGGCAAGTGAAAAAATATATTTTATGGACCGATTAAAACGAAACTAAGTATAAATATTTGAAATCATATAAACTAATACGAGTTTTTTGATTTAACGATTTATACTTACGATTTGTTTCAGGATGAATTTGATGTTGGTACGCCAGGGGAAAACACACCCGACAATACCATGAGAGCTGTGAATGCCATCATACCCTTACCAGAGTTACTGCCCGTGAAACATGACTACTGTTTCAGCCAAGGCAGGCATTCAGGCAGCTTCTACTTAAAACTTGGCGCTGCAGGTAAGCATTATATAATTTGAAGTAAAAACTAGTTGTTCGATGCGAACTCTGATTTCACGATTTTTATTTTCAGTTCAATTTAAATATATCAAAAACTTTTGTACGATTATGATATTTCAGTGATAATAATGTGTCTAATATGTACATTAACTTTCATCAACATCGGTTCAACGGTTGGCACGTAATAGCGCAACATTTATTTTTAGGATACCACGAATAACTCGCGTATGCTGCACACACAACACAAACAATCTTAAAAAAATGTATCTGCGTATCCTACATACCTCATCATCATCAGGTCATTTTAGTCTCCACTACAGGAGCACGACCCTCTCTCGTCCGTCACAGACAGGAGGATTTGGCCTACACTCCCCACGCTGGCCAGACGGGTTGGAGAGGCCTGATCGATGTTTTATAATGTATGTCCCTTAGTCGCCTTGTACGACATCCACGGGAAGAGACGGAGTGATTCTATTCTAGTCTGCCGGGAACCACACGGCCAATACCTACAAATTTACAATCAAAATTGGAGTACGCGTTCGGAAGTTCTCACTACAGATACTGACATACATACGAAGTAATACGAACATACATAAGACATGTATACAAATATACAAAAACGGTTTAGGTCCCAACTCGATTTCTATGATCTCGCTCAGTCAATAATAGTGTATAAGTATAAGTAACTCCTTAGCCTTAATATCTCGCCGATAAAATGTAGAAGGCACGGCACGTCATAATTCCTCTATGATAATTCTTGGATAATTGTTCATATAAATTTATTTATCGACTTGCAACCGCCCGTAGGTTCACTTTCGTGGAGTTTAGAAAGGTAGCCAAAGATTTTTCGTAAGATCAAAGCTATCTTCATAACGGTTTCAATTATTTTCCCGAACTGGAAGCTAAAAATGGTTTAAGTCCTGTTTTTTTGTAATATCTTTATTGCGCTAAATAAAATAATAATGATATAAAAGTTTACATAGAATAGAAGCCGTACAAAGGCGGACTTATCCCTCTAAGAGATCTCTTTTAGTTATCTACACACGCAATTAACCCTGTGACTTTTTAGTAAAATACAGGTATTGCAGAATTAAAATAGAGACAGACGCTCCGACTTTACTTATTTGTGTAGCTGTATTGATGAAAGGAATCATCATGAGATTACATTATTATAATTTATTTCATTAAGCTGGATTATGAGCCATATAACAGTGACAATTACTGATGTAACCTGATATGACTATCGCTTTCCTGTGTTTTGTAAATAAAGTAAATACTTACCTTGAAATTACAATTGGCAGCTTCATTTGGTTTGGACCAAATAGTATATATAGTTATAGGGCAGAGTATCGAGAGTATATGAAATGGGACTATTAGGATTGGAAAATAATAATAATATTTTTTATAGAGAAACATAAGTGATTTGGGTCTTAAAAACGTGCCTGAACTAAGAATATTCATGTGTTTCAGGCGTAAGAGAACTTATATAATATAGATTAAATAACGTTGTAAAGATTGTAGAAGAAAAATATTGTAAAAGGCAACTAACTCTCTAATGACTACTTACATCTATTACACTAGGCTATATATAATACAACGATGTTTACTATCTTTCATTACACTTTTTAAACCTATGCTCTTAATAATTCCTTCGTATCTTCGTAAGACTTGTTTTGTAGGAGGAGTGTTGTTTTGTCTGGAGATTCTATTTACAATTTCTGTAGGTCAGAGGATATCACTTCCCATTTATTTTAATATGAAATAGTGGCCCGCGAAACAAAATGAGCCTGGATGAGAAGGCCCGGTACGTCGCAGTATATTGTGTGCAAACAATATCTTTACGTCATTTGTTAGTAATTAGTGCGGTATGGTAGTGCTATGTAAAATAGTTATAACCAAAAAAAAATTACGTAGTACTTGTTCAAGTATTTATCTCTATAACTAGGTATATCGTTAATTTGATAGATAAGAAAAGCTGCACTATTAAAAAAACAGGAATTTGTGTGATATAAGGGTATTTTAAGTATTGGGATATGATGATCATTTTTTAAAACTACTACACAAACTAAAGCAAAAAATTTCAGTAGGCTTATAAAATGATCACTTACTTGATTTTCAGGTTTTGCGATGGGCCACCTTATTCACTCCGTGCTGCTATTGACGGTGCAGATCGGACAACTCGTCGACGAGGACGTAAACAACGACGAGTGTGTCAACGTCCTTCAAATTGCCTTGGATGTTATATACCCGTCTTACTGCTTCGTGCAATTATTTTTCATTTTCAAATACTCCAATGTCATTGTATTGAAGGCTGAAGTAAGTACATTTTCCTAAGATATTGTAGAGCTACAAATAGTGTCCGACCGAATGTTCGGTTTCGGTTTCGGTCGAGTTTCGGCAAAAAAGACGAGTTTCGGTTTAGTTTCGGTTTCGGCGGCAAACCTACCGAAACTGCGACCGAAACCGAAACTGCATTCGGGAGTTCCCGCGCTGTGCTCGGCCATGTTCGGCGCGGTAAATTCCATCCAAGCGACGAAGACATTTTGCCGCGTCCACGTGCCTAATCAGGTCTTGACTTGTTTGTGTTTGCAGTGCGTTTTGTTTGTTGTTTGTGAGTTTTCGTGTGATTTGTTTTGAATTCGGTAAGTTTTATCATTGTGATATTGTATAAGAGTAGGTAGTAAACATCGAAAAATAATTTAGTATAACAAACTAATGCATAGATTATAGTAGATTCAAGTTTAACATAACTATCTGAATATTTTGTGGTTAATGTAACTCATTTGCTAATGCTGTACATAAACAAACAATAGTTAGGTAGGTACTTGGTACTTACTGTAGTGCATTAGTGGTGATAATATTAAAGATTTAGAGTTTCAACGTTCAATTTTATTTTCTTTGGGGTGTAAGTGGTTCATCAACATCTATGAACCAAAGCCACCTTCGCCTGCACGCGGTGCACCCTGCTGACTGACAAACGAAGCTCTGGCGAAAAGAGAGTTAGGGAGCGTAATTGTAAGCTACCCGACTGGGGAATGTACCTCCACCTCACAGAATACCTCAGCCAAATAATAATTGCCTTGAGGTTTCCTGCGAGTCAGTGAGGTCACCAGAAAGGAAGGAGATGCTGCGATGGCAGCGGGGATGGAGGCGCGCCAGCGATATTTTATCTTGCGAGCATTAATATGGCTACGGTAACCGCTTCACATCAGGTGGGCCGTAAACTTGTCTGCCGCCCAACGTCGTATAAAAAAAATATAATTATAACCAAGTAGAAATTATAACGTAAGTAACGTAATTATAAGAAAAGTACCTACAGTTAGATAATTGTTTCGTAAAAGTTTCGGTTTCGGTTTCGGCCGAAACTGAGACCGTTGCCGAAATTCGGTTTCGGTTTCGGTTTCGGTCGTAAAAACCAGTTTCGGTCGGACACTACAAATAAGTATACAGCAAGTTATGTGAGTTACCAGCGCCTATTCGTCATAATCACATGCATACTACTCCTCTACAGGGATCTAGCTTCAATCTGAGGAGTTTAGAGAATACTCTACTGCAGTATTCAATTGCATGCTGGTACTGTTGACAGAGGCCAGGGTTTTCAAGCTAACCTAAAGGTTTGAAGTGCACAACCTTATAGACTAGAGAAAACCACGTGTCGCTAGCACTTTGGCACACGCTTGTTGATGCAGTTCTTTCTCACGAGTTTTCTGCTATCGTTATTAACTGCAACGAACACAACAAGTAACTAAATAATGGTTATTGGGTAGCATTTTTCAGTAAGAAGTATTACACTACACCGGCTGCCTCTAACTCAATATTTAACGCTATGATTCTTGTGATATTGGGTGTAAGTGGTTCATCAACATCTTTGAACCAAAGCCAACTTCACCTGCACGCAGTGCACCCTGCTGACTGGCAAACGAAGCTCTGGCGAAATGAGAGGTAGGGAGCGTAATTGTAAGCTACCCGACTGGGGAATGTATCTCCACCCCACAGAATACCGCAGCCAAATAAGAATTCCGAATTCAGAAGTGAGTGAGGTCACCAGAAAAGAAGGAGATTTTGCATTGGCAGCGGAGGTGGCAGCGCGCAAGCGATATTTTATGTGGCGAGCGTTAAATATGGCTACGGTAACCGCTTCACATCAGGCGGGCCGTATCCTTATCTCCCACCCGTCGTAGTATAAAAAAAAAAGATATTCATACAAACAACTGAACGTGATATTAAAACCAAACTTATTTTACAGGGACTCGGGCATTTCGGTTTTATGCACATAATTGGCAGCAGTCTGTGTTTCTGGATATCCGCCATAGTACGAGAGACAGTTTTGGGCTTAACATTATATGCCGCTTCAGTGTATGGCAACGGAAATTTGTCGGAAAATGACACTGATGTAACATCTTCGTATGTGGAGAGTACTTCGACCCTCTATGATACAGTAGAAGGTAGCGTCATTTCAACTATTTAACCATACTCATAATAATACTCAATGATAGAAAACACCGTATGTTCTTCCGTGACAATTAGTGATTGGAACTAGATTACTTTTTCATCTAATTTTTTTTTTTGGAGTTTTGTCACACAACAAAAACACAAACACAAAAAGGTGATAATGATGGACTACGACGATCACACATGGTCGCATCGTACCCTAACATAATCGTACACAGCTACATAATTTTAACTTAAATGATATAGCATTCAGGCTGCACCCGAAACTAGACTGCTTCTTAGCTATATTTTGCATAGGCTTTAAATACTCTACGTTTTCTAGACATCTAGCTTAGGTCGCGGGTTCGATTCCCGCACAATACAAATATTTGTGTGCATGAACATCTATATTTATCCGGTCTAGATGTTTTCTATATATCAGGAGTATGTATTTACAAAAAAAAATGTATTTAATTACATTTTTAAGTTGTCTAGTATCCATAGTACAAACTTTGGGCTTAATTTAGGACTAGATAGAAATATATATATTTATATTTTAAAAAATTGTCTATGATTTACTTTGTCGATATCTATTCGTTCAAACACAGCTCGTGACGTAGTTTAGTAATATGTGTAAAGAGAATACCAAGAATATTGTATGAATCATGTATTTACAATATTCTGATATGAATTTCTCGCAATAAAAATAATAAATAAAAGAGGTATTAGTGATCAAAGTTGTCTCTTGGTAAGACAAGATTGCTGGTGCTATCAATATAAAATTTATTATCCCGTGGGTATCCTAGGCGCCAACAAAACAGAAAAATAATACTGGATAATAGGCAGCAGCATTAGCTTGAGTAACAGATTATATAGCGATCACCAACCAGCCTATTATTGACTATATTCAGCTGTGAACTTCCTTCGACTATAAGATACGCAATTTGCTCTTTAGCTACGTTTCATGTTATTATGCTCACAATTTTAAGTTTTAATCATAAGTTTCCAATTATTTACATTATTTATGACGAGCTCGGTGGTCGAATGGTTAGCAATGGCCACTTTGACTCCGAGGTCGCGGGTTCGATTCCCGCACAAGACAAACATTTGTGTGCATGAACATGTCTGTTTGTCTTGGTCTGGGTGTTTTTCTATGTATTATAAGTATGTATTTACAAAAAAAATGTATTTAAGTACATTTATCAGTTGTCCAGTACTCATAACACAAGCTTTGCGCTTAACTTGGGACTAGATGGCGCTGTGTAAATTGTCCAGAAATATTTATTAAATTTATTTTATTTATTATTTTATTTACAAGTTTTAATCATAACCTTATAATTTTTACCAGTTTTAATCATAAGTTTACAAATTGTTTATAGACATTCTTCCGGATGGGTTTAAATATATACACGAAGGACGATTTATTAACATAGAAGGCCTTCATAATCCAAATTGCACAATGTCGGCTGCTTATACAACTATATACGGCAATTTTTCACCGTATCTTTACCCGTTTAGCGTGGAGTTCAATATTCTTATAGGTGAGTATAAAAATATAAGGACTGTTTTGTTTTTCACGCTTTCACATGTATTTTCATATTTGTTTTATTGTTTCTGATTTTAGTCGCTGTTTATTACATTATTTGGAGCAATATTGGAAATTGTCATAACGAGGATAATAGCTCATCCGAAAATAACTCTTCTTTTGATGACAACTACACGATTTGCAAGTAAGTAGTACTCAACTCCTACAATAGCAACTGACTTACAAATCCCTATACTTTAAAAGTAAAGTTTGAGTATTTCTATTTTTGTTTCTAAGTTTGAGTCTGTCGACCAATGTTTTACTCATATTTTTTTAATGTTTTTCACAAACATTAAAAAAATATGAGTAAAACATTGGTCGCTAATCTAAAACTCTCCACTCAGTGTCAATGTTGTCGCTAAGATTAACACAAGAGTATTAACGAACATATGTATTATCATTAAACTATAAAAAGTGGTGGTTCGTGCGATCATAGTCAGTCAAAGTTAATGGACTTATGTAAACAACTAAAAAGATCACACGCCATAAACAAATTAATTTATGAAATAATTTAACTAAAAATTTATAGTGTTCACTAACCTAGTATTTTGTAAGTATTGACGGCCCGATGGTCAAATGAATAACAATAGCTAATAAATAAGTACTATATTATCATATTCTCATAATACATTAGTTTCAGTTCTATTCACATAGCTTTCAGAATCCAGATAGTTCTTTTTTTCAACATTCTATCGGTCCATTGACCGATAGAATGTTGAAAAAAACATATTGTAGTCATCTACACTTGTAGTAACGAAGTGTAGATGACCGATATACATATCTACCAAGTGTATTTATTTCTACATAATTGGTTCTCCAACAATCTATCGTTATTACTAAGTAGTCTTAATAATTTATTTTAGAATACCAACAGCGAACGAAGACAACGACTTTTCAAGTAACATGGTTATCCATGCAGACTGCCATGCCTCCAATCGCGGCATGTTCCTCGGCCTTATTCTGATAGTCTTGATCGCTGGAATGCTCATTATTGGCTTCGTGTTCAGCAGTGTCGGAGAGTACGTATGAAAATATTTATTACACGGCTTAATATATGTGTAAATATTAAAAGAAATATCACTAAAAACTTAAAATAAAAATGAAACACACGTTTTCACGTTACGATTACCAAAAGTCGAGCCAGCGATGTGAGTGAGCGATGCTCGACACTCTATTGCTTTTGGATAGCGTATGGGTAGGTACCTCACTCGGCTTTTGGTAATCACAAGCATAACCTAACCTTACTCAGCAATGACGATAAACTGGCCACAATGTATTTTAATTATTATATCACAAGTTCACCGTTGGGATCATTCCTTCGCGTACTTAAAAAATTGGCAACTCCTATCTATGTCGCACCATTAAAAAGTGGAACGCGTTGCCGGCATATGTATTTCCTCATTCATACAATATGGGATCCTTCAAGCGAAGCGTGAAGAAGTATCTTGTAGGCCAGCATGGCAGCGTCAACTGACAAGATCTCTTGTCCGTTGCTGATGCGATTGGGGCTCCTCTTTTCGCATACCATCAGGCGAGGCGGAGCCAATATGCTGAGCTAATATAAATATATATAATATAAAATAAACTTATTTATCTTTGCGACTACTCTTAAGTTTATCCGGCTAAACTTAAGATTATCTCCACATCTATCTTTAGTCGTAACACCAATTATACGAATTTTAAATACACGTAAAAAGGTACTTCACTACTTTTTGAAATTAAAACATTCTTCATGCATATTATCTGTTTTGGCAGCTAATAAAAAGTGACTAATTCAATAATGTTATAGTAGTATTATGACATCAGTAGACAAATTTTACTAAGATGTCCACATCCATCAACAACCCTATTCTAGCCACGATTTTATTAATTATGTGTGATTTTTTAATTTCAGCAATTTTGTGGAAGCTGGCTACATGTTAAATGACGCTTCCAAACTGGCTCTGCACACTATCATGCTGTTCTCTGCGGTCATCGCGTACAACCAGATACGAAACTTGGATATTAACGAACATCCCATTTCGCTCCTTGACGATGTATTACTGTTCATTTGTTTACCGGCCTTCTTCATGGAGACCCTGCTGTCAGCGGTTGCGACTATAAGCATCCTAAATATTGTCAAAACAATAGATTTTCTTGTCATGGTAAGTCGACATGTACATATTAATATCAAATTATAATTTTAGCCTGCTGTTTGAACACATTAACAGGATAAAAAGTTTGCTATGATTTAGCGCACTTTATAAACTATTTGTGTACTAAACATTAAAACAAACATTAAAATATGATTTCCTTCGTTGGCAACTAGTTAGCGACTAGGATGCTAGTCACCCAAACTTATAATGATAAAATACAGCATAATATATTACTCGCTGATCGTATTGATTTCTATGCCGAAATATTTTTTCTTAAATCGGTTCAATAGTTTTTTTAGATGATTTTTATTGTTATCTATAATGTGTAAACATTACAAATATAAAAGAATAAATTATAAAGAGAGATTTGTATTATAAATCTCTCTTTATAATATTAGTATAGATTAGTGTACGCAGATTAGTGTGAGAAGATGAAAGCCACTGGATAGTAAACTTACATTTCAAAATATAAAAAGTACCTAACAAGTGACTAATACAATTTATTGAAACCATTCTTATATTTTCCAGTTCCTTCAAGTTTTAGTCCAGACACCACTGATCATGGACGGCCTTCGACGGTGTTGTAATGCCAAGAAACTCCGTCGAAAGAAGCCAGGGCGCGAAATACTCATGTTCCTTATCATAGCCAACGTAGGCATGTGGATCTTCTACACCTTCTCTTACAAGTCACCAGAAAGTCTCGATGAAAGATATACTTTTTACGGAAAGGTTCTCTGGTCTATCTTAGGGCACGTCTCTTTGCCCTTAATCATGTTCTATAGATTTCACTCTAGCGTTTGTTTCGCAGACATCTGGGATTCTGCTTATAAACCTGGATCAGAGCATTAATAATTCTTTGGAAGTTATTTAGCCTAATTAATTGATATTGTGAATCTTAGTAACGTAATTTTCAATGAAAATTCGTCAAAATGTTTTATGAAATGTTACGACTAATCGAAATATAATACGTACACTGTACCCTGAGAAAAAAAAATGCAATTCTCAGTGAAAATAAAATTAACATAAGCTGCTTTTGTTTGTATATACTTTCTATTAGATTATACGTAGTTAGCAAATGTAAATAGTTTTGATTGTTTAGTTTAGATATATAAGTAAAGTACTAACAGTGCTTTGGATTTTATCTTATGTAGTTTAGAAACAGTATTGTGAAGCATGCAGTATCGGTTTTTAGTAGATACATTCATGCCTCTAAGATGACGTATTTACAGCTTTTTTTAAATTATTTGCTCGTCATAATTATATTTTTCTATCTTTGACCTACGAATACTTGGTCTTCTAGATGTCGTAAAAAGGAAAATAAACAAATGTTTTCTTCTCCTCTAGTCTTTTCCTCGTCTCTTGTTATTCTTTGTTATGAATATATTATTATAGAAGTATTTAAAACGAGAATTGTAAATAAATAACCAAATATATAATTGCTATATAAATTTGCTTTTAAAGTACGTACGTATGCCAATGCCGCTTCAACTCTTCGAGATAATAATGTATTAAAAGATGGTATGACGATGATGATGAAAAATTTCTCTAAGCACTAAAAATGTACATAATTATGATTAGTTTCTGTTATGTAACGTAATCATTTAGAATATATGTTAAATTTAATTAAGTATAGTAAGTAAAAAAATGTATTTATTAATCATCAACACATCATTAAAAATATAAATATACGTATCTACCACCTGTTCTTTTATTAAATTTTCTTATTGCAAATAATATAAAAGCAAGCAGTCATAATAGTTTCACCTACAATTTTCTACAGTTTTTTATTTATCTATTTAGTAAATAAAAAATAATAAGAAATAAATAAGTAATGAGGAACAGACGTATACTAGATGTTTTAGGGCCCTTTTTTATATGAGAAATTTAAGAATAGTAAGAACAGTGCTTTGGATTTTATCCTATGTAGTTTAGAAACAGTATAGTGAAGCATGCTATCAGTTTTTAGTAGATACATTCATGCTAAAATGGTATTTATAGCTTTAAATTATTTGGGCAAACGAGCATGTGGGTCACCTGGTAGAAAGTAATCTCCACTGCCCATGGGGATCAGCAGCACCAAGGGGTCGCCGATCCGTTGCCAGCCTTTTAAGGGAATTAAAGACTATTCTTAAAGGTTTCCATTTCGTAGTTGTTCGAAAATACCGCTGAGGGAAATTAATTTCATATTTTCACCGTTCGTGGTACAAAATGTCTTAGGAAACGCACTGTTGTAGATCGCCAATTATCAAGATTATATGGATGGAATTTTATTTTATGGCGAGTTGTACGATAGTGGAATTCAGCGGCAAGTATCAAATCGAGTTGCACTACGGCTCGCGTGCGTAGTGGTTGTATAGTCTGCCGGGTATTGCATTTATTTTTTTATACGGCGAGTGACTCACCGTCCTATTGTTCGTTTCGCACGCGCCGAGCGCCCGCGCTCAAACCGGTTTCTTGTTACAATGGATTTAATAGATAACGCTGAGGTAAATAACGTTGAACATCTCACGGAATCTAATGAAAACGAAGAACAAATCCTTGATATTGAGTGGGACGACGCGGGAACAGATTTCCACCGGGGAGCTGAGAAACGTGTCAGGCCATTTCACTCGAGTGAAGATAGTAAAGACGATGAATTCACGGAAGTAAGAAGACGTAAGCAAAAAAAGCTGACTAAAAACCACTTAGGTGCCAAATCTTTAGAGCAACCGGTACAAAATGCAGAAGCGAAGAGAGTATTCCAGATTTGTATTACTTCAAAAGATATTTTGCCCAAACAAATTGCGATGGCTAAACTCCTTAGGTCGGAAAATATCAGAAATATTTTGAGAATAAAATATAAAAGTCCTTATAAGGCCCTCCTGGATTTCAGTGAAGAAGAAGACGCACAAAAATTAGTACAAAATCGAAAACTAGATGAGTTAGATTTTCGTCGGCAATTTACGGATCAAATCAATCTGAGCTATGGTGTAATCAAACAAGTAGACTTGGACGTGACGGATGAAGAAATGATGGAGACTTTTTCGTGTCCATCTGAAATTGTAGCCTTCCGTAGACTGAAACGATTATCTAATGGAGAATGGGTAGACAGCGAAACCGTGCGTGTTACCTTTCGAAGCTCTAATTTACCTCCTTATGTGTACTGTTATGGTTGCCGATTTTTAGTAGAACCCTACACCTTTCCAGTTTCACAGTGCTCTAAATGTTGGAGATATGGACATTCATCTAAGTATTGCCCAAATAATAAAATTATCTGTCCAAAATGTGGTGGGGACCACCCTAACTGCGAGGCCACTATCATGAGATGTGTAAACTGTAAAGGAGCTCATATGTCATTAGATAAATCTTGCCCTGCGTTTAAGAAAGAAAAAGAGATACGGCTGATAATGTCACAATATAACTGTACATATAGATATGCATTAAACTCGTATTTGAAGAACAAAACTGCATATAGGAGCGACAACACCGAACAGGAAATACAAAATCAATCTCATAATAAGATCCATAGCATCACTCCATCATATAGAGATGTACTGAGCCGCAACAATACAAATAAAGAAGATAGTAACATTGAAGAAGAAGAACATCAAGGTTTGCGTAGACCACTTCCTAATAATCAGAAATTAAGAAAAAAAAATACAAAAAAGAAAGACACTCGAGACAAGAATATCATAGATGAAGAAATATTTACAGAAAGTAGTGATGATTGTATACAAAATTCAGAAGAAATTCAGGATAAGCAACCTAATCAAGAAATCCGGAAAAAAATTAACTTGAAGAGTCTACTGAGAAAATTTAAAGATATATTAATGTCTAACATGAACACAGAAGAAAAAATATATAGCGCAATGAAAATTATATATGAAGAAATTACAACATTAATACTAGGAGTCATGAAGAACGGAGATATTGTGAAAACGGTTCTTAATTTAATTTTTAATGGTTAGGTTCAATAAAAATCATTCATTTTTAAATATAGTGCAGTGGAACTCTCAAAGTATTCGCCCAAAATTAACAGACTTTGAAAGTTTACTCAACTATGAAAAAATACACATAGCTATACTAAGTGAGACTTGGTTAGAGAGAGATAGTGATTTATATTTAAGTGACTACAATATTTACAGAAATGATAGAACAGACTCATATGGCGGTGTTGCGGTAATTACTCACAAATCTTTAAAAGTGCAATTTCACCCAGTTAATATCCAGAACTCGGGTATAGACATTATTTGTATCAAAATTCTAAATTGTAAAATCTTATGTAATGTTATGGCCGTGTATTGCCCATCATCGGTGCACACAACACTTTCGGATTGGAATAATTTGTTCTCAATATTTACCGAAAAGACGCTCATAGCAGGAGATTTTAATGGGCATCACACCAATTGGTCCAATAGAACCGATTCCAGGGGCGTAAACTTATTCGATAGTTCAATAGATAACGGTTTTATTGCTATAAATGACGGCAGGCCTACCAGAATTAAATTAGTTAACAATACTTTGCAACAAACAGCCCCGGACATTTCTTTTATTAGCTCTGATACAGTAATTAATTTTACATGGAATGTGACAAATGAAAACCTAAATAGCGATCATTTAGTAATTAAAATTAGCTCCCAATATCAGGATAGTCCCCAGTTTATAAATAAGCGGAACTTTAAAAATGCAGACTGGAATGGATACAGAGAGTCTCTATTAAAATTACATTGGAATATCTCACATTTTCCAACTGTACAGGAGGGATATAATTATTTCATTAACCAATTGAATATAGCAGCCGATAAAAATATTCCCACAACAAAATACTGTGAAAGCCCTCAAAATAATTTTAAGCCAAAACCCTACTGGTCCCCTCACCTGTCCAAAGTAATTGCAGAACGTAGATTGGCCCAAACACGCTTCAGGCGAAATCCAACACCTCAGAATCTAGAAATTTTAGAAAACAAAATACGTGAAGCTCGTCGCGAAATTAGACGAGCAAAGTCACAATCATGGCAAAACTTTTGTACCAGTATAGACGAAACAACGTCCTCTCCAGAACTATGGCATAGAATGCGCTGGATGAAGGGTTTTTGTGCAAATAAACTCTGTCTATCTGACAAAAAGAAAGAAGAACTGCTTTGTGAGTTAGCGCCTGACTCGGTTTTAATTCGTCCACAGTCATTTGAATCAGTAAATGTAGCTCTAGAGGAGAGCTTTTCTATTCAGGAACTAAACTCTAGCTTACAGAGAAAAAAGAAAGACACCGCTCCAGGAATTGATTCAATTACATACTCTATGATTACTAACTTACCTTTAACTGTTAAACTTTTTCTTCTAGACTTATATAATTTGATTTTCAAAAAGAGTGAAGTTCCTCACCAGTGGCGAGATATTCAAGTTGTTCCAATCCCTAAGCCAGGTTCAAACCTAAATAATCCACAAAAAGTAAGGCCCATTGCGCTGATGTCTTCTTTATGTAAAGTTTTTCATGATATGATATGTAAGCGACTTGAATGGCATGTGGAATCGAATAAAATTCTGTCTCGAAATTCTACGGGTTTTAGAAGAGCTCATTCTTCCCTGGATGCATTAGTTCGCCTAATTTCACAGATACAAGTCGGCTTTTCTAAAGATACTCCCACAGTTGCATGCTTCCTTGATATTGAGAATGCATACAACAATGTAAATATCGAAAGGGTTGTGTGCACTCTTGACGAGATCCAAGTTGGTAGAACAATTTGTAAGTACATCTGGGAATTCCTCAGGGAAAGACATTTAATTATAAAACCAGAATGTAAAGGCGGAAAAGCGATCATGAGATGGTCAGATAAGGGGATAGCACAAGGTGACCCCCTCTCACCTCTTATATTCAATATTGTTACGTCAAAAATTTGTTCAGCGATCACAGAGGTTCATATATCTCAATACGCAGACGACTTTGTTCTGTTCACAACAACAAACAATCTTAAAGATGGTTTTTCTGCCTTACAAAATAGTGTAAATTCTATGATTTGTCTATTAGAGCAAATTGGTTTACAATTATCTGCCAGCAAATCTAAATGTTGTACTTTTAGCAAGGGTCGGAGAAGACATCAGCATAGACTTACAGTCTGTGAAAACATAATCGAACCTGTACAATCAACGAAATATCTTGGTCTGTGGTTAGATGAATCATTGAGGTGGGGTAAGCATATAAATGAGACATGTAATAAGACTAATAAACTCATGGTTCTACTTAAAATCTTGGCGGGTTCGGGATGGGGAGTGCATCCGAAACACCTTCGCAGACTATTTATATCACTAATTCGTAGTCGTATGGACTACGGAAGCTTTTTATATGATAATGCTGCTAATAATCACACCTCAAAATTAGACCGTATACAGAACCAAGCATTAAGAATTATTGGTGGATTTATTAAAAGTACACCCATTCATGTTATGGAATCGGAATTATGCTTACTTCCACTTCAATTTCGACGTAAATTTCTAGGCATTAAATATTGTTTGAAGGCACAATCTTGGTCAGATAACAAGACTATAGAAATGCTGCATGAACTCAGCACTCTTTGTTGCGCGCGATACTGGGAAAAGAAAAAAAAGCCTCTTCTTGCCATGTTATTTAGGAACACAAAAGATGAAAATATACATTCTACGTATCCACTGGAAATGTACAAATTAAAAACATGGGTATCAAATATAAGATTGGACAATGTAATTACTTCATCTCTAGACCATCTTATAAATGCAAAAAAAACATACGAAATTAATAATGTTAAGTCCGACACTTTATTAGAATTAAATAGAAAATACAGCGGATGGCACAGAATATACTGTGATGGCGCAAAGAATGCTGACGTTGTAGGTGCTGCCTTCTTTGACCCTATGTTAAAGAAACGAAAGTGTTTTAAAATTAACTCTAATATATCTATAATGTCTGGTGAGCTAGTTGCAATTTCTGAAGCCTTAACATTCGCTCTTAAACACAAAATCGATAAAGTTGTTATTCTCTCCGACAGTAAAAGCGGTCTTCAGCACATAGCTCGATGCGCTTCTGGTTCAAGAGGAGTATCGATAGCTTATGATATACTAGAAAAAATCAATGAGTTTAACAATCGGAATAAAATGTTGAAATTGCAATGGGTGCCGGCACACATTGGGTTGTCAGGCAACGAGGAGGCTGACCGGCTAGCTAAGCTGTTGGAACTGGCTAATCATAAAACACCTGTATTCTATTTATATGTTTTTTACCATTTTTTAAATTTGACATATTGTACTTTCAAATATACCATCTTCAACTGAAGACGTATTTTTCTTAGATTCAACCAGAAAATATCTATTAATACCACAAAAATTACAACACGTTATCAGCACGAAGCTCTATTAATAGGTATTCAGCGGTTTTCTAAAAGAAACGTTTGTATTTGTGACCAAAAAGTTGTATCAATTGGAAAACGATTTTTCTTTCCGTCAACATGGCACACGGAACTGGAGATGGTACAAGTAAGTCGAATTCCTCGTCAATTCCTACATTCAGCCTTCGAAATAGAGATGGGTATCCTACGTGGAAATTTAAAATGAGAAATTATTTAATCCACGAGGATTTATGGCAAGCAGTAGCTGGTTATCCAGATGATGACCAGACGTCAGCATTTCTAAAGAAAAAGGACGATTGGAAGGCACTTGCAAAGATATGCTTGTCAGTGGACGGTGAGGCCATCATCCATGTTAGATGCGCAAAAACTGCTGCTGATGCATGGAAATCTTTGCAAAACGCGTTTGAGGACAAGGGGATGGGACGCAGACTAGCGTTGGAGCGAAAGCTTTATAGAATGTGTTTATCTGACTACGAAAACTTAGAGTTATATATAAACGCCGTTCTGTCTACCGCACAAGACTTGGCGGATATTGATAGGGTGATAGACGACTCGTCAATTGCAGCTATACTTTTAGGAGGTCTTCCACCAAGGTTTGATCCTCTTATTATGGCGCTAGAGAACTGCAACGTTAATGTCACGTCAACAGTAGTCAAGACAAAACTTTTAAATGAAATATCCAAGGAGACGTCATCAAATAATACTGTTTTACAAACCAAAGCGATAAAATGTGGGCCGAAGAATAAAAAGGCAATTATTTGTTATGATTGCAAAGCCCCAGGACACAAACGGCCTGACTGTCCCCTACGGCAGAAAAAGACCGCGGAAGGCAAGATGAAGGACAGTGCTGCCTCCATCACTGCACTTAATACGTCTGGCGATTCCAGCAACGTTTGGTACGTAGATTCTGGTGCTACTAAGCATATGACGTCACAACGGGATTGGTTTACAAACATTTCTCTGTTTGACAATGGAAAAGTTACCGTCGCTAACGGAGAACAAATTAAGTGTTGCGGGATTGGAACCATTTCGATTACGACAACTAAAGACGTATTTTTCTTAGATTTAACCACAAAATATCTATTAATACCACAAAAATTACAACATGGCACTTAGATGTCGATACCGCATTTTTAAATGGAGATTTACACGAAGAAGTTTTCATGGAACAGCCTCCTGGCTTTGCAATGAAAGGACATGAAAACAAGGTATGTCTATTGCGTAAATCTCTTTACGGGCTTAAACAGGCATCTCGAGAGTGGAACAAGAAGTTAGATGAAACCCTTTTAAAAATAGGTTTTATAGGAACTCCTTCCGAACCTTGTGTATATACAAAACTTTTTGGTAGTGAACTTGTCATTCTAGGAATTTATGTCGATGACATAATTATTTACTGTAAATCTGACTATACTTTTGACATTGTTAAAAACGATTTGCAAAAATATTTTACTTTGAAAGATCTCGGTATATTGAAATCATATTTGGGATTAGAAATCAAATGTAGTGAAGATATTATCAAAGTAAGTCAGTCGAACTATATTTTGTCAGTCTTAGATAAATTTAATATGCGCGACTGTAAGTCGGCGAGTACTCCTTTAGCTCAGAAAAAGCTAGAAAAGATAACCGATGGTGAGTCACTTGAATTACCTTACCAAAATCTGATAGGATGTCTCATGTATCTAGCAGTAAACTCACGTCCCGATATTGCATACGCAGTGAGCTACTTAAGCCAATTCAATACATGTTTTACACGTGAACATTGGCAAGCAGCAAAAAGGATACTACAATATCTTAAAGGAACAGTAGATTATTGCATAACGTATAGTAAAACTGATGAATCCTTAGTAGGATATTCTGATGCCGACTGGGCAAATTGTCCAATTGACAGGAAGTCATACACGGGCTACGTGTTTAAGTTAGCTGGTGGACCAGTGGCATGGGAGGCGAAGAAACAACCTACGGTAGCGCTCTCGTCCACGGAAGCTGAATACATGGCACTGACGGCTGCTTCAAAGGAAGCAAGTTATTTGCGGCGTTTTATATCTGAAATTACAGGTAAATTACACTCTGTAAAGATATGGTCAGACAGTCAGAGTGCTCTAAATTTAGTACATAACCCCGTCCACCACAACAGGACGAAGCACATAGATACTCGTTTTCATTTTATTAGAGAGAAAGTGTCAAATAAGATAATTTTGTTAGAATACTTGAAAACCTGTGACATGCCTGCTGATGTTTTAACCAAACCGCTTGGGCCTGTCACACATAATAGGTGTATAGCTGGGATAGGGTTAACAAAATAATTATTTTAATTTGTTATTATTTTGTTATCCTTATTTTTTCTACCTCTTTTTTTTTAAATTCTTTATGGGGTTTTTAGATTAAGGGGGAGTGTTGGAACTGGCTAATCATAAAACACCTGTATTCTATTTATATGTTTTTTACCATTTTTTAAATTTGACATATTGTACTTTCAAATATACCATCTTCAACTGAAGACGTATTTTTCTTAGATTCAACCAGAAAATATCTATTAATACCACAAAAATTACAACATAAGCTAGCTATGACTGCGGGAGAAAATAAAATAATTAAACCTTATCCTTCGGAAATAATAACTAAATTCAAAAACCAATGTCATTATGAATGGGAGTCCTACTTCAATAATAAATCTTTGGACAAAGGAGTTTGGTATAAAGTAATACAAAATAAGCCTCCTCGTATACCATGGTCTGATAACATAGGTTTGAACAGACTAGAACTAACAACTGCTCTTCGATTACGTTCGGGTCACATGCCATTGAACAGATTCGCACACCTAATGGGTAAAAATGACTCCCCTAACTGTACAGTTTGTGATAAGATAGAAGACGTTCATCATCTTCTAATGGAGTGTGAACGCAATCGTCATTTGCGAGAGCCTTTGTTTTCTGTTCTTAGGGATAAAACTAAGACCAAAAATACAGACATTGGTTGGATTTTTGGTCTCGCCGCAGAGCCAGCTAGTGCCGAAGGTAGAATGCTGCTCCGGTTCATCGTTGACAGCATGAAAGAAAGATAATAAGTCTTCATGCTGACAACGAAAATGATTAATGTTGTTATTTTCCAATGACCTTCTAATTCACAGTGTGTATTAAAAGGTCGTTGTGA
Organism: Hypsopygia costalis; assembly: GCA_937001555.2. Lineage (NCBI taxonomy): Eukaryota > Metazoa > Arthropoda > Insecta > Lepidoptera > Pyralidae > Hypsopygia > Hypsopygia costalis. The sequence continues at coordinate 20,638,087 of OW443329.2, forward strand.
GTTATTTACTTTTATTATTGTATACATATTTTTTGTAATTATTCATAAGCTATGATAGGGATGACATGCTCAAATATTGGGCCAAATCCCTTATTAAAAATAAATGAATAAAAAAAAAAAAAAAAAAAGTATCAAATCAAACAGCTCATCCGAGCACTCCCCGTGATATAATATGTATGGAACGCAAAGAGACGCTACATCTCTGCGTGTAGAGAGAGAGAGTCCAATCGATCCGAGATCATTGGGTCATCGATGATTCGAACTGCTCTTCGTTTTATGCGGTCAAATGGATCAAGCAAGTACTGGGCTGCACCGGCCCAGACATGCGAACAGTATTCCATGTGAGGTCGAACCTGGGCTTTATATAGCTAAACACTATTTATTTTTATACTACGTCGGGAGGGATAGCCAGCAATGGTAAAGCCAGCAAGGTAATGTCTGTTAGGTGGAGATACTTTACATTTATAATTATATTATTACATACATTTTCAGCCTCGATTTTTATTTATATTGTCATCTGAAAAAGACTTTTAAAAAAACTTACTATGGGAACATGATTATGAAAATTTGTCATAAACATCTACAATTTTCGACTTTACAATATAAATGGGGACAAATACTTTAAAATTATCTTTGCTCTACAGTGGAACTTAACAATAGGGACACAAGGCCAGAGAGGCAATCTCGTAATTAAAATATAGTCACAATTCAGTTCCGATCCAGTTTCGATCTCACAAATGTCAAATTTTATATTCTCGTATCACAATATGAAACTTCAAAGTTTAATTTAAGTGGGATTATATCGAAATTAACCGAAAATTACACAAACTAAAAATGTTATTATGATAATTAGAATTGACAAAAATTAATGAATTAAATTATTTGATTTAATTATATATTTATATAATTTTAGTCAATTCACAATTCAATCTCGATTCGGTCTACTTATGTCCGACATGTTTTATAGTCGATCATAGTTTGGTGGAAAAGTTCATTTTAAAAGTATGAAATTATAAAAAATCAATATTACCATTGTAGCAACAATAAAAAATACTTTTGTTAGGGCACTAGCTACATAAACTCAATATTTAACATAGCTGTCGTACAAATTTCTGATTTAATGCATATAAAATAGCGTATCATGACGTCATAATGCTGTAGCCTTTTGTATAGAGCGTTTTTGGGACAGTCCAAAATTGTGATCTTCAAGTTATCATATCTTGAGAAGTTTTATGCTATAGAAGTATTTATTTATTGCAACATTTACAGCTATTTTTACAGGTATCAAACCTAATACAATAGTGTAACAACCTTTTTTCATTATATGTAACTTAATTGTAACTTATTACAAACAGCGCTACGTTTGTGAATCCATTCAGAGAACACAAAAACAGATCAATTCTTTCCGCTATTTCGTTCAGAGTGCGCAGTGCATGCGTAAGCGGTGCTTTGCCGAGAAGGTCGGTGCGGCCGCGAGGCACTGCTAGCAGCTGCGGCCGGCAGCGACGCCACCCGTATCTGTCTGGGACACATAGACCGGTAATTATTTCGCCTATAGTTACATTATTGTGACGTCTTTAAATATCGATTATTTTGGGGTGTAAGTGGTTCCTCAACATCTATGAACCAAAGCCAACTTCACCTGCACGCGGTGCAGGTGAAGTTGAAGTGCCTGCTGACTGACAAACGAAGCTCTGGCGAAAAGAGAGGTAGGGAGCGTAATTGTAAGCTACCCGACTGGGGAATGTACCTCCACCTCACAGATTACCGCAGCCAAATAACAATTCCCTTGAGGGTGCTGTGTTCCTGCGAGTGAGTGAGGTCACCAGAAACGAAGGAGATGCTGCGTTGGCAGCGGGGGTGGCGGCGCGCGAGCGATATTTTATGTTGCGAGCGTTAATATGGCTACGGTAACCGCTTCACATCAGGCGGGCCGTATGCTTGTCTGCCACCCAACGTAGTATAAAAAAAAAAAAAACAAATCGAAAAAAAAATCGTTCAGATGCCCATTACTATAATAGTGAGACAGTAAAGTTGTTATACATTTTATATCGTCATAAAGCGCTTTCATAATGTATCCTAGAAATTGACTTGTATTTAATGTTTAGACGTGATGAAATTATGTTCTAGCATATTCTGCCATCACACTTTAACAAACATATGTATATACATACATGTTCCGCTGCTCACAAAGCACGTATCAATACTGCATCTTAGCTGGCCATCTAGAGAGCTAGTTAATTATTGTTGCTGGCACATAATGCAATTACCGAATATTAGGTTAAGGACTCCGACGGTCCAGCAGGCCGGCGCACTTAACTCGGGCGACGCCTGGTATACAAACTAGTTACTTCCCAACATAGACTATGGTTGTCCGAGACTGGATTTTCAACAAACTTTACTATAGCAATAACTTTTTACTTTATACTTCACTAGCTTCCGCTCGCAGCTTCGCCCGCGTTTACGAAAATGTCTTAATTTTTCGGGTTAATATATAGGCTATGACACTCACAAATAACGTGCCTTTCTATTGGTAAAAGAATTTTAATAATCTCTGGGATAATCTCTAGATCTACTGAATCGATTTTTCAGTAGATCCAGAGATTATCCCCTACAACCTCACAAACTCACAAACTTTACCTCTTTATAATATTAGTATAGATAATGTAAATAACTGACTGTGTCTGATTTGTGGAATTACTACTATTACTATTACTAGTTGTGGAAACAGAAATATTGAACTTTCTACTCAAATGTTTGATACATCTAGCTGTTACCCGCGGCTACGCCCGCGTGGTCTTTGTTTTGATAAAACTTTTTTCTCCGTGGAAATAGGATATTTTTCCCCCCCGGGTCAGAAGTACTGCTGGTAGAATAAATGAACCTTGTGTCTCTAGTACTACCAGTAGTACTAGAGACCAATGACTTTAATAAATATACATACTCTTTTCCGAGTTTAAACTATGCCCGTAAAAAAATATGGCAATCTTTTGTTTTCACACGTTCACATTTATAATATTCGTAAGGATGTATGGATGATACAGTAACAAGTCAAAAGAAAGGTAGAGTTAGCATTGTTGTTATGTTACGGGTGCGAAGGTTTTAAAATTTCATCCAAAGCAAAAGTTGTAGTATGTTAATTAAATACGTATGTGAGTCTAGCACTAGGGGTATTTTTATATGAGATGGGGGCAAACGAGCTTGCGAGCCACCTGATGGAAAGCAATCACACCGCCCATGGAGATCAGCAACACCAAGGGGTTGCCGATCCGTTGCCAGCCCATATGTCTTCCTTTCTTACTGGTGACCTCACTCACTCGCAGGAACATAACATTCAAGGGAATTGTTATGTGAGTGCAGTATTCTATGAGTTGGAGGTACCTCCTCAGTCGGGCAGCTTGAAAAATAGATTATGCCCTATCTCTTCTCGCCAGAGTCTCGTTTGTCTGTCTGCAGAGTGCACCACGTGCAGATGAGGTTGGCTTTGGTTCAAAGATGTTGATGAACCACTTACACCCCATATTCTACATAAAAACCATGGTTAACCAGTAAGTTACTCTATGTTAGTCTTCTTATTGATAGACATAATAATTTCATTCAATTAGTTGTAGGTAAGCATTCTCCGCGAACCCGCAGAGTAGCGTGGTGGAGTATGCTCTAAACCCCTTCGAATGAAGGGAGACCCGTATCCTAGCAGTAGAATGATTATGTACATATGTACAGGTAAGCAACTCCGTCATATCACGTTACCTTCGGCACTGTTTACTGAACCCTTATCCTTGGATACGGTCTTGTAATAGTAAAATACATAAAAATGTCTATTGGAATGCTTCCCTACACGCTTGCTGTTCACTCACACGTATAGAGATGTAGCAGAAAATCCATGGTGTCCCGTTACATTCATATTTAGATACAGTCATTGGGCCGAAAAGCTAATAGTTTAACGATACAAAAATCCGAATCGAATGTTTAATACATTATGGAGATTTTCGTTGGCAGCCGTAATCTGTTATGAACCATATTGTATTGATGTAAAGTTGATAATGTATTGCAGTTCACGGTCGGTTATGTTTCCGTATATGGCACAGGAAAATATTATCCGCGAGTGTAGCAGTAGGACCGCGCGACCTACGGATATGCGCTCGGCTGACCAATGCCACTGTTGTCTAATTGTTTCCGATCTTCTGAATAACCACAACGCTATATTGACGAAATTTTAACATGTTCACGGAGCATGGTGAAGCTATTTTTATGCATCAGTACTTTTCGATGTACCTAGTAACTTTTTTCCACAGATGTCGACATTTATTTTATTGATTTACTAACTGTGCCCGTTACTTCGTCCGCGCGGAATAGTTATTTATTATTTAATATTCATAAAAATAAATAAAAAAATCTAAAATCAAAGTAGCCTAAGTTACTCCTTATTACATCAGCTATCTGCCAGTGAAAGTCCCGTCAAAATCGGTCCAGTCGTTGCATAGATTAGCCAGAACAAACAGACACACAGATAGACAAAAAAAGTAAAAAAAAGTGTTTTGTTTAATAATATATACCGTGTATACACCCATATGCATTTAGTAAAATGCGGGTATTTTAATATTACAAACAGACACTCCAATTTTATTTATCTGTATAGATTTATTTAACATTTTACAATGAACACACAGTTATTAAAAACCGCATCTTACAAGCCTCACTGGGCTTATCTTAGTGCCGGTTGGTCGCTAATATAAAAAGCTTTCAGACATCTTTTACATAGAAAAAAAAAGTGGTGGGCGTACATATCTTGATATTGTGTTGTTGTTTCATTACATCCATAAAAAATACTGTTTTTTAAAAACTTTTATTACGTCGCAATGTGGGTTCTATAAATAATTTGCTGTGAAACTGTTTTAACGAAATAACAGCACAGGTGGTCGTACTCCATTATCATGTCACGATAAAATTAATACCCTTTTGTTTTTCACGACGCTTAACTGTATGCATTAATTGCATCATAAAAGCCTTTCCCGAGCGTACTAATTGGTTTACACTGCGGACCTTGTAATAAACAGTAGTTAATACGATTTTCCATTGAAGACTAATAAGACAAATTCCTGTACATTAACAGCCTTTCCGAAAGTGACATGGTATGATATTTCGTAGCGTTCATTATTAGGTTTCGTATATAACGTTATTTGCAAGATTGTCTGCGTATATTTTTAATTTATTTTGATTGCGCTGTTGATATTTTGTACTTTTGTTTCATGTGCCATATTGAGTATAATGTATACTTTATTTATTTCCATTTATTAGATTACAATAGCGTATTATAGCGCGGTACTAGGCCGCGGTCACGGTTGATGTAGCTGCGCGCGCGGCGGCGCCCGCGCCCGCTGCCGGAAGGGCGCGTCGCGACACCACTCCGGAAGCGTCCCCATGGCCCGTGACCTGCGCATACGCGCTTTGTTGGTTGCATACATCACACGCGACAGATTTGTGAATAAAATAAATTGTGGAACATGAACCTTTTACCGACATAATATCGACTAGGTAAAGTGGACGTCTACATCATTAGCAATATAGTGATCATTCTTTTCTTTTATCACAACTAAAGTGAAATGACATTTTAAAACACCTCCTAAACCATAAAGCGTGACGTGTGAATCATTATATGAATCTAAGTTAAATATGGCACAATTCTATCGTACTTATTTGAAGACACAAATATACATCTCGAACAAAATTAATAATGAAACTGTCGTTAACGCCCGGCTTCCTGACGTAGCACCTCTACATCAATGGACTTAGTGGAACACCAGTTAAGAGCACTACACAGCTCCGAGTATTACTTCTGTTCGTCGACATGAAGAGGCAATCACCGGTATTTCCGTTATACGAGTGGCTGGTAAGTTCATTTGATACTGTATTGATGTGTAAACATTTGTTGCTGTACTTACAACACTTAAATTAATCTGTAATGACTAGTTTATTTATTCTTCAACGTATTATTTATTCAACGAACCGCAATGAAATACGTAGAAAAATATACTTTTCCAGCCTATCTGTATGCGCATGACGTCATTTAAACAGACAGATAAATAGGCGTTGTTTAAATTCTAAATAGTATGTAAGCAGTCAAGGTTCTATAATAATATCTAGTGTGATTTGGAAGTCAAAACTTTATAAGGCCTTTATAATACCTGGCTGCTAAATATTGCGGCTGGTCACTTATTCGCAGGTCAGTCCGTATAGGTAGGTATACACTTTGTCGCTATTGATGTATTTTTGTACAAGATAACACAGTATTTAGACGGTTTTACTAAAACAACCACCGACCTTTCTGTAAATTTGATAAATAGAATTTGCGTCCCCCTAAAAACACTACCAATATTATCATTTATTTCATTATGATTTCACGCGTGTGAAGGTTCTAAATAGATTCAATATATCACGGTTGTTCCCTAAAAGCAATCTGTACTAAAGTGTACTAAAGGTGATTGTCGCAAAAAATTAAACGACCCGGGACTATTCCATAAATAATGGAAATACTATCTAATTTAATGTCAATGTTTGTTTTTTTTTTCTTGGTTCGTACTATATGCGCTGTCCCATATTTCATCCTATTGTGATAAAACTTCGACAGCTCATTGGTTGAACTTGCAAGAAATTTAAGCATAAAAAGCAAACTGTCTGCTATCGGTTAGTTATAAAAATAATAAAAAATAAAAGTTAAATGGTGTTCTTTAGCAAGACTGCTGGATCCATTCCGCAATATTTTATATTTTTAATAGCCCCAAGAAGGTTTTCAGAAAGATACAAAGGAAAACTTATTTAAAAAAAAATCGAAATAATTGAAAGTGTTTTTAGGGTTCCGTCCTTGGAATAAAATGAAACTGAACACTTCAAATACAATGTAAAGTTTGTGCCTGGTATATAAATAAATAATAAATAAAATTATTGGTACAACTTGTTCAACTTAACTAGCGAACTCTCTCAAAACGAATTGAAGTCGCATTTGTCTGGTTGTTTCACTTTTACACGCGTTTGGCCAGTTTTTTGCTATGGGATCCAAATTTACTTAAATTTGATTGTTGTGTTAGTTATCGTAAAATAAAAGTAAATGACTATATCCAAAATTTTGTTCCTAAAATAATACTACCTCATTACTGCTTAGGTATAAACTAAACAGGTGAACGTGGTACTCGGTGAGCACAATTTATTTATTGATGTTCATCAAAATCCGGTTTCCACTCGAACACACACTCAGCTTTTAACTGTTGTGATCGTTGTGCTATGCATAATTACTCATACACACGCTGGAAATAATGTTGAAAAGGCGCAGCGGAGGTTCCAAGACATGGCTAAACCCTTGCCCTTTATCTGAAAGGAACGAACCATTCTCCCTACCATACAACCATACTACTTATACCTCTACTTTGTAGACAAACGACACCTTATATACCTATACATGTTCACGGTTGACTTATTTGGGGGTAATAAATTGCTCGATGAGAACTTTGGTCAATTTATAGTTAGTTTCTGAGTTGCTTTTAAAATGTTTTTGTTTAAAAATATAATATAAGTTATCCAGTATCCATAGTATAAGCTTTGCTTAGTTTGGGACTAGATGACAGTGTGTAATTTGTCCAGGAATATTATTTATTTATAATTTTAAGCAAAACTGATAAATTATAGACATTAAACAGCTTAAAAGAATGCTATTGAGGGAAAAGCAATAGTAATTAGTAATAAGGAGCTCAACTCATCTTAGAATAGTATAGTGTTGCAGCACCGGTGGCACGTCTCGGGATTTCTGGATCTTTTGTACACACTAAGGCTGATAGTACTGTTAATACTATACAATATCAACGCTACTAGTCTGCCCCTGAACATACGCTTCCAGTAAAATTATTTTAAGGATTCTATCATAGAGTTTCCCATCTCTTTTGAAAATTCTCATGGAAAATCAAGCAAGCACAGTGTTTGCCTTTTATACATAAGAGTTTTAGGAAATAAATGAGTCAATATAAAGATATAGGAAATAAAATATAAATAAGGCTATAAAGTGTATCTTAAGAAGTTAACCCATAGTTAGTTCGTCAATTTGACTATTCTAGGGATAGTCAGTGCTGATCAAAGACGCGCGTCCGCTCGTCCGGAAAATTGCCCGGGCCCAATGAATATTATTAAACTCTTCAATAGTTCCGTGTACTTCACTCTCGTTAAGGAAACTTGTTTAACTATGGTGTTTATGTAAAAATGCGCTGCAAAAACGTTAAAGCATTAAATAAATCTATATCTGAAAATTAGAAACTACTTATAAAATTTATTTAAATGTTTGTGTTTCGAAATGTATTACAAATAACAATCCTAACTTCATTGTAGACTTTGCAAACAGCTGATCATTAGACGTAAGAAATAATTTCTGTTAAATTATATTATGTAAATCTGCTAGTGTCTACATCTACGACGATGTATTTACAAAAAAAAATATTAAGTATATACATCAGTTATCTAGTCACCGTAGTACAAACTTGCTTAGTTTGGGACTAGTTGGCGCTGTGAATTTTGTTCAGGGATATTTATATTTAGAGATATTTACACAACGTATATAGGTGTTATCATAAAACTATTATCTGTCAAATTCGTATTTTACTTTAAATATTAAGTTATAATACAAGTTATAACATGCATGCTTAAAAATTAGACGATCACCTACTCCTACTCGTAATACATTAACCAAATATTTATCTAACTTCCTATGTAAATAAAATTATTTTTGGTGGAATTGTTCCACTGAATTAACCCACGATACGTTTAAATCCGACAAACAACAAGACATAAAAGTGGAACGCTAATTTGCTTTTATCGTTACATCGGAACAGCGTATGCTCGTTCAATCTGCGAGTGGTGTAGCACGCTACGCTCCAGCGGCCATATTTAGAGATATGTGACGATCCAGCGGATGCCCAGTGAACCGGCAGAGGATGTGAGTTATTAAGTGGTACACTTTCAGGTGATCTGTCGAGTGAGAGAATCGCACCCTCCGCCACCCGCCGCCCGCGTCCTCGTTCTGCCACGGCCCGACAGCCGCTGATATCGTGGAACTACTAAATAAACCGGTAATGAATACTTATTTGACCGGCGTTTTTATTTTAATATTGGATTTATAGTAAAAGAGGATTCCGATTAATTTATTTCTTAAACTCGTGTTTCCGTGCACTATAAGGGTCCTTACAGTGCATACGTTTAAATATACACTGTACAATAAATCGATAAAACAAACCTTTTCTTCATCCGAAAAAATTTGGATGAATTTTCTACTATACTTTACTTAAAATATCTTTGATTGTGCTCGCCCAGCAAGGCATGAAATACTAATAATAATTATGTAATAATCAGTATCTATAACAAGCAACCGTTATTGATTGATTGATGATTTATTAACAGACAGCTCATACCACTGAACGAATAGGATTGAAATTTCCCTCTGAACATGTTGTCCGACTAATCGAACCACGTGAACTTTAGGTTACAGGTAGCTATTATGACATAGGTATGATTTTTGAAAATATATAATAATTAAATAAAGTTTATTTACATAGCCAGTGGATGTGAAGCGGTTACCATAGCGAAAAATCCTATGATTCCTAGGTCTGTGGTTACTGTATCCTTCACTCAACTCCTTCCTTCTTGGTGACAGCAACCCTCAAGGGAATTGTTATTTGGCTATGGTTTTCTATGAGGAGAGGTACTTCCCCAGTCGGGCAACTTACAATGACGCTCGCCCTACCTCTCTTTCGCCAGAGCTTCGTTAGTCAGTCAGCAGGGTGCACACATGCATATGAGGTAAGCTTTGGCCCAATGATGATGGTGATACACTTACATATCATATATAATAAATATTACAAATTGTAATATATATTTTATTACATTACATAATATACTAAATTACTCTTTGACTTGTTAGTACCTAAGATTACTTGGGAAACGTGTTTGTAGACATTATATTTAACAAAAAAAAAAAAAATTACAAAAAGGAAACAATTTTGTAAAATCGAGGATTTATATCTTCCAGTCAACCATAGAATGCAGTCTTTCAACAGTTTTAACACAGCTCGATTAGAGATTTATTAATTAAACACTAGTGTATATTACATCTATAATCAAAGACAAATTTATAAATTACATTTTTCATATCCAATAAAATTGTATTATATCAAAATCAGTTTAAAATGAACAGGTTGATGTCGTGAATTGAAAAGGAAAAGAAACAAACATGTTATTAAATTGAAACGCCACATCCACTGATTTGGCAGTGGCAATAGCAGCGTCAACATTCGTTCGTTCGGGAGTCCGGCGGCTCATCCATTTGTAACGAGCCTCTGATGTTATTCATACCATATCAAACGTTTAGAGAGCATTACGGTGATTCCCACTGTTTCAATTTGTCTATTATACGCTATGCATATGGGTGCTTTTAATTGCACCTAAACCTGCAGCTGTAGTCATGCATACATAATGCATGCATCGTACTGATTGAGTGGCTGTTAATAAATTTTATTGAAGTGAAAACTTCTTTAAGCGTTCTGTGCACCTAAATAGATTTCTCTAAAAAACACAAACATTCTCTTTAAGACAGCTCAAAATTTCAATTACCTTTATTTTTGTTCTATATTATTCTATGTATTTTTGTTCTATCTTTATTCATCCCACTAATGGGATACGGGACTCCCCTCAATAGACAGGGCTTAGAACATACCCCACCACGCTGGTCAACTCCGGTTTGGCGGGGGCCAGTGTTTTCAAGTCACCTAAAGGCCACTGACTTGGTTTAACGACTGTCATCTAATGACAACTTTACTATATATTGTATTGATTTTATTTGAGATATTTAGACTTCTTGGTGTTTTTTACTCGTTGTCAAAATGGCAGCAAAAGCAGTCCAAAAAAAATCCCTCAAAGGACGAACTGTCTAAGAAAGATTCCATGAATATTTTATCAAATTTATTCATGATACCCACTTTAGCAACAGCGAACACTAGTCCTATACAAGTATAATAACTTAAAACATCTCTAGGGTTAATTTTACACTGGGCTACATAATTAATTCCTAGTGCAGTTTTCCGAACTCGCTGCATAGTGATGCTATCAAATTAATTAGCCACAAAGCAGCACACAAGGCTAACATGGTGTATCAGAGGCTGCAGCCGGAACTGGGCTCCATTGCCCTGCGTAAATCAATATCCGGTGGGCGCGCCTGTCGCCCGTATAAAACTGTTAACTTCTACCTCAACTTGCTAGCAGCTTTTGACATAATTTGTTACCATAGAATGCAATTAGCCGCAATATACCACCGTCTATAGTAACATTATAGAGAATGGGAATTTTATGAGTCTATGTACATGGAATGGGGGTAACTTCCGGAATGACTGCACGGGTATTTGAGAACCATTTGAGAAATACATCTATGGACATAGGTTATACGTATATTTCGTGTATTATCCGATTGGGCATTTAGAACCGCTAGTCTTCTTTATAAATATTTTTTTTTATACAACGCCGGGTGATAGACAAGCATACGGACCGCCTGATGTGAATCGGTTACGTAGCCATATTAACGCTCGCAACGTAAAATAGCGCCGCCACCCCCGCTACCACCGTAGCAACTTCTCCTTCATTTTGACCTCACTAAGTCGCATTAACACCACAACCCTCAATGGAATTGTTATTTCGCTGCGGCATAATGTGATGTGGATGTACTTCGCCAGTCGGGCAGCTTAGTCCTTTTTGACCGACTCCAAAAAAGGAAGAGGTTCTCAAATCAGCTGTTTTTTTTTAATGTTTGTTACTTAATTACTCCGTGATTTATAAACCGATATGAAAAAAACTTTTTTTATTTGAAAGTGTATACTTCCAGATTGGTCCTATGTTTTTTCATTATCATCATCATCAGCCTGTACATACCTAAATGTAGAGTAATGTTTGGAGTCGGTTCTTTTTTTGTTAAAATTATCGATGTATATATTTGACCATTATGCATTATTTTATCGCATGTCCAATTGCAATGAAATTTTGGTGGAATGTTCTGGGTATGCCGGGTAAAACACTTAAGACACTTTCCAACTCAGCTCCAACTCAACTTCGAAATAGACATAATAAGCGTACAAGGTTTAGACGGAGTAGGACCCCACGTTCCATATATCCCTACTGACAAATCCCAACGAGTGGTTGGTGTTCCGAAAGTTACTTGTGATAAAAACATATTTAAAATAAAACAAAAGACACTATCGAAAACAATATTAATACGTTTGTATCTAACCTCTTACTACATTACCTACTATTAGGAATACCTAATTAATCATACGATACAAAATCATATTTCATACAAAATTAGTTAGATGTTTCACATCTACCAGGTTCACACTGCTTTTTATATAAATTTGCACGCAAATTAGAACGCAATTGATGATACGTGCATCCTGAATTAGTATAACTTCTTTTATGCGCACTCAATCGTTCCTAGCCCGTACTTCCAATATAAGATGGTCCAGCGTAGCCACGAGGCATGGGTAGCACCCGCAATACTACGCAGTATCCTCTTATATTGAAACTTTTACGTTCCACAAAATGTGATTATAGTTTATACTTATAGAAACTTCAGATACATTGATTACGAGTCAATATCAGCTTCATCAATTCTTCGGAAATAATTTCTTAATTACAAATCTCGAACGATAGTCAAAATATGCTCATATAAAATAAAATTTTAATATTTAAAACTAGCCCTATAATGATTATTGCATTATGAGACCAGAAATCTTTTTTTTTTTAATAAAATCATATTTACGTGTATATTGCTGGGAATACTTTAAGTATATAAATTATTGCTATTAAAAAAAAGGAGCATGCATTTTTATATACTTCGAAAATAACTTTTTCGAATAAACTTAAGCTATATACAATACATACAATTCAACTATAAAACTAAAGTACTTAAAATTAAATAATACTAAAAAAAAACTAACCTAAAGCTAAAATAAATGTAAAAAGTTTGGCCCATGTGGCAACGGTTCCAAAATACATTAAGTTTCTGTTCAAAATTAAAAGCCTTTCAGTATACATAAAAACATACAATGTTTAATAATAATTATGTATACTGAAAGGTTTTTTTTACTAATTCTCAACCGTAGAATATACACCAGTAAATATTAAAATGCGTATAAGGAGATCACTAACAGTGTTTCATTAAAAGTTTGTTTTCGAACAGAAGTTTTCATTGCTTCATAGAGTTTGAAACATGTCGACTGAAAATTTCTCGCAATATTAAATCCGTAATACGAGTCTGTACTTGTAATAAACTAATGTAAATTCAGTGCACTTGTAAAACTTTTTTTTTATAAAAAAGAAATGCTTCGACTCTGCGACAAACATTCGGCAAATCCAACTTCCAATTTGTTAGTTCAGTAGGCACCATCATTATCTAAATATGTAACATAAACATGAAAAGATACACTCTTTATTTATTTTTGTTTTCTTGAATTTAATATAGACCGTTGATCAACCTGTTTTTGCACAGATAATTCAGTGAACCGGGAGTAAAATGTACTTTATTAATATGACATATATACATAGTAGAATTGTAATTAATATTTAAAACTAGGCCTAAAGTTATTATTGCATTATGATGCCCAAAAAAGACACAAAGATCGTATTAAGTTGCGCTAACACCTACTGTAACACCTTATTAAAGGAATAAATTGAGTATCTTTAGAAGTAGTTAATATGTACTTCCGTTATAGTTGCAAAAAATATTAAACCAGTAGACAATTATGTATTAATCCTTCGTAGAATGTGAATAAAACCTATATTCTAGGCATGAAACTTGTAAGAGCATACGTCGATGTAATGAAGATTTGAGGATAATCGAAAGAGCGCCGCTCGGCAGACGATTTATTTGCAGCGCGACCGTCCGGATAATAATGCTAGCGCTTCCGGCCGCATGCAGGAGCATTCAAACGTTCCATTCCACTCTCCACCCAGCACTCGCCGTTTTATATCGAAGTTTTATACAAGCAGATGTTAGTGCTCGGTTATACAAAATACTAAATTCTGGCTAGTTTCTATTGTGTCGTCAACCCTTATTCAAGCCACTGCTGGGATACGGGTTTCCCCGCAATGGAAGGGATTTATAACATTGTCCACCGCGCTGCTCAACTGCGGATTGGCGGAGGTTGCAGTTTCTAATAAAAAACGCGAATGAATAAAAGAAGTCAATAATGACAGAAGGTGCCAACTAGTTGCATATACAGCAATGAAAAAAGTAAAAAAAAAAACAAAATCATCCTCTCCTCGGCTTTTAAACGTTATTATTTATGTTTCTGATATAACGTTTATAATTTTTTTCAGGAACATTTAAGCCAAGTGTTGATCTATCAGCCAGTTATTCAATATAGCCCATTATCAATCAGTTTCTACTTTTTGGCGTTTAGGTGATTTTGTAATTCATATTACTGAAATCAATATGTTAGGTTACAACTCACAGCTGTTGATCCCCAATAATGTATATTAAATCATCTGTGGTGCAAGGTAGTTGAGCTTCACTTGACTCGCCATCTCAATCAAGACTTTTAATGTCTCATTTGTTATGTTGCTATCTCTCACATCTATTCTCCAAGGGGGAAGCCAAACTCCAAATAGTCCGTGAGCCAGATAATATATTTTGACAGTAATTTCCTCTCAAGCGATAACTTGTGTAATACTTCAAAGAGTTGTATTATGCCGTATGGTAAACGTCAGCTGCAGCTCCGTGGGTGGATTGGGCAGCGGCAGTCTCTTAATTCACGAGTTATTGCTTGAGAGAAGATTGGTCAAGAAAACCTGTTGCTGGCTCACGGATCAAAAGGTTCTTACTCCTACTAATTTCTTCTGATTAAATTCATTGTGAATTCCAAGGTTGCCGTAGTTTTACCCCTGGAACTGCAATGGACTTCATTGTTCATTGCCTTCTTGGTGATCGCAGCTGTTAATTCTGGCTACACAGGAGACACAGTGGTGGGAATGTATGGCGGCGAATGTATTCCGTTAAAAAGTTTGAAATAATAATACTGCAAAAGTATATCTACGTGAAAAGACAATATCGAACGAAGGCTCAAATCAAAACTGGTAGAGGTCGAACATCTAAACACAGCTTTAGCATCTAGTTTTATGAAAATTTAGCCCAATTAATTTTATTAAGCAAATTTTTGTAACACACTAGCTCTTCTATAGCTAATCTTGCTAGAATCTAGTTAAGATAAAAAGTATTCTTTTTTTAACTCACCATAATCTATCTGTGCGCTCAGTTTTATCAAAATTAATTCAGCCATTTCCTCGTAATTAAATCATAAAGATGATTCTATAGTGCATCTTTTTTTACATAGGACTAAAGTCTTTGTGCCAATTTTTTTAATTTAAATATAGACAATAACAAGCGGTGTAAACGCGCCTCATACAGCGCTTCGCCTTCAAGTCATGCTGTTCGCTTGTTGATAGACTTTCGACCTCACATTAAGTGTTTTCCTGAGTATACCTAAGGTAAGGATATATTACATCGTTTGGTTTATTATGAACACTTTTGTTATTAAATATATTTAATAGTAACTTTTTATTATCAAGAAAAAAATGTAGTACTTTTCAAGAAATAATATGAATGAGAAAATTTGTCAGGATGGATATATAGATTATTGTTACTCTTTCACATATAAACGTCGGAACCGATTTGTATGAACTTTGCTATACATATGGGATATGATCTGGATTGGCACAATATATATTTTTTATGGTATTGTGTTTACGCGAGTCAAAGCTGCAGGTAGAAACTAGTATGTAATAAGTGTGTATTTAATATGTAATATCTTTACCACGAATATTATTAAAATATTTATGTTATTATAAATTACACAGTAACTAATGCATAAGGCTTTGGTAGTACTTTGGTGATACCTACATGTAACTTATAAATACATTGCAAAACCTTTTACTACTTATTAGTCATGAAAGCCGGAAAAGCGTATAAAACATAATATATTTCGTCAAGAAAGTCAATAAACATAATAAAATAGGCTCATAATAAATATGGAATAGGGTTTCCAATCAAGTTTACTTCGCGCCCCCCGTCCATGCCCGCCACAGTCACTAATGTAGGCTTCAGTAAATCTAGAATAGTCTAAAACAAGTGCAAAATTTAAGAATACCACTAAACCGTGAAATAATAGATCTACAAATTTTTTAAGTATTTGTCATCAAAATATTTTATTTCTTGAGACTCTGGTATTTTGGACATTATGTTTATAATTTAAATAAAGTTATTAAGAATATAAAACACAGCATAGTAACTTCATCACCCATAATTTTGGACGTACGCCATCAAAGAGAGAAGTAATTCCAGAGTCATTCCACGTGTCATTCTAATCGAAGACGCAAGTTAAGCAACGTCGACCGTAGCCTGTCTATGAATAGGTTCATTTACTTCGAGTTCCTCCGTGCTTGTCGATCTTGTGCTCCGTTGCTGTCGGTCCCGGCTGTTATTTTTAGCTGATATTTGTTAAGCCAAGTCACTGGCCTTTGAAAACACTGGCCACCGCCAATCCACAGTTGAACAGCGTGATGAAGTGTGCTCTAAACCCCTTCGATTAAGGAGAGACCCGTATACCAGCAGGGGTGAATAATCGTTGTCGACGACGATAGTAAACATTTCTGACACCAAAATAACATTTTCACTAAGCTGCAGCAGTAACATTAATCGATAAACCGTCACCCAAGTGTGTATTTCGCTGTGTAGCAAATTTCGTAGCATTCGTAGCGCTACGAGAAGGCACGGAATAGGATTGACTGTTTTTTTCCATACGATCTTATAATATAAACAATTAGGTGACATCTAAGACAAAATCCGCGACTACCCCACACATACATCGCGTTATTGATTCCGTTTTATACCACTCATGCGACAAACAATGCCCGCCTGATGTGAAGTGTCGTAGTCTATTATACATAAGGATCTCTTGAGCACCTTCTTGATTACTCAGTCGAAGCAATACAATAAACCTCTATAGAATTGTTCTTTTGCGGTCTTCTATAGGCACTTCCTCTGTCAGTACCCTCTTAAGGTTTTAATTTTTATATGAGAGGGGGACGAATGAGCGTGTCACCTGGTGGAAAACAATCACCACCGCACGCCCATGTAGATCAGCAACACTTTTAAGGGAAATAAAGACTCTGTCTTGAAGGCTCTCTTGTTCGGAAATATATAGGTTTGGTAACACAACAACGCCAACCCCGCTGCCATCGCAGCATCTCCTTCCTTTCTGGTGACCTCACTCACTCGCAGGAACACAACAGCCTTCAAGGGAACTGTTATTTGGCTGCGGTATTCTGTGAGTGTCTCCCTACCTCTCTTTTCGGCAGAGCTTCGTTTGTCAGTCAGCAGGGTGTACCGCGTGCAGGTGAAGATGGCTTTGGTTCAAAGATGTTGATGAACCACTTACACCCCGTGTACACTTACAACAGTGATGTTGATCAACTTCTTCAGTCAAGCTTTACAAGCACTACCACTGTTTCGCCGTAGTCTGTATTTTCTAGTCGGTACAGGTGCATCCTGCTTTCACCAAGTTGATATTGTTTTTATAAAAAAGTGGTGAGCTACATACACCGCAAAGTATGTACCTACGTAGCAGGCAGCCGTAGAGCATTACACTTTCATTGATTTTTTTTACATTACGTCGAGTGGGAATCAAGCATATGGCCTGCCTGATGTGAAGCGGTTACCACAGCCATATAAATCATTGCAACATAAAATATCGCTTGCGCGCTGCCACCCCCGCTGCTGACGCAGCAACTCTTTCCATCAAGTTACCTCAAATACTCGCAGGAATACAATAACCCTCAATGGAATTGTTATTTAGCTGCGGTATTCTGTAAGGGGGAGGTAAGATCTTTCAGCCAAAGCCAACCTCACTTGCACGTGCAAGTGAGGTTGGCTTTGGCTCAAAGATGGTAGTGAGCCAATTCCACTCCACATCCCATCACTCCCTATGCCTATGGCCGCATAGCCATAGGCAGGTAGCCTATCACTATGCGGCACCATCTTATACTGAAAGTGTAATGCTCTTCGTGCAGTTAACTGTACACACAGTAGTTTAGGACTAGATAGCGCAGAGTAATTTGTTGATAAATATTTATTTAACTTCATCATTATACTTCCTTTACCATAAATATCTACCTTGATTTATCCATAGAATATAAAAATGTTTAAAAGTGAAAATACGCTGTCCCCTATGATAATGTTAATGCTAATATAACTTTTTCCCTTATAGTGTGAAAAACAGGGGAGTACACAATTCTCCCCTGTTTTTCCCTCTATAAGGAAAAAAGCGATTCTTGTATCATTCGTAGCGCTACGGCGAGGTACTCGGCGGGTTAGCTGAGCCCCGCACACTTGCCTGCTTAATATAGACAACTAGGCGACGCCTTGGGGACAAATTTTTAAATTGCCTTGTACCCCGCAGACGAGCTTGTGTTTATTGACGAGACGTTGACTACTTAAGCAGCAAAACATACTTGTTGCAACATACAAGCGCTAAACAACCATAGGGCCCGCTTAATTTTAAGTGTATACCGTAGCCTATAAATGTGTATATATTTTTATTTCTCTCTCTTTCATGAAAGATAATATTATATGTAGTATAGAAAGTTACACGCAAAAATACACCTTTCCAGCAAATAACTACCAAAAATAATTTCTACATCTCAATCAGTTTTTGCGTAGCTCTAAAAAGATTAAAATTTCTCAAATGCCTCGGAGAAAAGGGATGTTTAAAAAGATGACCCATTAGATTTTTCTTTTGCAACATTAAAATGATGCAAGGCATGCATCATTTTAATGTTGCAAAAGACAAATTTTTCTCCAAAACATTTGAAAAATTTTAATCTTTTTAGAGCTACGCAAAAAATGATATAAAATCTATACGGGAGGCAGGGCCTCGAATGTGGCACACTGAGAGTTTAATAAATAAAAGTTTTTTTAGCTTTAACCTTTTCAACGACATTTTAATGTATGTTAACAAAAAATCAAAGGTTTTTTTTTTGTAAACATTTGCCTAAATTGAAATCGAACGAAAAGAAATACGTAACAAGAATAAAAAAAAATATTGAAATGACATGAATTAAACGTGACTTTTGTGAAAACGTGTGTGAAAATTTTAATCTTTATTAATTTCTAGCTGTCCCGGCGAACTTCGTACCGCCTAACAGTCAATGAATGTCGTGATGTACAAATATATATGAACAAAATTTATGATTTCTTGAAATTAATACAATGAATAATAGAAAATAATAGAGAAGCACGATGGCGTGAGGCACGTGTCAGTCTAATTGTACACGCAAGTTAAGCAACGTCAACCGTAGCCTGTTCATGGATGAGTTTATGTTATCTCGAGCTCGTCCGTGCTTCGGAAGGCACGTTAAGCCGTCGGTCCTGGTGTTTATCATTAGATGGCAGTCCTTAAGCCAAGTTAGTGGCCCAACCCGTAGTTGAGCAGCGTGTTGGAGTATGCTCTAAACATCTTCGGTTGAGGGAAGACCCGTATCCCAGCAGTGGGTAAATAATAAGTTCAGTACTTTACAAAGTCACAAAAAAAGTACCAATTGACAACAATAAATATTTCAATCCACAAAACAAATCACAGACAACATTCGCGACGTTAAAAGTGAGACCAATCGATTTGACATTTACATAACAATCAATAAATATTCCAATCCTTTTTAACTGGCACTATTTGTATGGGAAAACGTTTTTTCTTTTATTTAATTCTTTCGTCAATTTTTCAATGTTTTTAATACTTTCCCGACCAAGACACGACATTATTTTACATATTATATAGATTTATGGAGCTTGCTTTAAATTTCTGAACGCACGCATAAATATTTTAGAACCAATAAATATTTAAATCCACAAAACTGTTTTCAAAACAAATCACAGCCAACTTTCAAGACGTAAAAATGAGACCAATAGAGTTAACATTTGTTTTTAATCTATGACATTTGTTCTATAATGAGCTTAATATACATTTCTGAACGCACGCATACATTTGGCGTACACACGTACGACAACGTCACATTTGACAGCTACGACAACCAAAGAATGAATGAATGAATGAATGAATGAATGAATGAATGAATGAATGATTTATTTGCTTTAAATGTGGTACAGCAAGTGGTCTTGACTTCAATTTACAATAATGTTCCTGAACATTCAGCCAATAAATGGCATGCAAAATATAAAATAGTAATAAAAAACATTGAATATTAATTGATTATAAAAATATGTCATATTAGTTCAGATGTCAAATTAATTAATGAAAATATATATATCTAAATAAATGATGTTCAACAATGTCATATTTTTTTTCCAATTTTACAGTCAAGGAACTCTTTGACAGAATAAAAACATTTAGTACTTAACCATTTAAATAATTTCATTTTGAATTGTTTTATTCTTAAATCTTTTAATGATTTAGGTAATTTATTATATATTCGTATACAATTAGGATAACAATTTCTACTATAATAATGGGTTCGCATATTGGGCAATAATAATTTATCAAGATATCGAGTTGACCTTTGATTTATTTGAGCATCTCTACGCTCAAATAGATTTGAATTAGTTTTTACAAAAACACAGCATTCCAGAATGTATAATGATGGGACAGTCAAAATATTCAATTTCTTAAATAGTGAAACACATGATGTCATCGGTGGTACATTGCATATGGCCCGTATACACTGCTTTTGTGATATAAATACTCTATTTATGTCTACAGAGTTACCCCATATTAGTATTCCGTATTTTATATTTGACGCAACATAGCCATGATAGGCCATTAACGCACTCTTTTGATTTATTTGTGTTGACAACCTCCATAGTGCATAAGCAAACCTGTTTATTTTTTTGCATACTTTCTTGATATGTTGTTTCCATTCACACTGATTATCAATGGTAATTCCTAAAAAGTTGACTTCTGACGACTCTGATAAAGGCTTATTTAGAGCGTGTATCGTGAGAGTATTATCTTTGGCCTTCCTATTATGGAATCGAACATATTTTGTTTTTTCAATATTTATATGCAGATTATTATTAGAGAGCCAGTCAGTAACATTAGTTATAGTGTCATTTATGTCATTATTATATTGTATGTCAGAGGATTCTAAGTTCGATATTACAATAGATATGTCATCTGCAAATAAATTACATTGATGTTTTGTTATATTAGGCAAATCATTTATATATATAATAAACAATAATGGATCCAATATAGTACCCTGAGGGACACCCATTTTATTTGTTGCCCTACTAGATTTATAAGTTTTTTCTATATTAGTATGGTCAATATTTTTAATTTCTACATATTGTTGACGGTTATGAAGGTAACTTTTTAACCACTTTTGCGCAACACCCCTTAGTCCATATTTATCACATTTCAGTAAAAGTATTTCATGTGAAACAAAGTCAAAGGCTTTGCTCATATCGAAAAACACTGCAATCAAATATCTAGTATCAATGTTTTTGTCTATATTTTCAGTAACTTTTTTTATTAAGTTGAATGCGGCCAAAGAGGTAGATTTTTAAGAATATGAAATTTATCTAGAAATTTTGTAATTCGAATGTGCATTACTTTTTCTACAATTTTGGCTAATATTGGTATCAAAGCGATTGGTCTATAGTTGTCCATTTTGTCTTTTTCGCCTTTTTTATGAGCGGGTTTTACAACCATAATTCTAAGGGCGTCAGGAAATGTACCTTCAGATAATGACATATTGGTAAGATAGCACAGAACAGGACACAATATTATATTACAATACTTTATAACTTTTGTTGGGATTTCATCATACCCTGCTGATTTTGTATCTTTCAGAGATTTTATTATGTTGAATATTTCACTACATGTAGTAGGCTGTAAAAATATGCTTGATTTTGAGTATTCAATGTCTTTATGATGGTTACATGTCAAGTGAGAATTAGATGAATTAATACTATTAGATATATTTATGAAATAATTGTTAAAAATATTACAGATGTCAGTAGGATTTTGAATTAATTTGTTATTATAGTTGATTTCATTTATGTATTTATTATTATTAGTAGTTTGGTCATATTTTTTTATAACATTCCAGGTCGCTTTGCATATATTATTTGATTGTTTGATATATTTTTCATTGCTTAATTTTTGTGCTTTTATAATACATTTTTTTAACAAAGACGAATATTTACGATATCTATTTTTTGTCAGCGGGTCTTTATTAGTATAATATCTAAATCTTAATGTTCTTTTTACCACACAAGATCGTCTCAAGCCTTGTGTGATCCAGGCAGGAGATTTGTGTCTATTTGTGATTTTAATCTTCCGAATCGGAAAACATAATTTAAAGAACAATATCAACGTTTCATGAAATAGATTAAATGCTGAGTTTACATCTTTGCATTCGTAAACATCATTCCAAGAAAGTGAAGATATGCATCTTGCGAATGTATTCATATTATCTCTACTGAAATCTCTTTTATACACATACCATGTTGTTTTAGGTTTGTGTTTGTTATTTATAGTGAATCGAATAGTTTGACAGGTATCATGATCCGATAATCCTAGGCGATGAGTTTCACCAATAGCGGTAGGAATATTACTTATAATTTGATCTAAGCACGCATTTTTTCGTGTTGGTTCTTTGATATGTATCGTAACTCCGTAGTTTTCAGTTATTCTCGTGTATTCGCTTTGAATGTAAGATTTTTTTAATATATTTATATTAAAGTCTCCAGTTAAAATTACTTTAGTATTCCTTTTATATCGTAACTTACTTAATAAGATTTCAAGTTTTTTAACCCTAGATAGCTAACGTTCCTCGACTTCCATGAAAAGCTAACCATTCGACTTTTTGACGATGAATTTTATATGTGTACATTTTATTGCAATATAAAGATATTTAAATTAGTTTTATTGCGTTTTAGGTTATTTGGGATGTAAATGAAATATAATGATAGAAAAAAATAACTTTTATTTTACTTATAATTAATAAATCACAATTTTCATATGGCACTTATATTTCTGAGATAATTTTGGTACTTAAACTTAAATGACTAAATTAGGAACTTTTAATTAGAAAAATTTTTTTTTCTTTAACAACATAAATAATAAACTCTAAAATTAAATAAAAAATAAAAAAAAATATTATATTTTCAAAGCGCATTTTGGACAAAAGTCAACTGAATGTTCTCCACAAATACGCCTTACAACTATTGCAGTTATTTTTTGTCATTTGTTTTTTCTTGTAATTACACAAACTACAGCTTTTTCTCGTATCTCACCAGGTACAATAGATCAGAACCTATTGTCTTTCTTGTAGTTGTTCATTGTCAGAAGCCTCATCATGATAGTCACTATCCACGTCATCAACCAAAAATTCATCTTCATTTTCACTATCAGAAATAGCATTTCTCTCGCTCCTCTCTTCATTATCTAATGCCTGAATAGTTTATTCATCTGTGAGCACCGAACCTGCTGCCATTCTTGACATTCAATGTAATAACTACAAATAATAAAGACAATATCAACGCATTAGAACAGTCACAAAAGTTACTTATAAGCTAACCATTCGTAAAAATGACGAACACATAGTAGGTATCTCAAAAATGAAATTACTTACCAACTAAACACGACTGCCACACAACGCGGCTTAGCGGTCACTGAGTTGGCGCAAAACGCGCGAGCGCGTGAGTGCAACGGTTGGAAAGTTACAGAGAGTTAAATTTCAATGTTCGTAAATTTGACGAACGTTAGCTTTCTAGGGTTAAGAAAGACATTTGCATTAGAATTTGGTATTCTATAAATACATATAATTATGCATTTAATCTGTGGGATTTCAATACCGCAACATTCGAATATACCTTCTGACTTAAGTTCAGTAAGATATGGTATTTTGTTGTAAGTATAATGATCTCTGCACAATATACAAACCCCGCCACGTCGTTGATTATGTCTAGAATATGAATCTGCCAAATGAAATCTAGGTAAATGTAAATTTTTCTCATCTCCCAATTTAATAAAGGTTTCACTAAGGCATACTACGTCAATTTCTTTACCGTTTGTGTTTAATTCGTCAAGAGCTATTTGTAAAATATTTACTTTATTTATTATTCCAGCAATATTTTGATGCATAACTGTCAATGTGTTATCAGAGTTATCGAAAAAAATGTTTGTCATTATTGGATTGTGTTACGCTTGAAATTATTTCCGAAATCACTACGTTATTATTGGGAAGAGAATTTTGTGATAAAATTCCTGATAACGGTAGCCGTTATCAGGAATTTTATCACAAAATTCTCTTCGTCTAGATAAATATTTTTTGCGGGTTATTCTCGTAAAAAAGTCAAGCAAAGTTGTTTGTTTCATTTGTTTAGACGATTTAGTATTATTATTGCCCAATGTTTGCTTCCGCCTATGATATGAAGATCCCATGTTTTGTCCATACCGATTACTTACTTTTGAAAGAACACCTTTTTTATTAAATGGTAAGTATTTTTCATCATAATCTAAACAGTCTATTACAAAATTTAGTTTCTTGGTTATATTAGACAAATAATTTATAGTCATAGTTGGCTCACAATGTACATAATGACAATTATCAAAATAATTGCAAATCATACGAATATTATTATTAAGATAGTCTACATTTAAATATTGATTATTAAGTACATTTAATACAATTACTGTAGCATGTTTAATTTTTTTAAGGATCGATGACAATTCAATAAGTAATGATGTGGGGTTGTGGTCATTTTCCCCAATACATAAGATTATTTTATCTGTAGATTTTAAGTCGATACATCCCTTTAAAACCTCATTACAAAATGCAAATGGTTTAGTAGTAGCAGAAACCATATATTTTTCGTATTTGCTATCTTTTCTACTATTTATAATTTCTGTCGCCATTCCGGTGCATTGTTGAGTACCAAAAATGCGTATTTCTCTAGTGGGTAGTTTTTTCTCATTTTCTGGTATTCTCAAACTTTCCTCCTGCAGATTATTATTCGTTGGTAAGTTATTATTGGTTTGAGTTATTTTGTCTTTGTATCTAGTTTTGCTGTTACTGCGGGTGTCAGGTGAATCCAAGTCAGATAAGTCAATACGTCTTTTATTTAGACTTCTTTTTTTTCGTAAAGAACTGGTTTGCGTTTTGTTCTTCGTGTTTGTGCAAATATGTAATAATTCATTTATTTTAAGTTCATTGCATTTGTTTATATTTCGAAGAGTATTATTTTCCAGCAGTAATCTTTCTATTTCGTCGTGTGCACTGTCTAATTGTGTTCTTAAATCATCAATGGTCCTTTTTAATTCGCTCTTTTCCTCGATATTCAACGTTGATATGTCAGGTAGGCTATTCCTTCGATCTGAGATAGTGGACAGAGATGATGAGCTGGTATCTATATTTGGTAAAGATTCGAAAGATTCATTTCTCACTCTTTTTGTTTTATGTCTATTAGCCATGTTTACATTATGCATTGTGAAATGACTCGGTAATCTTATTAGAAAATCATATGCAAAAAGTCATGGAAGTGTTGAGGATCGATACCTGAACGTCTGGGTATCAAATGTTGCAGCGTATTAGACGGACACGCCACTGCAACTGTTGAATATATCGTTGAAAATAACCTTCTAGATATGATTAAGACAGTGCTGTAGTCCAATGATTAGTTAAACTCATTTGATTATAGATGGCAGCAGGTGTAGTTCAAAAAGCATTGCAAAAGCAAAAGGTTGACATTGCTTGCGCTTTTAAAAATAATAAAATAAACTTTTCGTGCAAAAAGAGAATGTAACGACTACGTTTTAAGAGACGGATGTGCCATACAAATAGCGTAAATTCTAAATGTATGAAATGGGAGCGAAAACAATCAGAATTTGTACCAAATTCGCTTCCGATTCATAGAGTCGTTTTTTTACCTTGAGTTGCGCCAGGCTGACGACAACCACGAACATTTTGTATGGGAAAATGTTTTTTCTTTTATTTTATTTTTTCGAGAATTTTCCAATGTTTTTAAGAGTTATTCTGCTATTCGGGACGGAAACAAATCCAACAAATCAAAAACCATGGCAATCGGTCCAGCCGTTCTCGAGTTATAAGTGTTGTAACAAACACGACTTTCTTTTATATATATAGATTATGCAATATTTTTATCACAACTGAAGTCAATTTAAATTTCTAAATGTACTCGTACTTATAGTCTTCAGGAGTTTATTGAACTATAAATGCATTAATGTGACTTAAATCGAATATGTTCAATAATAATATTACCTACAATACCCCAGTAATTAATTGATTATAATATTGACGAGCTCGGTGGTCAAATAGTTAACAATGGCCACTTTGACTCCGAGGTTGCGGGTTCGATCCCCGCACAAGACAAATATTTGTGTGCATGAACATGTCTGTTTGTCTTGGTCTGGGTGTTTTCTATGTATTATATGTATGTATTTAAAAAAAATGTATTAAAGTATTATATTAGTTATCTAGTACCCATAGTACAAGCTTTGCTTAGTTTGGGACTAGATGGCCGTGTGTAGTTTGTCCTAGAATATTTATTTATTATTTATTTATTTATTATGCCTGAATTGCAAAATGTTCCATGTTAATTTAATATATTATCATTTTATTTAAAATTTTGACGATATCATGATAATTGATTATATTTAATAATGTAATTTAATAATATATAATTAATTATGTAGCAATCATCATCATCATAATCAGGTCATTTTAGTCTCCACTACAGGAGCACGACCCTCTCTCGTCCGTCCCAGACAGAAGGAGGATTTGGCCTACTCTCCCCACGCTGGCCAAACGGGTTGGGGAGGCCTGATTGAGGTTTGGTAATGTATTTCCCTTAGTCGCCTTGTACGACATCCACGGGAAGAACCGGGGTGATTCTATTCTAGTCTGCCGGAAAACACACAGCCAGTGATTTGTGATATGTAGCAATAGTGATTGATAATCAAATATTGCAGTGCCCCGGCGGGGCTCATGTATTGCGAACAGATAGTAACTATTGATATGAAACAATAAATTTTATGATTATGCCAATTTCCTTGTGTTACAAATTCACATTAGAGTTTCGAGCCAGTAATGGTGAAGTTGCATCAGTTACAAGAAACAATACTTACGAGTCTAAGATAAGGGGAACTACATCATGATAAGCATGAGCTCACTTCGAAACTTTGCGACAGTGGCTCTCTTCCTACCTACCATGGCGTCTGAGTTTGAAATAAAGATAATTTTGAGCTATAACTATAATAAATAAAGATATTACATTCAGTAATATCTTTTTTTATTCCAGTAGTTGTTTAATCATTACTTTTTTTCGAAAAGCGGTCACTGTATCCTATAGACGTTTGAATATATTATACTGATTGTGTACTGACACTCCCGCTACTAAAGCAGCATCTTACGTCTGATAGCCTCACTCACTTGCAAGAACATCTTCAAGTGTTATTTGGCTATGGTCAACTAAGAGATTGAGGTACTTCCCTCTCATGTTCGATATGCCCTACCTCCCTTTCACCAGAACCTCGTTTGCTTAACGGCAGGATGCACCACTTGCAGGTAAGGTTGGCTTTGGCTTTACACGCCATATCGTGTAGTATTACTAAAAAAACCTTTTTCAACAGTACTAAAGCACGTAAGCGTCCGCCTGTACTAAAAGAACATCATTTACTAAACTCGTTCTCTAGCAGGCTCGCCCGTGACATGTACCCTATAGCTAACAGCTAGTGCGCCCTGTGTGCTAACCTTCCAGTTATATCACGGGATTGCGAGTCAACCGTCCAGTAAACCAACCAGACGAAAGGACCTTTACCTGCTCCTCTCTTGTGCTCGGTAAACCAACCGAGCACGCAAGCGGAACATTAGCAGGTCTTAATCCGCTTTCACCTGCATGCAGGCTACTTGCGTACTCTTAAGTCGAATAGCTCGTGGCGAACCGATGCTTGGCGAACCAAACATCGGGGCCCTACCACCACTCCCCAATTTCCATGATAGGTACCGGAGCTGTATGGCTCGCTCACTTCCCGGCGCGCAAGTACAAGTACAAGCGCGCCTAGTGTTGCTACACCCACACTGGGGCGCCAGTTAGCTGGCTCCCTGATTTCCTTGACAGGTAGCGGAGCTGTATGAGGCACGCTCACTTTCCGACAACCTTCAAAGAAGTACGCCTACCCCAGGCCTACGGTAGGGTGACCGGGGTGACGGAAGCGATTGCCCACCATCCTACTTGCTCAGCAGGCAAGTACCCGAGCTGCGATGCCAGCTTGGGAAGCCGACACCGCTGTATGGGCCGCTCCAAGCCCCGTTGAGAACCACTGTGGCGGCCCTTCGCCCAAGGCCAGTGGTAACGAGCGAGGCTGAACGCCCGGCCGACAAATATGGCAAGGCAGACGAACGTGCCCAACCTCTGTAGCTACACCACATGCACGTGAGTGATTACACGCACATATAACCACCTCGAATCCGGACCCATGACTGGCAAATTGTGGGCTTGCCGCCAGTCCCCGAGGTACCCTGATCCAAACAGGCGGACCCGTAGTTCCACCTGCGAAACTCCCCACAGTCGGGTGCTCCGTGGGGAATAGAGCTTGCCCGTGACAGCATGAATTTGTCAGCCAGCGACAGAGAGAGCTGAAGTAACTAATATGGCTCAAAAGATAAGCAAGCTAAAGTAGCAGTGGGCCAGCCGCGTAGAAGCGATAGCTGCTAGGGCCGAAAAGTTCTCGAGTAGCGACCACGCACTGGCAGAGGCAGTGTGGAACAACCACCTACTAGATGGAGCGACATCCTCAAAAAAGTTGTAGGGGTCGATGGATGATCGATGGATCGGGGCGTGAGGTTCTCTAGGGGGTAGGCCTATGTGCAGCAGTGGGCAGATACGGGCTAATATGATGATGATGATGATGAACCTTTTAATTCAATAACCGATGGTATCGGTAAACGTTTGATCACAGCAACTTTTTATTTTGTGTTTCTGGCTCCAGTTCACAATTTAAGCAGTGCTAATGTTACAAAGTACTATCACATACACAGTACTCGTGTACTAGTGTGCTAAAATTACAACACGACTATAGCATTCTTTATTGTCCCCTTGTGTACATTTTAATACTCGTAATGCTTAATCATTTATTGTATTTGTATTTACATTGGTGTCGATAAAACACAGTAGCGAAGATATAGAATTTTTATGAGTTCAACATAAAAAAAAACTACCTACTCGGACTTAGATAAAGATAAGTGCCGGCCAATGTGAAACTTATGTCAGATGCAAGTTATCTTCGTATTTTATTTGTAAAGTTGAAATTAATGTTCTTAGTGCTTTTTTCTATGACTCAGTACGGTTATATTAATAGTCGGTCTATCACTTTAACTTTATTTTGTGCTATAGTACTTTAACTTTTTTTTGTGCTATAGTATAGAAGAAAATTTTGATATGGGACAAACTTGATTTATATAAATAATATTTTTTACATATTTATTACCTACCTAATTACATCAACTTGTGAATGTAGTGTTATCCATCTGTTCGTCTGTCACTAGCTCCCAAAACCAAGCTGAAGACTTTCTGCGTAGACAACGAGTGTCTCAATAAGAGTTTTTTAAGAGAGTTGTGATATTTTAAATATTGATTTGTAATGTAAACATTTTCCAATTAAGTATGGAATAAAAAATCCGGCAAATTGCCTTAAAAACATTTGAGATATCGTCTTTGGAAAGAAAAAACGCTGAACCACCAAAATGGTATTTAACATAAGTTTTTTTTAGTAATTCTTATTTAATAAGAATTACTAAAAATATATTAAAAATATTTGCCAGAACAAAATTTAAAAACAAGCTATATTTCATCAATTATCCAAATTTATTTTTCCAAAGATATAATTATGGCCCTACAGATTATTTTCCAAAGACACTGTACAAAGAAATTCAAAATACCTATAGGTATTTATTACACAACAATTTGAGAGAGAGCATTTACAAATATTGTACAAATATTTACATAATTCAGGCAGCGGCGGAATGATTCCGTGCTGGAGCCGTAATACACAAAATGAACGTATCCCAAGATCCCACTTACAAATTGAACCACGTCGGGAGCCTATTCTGTTAGATTGCAAATTATTTAAATCGCTGCGTCCTTACTACTATCGTACGACTTCAATACTACGAATATAATAAACTAGCTTTAGACAATATGAGAAAACCTAATATAAATAAATAAAATAAATAACCCTGGACATAATACACAGCGACATCTAGTCCCAAACTAAGCTAAGCTTGTACTATGGGCATTAGATAACTACACGTACTTGTAACTTGTAACTATGTATTTGTATACATTTTTTTTGTAAATATGTGCATATAATACCACAGTATTACCCAGACCAACACAAACAGACATGTTCATGCACACAAATGTTTGTTTCGTGCGGGAATCGAACCCGCGACCTCGGAGTCAGAGTGGCCATTACTAGCCATTCGACCAGTGAACTCGTCGTTAATATTAATAAATTAATGTTATAAATAGTAATAAATCAGATTTATTCCTACACTGCATTATAAATATAATCCAAAGTACAATAATTTTAAACATTTTGGTAATAGAGGGTTGAATTTAAACTTATTTGCTTCCATAATACAATTACACCTAGATTGTACAAACTTAGATATCTATTTGTAATATAGATCATTTTATGTAGATATCTACGTGATGGTCTATGGATCCTGTTAAGCACGGTAAAAGTTTATAATAGTTAATGATAAATTACACTATACTCAGTTAAAATAATGTGGCTATTCATGCCACTTGTATTTAATTTAGATACTCTTACATTCGAATTGCTAATAAACATTCGTGGACAAATTACACCTTTTCATCTAGTCCCAAACTAAGCAAAGCTTGTACTATAGGTACTAAATAACTGATACTATATTTAAATACGTTATTTTAAAATACATACATATAAAACATCCAGACTAAGACAAACAGACATGCGAGGATCGAACCCGCGACCTCGAAGTCAAAGTGGCCCTTGCTAGCCATTCGACCACCGAGCTCGTCGTTAATATTAATAAATTACGTTTATAAATAGTAATAAATCAGATTTATTCCTACACTGCATTATATTTACGATTAATTTCACACAAATTGTATATAGCACAGATTATAGAATAGAGCGTGTATAGAATAGGAGCGTGCGGCCCATTGGGACTGTTGCGGCGAATGGAGCGCGCATACTAATTCGTGGTCGTTCGAGAAGCATTCAAATAGCAACCAAGCCCGGCTTACATCGGATATGTGAGACGCCCTAAGATTTAGTTTACAACTTAGATTACGACTCCCGTGGTCAAGAATTAAACAAGTAATCTAATGGACCACACGTAACGCGTCCCTCTCGATCCGATTGAAGGGATTTCAATTACAAGTGGTCTTTTGCCGTTCACGTTTTGGGTAGGCTTACTGTAGCGGTACATTAATTCTAATGCAAATATAATAATGTTCTGAAGCTTTCCAAATGTATTCCAGTCTATGTAGAGCAATCTACCTGTCAAGACTATGTGATTTACATCATGTAACAGGACCTATATCACATTGATTCTTTGAGTCTATTTAGTACATATACACCTTTCATTTATACATTTAAAAAAGCTGTGTTAATGAATGCACATCATAAGACCATTTTTTTTAATCTTTTCGACATCAAACACACATTATATAATTATATTTTGTCTTGTAGTAAGCTCTGTAATTTTATTTGTGTAGAACGTAAAAATTTTAAATGTACCTACATTTTTTTTTTACTAATAGCAGACATCTAAAGATAACTTTATAAATTCGCAGAGGAAAATAAATAATATTCCAACTTACACAGGAGTGGTTAACAATGGCCATTTTGACTTCGAGGTTACCGGTTCGATCCCGCACAAGACAAATATTTGTGTGCAGGAACATGTCGGTTTATCTTGCCCTGGGTGTTTTCTTTGTATTATATGTATGTATTTACAAAAAAAAAATATTCAAGTATAACATCAGTTATCAGTTGCTTAATTTGGGACTAAATGGCCGTGTGTAATTTGTCCAGGAATATTTATTTATCTACTTTCATCTAATCTGAAATTAAGCAAAGCGGGTACTATGGGTATTAGATCACTGATAAATATTTTTAAATACATTTTTTAGAAACACCAAGACAAAGAGACATGTTCACCACTCAAAAGTTTATCTTGTGCGAGGATTGAACCTGCGACCTTGGAGTCAAAGTAGCCATTGCTAGCCATTCGATCATCGCACCGGGTTTGTCCAATGAAACAAACATTATATTTCTTACAATAGGACGACGAAATATACATTGTTTTTAATAAAACCTTATCTGACCCGAAACTTCGCAAGTTAAGGAAGGATGGGTAATCCGTAGAAGTAATATCATCTGTAGCAAAAAGCATATTACATAACCAGGTTGTAGTCCATAACTGTAGCCAAGTGGTTGTCATATATGCTAATTAAATTTAACCGGATAAATTTGAGTCGCACTCGCATGCCAAGAGTTCCTGCATTTCCGCAATCCAAGCAACTACATACAATTCGGAATCGAAGAAAAATTTTCTTTTTTTATTTATTTAAGCTCGATAACACACAGTGTAAAATTCGTATACAAAAGACGAACTTAATGCAAAAGCATTGTGCCCCAGTTTACTTTTGGGACATTTTAAACGATTAAATGAAGCGCGCAATATACATTATGCGAAAATATTTATATTCTTAAAATGAAAATTATTGTATTGTGTATAATAATTGATATTATGAATATGTATATATAGATATAAGCATACATACATATCTTTAAACATACTTAAAATCATTTACAGTGTTAGAACAATGTTTAATCCAGCTTCAAGAAATGTTTGTATACTAGCTTTTTAGGGTTCCGTACCCAAAGGGTACAAAGGAACCCTATTACTAAGGCTCCGCTGTCCGTCCGTCTGTCCGTCCGTCCGTCTGTCACCAGGCTGTATCTCATGAACCGTGATTGTTAGACAGTTGAAATTTTCACAGATGATGTATATCTATTGCCGCTATAACAACAAATTTCTAAAAAACAGAATAATATGAATATTTAAAGGGGCTCCCATACAACAAACGTGATTTTTTTGCTCATTTTTGCTCGCAATTGATAACGGCAATAGGTAGATGTTTGAAATACTCACATAATATTTAGTTTTATATGCACTTTAAAAATAAATAATTAAATAAAAATAAAACAAATATTTAAGGGGGCTCCCATACAACAAACGTGATTTTTTTTTCCGTTTTTATAGATAATGGTACGGAACCCTTAGTGCGCGAGTCCGACTCGCACTTGCCCGATTTTTTTAAATTAGTAACGACCCTGTGCTCGTACCACCATTAGACGAGCACAGGCTCGTTACTAATGGTGGTAAAGAGTTATGCAAAATAAATTTAATGAAAACCAAGTTAAAATTTTTAAACGCAGTCGGTTCAATAAGAAAATTCAGAATGGCGAATTGTTTTTCAATTCTGATAACGGGCACATATTCCGAGACCACGCGAACCCTAACATATCAATTTAGATTGTGCCAGTTCATAAATTTTAATAACAGATTCGTATTCCAAGACCACACAGTCCCTCAAATATCTGCAACTAAAATACACATATTCAAAGTTTTTTTCACAATTATTTCATCCCGCCTATCTCGAAAAAAGAATACTCCAAATTTCGAATTCATATTTGTAATCAACCATGACAAGCCAAAAGACTTGATTCTTTACGTTGACATAATTAAGAACTTTAAAACAATATATTTCGTTTTTACCTGCAAAAAAGGTATATTTCAATTAGCAACAAATGAAAATGTTACCGCCGACTTTATAAAAAAGCTGTCCCAAGAATAAATTTACAATTTAATTCTGTCCCACTGCTAGCTGCAAACAAATAATTAGAATTGTAGATTAGGTAATTCATAATTTGCCAAATTCACCAACTCTCCTTCTTTTTGGACGGCAGTATTTAATTTGTGAACGATTTTATTACGTCTGTTTATTCCTTGGCTTACTTCAAAATGAATAAATTTCGAAGGTATCTAAGTAAGGTTGTAAAAACCTTCTTTTATACCCGACGTCCAGGGGCCATGTCACCTATGATGATGCCGATTCCCATTGGATTTTTTGATTGCGAAAGTCATACTTGAGCTTATATTAGCAACAATTGTGTTTAGCATACCTGGTAGAAACCATTAAACTCTACCGCCAAAGTTAAAAACATTTGTCAATAACTCAAACCTACCACCAATTTTTTGGAATAAAAATATCCGATGGGCACCGACTTCAGCTTAGGCAGTATCCAGGCAGGGTCCCAGGTATAGATGATCGAAGCCGACCACTTTATATGTAACATCATTAAATTTAAACCAACAAATGAACACACGCATTTCGGCTGTCGTTTGAGTTTAAAATCTTTACCTGTTGCACGGGCCTACATCCTGTTCACGGAAGCTTACAGATCGTATTCTTTTTGTATGCATTTGCGTTTCAGATTAAAAGATCCAATCGCCACCCCCAGCAGTCGGTCGCTTTCGGACCCCACCGGAAGGCTTCGGCGCGGCCGGCTTCTTCCGATTGGAGACTGGAGAAATGGGGTGAGTGATGACGCGTTTGAGGGAAGTTTTCGCGCTGGAAAATCAGTTGTGCTTGCGGGGTTGAACGGCGAGGCCGCGTGCCGCTCTCCCAGGCCCCGCACGTCGCACGTCGCCTCGAGGGTAAGTGAACATTTCATTCGATTAAAAAGCAATCTTTTCAGATAAGCCGTGATTTACCAGTTCCTGCAGCTACGTCAATTTGTTAAGTTAATGAATTATTTATATTTCACCTGAATTCAATGTGCCCATGTAGGGATATTTTCCTAAATTCGCTCGATTATGGATATTAGATACTTTCGTAAACATTCTCGTCTTTGCGTATAGTTGCCGTGAAACTTGCGTAAAGTTGCTGAATTTGTGCGAATGTTTATCGCCGGTTGAACACAATTCTATTAAATGAATAATAAAAAGTTTCAAAACACGCACTAATGTAGGTTTTTAGGCCATAATTTCTTAAATTGGATTATTCATAAATAATTAAAGATTTTGATATGGATTGGTTTAATTTAAAGTTTTTTATTATTGTATTTGTTCTATAGTATTTGTTGAATATTTTTTTTATATGATAACTGATTGCAAATTAATAAGCGTAACTAAATAAAATAAAACTTATTGACTAAAAACGGGACAAGTACGTGTCGGACTCGCTCACGAAGGATTCCGTACCATTATCTATAAAAACTGGCCAAGTGCGAGTCGGACTCGCGCACGAAGGGTTCCATACCATCTATGAAAACGGCGAAAAAGAAGCCCTACTTAAATAATTATTTTATATTTATTTTTAAAGTGAATATATAACTAAATATTATGTGAGTATTGCAAGAGTCTATTTATTACCGTTATCAATTGCGAGCAAAAACGAGCAATAAATGAAATTGTCAATATCGAGCAAAAAAATCACGTTTGTTGTATGGGGGCCCCCTTAAATATTTGTTTTATTTTAATTTAATTATTTATTTTTTAAATGAATATATAACTAAATATTCTGTGAATATTTCAAGCGTCTACGTGTTGCCGTTATCAATATCGAGCAAAAAAATCACGTTTGCTGTATGGGAGCCTTAAATATTTATTTTATTCTATTTTTTAGCATTTGTTGTTATAACGACAACAGAAATACATCAACTGTGAAAATTTCTACTGTCTAACTATCACGTTCATGAGATACAGCCTGGTGACAGACGGACGGACGGACGGACAGCGGAGTCTCAGTAATTTACCCTTTGGGTACGGAACCCTAAAAACTATTACCTCATTATAGTAAAAAAAAACATAGACACATAGAAATATCAGTTGATTCTGTTATAATATCAATAGATAAATATTTAATGTATTGTTTATTGAAATCCTAATTTTATTTTTATTGAATACTTATGTATTCTACATAAGATTATTTAAACTAAACAAGATCTATTCGAAAAATCTCCGACCAAATAAACTGAGATAAAAATCTCGGTATTTACTGAAGAATATTTATTTGCACAAGATTGAATACGTCCGTGGGATGATATCTTCCATAATGCAAACTCATATCGGACGAAATACAAATCTTCAAAGGATTGTAATTTGCCGATTCGTTTATAAATATTTAATCGGTATTTATTGACATTTCACAAATAAATAAATAAATATTGTCAGACAAATTACACAGCGCAATCTAGCCCCAAAGTAAGCGAAGCTTGTGTTATGGGTACTAGACAACTGATAAACATACGTAAATACATTTTTTTTTTTGTAAATATATACTTATGGTACATAGAAAACACCCAGACCAAGACAAACAGACATGTTCATGCACACAAATGTTTGTCCTGTGTGGGAATCGAACCCACGAGCGTTGGTGTCGAAGCCGCGTCATTGACCGCTACGCCA
The DNA here is from genome assembly GCA_937001555.2 of Hypsopygia costalis. Lineage (NCBI taxonomy): Eukaryota > Metazoa > Arthropoda > Insecta > Lepidoptera > Pyralidae > Hypsopygia > Hypsopygia costalis. Next base: position 20,674,726 of record OW443329.2, read on the forward strand.
CCGAGCTCGTCAAAAATGTATATATTTATTTGCTAAGAATTAAATACCTATGTTAATTAATTTTCATACTATTCCTAATCGACCTGGGGGCCTTACCGCCGAAGCTGAAGCCGATTACCACCAAATATTTTGATTCGAAAAATGAGTCTGATGGTTTAGATATTAACATCAATCTTCAGCTCAATTGGTAGAGGTCCAGGGTTTCTACCAGCTAAACTAAAAACTGGTGCCATAAATCTAAGCTAAAGTTTGATATTCGCAATCAAAAATTCCGATAGTAATCGGCTTATATTATTATCGGTTTTAAAAAAAAGATAAACGACGATGCACTTATATGTATATGTTATCATTGGCTGATTAAACTATGTCTTTTTTCGTTCTTACTTTCGATAATCATCTAGTTACCTATAGGTACCTAACTTGACGACGTCTACCAAGCAACCCAAAAGTTTATATCTGCAGTTTATAATTTCATTCTTCCCCCGTTTTTTTGTCTCTCCCGCTTTTTCTCGATTCATTTTCTTAACTGCTTTTTCTTTTTTTCTCGATTCATTTTCTTTTGCTTTCCTCTAATCCACTATCGCGTCGCAGGAATTATTAAAAAAGTACCCTTATTAGTTTCTTACATGTAAAAAGAGCCTATATATTGTATAAAGTTTCAACTCCGTCTTCTCCTTCCACGTCCGTTTCGTTCTTGCTATTATAGATAGCGTAATTGATTTTAATTCGTTTCTATTTCTTTCTTTTATCTTTTTTACTTGTCACTCGACTGGCAACATTTTAGTTTTATAACTGTTCTTCGATAATGCAAGTTAAGAAACATAGCCTGTTTATTGATGGGCATTTTTATAGCGCACTCCTGGGTTTCAGAGGGTACATTAAGCCGTTGGTTCAGGCTGTTGTAATTAGATGACAGTCGTTAAATTAATGAGCTTTGGGCAACTTCAAAACATTTGCCTCCGCCTCTGCAATCCTAACATTGAGTAGAGTGGTGGAATAACCTTGGATTAAGGGGAGACCCGCATCCCAGAAGTGGAATAAACATGAGTTGTGCCGGCCTATTATTTCCTTTTTGCTTCTCTTCCCTTGCCATATTTCTTCTACTTACTGCTCTCCACTCTATCTCCATTTTGTGCTTTTCTGTTTCTACATCAATTCTTTAGTTTCTACTCTGTATTAGTTTTATATATTATAAGTTAGTATTACTACTTATACTGCGATTATACTTACGTATGTTTAGCCCCAGATTTTTTTCTTAGGTCTCCAATATGACCATTTTGAGAGATTATTTTCGAAAAATCGACATTTTAAACTAGAAGCTTTTTAGATAGATTAGAGGTCTATGAATGTCATGAGTTTATTAAATAAATAGATACATACACCTTATACTTATTGATTTCTTCAGATACATCCAATGATGGCTAACTTAAATAAAACTAATAACTTAGTATCGTACAAAATGCAATAATGAAATTAACAAGAAAAGTTATGAGAGGCTTTATGCAACACCATAATTAAAAAAAAATGCCATTGAAAAAATGACGTAGCTCGTAAACACAGTTACTAGTGTAAATTTAACTTAAAGATTACAATAAAATAATTTAGCTTATGCAGCTAGCTCATAATTAAAATGTTGTTTAAACATATACGTAAATTCACGTACTATTGATAACATTGATCAGTATCACTCGATATAATACAACTCAAGATTTTCATAGAGTAACCTAGAAATACTTTCTTCTGTAAATCTAAGTTAGATGGAAAAGTTTAAAATCTTAACTCTGTTTACGAGCTATTTTTTTTTTCAATGGCGGTAAAAGCGTGCTTGTCACATACGATACGGTCCGTACAAAAAAAATGTTCATATAAAATTTAATTCAGCGGTTTTTTGAAGTTTTATAAATGAAATTTATTTACAAATATTGAAAAAGTTTGCCCAATAAATAATGAGGTAGAAAGATACTCGTGCTGATGACTGAGTTAGTTCGGATCAGACGCGCGAAGTAGGGGGCGCAAATTAGTAAATAATCTTGGTATATTAGTACCTACTTTTTATTTTATTCAAAACTAACTTGCACCCGTACGAAACATCGCAAACGTGTATCCTTTATTTCATTATTTTTTTCCAATTTTTTATAGTTATTCTACTATTCGCAACAGAGATAAATCCACCAAATCTAAAATCATAAAAATCGGTTCACCCGTTCTTGGGTTATAAATGATGGAACTAACCCGACTTTGTTTTATACTTAAAAAATATAAAATGCTAAGTGCACCTAAAGAAGTTTTCACTTCTAAAACCTTCCAATTTGTTCCACCGTAAAAATCATTTGTGGATTTTTTATACTACGAATTCAACTAAATTCCCTGGTATATTACAATCCTGACATAATAATTTAATTTTAACACAGCAATTGAATTTAATAGCATCATAGCATTGCGTCACAGAAATAAGTGATCCGCATCTTCGATGATCTAGACCATACGTGTAGGTACAGAAGGCTACTCAAAAGCCGTGGTTTTAGCCCATTATATCAGCCCCAGTGACCCCACACAGATTGCAAGATTACCTCAGAGTTCATATCGGTACATACGTCGATTTCATATATAGGGAGATATATTATTCCATTAGTTGTTGCCCGCGTAATCATTATTTTAATAAATATTTTTCCGTATGGGAAAAAGATGTTTTTCCAGAATAAAGCCTATGCTTCCAGACCAAAGACTATCCCCATGAAACACATGCTAATCCACTGATTTCTTTTGACGTGAAAGAAGAAAATCAAACAAACAATTGTGACTTAGCCCGCATGTTAATTGTTTTAATAAAACTTTCTCCCTCGGAAATAAAATGTTTTTCCGAGATAAAAAGTAGCCTATGTCACTTTCTAGACCTTAATCTATCCCCTTATAAAATTATCTTAATCGATTGGTTTCTTTCGACATGAAAGAATGACAAACACACAATATATATATAGCTTCGCCCGCGTGGCCATTATTTTAATTATTATTTTTTATTTTCCTGAGAGAATAAGATGTTTTTCCGAGATGAAAAGTAGCTAATGTCACTCTCCAGATCATAAACTATACCCGCGAAAAAACAAGTCAATCCTTTGATTCCTTTTGACGCGAAAGAAGGCCAAACAAACAAATAAACATACCAACTTTCACATTTATAATATTAGTAAGTAAGTATAATAGTTTTAGGTGTGTGTGTGTGTGAAAATAAAGACATCATATGTGGGAACATTAATCTATTCGGTGATCTTTTTCTGGGCATAACGGTAGGCTAGTAGTTTGAAAAATCTGATAGCGCTCACTGTAGGGAGCAGCGTTGAAGTATTGTATGAAACAAGACGTCCGGTCTGTCGCGCGTTCAGACCCATTATGACTTGTTGGACAATAAATCCGGGATCAACAGATTTTTGATAGATATGGTCTACAAATGATTTCAATAATGTAAACAAGTATGTACTCAGGCCTTTTGTTAAAATGATTTTCTAGGTTACGAATTTATATATTAATTAGATATCAATCCTCCCCAACCCGTTTGGCCAGCGTGGGGAGTGTAGGCCAAATCCTTCTTCCGTCTCGTCGGACGGACGAGAGAGGGTCGTGCTCTTGTAGTGAAGACTAAAATGGACCTGATGATGATTCATGTTAATTTTATATTTCGGTATTATTGGCTCCTTACTTACTTTACTTACTTAAAAAAAAAACAATAGTTGCAGCACGAATTCGTGGACAATACTCGAACAGTAAAATTTAAACACATTTATATAATGAGCCTATTGAAAAACATAATTCACTTGCCGTCCAACAATGTCATCGTCCAGCCTGGAATACTGAAAAATACTGTAACAAAGGAAAACCCGAGCTTTTCACCCATCGCAGCGGCCAGTCATCTAGTAATGAAACAGTCGCCGCTATTAACCACTCGTGTTCGCTGTATTATGACATAATATACTTTACATTCTCTCCTATTTTTATGTCCTTTGTACTGCTTTATTAAGCACTAGTGACCTGCCGCGGCTTCGCACGAATGCAATAAAATATATCCTATCCTAATAATGTAGATAAACTGTGCTAAAGGCTATAATATAATTAACATCACACCACATCTATCTTAGACATAGATTAGATAGGCGCTGTCTGATGACGAGTTCTTTGAATATAGAATTTGTACGGAACTCTGTCCACGATACTCCTAGCATCCGTCTCGAGCACCACATCTCCAACGCATCAACTTTTCTTCTCTCAGCTTCACGAAGAGTCCCTGTCTCCGAGGCATACAGGAAAATGGGGAATACTAGGCAATAAACGAGTCTGGTTTTCGTGGTCATGGTCATCGCTTTGAGTCTTCGTCTTTCCTCAACTAGCCTCAGAGTATCATCGCTCATGCAGTGTAAATGTTTTCCCAGTAGCAGAATTTCCCTGCGCTGCCTGGTCTACCAAAGCCGCATGGCCGGTAACACATTTCCCACCGTCTGCCCGGGACGCAGTACGGCGCCGGTTGCTAGGCGGGTTACATGGCGATCTCTTATTCTTCTTTTGTGAAACTTTCATGATGACATCTATGGGAAGTGCAGTAGTTTCCCCTTGCTTTCTGCACCAGACATTTTTGAAGTTATTTAGACCTCAAGACCGCTGCAGCCTCTTCCGTCAGTTCTTTTTCAGCCCGGACAGGTGTATGGTTATACCGCCATTTCTCGGTTGCTAGAGCCTCGTCCGTTTTCTAGCAGGGAGCACCACGGCAGCTATTAGAAGACTAGAACGACGGTAGTTCTATTCATATGAACTACCGACGCGGGCAGGTGAGGTTGACAGTTGGGCCGACTAGATGGTTTGCGTCGTTATCCCCTTACTCCCCTTATATACAATTAACCAAATTTATTCAAGTTTAAAATTTAATCAAGTATCAAGACAAATTTATATAGAACCATAAATAATGTTCTGCAAATCCTAACATCACTCATATTTGATCAAGTACTACGACATTTTCTGTTTACTTTTAATGAGTTTTGACGATTCCACAGCTTCGTGTGATTTGAAACCAATCAAACTTCGTCTTGTTAGCCGGTAGCTCTATGAAATTTTGCAATAAAAACGTTATTTCGGTGGGCATTATATCTTATATTAAACTTATGTATATGTTTGTTAAATGTTACATTTATACTAATATTATAAGGTTAATTATTTTCGAGACGTTAACTATTTGCTACTAAAAATATCTTGGCTGTGATTAAATATTTTAGCAATAATTATATTAGATGAGCTTCAAAATGCAGGAATTATAAAAACAAAATAATGGTCGCTACTGGTAATGGTAAACAGGGCCAATTAAAATTATTAGATGAGGTAGTATAAATAATGACTTAGCGACTAACGTAGGTAACGTACGTAACACATAGGTTTGTATAATTATAAAAAAATACTTTCGGGATATACTTTCCAAGCAACAATAAAAATTAAAACTCGTACTATAAACAAATTATAGGAGACAGTTTTTTTGTTTGTAGAATAATAAGTTAATGAAAACGGCAAAAGGCAAATTGCCCTCCATTCTATTTGTAAACATATAATCTTTTTTAAATTATAATAATTATTAGTTATAGTATTCATTATACTTAGCTTTTACATTTCACAATCTCTAAAGTTCAATGATAGCATGATTATAATATATAATAGTCGAAATAAATAATGGATGGTTTACTGACATAGTTGGGTTAAGTTAGGTTATGCTTGTGATCACCACACGTTGCTTTTGGAGAGAAAGGTAAGATACCCGACCCACACCCTTTCTAAAAGCAATCGCAAGTCGATCCTCGCTCACTTCGCTCACTCGGCAATATGGATTTTGTACAACTTCATTCAATAATATAAGAATGCCCATTTTCCACTTTTTATCCGAAGTCAAGTGTTCGTTTAAAAATAAATGTAGATATCAAAATAAAAACTCGATGCCAGTTTAAATTAAATCAAACCATACAACTGATTATTTAGCTGCTACTTTCTAATTAAAATTATCCTCCGCGCTAGCTGCCAATCAATTATTTTTGCTACACGTTTTAATTATTTTTAAATCAGTTTCATTTGTTGCCGCGTTAAATACATCATCGTCACCCCATATTCAACCCATTGCTGGGATACGTGTCTTCCTCAATCGAAGTCGAGTTCAGAGAATACTTCACCACGCTGCTCAACTGCGGGTTGGCGGAGTTAATACATGCCATATTTTAATACGAAAATGTGGGTGTCTGTCTGTTTGTTACATTTTCACGGCTACGGCTGTACAAGAACAATTTCAATGAAATTTGGCATGGACATAGATTACATTTCAAGGAGGGATATGGGACATAGGCTACTTTTTAGTATAACAACCGATATTCCCGTGAAGGCGAAGGTACAGGCATATAATGTATGTGATGATAAAAAAAACCGAACAAGTGCGAGTCGGACTCGCCCACCGAGGGTACCGTAGGTACGTAGTATCATTATTAAATTTGAAATTTTTCATTATAAGTAAGAAATAATGCGTCGAAAAAAATAAATAAAATATATTTTGTAATGTGTACATCAAGCCCTTTCATATGATACCCCATTTGAACTAGTAGTTTTAATATGAAATTTCGACACCCTATAAAAAATATACACCCCCTATTTTTTAAGATCTATTTACAAATGTATAGTTTTGAGATTTATTCCTGTACTTGTAGTCTATAACGATGTTACTTGCCAAATTTCATAGTTCTTAGGTCAACGGGAAGTACCCTATAGGTTTTGATTCCCTTAAGTGTGTCGAAATATGCGTTTTTTGCTGAATAAACGGCCGTAACTTTATTCTACGTAAACTTAGCAGTTTGATTTTTTTACAACTTCATGGGACCGTAGACCTGAGTATACAGTTCAAATTTCAGCTTGATACCTCCACGCATTCTCGACATAGAAATTCTTGACAGACAGACAGACGGACAACAAAGTGATCTTACAAGGGTTCCGTTTTTCCTTTTGAGGTACGGAACCCTAAATAAGACGAAGCTCCATGCAGAATTGTCCTCTGAGCAAGTTTGTGAGCCCTTAATAATGACATAATTTTAAACATTTAACTCGGATGACTAACGAGCTATGATTACCTACTTCACAGTATAATTAATAAGACTGCCGTAAAATATAAACACATCCTGCCGCTGCTCTCTCGAAACGAAATCATCACGCGTATAAGTAGAACCTACATAATTTTAACAAAAAAAAAACCGACTCCAAATATTTCTCTACATTTACGTATGTAGATACAGGCTGATGATGATGATGATGATGATAAAAAAAATATGCGACCGATCTGGAATGCTCTTTCAAATAAAAAAAGTTTTTTTCAAATCGGTTTCTAAATCACGGAGTAATTAAGTAATAAACAAAATACAGCCAAATTGAGAACCGCCTCCTTTTTTGGAGTCGGTTAAAAAGATTTCGACACCTCACTCACACCGACGCATTCACAGTTTGTACAAACATCATTTTCAACTCATCCGTTGTATAAAGTCCCATTGCATTGTAGGTAGTTCACTTTTTTGAGTTTTGGGGAGATAAGAAAATTCTAAAAAACGCACGTCTGCAGAATTCGTATTCCTTATCTCGATTAGCTATTTTTTTTTCAACTCGTTTTGGTTCCATGATCACATCGGAGTCTGTTCTAGGGATGAGTCGATTCGTTTATTGTTCCTGGAGTAAAATGATTATTATACTATATGACCACCACGTGGTGGCATGATAACAAAATCATTTAAGAACGTGTATACACGATCTTCGCTCGAGTTTACGACTATATGTATTGATAACATAGTGAACAAAAATATAACGTGCGAGTGTTTAACAAAATAATAATTATCATTATTTTCTTTATTTGTAAATTAATAATCCTGTGCTTAATAAAATGCTTTCATCTCTAATTATTTTATTTATTTTAATAAAGTTTTGGCTTCTGCCAAGAATTACATCAACAAGCCAATTCACTTGTTACGGATCACATGAGAAATAATAAAATAATTAATAAATAATTATTAAATAATTCTAATTAATATTAACATTTACATGTATAAATTACATTGCAAAAACTTTTATTCTAATACAGAATATAGTCTAGTTAATAAAACAGAAGTAAGGTCACAGCAGCATAAAAAAAAAATATTTATTTATCCACTACATACGTAAAATAATACACTGCTCTATAATAATCGAGGTGTATTCGTAAGCATCACCGTGCAAGATATTATTTCTATAAAATTTTGCAGGCAAACTTATGCGTACATGCCTACCACACTTTGACAGCACTTGGTCTCCTGTGTAGCCTGGATTAACAGCGGCGACCACAAAAAAAAAGCCAATGAACAATGAAGTCCACTGCAGATCCGGCTGCCTAACTGAACTCACAATAAATTTAATCAGAAGAAATTAGTAGCAGTAAGCGTTTGGAATGTCGCATCCGGCGTAGTATACTATTCTGAGTTCCTATAGAGTTATCAAAATGAATTGCACTGATCGTTTTTTTTTTTAATTCGTCGGGTGGCTAACAAGCATACTGATGTGCATAGCCTGATGTGAATAGGTTACCGTGGGCATATAAACGCTCACAGCAATTCTGCTATATATTCATATCACCCGCAAGCTGCCACCGCTGCTGCCAACGCAGCAGCTCCTTCCGTCTCGGTGACTTCACGCACTCTTAGGAAAACAACAACCGTCAGGGAAACTGTTATTTGTTTGCGATATTCTGTGAGGTAGAAGTACTTCCATACTTGAGGTAATTCCATAGTCGGACAACTTACAAAATACGCTATGCCCTACCTTACTCTTCGACAGAGCATAATTTGTCAGTCAGCAGGGTGCACCATGTGCAGATGAGGTTGGCTTAGGTTCAAAGATGTTGATGAACCACGAAACATTTACTCGCATACCTACTGAAATAACGCATTATAAGAAACTCGTTAAACTCGTGAAGCAGTAACGAAATAACTATTTTGTTACTGCTATTACCTAAAGGTAACAATGAAACCTAGATGGTCGCATAACATTAGACTCCCAGTAGTCAATTTGTGTGAATAGCAAATGAAGGTAGTCGTTTCGTAGTTGATTGATCGAATTCTGCGTGTTCCAAGGACCATTGTGCACGTAGTAGTAGGCGCAGCGGGTGACACGTTTCACGTAGGCGTGAATAGACGTCGACGTCGAAGCCGCACGGTGTCATGTATGCAGTCACATGTAGTCCGACTTGATAACTTTGCCATTTCGAATGACTACTCGCTCGCCTTGCATTCGAATATTGACGGCAGTATGAATGCATACTCTCAGCTCTATCATTTTATATTCAACGCTTGTGATCCAAAGATATCAGCGAATGTTCGTGTATCTGTCGTTCGGTCTTAACTCTAAATTTTAGTATTTTGAATACTTAAATGTATTTTATATTTTTATACAAGTTTATTTGCCAATTTAGTTCCTACTTGTAAAGGAAACTTGATTGAAATTGTATTATATCTTATAAATATAAAAATAGGGATTCTATTTCCCTTGGTGACGGTATCCCGCGTGAACGGCTGGATCGATTTCGATAATTCTTTTTTGTTGTGTTTGATATTATCAGGAGAAGGGTCTTATGAAAGAAATAGATAAGCAATTGCGCAGAAAATTGCAAAATTTAAGAAAACTAAACGACCATATTAAATTTTTTAATGTAATTTTACAGCATTTGACAGAACTATCTAGTCTGTCTAGCCAACTTACCAGAATATTATAAATATTTTAAAAAATGGAAAAAATATAAAATGCAAAAATTTCGTGACCATCAATCACAAACCTTTCTGGTAAGTCATTTGGAAGAGCACTCGACCGGTCATCGAGAGGTCGTGGGTTCAAATACCACCTATACCTAGGGAGGTGACTTTTTCCATTTTTAGGGTTCCGAACCTCAAATGGAAAAACGGAACCCTTATAAGATCACTTTGTTGTCCGTCTGTCTGTCTGTCTGTCTGTCTGTCTGTCAAGAATTTCTATGTCGAGAATGCGTGGAGGTATCAAGCTGAAATTTGAACTGTATACTCAGGTCTACGGTCCCATGAAGTTAAAAAAAAATCAAACTGCTAAGTTTACGTAGAAAAAAGTTACGGCCGGTTTATTCAGCAAAAAACGCATATTTCGACACACTCAAGGGAATCAAAACCTATAGGGTACTTCCCGTTGACCTAGAACTATGAAATTTGGCAAGTAACATCGTTATAGACTACAAGTACAGGAATAAATCTCAAAACTATACATTTGTAAATAGATCTTAAAAAATAGGGGGTCTATATTTTTTATAGGGTGTTGAAATTTCAAATTGAAACTACTAGTTCAAATGGGGTATCATATGAAAGGGCTTGATGTACACATTGCAAAATATATTTTATTTATTTTTTTCGACGCATTATTTCTTATTTATAATGAAAAATATCAAATTTAATAATGATACTACGTACCTACGGAACCCTCGGTGGGCGAGTCCGACTCGCACTTGTCCGGTTTTTTTTTAAATATTTATAATATTCTGGTAAGTTGGCCGATATCATCTATTTAAATAATGTATTATATCTTACATCAATACCTACCGATCGCCAAAACCAACCAAAATAATATTAATATGTATTATTATATATAACGTAATAAATAAAATGAATAAATAGTTGCATAATATAAGATAATATTACTGCAAATGCTTTTTTATCGCTAAATAAAGGTCGTAACTAGAAAAAACACCCTTATTATGGAAAATATATCCTCGTACCTATTACTTCTTCGTACATCTATACCTCGACAGTAGTTCAAGAGTCAGACTGGATGATGCACTTTCGCACCCATTCAGGCCAGAGCGTGGTGTCAGGCAAGGATGCATTCTCTCCCCACAGCTTTTTAACCTCATTGGAGAGCACATCATGAGAAGAGTCCTCGAAAATTGGGAGGGAGGCATTCGCGTGGGAGGTCATCGCGTTAATAATCTACGATTTGCTGATGACACCACCATTATCGGTGCTTCAGAAAGCGAGTTGAGTGAGCTTTTGGGGAGGGTGGAAGCTGTGAGCAAAGAATATGGCTTACGCGTCAACAGGTCTAAAACGAAGCTAATGTTCGTCGACATGGCCGGAACTATGACGCGCACTCACGAACTGAGCGATCTTGATGCCGTCCAATCATTTGTTTATCTAGGATCCTTAATAACCAATGATGGCGACTGTAATAGGGAAGTCATAAGGAGAGCGCAGATGGCAAAATCGGTGGTGAAGCAACTGGAGAAGATTTGGAAGAGCCGTAACATTAATCGCAAAACCAAAGTTAAACTCATGCGAACCCTCATCTTCTCCATATTTCAATATGCTTCAGAGACTTGGACGTTCAAAGCACGCACTAGGTCGACAATAGATGCATTCGAAATGTGGTGCTGGCGCAAAATGTTGGGAATACCATGGACGGCGCGACGCACAAATGTGTCTATTCTCAAGGAGTTGAGAATTACCATCCGTCTTTCGACTATATGCATGCGAAGACTCCTTAAATATTTCGGCCACATTGCCCGAAAAGAACCTGACAACTTTGAAAAGCTTATAGTCGTAGGGCAAGTGGAAGGAAAGAGGAGTAGGGGAAGATCGCCTACCAGGTAGACTGACGCCATCAAGGAAATCACTCATTGCAGCATTCCTATGGCCCTGAAACAAGCTGCATGCCGTGAGGCTTGGAGGAAACTGGTCCAGCAAGCTGATGGTGATGGTCACGACCCTCAGTCATGAGGAATCGACCAAGAAGAAGAAGAAGAACCTATTACTTCATAGTTGTTGCGAACCCTTTCAATACGTATTTTATTTATACCCGACCCCAAAAAATATATTATATATATATATATTCAAATTCTCAGTACTATTTTCTTTTTATATTCAAAAACAATTGTAATATAAATTAGTAAAAAAAGTATAATGAAACAGTGAACACGAAATAGTGGTTTCCTTAGCCATCCTCAACAGAAATTAGAAAGCAGGTTAAAAAATTTATATTTTTGATTATCACATAAACGACTGTCCCGTTTTGCATGGTGTATTCGCTATCCGCATAATTTTCTGGCACGATTTAAAACATTATCCCAGATTATAAATAACCAACGCATGTCTGTTAAGCATTTTGACTCTCGATTTATTTTGCTAGCACATTGTCAATCGAAACATTTGGGTGTTCAGTCATATGAAGAGTCCAGTCCCAGAAGGAAAATATCCTAGTGGATAAACAGTGAATTTTATTTATTTATTGAAACTTTATTGACCAAATAAAGGTACAACAGGCGGACTTACTGATAATGCTAAGAGTATTCTCTACCAATCAACCTAAAAAAATATTATATATACTTTGATAAATACATAAATAATATATACAGAAGGTAAAAAAGAAAACTAGGACGAAGATGATTAGTATGATACTGGACAAATTATTCAGCAAATGAGTATGAACATACTTTTTCATAATTAAAAAAAAAAAATACCGACTCCAAACATTACTCTACATGTATGCATACAGACTGATGATGATGATGAAAAAAATATGGGACCAATCTGGAAGTATACTCTTTCAAATAAAAAAGTTTTTTTCAAATGGGTTTATAAATCACGGAGTAATTACGTAACGAACCTTACAAATAAAAAAAACCGGCCAAGTGCGAGTCAGATTCGCCCACCAAGGGTTCCGTACGTAGGATCATTATAAATTTGATATTTTTCATTATAAATAAGAAATAAAGCATCGGAAAAAAATATATAAAATATATTTTGCAATGTGCATATCAAGCCCTTTCATATGATACCGCATTTGAACTAGTAGCTTCAATTTGAAATTTCGACCTCCTATAAAATATATAGACCCCCTATTTTTTAAGATTTAATTACAAATGTATAGTTTTGAGATTTATTCTTGTACTTGTAGTCTATAACGATATTACTTGCCTAATTTCATAGTTCAACGGGAAGCTAGGTCAACAGGAAGTACACTATAGGTTTTGATTCCCTTGAGAATGTGTCGAAATATGCGTTTTTTGCTGAATAAACGGCCGTAACTTTTTTTTACGTAATAGTTTGATTTTTTTATAACTTTATGGGACAGTAGACCTGAGTATACAGTTCAAATTTCAGCTTGATACCTCCACACATTCTCGACCTAGAGGGTCTTGACAGACAGACAGACAGACAGACAGACAACAAAGTGATCTTATAAGGGTTCCGTTTTTCCTTTTGAGGTACGGAACCCTAAAAATACAGCCGAATTGAGAACCTCCTCCTTTTTTAGAGTCGGTTAATAATGAATGTATCGGAGGACTCTCTTATGGATTCGGGAAACGCATTCCAGTGATGTGAAGCTTGTAACGTGAAAAAGTTGTACATTTTTTTATTTAATTATCTTAGCTGGTTTTATAGCTATAAAAATCTTATATTATATTATATTATATTATATTATACTACGTTGGGTGGCAGATAAGCATACAGCTCGCCTGATGTGCAGCGGTCACCTCAACCATATAACCGATGCCCGAAAAGACAAAAAAATGAGCAAACATTAAAACAATTACAAAGATATGCAATACTCATAAATAAATAATTTTGGTTTAACTAGTGCCTGAGATAAATCACAAACAAACTACATAATATTCTTGTAAAAATCAACAGTAGCGTCTACATAGTTTCTCCAAGCAAACCTTCCTAGGGCTAATAATTACGTAAGTAGTAACAAGGATACGGATACGCCGGTCGGCCTCGGTTACATTTATAAAGTCCGCAGACGAAATAACGATTATGAGCGTTCATGGGCGGGCGGCGGCTTACCGCCAGCCGCTTAACTTTGTAAGTCTGCCACAATTACTTCTAGGATCGCTTAATAAGACGACCTGCGAGAAACATTCAGAGGATTTTTCAGATTTCCCAGCGCAACGAGCTGCATTTATAAATGGCGTTCGTTATACGTACGTTCCTGTTTAATCCACACTATAAACGTTCAATAGTGCGTTCAGTTACAGGAATTGCTTTATTAAACATACGCGACTGCCGTAGCACTTTTGTTTCCCTTTTCATTGCCCTGATACTTTTTTGCCCAGACACTTTATAGTATTGTAGTTCAGATTTACCAGGTCCTCGTACATTGTGCACTTTGATGTTTTTAACTTTTGATTTTTAAAAGTTTAATTTTTATATGAATTGACGTACGTTTCCTTTACTTAAATACATTACCGGCCGATTATTGACCGTATACAGCAGACTATCAAATCAATGAGCTATATCAATTTAGTTTAACGAGTAAACCATTTGCCGGGCACTTAAATTCGTAAATGATTATTATGTATCTTGGGACCGATCTCCGATAGTAAATTTAAGCGGTTGTTTACTAAAATCTTATCTCTCCGAGGCGGGAGGTTGATTGTCTGGCGGCGACCTCTCGCCCCTAACGAGCCAGTCTCAGCCTCTCCTTTGTATTGTTTCAAACCGCAACTCTGCTTCCGATCTTATTGCAGCTTGCTTTAACAAATACGATCATTGGTCATACTACCCAAGTCGTCCTAGTTTTGCTTGTGAGGATCCCGTTATTGCGTGTAAATAGCCAAGGAATATTTCTCAGATAACTGAAAAGGAATTAATATGGTTGCATTTGTGTCTTTTAATGACCATTGTATTGTTTTGTCCTTTTCTTAATTATAAGTTTTAATGTCAGCTCTACGCTGCCAACCTACAAATATCCTCTTCGTCCTCCCAACTTCTTAATCTATCTTCTTTTTATTCTTGGTTTATTTTTTTTGCTTTTTACTCATTTCGTCACCTTCTTGATTGAATCATTAAAACTACTGAAAAAGTTAAGCTTTTAAATAACTTTGTGGTTAAATGACAAAATGTATTTGTAGACATTTGATTTAAATTTATAATAATAATATATTCTCGCAGGTATTAGTTTAATTATTTTAGACATTATCTTTAATTTCATTCTTTAATAAATAAAAATGCAATTTCATAGATAATCTGTTTGTAAACATGATATATCATACCTATAGATACACCACAGAAAACTGCAATTTTCATTGTCCCCGAGAACACAACTTTATTGCTTGCGAAACCAAATAAGCTCCCTTTATTTCGCAGTTTTATTGAACGCTTCTAACCGCAAGAATCTCAGGGACTAAGGACACATCCGGCGACATAAACATTATATTTGCGTCGCCAACTATGTATACTAGTAATATACAGAATTATTCTGAAATGATTGAAAGCTAAACTTTAATAATAATAGTGTCTAATTACTAAACAAATCACTCTCGTATTTTTTGTGAAGAAAGTCTACTAGTTTAGATCTCTAACGGAGATCTTCATCATTAATAGTACCATCAGAATAAAAAAAAAATCAAATAAGATACTTAGAAAAAGAAATTCAATTGCACGTATAAACCGTAAGGAATGTAAAAATTGCAAATAGAAAGTTTTTTTGTAGCTACCGGGAAGAAGTCGATATACCAATATTTTTTTTATTCTTGTCTGCTTATTTTCATATGTCTCTCAATTTTATCGCGTATCATGGAGATAGAACGATTTTAATTTGCTTAATTTCAAAATAAATATGGAAACCTTAGACTTATGGGATCATTCCATAACGTTGACCATCTATTTATCTGTCCGTATTTAAACTCTTTTTCTCAGGAACGCGTCAATATATCAATCAAAGTCTTCAATCGCACGGTAATCAAACCCGTTTGTATAAGTAAGTTTATATAAATGACAAAAATCCTAGATACATTGTTTCATGCAAGTGTACGGTTCAAGTAATGCAAAAAAAGTAAATAAATTAATATATTTCTGTAACTTCTAATGAACGTTACGTGATACCAAGGTTTCCCTTTGATGCGTGAGTGCGCGAGACTCGCACTGGGGCGGTTTTTTTTACTGAAAAGTCAATAGTGTGACTTAGTAAAGTTTGATTTCGATCTATTTAGTATATATTGAAGGACAGCTTCAGTCTGAAACTAAGGAATCTCATATATGGAGTCATGGAGAGTCACTAGTCATTAATAATAAATTAATACGTCATAGTCTAGTTTCAAGCTGTGACCACAACCAATGTTTAATCTGCTCAGTGTAATTTGAAAATGTAGCGCAAATGAGGGTTGGGTCGAAATATAGATAGAACATTGTGTTAATTCGTGTGAAATGTAGTAAACTAATAATAAAGTAATTTTATAAACAGAGATTGATTAAGCATTTTAGAAAAAAAATGTTCAATTAAATCAAAAACACAATTATGCGCTTTTACCACAAAAAAGTCCCCGTTTGTCATAGCTCCACGATTAGAGAGTATTTGAAAGAAAATATTTTCTTAGAAGGTAAATTGGCAGTTTTCAGTGTCACTTTTACAGTCGTAGTTGATATCCTGTGTCACCATTAGCTGCTCAAGAGCTACTTTGAACCGTTTTATGGACATTATATGCTTCGTAACATTGTTTTAATGTCTCTAAGAACTACTCTGTTATATTCTGGGCATCTGTAAGCTATCTTACAAACAATAACCAATTATAAAACAGTTGTTAGCATACAAAATTAAGTAGTCGTAGTAGTATCAATAGTAATTTATACACTACAGCCTCATACTTCGTAATCACATCAGTTCCTCTGACTCTCAATAATTGCTATAGCTTTCGATTTTGCTATTATACTGATTATTTAACTTCCGTTACCGTTATCACAGTATAAGTAGCCGTTATCTCAAATTGTTATCCATATTCATCGCCTTCAATCCTTATTCATCCCACTTTTATATATACTAACATGGGTCTCCCCTCTTTCGAAGAGGTTTAGAGCGTACTCCACCACGTTGCTTAACTGCGGTTTGGCGGGGGTCAGTGTTTTCAAGCCGCTTAAAGGCTTGACTTAACGCCTGCCATCTAATGACAACAGTCGGGACCGACGGCTTAACGGGCTCTCCGAAGCACGGAGGAGCTCGAGTAAATAAACTCATCTGATCAGGCTACGGTCGACATTGCTTAACTTGCGTGTTCGTGTAGACGCAACGACGCCATCGAACTCCTCTGAAAATATTTCACACTTTGATGATGTAGGTACGTCTAAAATTAAGATTTGGTTTGGTCCCAAAATAACAACAATACTAATGTAATGAAATAATTATCATAGTTAAAAATATATTCGTTTGAAATTATAAGCATCGAAAAATCTATTTTTGACACAAATATTTACGCATGTTTGACATAAATCTCACACTCTATCTCACACCACGCTCAGTGAAGCAACAACCATATTAGAAATACCTATCGACGAATTGGTCCAGGCGTACTGCGTTGTCTTAATATCTTAAATTACATTTGAGACAATAAAATCTTGTAAATAAATCTATTCATATAATAATGAGCCAATAAAATCGCAAGCTATACAGATAGTGAAAAGAATAATGTTAGGCAGTAGAGGTGCGGAAATTTAACAAATGGCAGTGAGTTTAAATTCTACAGGGGAAGTGATTTCTTCCATTTAATCTCAGTTAAACCAAAATAGCTGTATCGCGAGCTTTGTTTACCAGTACTATAGTAGGGTATTGAATTTATTGGCAAAGTATGCACAGCATATTAATAGAAAAAATTCATAGAACGTATAACGCCAGTTCCGTTTTGATATGTCAAGATTTGTAAGTAATTATAACATAATATAAGTGTGATACCTTTATGTAAAGAAGGTTCTCGAATGGCGACCCCAAGCTGGCGGACGAAGTGTGGGACGACCTTAACAAAGTTGTAGGGTGTCGATGGATGCAGGGTGCTTAGGATCGGGGCGTGTGGCTCTCTAGGGGGAGGCATATGTTCAGCAGTGGACGAATACAGGCTGATGATATGATATGATATTGATGATGATGATCTTTATATACATTAAACATTTTTTCATTATGTTTTGGAATATGGAGTCGAATCGAAGACAAATAAATTTCTAAGAATTACTTTGTAATGGGTAATAAATTCATTTATTCTTTTAGAGCAGCTACGTATTTCAATAATTTATCATTCTTGTCTGTCTGTTAAAATATGAAAAACGACAAAACAGCCGAACGCATTTTTTTTACCTAATGTTTTTACTAATCTAAGTCTGACTAATGATAATCTGACTTAGAGTTCATTTTGGTACACTTTGTGAGATTATAAGAACAACCACGCCAATGAAATCCCATTAAAAACAAGGTCACGATATTTAGTCATTGCAAATCGCAAATGCAGTTGGAAGAATTCCCTAGTTTTCAAAGAGAAGACACTAATAAAAATTAAACAATGTTGCAATCGCGAGTAGCGTTTATAATGTGTTGTAACATTTTTACGAGTCCATAACGTCCTCAGTTCAGCTCGATCCACCGGGACACATTGTGAAGGAGCAGGGTGAAATGAACCGTGATGTGTGCCTCGCGACGCAACAGCCGGAAATAATGTCAAAGCTTTCATTGTTTCCGAAAGACCAGCGCGCGCGCCGCCGCCGCCGTACTGGGCATTCCTCCCGACTATTGTGCGCTGATTTTAATTGAACGGAACTAATGGACCGCGGACAATACGTTTGTACATTTTCTGTTTAAATAAAATGGAACACTGGCAACGGTTTACCATTTACGGACTTTGCAGTCGTTTGATGACGCTCCTATTCTATTTAAATTTCTTTCTGTTTCGTTTCATACACGGACAACCTATACTTGTCACACTGCTAGAGCATGGGGCTCTCTATTGAATAGAGTTCGAGGTAATTAAACCCTTCGAAAAACTACGCTACGATTGACTTGAGGGTTTATTTAGAATGAAATCGGAGTATGTTATATAATTAGAAATATTAGAATCCATTACATATTTAAAACTAGGCTAGCCCGTGGCGCCGCTCGCGTGAACCCATAAAGTGGCAAGAAATCCCTGTGGTTATTAAATTGAAATCCGTTGAGCCGTTTTGGAGCTTACGAGACAAACTTTCAGATCGAGAAAACTTCTAAAACGGTCATTTATATTGCACTTTCTATGTGACAAGCCAGGTGGTCGAATTTCTCGCAATGGACACTTTGACTCCGAGGTCACGGGTTCGATCTCCGCACAATACAAATATTTGTGTGCATAAATGACTGACTATTTGTCTTAGTCTGGGTGTTTTCTATGTATTATATGTATGGATTTATAAATATAATGTAGTGAAGTATTATATCAGTTATCTTGTAAGCATAGTACAAACTATTCTTGTAGTTTGAGACTAGATATTTCTTTTTTGTTGTTTAGTTTCAAATGCTACATTAGCAATTCAAGTTTACTAACGGAAATACATATAAATTATTAGAAATAGTTTTTAACATGCCATTTTTAACATAAGTTATAATACCAACCATTTACCAATTAGGCAAAGAAATGATTGAAAAATAATATTAAATGTATTAATTTACTTTCAGCATCCTTGTCTGCGACCAAGGTTATGTCTGTAGTGTAAAGCATCATCTATTTACTGTAGCAGTCGACCCAATTTAGCCTCGAACTCCGCCATTACGCAGGACCCTTCGACACCACAATAAAAATGATTTATAGAGCTGAGAGATCGTCCGCTCAAGAATATAATACGACTTT
The DNA here is from genome assembly GCA_937001555.2 of Hypsopygia costalis. NCBI lineage: Eukaryota > Metazoa > Arthropoda > Insecta > Lepidoptera > Pyralidae > Hypsopygia > Hypsopygia costalis. The sequence continues at coordinate 20,694,395 of OW443329.2, forward strand.
ATTTATCGGAGCCGAACTGGTAACAAACCAACCGGGTGGCACTGATTTATTCTTAACAACTATTCAAACGGAAATCGGTATATCAGGTAAAAAATCTTTATATCAAACTGGTTTTCTAATTAAAATAACTAGCTTAAATTTAGTTTCTAGATCTTAACAGTTTAAAAAGTTATCTGTAGTTTTATTCTGTGATAATATGCTGGTAAGTCGATGAATCAGCAAAATATTTACTATAATAATAAATAATAACACACCGCCATATAGTCCCAAACTAAGTAATGCTTGTACTATGGGTACTACTAATAAGAAAACCGATAAATATACTTAAATACATTTTTTTAAAATACAAAATACCTAGATCGAGACAAATGGACATGCACACAAACGTTCGACATGTACGGGGATCGAACCCTCGACCTCGGAGTCCAAGTAGCCATTGCTAGCCATTCGAATACCACACGGAGTGGTATTGGGCCCTAAAACCTGGGCAAAAATATTTTATACCTCTAACACCTACATATATAAGTGTTATATTTGAATTGAATAGTAAAAAATGTCAAAACAAAGACTTATTTAGATATGAACATTTTTATACATCACTAGATTTATCTTCAATGTTAACATTTGTGGTATCACTTTTTGTTAATAAATTTAATACTTCAGGAAGTAGGTATTTTTCTCTTGTTTGACTTACTTCTCATGTACTTTATTGAAGGGGCAGAAGTTAAAAGAAGCCTCTTCATATTGCAGGCAGCGCGAGATAATTTCAAATTATATCAGAAAAAGATGCGTTTTCGTGAGTTAAAATTTTATTTTATTGTCAATACTAAGTACCTTTATACTACGCAGCAGTTTTCATTACTTAGTAATGCTTAGATATATAACAAAACCTTCATTGAGTATTAAGAACAATTATTTTTGAAACACTTAATCGTATAAAAAAATAGTTATTTCCCATATAAACAAAATATGTATGGATTTTCATTAGATAAATGCAATACATATTACAAGAAGTACATGCATGGCTTAGAATAAGCCATTAAACTATTCAGGTATAAAACCACAAGACTATTTAAAACACTAAAATTTTACTACTACTGTACTGTAAGCGATGGTAATTTTCGACTAATCGTGTAGTACGCTACATCGGCTATCACCGTTTATTGCAGTAACTATTTCACTTATGGAGAAATAACAATATAGAGGTAACAGATTTTTCAAAAACTCATTTTTGGTCAGCTTTTGGGGGTCTATACCACTCCGCGCACCGGACTAGTCATTTGACTATGTCTATTGACTAATCATATCGCTATTTAAATAATTTTCGACGAGCTCGGTGGTCGAATGGTTAGCAACGGCCACTTTGACTCCGAGGTCGCGGGTTCGATTCCCGCACAAGACAAACATTTGTGTACATGAACATATCTGTTTGTCTTGGTCTGGGTGTTTTCTATGTATTATAAGTATGTATTTACAAAAAAAAATGTATTTAAGTACATTTATCAGTTGTCTAGTACCCAAAACACAAGCTTTGCGCATAATTAGGAACTAGATGGCGCTGTGTAAATTGTCCAGAAATATTTATTTATTTAATAAAATAGCTCTTAGCCCTTTTACACACGGCTCGTCATATAACCGTTATGTAGATGGATTCTAAAGTTTTCTGAAATATGAAAAAAATATTTTTAGGAGTAAATATTAAAAGTACAATTTTTCCTTATCCCACTTTATTAGAACGTTCACGTTGGGTAACATTCTTCCGCTTGTGAAAATATACAATAAAACTGGTCACGTATTAAATCAATTATGGTCAAAATAACAAGAATGTCATTATTACAGAAATTTATGAGTATTTATTCACGGCAGACTTTTGTTAAAATTTGAAAAAGAATTTCTCACGTGGTTAGGTGAGTGATGCGGTGTGGTTATTATCGGCCACATATTTGCGGCTCGGCGGCACCGGCTCGCTTACTGAACAAACTAATCTGGAAATTACACGTGCCCCCATCCCTCACACGCCACCCTGTCCTTACCCTCACGTTCATGAAGCGGTAAACTGGACAAAACATTGACAAACTACTACGTTCACTGGCCATTTAGCAACAATAAGTTACATAAGTAATTTGTTCTGGTATCCGTTCAGTTTAAAATGTATAAGTCTAATAAAAAAACACGTTCTGGCTGACTAGCAGACGAATCAACGCACAGAGTAAATCGCTGGTCAATAAACTTCAAATTCATAAAAATAATATAAATAAATATAAATATTTCTGGACAAATTACACACTGCCAACTAGTCTCAAACTAAGCAAACATTGTGTTATGGTTACTAGATAATTTACATTATACTGAAATTGTTTTTTCATAAATATATCGTACATATAATACAATAGAAAACACCCAGACCAAGACAACGCAGATGTTGAAGCGCGGAATTTGACCACGCGTGGAACAGAATAGTTACCTCAAGTTTTTAAAAAGCAAGCATGCCTACATGGAAAAGTAAGGAGATTATAGAGGTAAGAAACGAAGAAATTATGTTATCGACGATAATTTTATACACGACGAATAGCACATGCAATTTCTTGAATACTTCCATAGGACAGCCGGATCAACTCAAGCGCCCAGTTTCGCTTCGCGTGCGCTATTTTATAAAATACATATTTTATAAAATAGTAGTATTGTTTCTCTCCTTGTAATATTTACGTAATACGTTATAAAATCTGATAAGCGGTCCCACAAAGTAGAAAATCCTTAGCTGTAAGGTTGAGACATTAATTTGAAGCAAGCAATAAAGGGGCAGCGAGATGTCTTCACCAGGGCGGCACACGGCGGGCGCGCCGGCGGTGTAGACTCGTGCGGTGACGCTCTTAAACACCGCTCTATAAATTTCTCAATAAAAACTCTGGCTCTCGCACGTACAATGCAACATGAACCTTCCCGGGACCATGTAAAATTCATTTCTAAAATCCAACTACAATCGGGAGATGTGCACTTTCGTAAACGATGCTAAACGAGGAAATAATTTACTTTGATATGATTTTCCTTCCGTGTGCACAGGTCAGACGAAAAGATAACTTAACCCCTTTCCGCAAGGCATCAAGTTAAGCCTCTAACATCCGAGTAAATACAATTTTTGGCAATTGATTTTACCAAGGAGATTAACGCCGCGGCTTTAAGCCCGCCGCCTCGTCGTGTCGTAAAATGTAAGCGAGCCTTATTCAATTAAATTTGGCGACATTATAACGATCTCAGCCAGCTCATTTGCGACAAGTACAACGTGGTGATAACTTTACCTCGTTCATTGTGCTGATTAGATTGGCTGATCTTACATTTTCAAGTCTAATATAGCTTCAATGCTCTCTAAAGGTTTGCGAACAGATTAACTACTACTACAGATTAACTATATTGATAAACTCATGATTTTATTTTAATTCGCAGTAATAAATAAATCCTTAAATAACACCCGCGAAATAACCGTTATCTATTCCCGATCGCAGTCCTGCATAATACAAAGCAACGTTTTATTTTCTGTTTTGCACTATTGTCTTCGAGGTCATTCTATAAAAAGTAAATTTGGTCTTTTTGTGAATTTTCACCGTAACATTATTACAATTTAGAATTACGAACTTTGACAGAGAGGTTTAAAAAACTACGAAATATCTTCTCGCGAAAATACCTCAATAAATGATGTCTTTGATTGTGTGTTGCCAGAGATGACATGCGGCATAGATACATTGGTTACGCTGCGTGCGATTCTGAGAACGGAAGAAACCTTTACGTTATAAGCTCGGGATTCAATGCTTAAATAGAACTAGAGTTACCGACGTAGCTCTCTACGTAGATACTCAGCAGGTTGAGGTAGCAGCGGCCAGACTCTGATCCGATGCGATGGAACAGAAAATCGCGTTCTGAAATGGAGACCGCACACCAGATAACGCTGTATAACTCTGCCTTCTTTTAGATGGACCAACGAGCTGATAAAGAACGCAGATAGCCTAAGGAGAGGCTTAGGTGCAGCAACGAACGTTATTTGACTGAAATTAGTATGATAATAATTATTATGAATCGTGGACATCTATGAACATATTATTTTAAATAGTCTAATGTAAATAAATTACATGAAGTGTTTATATACCTAAAATGGTAGAGTCGTGTTGTATGTAGGCCCATCAGACAAAGCAGATAAAGAGCATTCACCTACCCACTCCTTGCAATAACAACTCGCCATTAGACAAACGTCTTATCCTTGCCAAGAAAGGGCTTGTTGATTTAAAACCCTGTTACCGTCTTAAAAACCACAGTACGTAAGCTACCTCACCCGAAAATACAAACGCGCAAATTCGTAAAGGTATTTACAGAAAGCTTGATCATAGATTCACGTACGTTCATGAAAATATAAACGTTAGATTTCAATAAAATAGTAAATGTGCAAAATGACTCATTTCAACATAGATTAAAATGATGATAACACCAAAACGAAATACCAAAACTAGTCGCCCGTGAAGAAAACATAGTACGTACATGAACAAAAAAAATATTATATTTATCAAACCTGACCATTGTTTGTCATACAGCCAATGAATTATTTTTATGTCACGTTTAAAAAGTGCTATCAGATTCATTGTAGACAACTATTGTACGCGTATAACATTTTAAATGTTGAATTGAATGTATGCATGACTGTTCTCTGTTATATCACCGAGAAAATAGCACCACAATGGTCTCACGAGGGAATATGTTGCCCATGACCCTCTTGTTTCATTATTACTAGCTAGTTTTAAAATGATAATACTGCTAGAGATAGCTCACATATAATATAACGAAACAGAAATGCAACATACAAAATCTGTATCCTGATACAAATACATTTTGAATAAAAATATAATGTAATAATGATGGCATACGTAGGCAATGAACGTTATCGAAAACTATTATATGAAGCTACAGCAGGCGGCGGCGACGGCGATGGCCGATCGGTGGTACAGTGTACAATTGTTATAATTTGCGGACAGGCGAGCTCGCTCCATTTCTAATCGATTGCGATTGTACGCCGAGTGCACGGTTCAATCTACCGGTGGTTCCATAAAAGTTGCACGCCAGTGATACCCTTTAGGCTCCTTTGCGATACGAATTTCTCTCGCAGCCGCGTAATAGCCCATCGCTGAGCTTATTACCCGACGCCATCTATTGAGAACGGCTTTACAAGGAAATCCCGAATAGGTTGTAGTCGGCGCTAAAGTTAATAATACCTACTTTCAGCTTTTTCTACCTTTGTACCTAACAATATTATCAGACAGAAGTCAGACCGTAAGATTTGTATTAGCTGGTATGAAGCCGGGTTTAATATAAAAATTTCGTATCGCGGTGCTCTTCTGGACTACAAGCTCTTACGACAAGCAACTACAAGATATTCTTTACCATAAACTATTTAGTAATTACCTATACTATACATATATTTATTTATATGCATATTTATTTATAGCAGTGGTTATCATCATATTTAGTGACAAGATTAACTAACTTGCGTGTGATACTTATTATGATCTCGAACTAATTTTAATGAAAACTTAAAACGAATTAAACTGCATCACTAATGCTATAGGTTCATTAAATACACTTTACTTAAAACCTTAAAAAGAACTTTAGCTGTATATTAATCTCAGTTTTAATATCTTCCGTTTAATTGATCCTTCAGTTTAGAAAGTTGAAATTCTTTACGCATTTTTACTTAACTTTCGTGTTTCGTAAAGTATGAAACATTAAATTGAACATTTAAGAAATAAGCTGCATGAGAGCTTATGTTGCAAACAACTTGTGACTTAATAAGCGTTGTCTAAAAGGAGGGTAAATACAAATTAAAGTGTTCCTAAGTTAGGCAGTTGTTGGGGCGCTCGCGGTCAGACGACACGCCAGCTCGATGCAAACTTTTATCCCTGGCGATACCGGAACCAACTTGGAAACTGAAGAAGCGGTCTGGGCTTGCTGCGGCGACTAAGCTAACTATATTCTCACTAATAGATTGCAAGGCAGGACACACAGAATTCAAATTAAAGGAAAGCAGTAAAGTGATAGCCGAGAATGGCAACAGAATGAAGTCGCCGCAGGCTGGTTTTGACCGGATGCAATTACAGACACAGCAATCGTATGTAACGAGCGGTGCATGGAAAATATAAGCTTTTATCCGTAATAGAGCTCTTTCATTAATGCGGTCCGCTACGACATAATGCTGTGGCTCCCTTCTATTGCGTACTGACTTCAGCTATCTTAAAATTTTCACTTGGGTTTAACTGAGATGGTTTATTGTTAATAACTTATAGTATGTAAAGACGTATTATTTCTTACACTGAGCGATTCCTGACAGCAAACAGTGGAATCTGTATCTATAAGAGGCAAACTATTACTGACTGATATATCAACGCACGGCTCAAACTACTGGACGGATCGGGTTGGAATTTGGCATACAGATAGTTATTATGACGTAGGCATCCAGTAGGAAAGGATTTTGTAAATTTCCATGGAATACCGGTAAACACGCGTAAGAAATCACGGGTGCAAGCTAGTGTCTTACTTCTATACAATATTTCACAATACTAAAATCTTTTGTTTATTAAAATTTACTATCGGCCCGCGGTATTGTTTCTTTGTTATATAAAAACTTAATTAGGTTTAATAATTGCACCTCCCGTAAATCAGTAGCGTATTTTAGCAATAAGCGGAAGCAAACAGACAGATCGGATGGCGACTTTATTTATTATATAGAGATTTTAGATTCACGACAGGGTCGACGAAGCATCTATGTATCTTTAAAACCATTTATTGGCAATGAAATAAATCAAAATAAACCTGAAATATCGGAATATGATTATGTCATTCACTATCGACAAAAGAAAATGCCTTTAATAGACAGTTATACTAGAGGGTCTAACATTTTTATTCTGAGGCACGATCCACTATCCTAGTTTTATTGTAGTGGTCCTCATGTGAAAGCCAATACACAACGCGTGGAGTGGTTAATGCCCCGGCCGTAATATCAATAAAGAGTGGGAGGCACAGGGAGGAGAACACCTGTCTCCTCCGCTAGGTGTCGCCTTCGTGTCGACTTTCCTCCGATACTTAAAATATGGCGTGTCATCTTCCGGGATCGGGTTACTCGTTTGTTCAAGGAGATTTGTTCGTCAGTTGGCTGTTTCGCGAAAATCATTTTTGTAAAACGATACTTAAAGCATTGTTTGAAAAATACTGCAGAGAATTATTAGCTTTTACAATTAATACTAATAGATTTATTTAAAAAAATACAACATTTTATATACCTACTTACTTAGTGTTTATTTAAATTTCGTTTTTAGAAACTTGGAAATTTAGAAGACAAGATTTTTCACGATATTTTATAAAATCGACGTTAGTCTAGTAAATGACTTCTTTTAATTACTTTTTGACAATAAAATGAAATACAGAAAATTTTAATTTTGACTTTTATCTAATCGATTTGAAAACAATAAGCTGAGTGCAAATTTTTAGAAATACATACCACCAATTATGTAATAGTCGAAAAATCTCAGCAACTGTGCTAGAAAAATTGCCCTGTCATACACAGTCACCGTACAACTGACCCTTTTACAAGCATTTATTTTAAAAAATCTCAGAAAGTACAGACTTCAAAATTATTTTATCAAAATTCATATAAACAAAGCTTGTACAGGTGCATGACTCCATCGTCATATTAATTCTATAACTAAATACGGCTATGCTAAATCTCTACGTAGTATAAAACAAAGTCGCTTCCCGCCGTCTGTATATGCTTAAATCTTTTAAACTACGCAACGGATTTTAATGCGGTTTGCATCAATAGGCAGAGTGATTTAAGAGGAAGGTTTATATATATAATGTATGCTTAATATAGTAGAGAAGTATCTACATTACACACATGCGAAGCAGGGGCGGGTCGCTAGTAATAAATAAATTATATAAACACATTGCACACAGGTGAATCAAAAACTTTCAAGTAATTTCCATGCATCCTTTATACCTATATTTGTCCTCATTGTTTGCCTATTTAAATATGTGTCAGAGATTTCTCCCCCTATAAAAAGGGTGATAAAAGCCTTCAATGTCAACACGGTGTACAAAAGTAATCTCAACAGTTTGCGTCTTTTATTCTTCCTCATGAGAGATTGTTAAATGTTAGCATTTTTGGTTTATTTTCGATGAATATATTTAACCGACATCAATAAAGGAGCAGCAGCTGATTTTTTTGCGCTAGCACCACCAACGTTTCTGACCATAACAGCAATTTTCGTTTTACATAGTGGAATGCAGGTTGACCGAATTGAAATTGAAAAATGTATTTTATCCGAAAATATTACTTGTTTTCTTATATAAGATTATCTATATAAGATCTATATAAGAATCTCTATCTAATATATTTCTATATTATCTTCTAATCAATACTTATTGCGAGCAAAATAACATTCGTACTTAGTTTAACTTTTGGTCATATTTCGATATAATTACACTACAGTCAAACGTATAAAGGATATTTTAATATCTTTGTTTATATTACTCAAAGATTTGATACATTCTAACTTTCATTACCTTTTGCTACGTTTCTGTGTGCTCCAACGATTTTCATTAGATGCAAAATCAAAGCGTGCGGATGCGTCTCAGTGTAGCGGCATGTCACAGGATGCGGCCGGTGTGGCTGCAACAACGCTCGCCGCAATGAGGTCACATCACACCATCGCGCAGCGGCCTGCTTTGTACTCCCTTGCTTGCTTAACGGTCTATGCACCAAATTAGTGATGTGTCCCAATCGAAATGCTGCAATTTGATCACAAAAAAAACGTGTGAGGTTCGAGCTATTTAAATTAAAATTAAATAGTCTTATTTAAAATGTCTATACTGCCTACTAAGTGAAAATTAGAAGTTTCGGGCAAAAGTTCGGAATTTTTCAGCCACGAATTTCACTAGATTTTTCACAATAAATAGAAAAAATGTCATTTGTTTTCTCGGAGACATTACAAATAATATTATGATAAAATTTCAGATTTTCATATTTAAGTAGGCCTCCTGGCCTGAAAGTCTCGACAGAGTTGTCGAAATTACTATTAACTTCCATGGTAATTATTAAGTAAAAGATTTTCTGTACTGTACATTTCACTGTGCACAGTTTGCACATGAACAAAAAGTTATTTAGGCTGAAATCAAAAATCAATAAACTATATTTTGTTTTATTCGACCGAGACTTACATAGCATCTAGACTTTACAAATATAAATTATGTGTGGACAATGAACATTCGTGTATGGAAAAAAGTACTGATAATAAAAATGTTGTGTCATCACTAATTATCATTCACTTAATTCTAAATCGTCACTAGATATGTTCTAGAAAGTTTGGAGGGCATTGGTTGCCGGAGTTCCGAAATATTTAAGAAATAAAATGCGTTTGATTTTAGGTTATGTGAGACCATACTCGTACCACAGAATAAGTACTAATAGACCTACGTAACCGTACATCCAGCGAATTAGCAGTATCATTTTCAAGTTAATTATTGTTAGCACTATATTAAGTCGGCTTTTAAAAACGCAAAACACACAATGATATAATAATTAATCCTAATCGATATTATTTGATTCACGAATCAATAAGGAACCCCATCCCTATCGTGTGACATATTTATAGTAGTGTTGCCAATTTAGCGATAATTTCACTAGAATTGGTGATTTTTGTTTAAGTGTTAGCGACAGAAAAAAGATTTTACGACAAAATCGTCAGATAGAAGCGGGTTACAGGTGTATGGCCTGAATGGTGATGTGGTATAAATGTGTAAAACACTGGTTTTAGCGATTTCCTAGCGATTTTCGTTTATTCTTGGGACTTACATTTATAGATGTTGGTAACTCTCATTAGTAGGTACAGCCATTATGCTTTTCTTTTAGATCGGAAGTCAAGAATAAACTTAAATATTGTGATAAACTTATCCCCGAAGAGAAGTTGTATGAAAACCTACTGTATTTTTTTTTATTTTAGAACTTTGACAGTAAACTTTTTCCTAAGACACAACTAATTATCTAAGAGTACTGCCCGTGGTCAATCTCCTTTACGAGTATTCATGATTTACAATTTTTTGTATATTTTACATACAATTTCGGGCTCGGTAGTCGAATGGTTAGCAATGGCCACTTTGACTCCGAGGTTGCGGGTTCGATCCCCGCACAAGACAAATATTTGTGTCCATGAACGTCATGTCTGTTTATCTTGGTCTGGGTGTTTTTTTTTTACTTTAATACCTATGTATTGTTTGTATTTATTTACAAAAGAAATGTATTTAAATATAATATCAGTTATCTACGAGTATAGCACAAGCTTTGCTTAGTTTGGGACTAGATGGCCGTGTGTAATTTGTCCAGGAATATTTATTTATTTATTTAGGAATATTTATACAATATCATATTGTACAGCCTGTGGACAAAGCATGAGTCACTCCTGTATTAATACTCTCTCTATTAGAGCAACACCTACTTGGCAGCTTCTTGAAAACGTCACTCGTCGTTAACAGTTATGTTCATAACTGTTAACTACAGCATTTCATAGCAATATCGTCATAAGCATATTTGATGATAATATATAAGAGTTAACCTAGCAAAAAACCGTCATGCTTGAGACAACCCTTTACGCTTGCACAATAATATGATTATGTAGCTCGGTAGAATGATAAAAAGGCCAGTTTCCCTTCTGGGTAAAACTCTATATATAGACAGTCTATGACGCGCGAACACCCTGCTTATGCACCCCGCTTTACCTTTTATGCTATAATAAAAATTTTATAGTATATTTTTATTTTCTTTGTGTAAATAATATACCTAACCAGAAATTAATTGACATCTATTTTAAATGTAAACTACGGACCGTGTAAGGTTAATTGGTAGATAGATAGATAGAATATGCTTTATTTGCCCGATAAAAAGTACAGATAATACAATTAAAAACTAAAATTACTAACAAAAATGTTTTTGTGTCATGAAGGCAACCTTGTTGCTGAAAACATTTTTTTCAAGGCAATGTTGAGGTAACTAAACAATGCAATAAGTACGAGTAGGGTTCGCAAGAAAGAAAAATTTTAAATAAGTTATAAATTAAATCCTTTGCTATATATGTATATATAATAATAATAACTATTATTTAAAAAAAATGCACACACAAAGCATAGAAAAAACATATTGGTCTTTGATATAAGCGAACGATAGACCGAAACATCCACGATTAGGCTTCCAGATAAATTACCTAAACAACACGGCAGATTGTGAAAATGGCAAGACAAGTATAAATAAATTATCAAAACTATTTCGTTAAGGAGTAAGACATAGCAAAATAATAATGAGTGACATAATGTCACCCTAGGATAATTTTAGTATACAAACAGTGTATACTAAAATTATCCTAGGGTGTCCCTAACTTCTTCACCCGAGCTACGAGAATACCATTACCTACTTATTCTGTATCCCTGGGACTTAGCATATTATTTATCAATCTCTAGGCCAGTTTTTTCATGCGTTTCACGTACATTAATCTCTCTATAAATAGGCCTGTTGAAGATGGCAAAGCAAACCAGGTATTCCGTGTTCACTGTTTCATTTATTTTTCTGACTGACTTATAATACAATTGTTTGGAATATAAAAAATAAAATAATATTGAGAATTTGAATATATTGGCTAAAAAAGATATATACGCTGTAGGTCACCAACAAGGCCAAATGAAAAAAATATGATTTGTAAACATTACGTTATAAAACTATTGCGTAATCTTACTTCTTTATCTATCTGACAAAACACTTTACTTATCTACTTATGCATTATTATGCATAAGTAATGCATTATTATGCATAAGTAGATTTACTTATCTACTTATGCATTATTATGCATAAGTAGATAAGTAAAGTGTTTTATATTTAATAATTACTTTAATTAGATTTTATACTATTACTACGTTGGGTGACAGACAAGCATACGGCCCGCCTGATGTGAAGCGGTAGCGGTTACCGTAGCCATATTAACGCTCGCAACGTGAAACATCGTTCGCGCTCGTCCACTCCCGCTACCAACGCAACGATTCCTTCTTTTCTGATGATCTCACTCACTCGCAGGAACAGAACATTCTTCAAGGGAATTGTTATTTTACTGCGGTATTCTGTGACGTGGAGGTACTTCCCCAGTCGGGCAGCTTACAAATACTCCGACCCTGCCTCTCATTTGACAGAGCCTCTTTCGATCAGTCGGCAGGGTGCACCACGTATAAGTGAGGTAGGCTTTAGCTCTAAAGTTCATGGTGAGCCTCTTACACCCCATATTTTAAAATATTATCTCATTTCAACATTATGCCGTCATATTTGTATTACAGGGCTAGAAATGTATACAAAACTGTAAGCGTACATTTTCAATCAATCCGTAGTATATTTTAACATATAAAGTGTTATTAATGGAAAATGCGAAAATCTCCGAGCCCTTTATAATATTACCATCAAATTTATTTCAGCGTAATTAATCACTAAATGCAAATGCTTAAAAATAACTCGGCAATATCCAATTTAAGTTTAATTTTCAAACCATAAATTCGGTTTAGCTCCCCGGAGCGGCGCTCGGGATTGAGCCGTTGACTCTCCGCAAAATTGCAACCAACATTTTTATCCCTTTGTATTGTAGTTGGAAATTTTAGAGAGGATCCTTTTGGTCTTTGTAATTTTGTAACTCGTTTTGATTGTCTACCGATGAAACGCCCGTTGTGGTTGAGAGCCTCTGATATTGTACCTGAAATTTAAACTTTTAAAATACCTTACGTTGGTACGAATCCAATGTTTTGAAAGTATAAATGATTATTATTTATTTGTAATATTATTTTCTAATAAACAACAATGAAATATACAGAAAAGTTGTGATCATGAAATATGGGTGTGAACGACGATTGTACTTTAAATTTTAAATCGAGAAAAAGTTTTAACGTGTCGTCGTCACTGCTTATCCATTCCACTGCTGGTATATGGGTCCTCCCTCATTTGGAGCGGTATATAGCATATTCCACGCCGCTCTACTGCCAGTTGGCGGTGGTCAGTGTTTTCAAGCTGCTTATAGACTTGGCTTACATACTGTCACCTATAATGGCAACAGCTGGGACCGACGGCTTAACGTGCCCATCGAAGCACGAAGGAGCTCGAGATAAATAAACCCATCCATGGACAGGCTACGGTGGACATTGCTTAACTTGCGTGTTTGATTAGACTGACACGCGCATCGACGCCACCGAGTTCCTCAACGTCAAGATGAAAAATATTCAACATGCAATATGTATTTACAAAAAAATATAGTTTGTATACCGTAGATAATAAGCAGTCATTGCAATCTACAAATGCTTGCAACACTAAAGCAAGAAATAACAGCCAATGTATGTCCCAGTATTTTGCAAAACCCCTCTGTAATCGCACAGTACGTTACTATTTTAGCGCCAATTCGTGTAGGTGAACTTCCCACCGATGGCGCACGGTGCGACTATAGAAAGAGACCGTGAGCTTAGAATTTGTCAACTATTTTCACAGCTCTTCTTAGTCTGAATGGAGAGACAAGAACCAAATCAGTATTTAAGGGATTCAACGGGTTCACCTGTGGCCCATCCATCCAGATATTTAGAATCAAATCTGAGCTGCACGTGGTTACTTCCGCCTCCTTTAGGTACTAGAAGGCCTGGGCCGTCTAGTAAAGGAGGCTCTACCTAAAGTGAGTCAGGGCATGCTGAGTGCGTCAGTACACCTAACATAATACTGCAGAATCCTTTTTAAATTCCGAGAAAATCGTTACATCGTTATTACACATGAGTTAACATTGACTTGCAATTGCAATGACATTTAAATATGAATGCGTCGACTCGGTACGGCGGCAGGCGTCGCGACGCGTACGAGTCAGCTAATAATCTATGATTTTTCCACACATCTGCTCACACCTTAACTGCTCTACCTCTTCGTAAAGTGCAGCCGGCGGAGCAATTAACAGTAACTACGATGCACAAGATGCGTTACTCGTACGAATCACTTCATTTTTATATCTAGTTAATTTAGATGAGTATATCCTATGCGTTGAAAACTGAGGCCCTACCGCCGAAGCTGAAGCCCATTACCACCGAATATCTTGATTCAAAATATAGGTCTTACGTTTAAGTTATTGCCAAACACCTTCAGCTTAGTCGGTGGAGCTCCATCGTTACTACCAGCTAAGCTAAACACAAGTAGCATAAATCTAAGTTGAAGTTTGATTTTCGCAATGAAAAAAACCGATGGTAATTGGCTTCAGCTTTAGCGGTAGGCTCGCAGGGTTCTACATTTTTCATAGTGTCTTAATAGAAGTTGTTGTTCTTGTCAGAAACAAGTCAAGTAAAAAATGTATATTTCATCATTCGTTGTTTCACTCGTTGTCTTTCGTCGTTCATTTCATTCGTTGTTGAAAAGTTTTGCTGCATGGCACACAGTTTTCTTATAAACTTACGCGATAACAACCCAGTGACTGACATTTGTTTGGGAGTTATTCCAGTCACCGGCGAAGAGCATTTCGCGCAAATTGACGTCACCCCTCGATAAAAGTTTTGATTCATATCCTTTTTATGCGATGTGAGGTGACGAGCACATTCGAAAATTGTTTCATGTAAAGACTTTGTCTTCATTGGGTTAAATAATGATGTGACATTGTCATGCATTAGTATATAAGTAGAAAATGTATTATTAAAGAGTTATACATATTTCCTGTATTTTTCCACAAAGAACACGTTTTACCCTCCATTTTTCTATTAAAAGAGTAATATTCTAAATAGTTATATATACTCTCTTTTTATAATATAACCCATATAGGGTTACATTATAAAAAGAGAGTAATGATAATTGGGATTTTCCGTACATTACGTGTAAATTATGTATATATCGCGTACTGTAAATGTGTACCTGTACATATACACCCGTTTCCTGACAGTCATTTCACATTAGTTTGCATTGATTTACAAAATAATATTGTGTTTATTAGTTAGTAATTATCCTTTCGTACCTCGTACACGAAACTGTGGCTTTCTAATGCCCAAATTCTTTGACATTCTGCAACTTTAAGTTCGCAAATATAAAAGTAGCGACCCTACGCGCAACATCCAATAAAGTGATTCCGGCCAAAGGAAGCAAGAAGATAACCTACTTACTGATCCGGCGTATTCTATTTGCCTGTAATAATCGCGATGACAATCTCATATTACATAAAAGATTTGCCCTCTTTCGATCGAAATGCGATTTTCTCCCTTCAGAGTTATTGCCAGCTCGTCTCAAATTTTTTCGCTATTGAAAAAGGAGCGCTACTACTATGAGAAATTTTTGAATGTATTCGAATGAATAAGAAATTTTGGCACCACGGAGAATGCATAATACGAAGCGAAGAGTTGGGGTGGCGCGAGACCGAGCGCGGCACAGGGAGGCCAGAGTATCTTAGTGGGCGGCGCGGATAATAGACGTCTGGGGGCGCCCGGACGGCGGGGCTCCGGCCGATTAATAGATAACACAGATAAAATTGTTATTCATCATTTACTGTATTTAATACAAAATAACACTTCTGTTCTCATCATAATAAAAAGGATCCTTTATAATATTATGTCAGTACGCATTTTGCTTTCATTAAATTTGTTGTTTACTGAAAGCGTACACCATCAATTAACTGTTCACAGTATCTGTAATAGGATCTTCACCGAGACTCCCATTTCAATGCTTTTCTAAAGCTTCAATGTACACAGTATAAAGCATGAAAATAATCCATGTCTTTTAATTGTCTTTATATTAACTATAGTCGAATTACTGGAAGTTCACATGACAAAACAAACTTGACATCAATTATAACGAACCTAACTAACGTTTACTTCGGTATATCTTAATAGAATGCGGGTCCTTCGTCAAACAACCCCTAACCGAATTGTGCTAATGTGAGTACACACCCAATACTGACACTATTCAAACAAAACTGGGCCGAACGGTTTCTGTCTATTAAAGCAGCATTGTCGCTCCCCATGCGTGTCATGTAGACGGGACAATTCAGGGAGATAACTTTAAAGTGAGCGAATTTGGCAGTCAGCGACGCGTTTGTAGCATTAGCCTCGGGAATAAGTTTGTTCATTACGAGCGCGAACAATGCAGTAGGCTCGACGGCAGCGGAGGAAACGTGCGCCGACGCCGCGACAATAGGCCCGCCCGCCTTATCACGCCGGAACGCGTCGCCCGCCGCCGCCCGCGCCCGCGCCCCGCCCAACCTCACGCCGCCACACCGCTCTCGCGCCCGCTACATCCACTTGACGTATGAGCACTGAATAAATGGGAAAACTTTTAGCGGCTGCCGTTATGGGAGAACGAACAATTGGTCATCTGTTGAGTGAAAGAGGGAATGCTTAAACGTGCGTTAATCTTGAGAGGCGGGCTGACGACAGGCAACACAAACTCTTCGCCCGGTTAATTGCTACCGACCTACTTTTGTGTAAATAATAACGTTGCTAGCTTTATTATTTGCTGTTCACTAGTTAATTTATTTTTAGGTAAGGACTGTTATTGTTGTGTCAAAATATTTAAAAGAGTTTATGGTATTTAAGCATGGATTTATGATTTGTATAAATATAGCAAAACAGTATATTTACACTTATTTATTTTTCCCTGAAGCTTAAAATTCTTATTTGAATATTAGAAATAAGTGCCACAAGGTCATTTAATAAATGTATCTAATAAATTATCCCTTATATATTTGTAAGAAATTTACTACTACTTGTACACTTTAATTTTTGAATTGTATTTCCTACTATTTGTAAACTTAATTTTTGTATAATCTATTTCTACACATTAATAAATTTATTAATATACTGATATTTGTATACTTCAAAATATATATGTCACATACTCTTAAATCATAGTAGTTTCCTCCACCTCACAGAGTACTAGCCAAATAACAGAAGCGTGAATAGATGCTGCGTTAGCATCGGGGAAGCCAGTGTACAAGTACGAGTATATTCCTTATATTATGATTGTGAGCGTCTACATAGCTACGGTAACTACTATCAGGCGCTATTTACCGCTATCAGGCGGGCCGTACGCCAGTTGTTTGGCATCCGGCGCTGTATAAAAAAACAATTAAAGAGAGCTAGGTAGATTAAAAAAGAGGTGCCATGTTTTTAATCCATTTTGCTCTGTGCATGTCTCAATGTAGTCACTAAACGGGGGTCAGATTTCAGTATGAGATTTGATTTAGTCTGGTCTGGTCTCGTCCAACAAAATCAATTCATAATTAGCAAGAAAGTATTTTTTTTTATTTCAGTTTCTTCATTACTTTCACAATGACGAAGAACACAATAGACAATGGTATTTTTAATATAAGAAAATATTTTAAAAGAGACAATGCGGGTCACCATATCCAGTTCACGTCAAGGAGTCTATCTTCCGGCGCGGGCAGTCAACAAGCCGTTTGTTTACTGAGCAAGGACACCGCCTAATTAATTAATTGCCCGTCCATTTCTTAATTAAAATAAGATTAAGGCTTACTTTTTAAGAAAGACTAATCATAATTATTTTCATCGTACTTTGGGCGAGTTATATCTGTAAATTTCACTCTCGCCAAAATGTTGTATACGCCAACATGAATCAAAATAATTATAAAATCAAAAGGGGACAAAATAATGTAGTTCATTCTCCTTTTTAGAAGATTAACTATATAACAACTTTTCATTTAATAAAAACATAACCAAATAGCCTAGTTTAAAAAACAAGACGATCAGAGACTAAAGATTTGATATCGTCACTTTGCATTCACATTCTTTTTGAACCGACTTCAAAAAAGTAGGAGGTTGTTAAAATCGACGAGCATATTTCTTTATGTGTACCGGGCGTAACTTTTCACAGAGCAGTCCATGAAGTCTTCTGTACTTAATGTGGTAATTACCTATCAAGTTGCCTCTAATTAAATGTCGCTGTGCACTATATCTCTTCTGTCACTTCATTTGCTAATCGGTGAAGGCAACAAGTGGAGATGTAGTTATTTTTTGTTGCAAGGATGATTGTGAATCACTGGTGTAATCAGCTCGTCATTCGCTTTCAGCTGCCAACTAATGACGAAGTATGTTACTATCTTTAAAGAGAAATAATATAAGTTCCATGTTCCAAGCGATTAGAAGAAAATGGCTATTATGTTTTCTTTGCTGTTCATACAATTGTTAAGAAGAAAGAAGACTACGGAAGAAAATCCGCACATGATTCGGGTTTCGAGATAACGGAACCGTAACATAAAGAGGTTCGTTGTCGACGAAACCTGCAAAATGTGCGGCTGCATTTACCTCAACAATCTCAAGCGAAGAATGTACGATCTGCAATATCAAGTAAAACATGTACGAGTACACTTATTCCTCAACAATCTGAAGTAAAGAAAATGCAAGCATTTCCCTCACATTTTTGTAGTAATTAAGATCAAGAAATTTCAAGATATATGTGTGTGTGTGGGGGCGGGGAGGGTGTGGGTGTGTGTGTGTGTATGATCAACACACATAACCAAACCTAACCAACGTCATTGGTCAAAAATACTTTTAACTGAATAAGTCAGTTAAAACTAGTTTTGGCCAAAGTCTTTTATCAAAACTACGTTCAACAGATTTTTGTATTTTCAGCATACAATATGAAGGGCCAACGGGGTGTGAAATCGGTATAGCAAGGTCGCAACTCTAGAAAAAATAAATTTCTCTAAAAAATCTACACAAAATCTAGGCGCTCTTAGGTTTGACTAGTTAAACCTAAGGTACCTCACCTCCCTCTACAAAAGCAAGTCTAGCCTTGCTGGCTCGGCTTTTGGTGATCACAAGCTTAACCTAACCTAACCTCGACTTGCTTTTGGAGAGGGAGGTGAGGTGCCTTAGGTTTACTTAGTCAAACCAAGGCGCGCCTAGATTTCGGGTATTAATTATAAAATATAACACGTCACGGCTATCTAGCAAACGGCTCTAACGATGTCGCTGAATTTCAGTATACAATATGAGGGGCCAACGGTGTGAGAAATCGGTATAGCAAGATCGCAACTCTAGAAAAAATAGTTTCCTCTAAAAAAGCGCCGCACGCAGCTCGGTCTAGCTATTTCCTTATAATAATTCCTTTTATTTCCTTATAAGTACGTAAAATAAAATGCAACTAATGAACTAAATACGTAAAATAAAGTGTGTCAAAATCATTTCAGTTTTTACCTACTTACGTCAGTTTAATCAAGCTAATGAAGTAACTGAAAATTTAAACGCTTCAATATTATGAATTGCATATTGTGAAAATATATCATCGGCAGGTAATCGCCAGTTATTGAGTGTTGCATTTCATTGTATCATAATATTAATATTATGTTTTTGTTGTACGCCGTGATGAATCCGCAGCGAGCAGTTGTACAATCTAGTAGTTTTTGTTGCGCTGGTCTAATTCTAAAGGCATATTCCGTTTATCCATCCTTACACAGCCATCCTAACGATGATACTCGGAAACGCGTGTCCATCTATCTATGTTGAACAAATTGTATAATTCGACTGATTACAAACGGCGTCGCCAGTTTCTAATCGCTTGCTGTTTTACATTTTCCTGAAGACAAAATGTAGACACAGCTTATCGACAAGTGCGCCAAAACGGAGTTTTAGGGTGACCATGGCTTCAAATAAAATATATTTGTTTATGTCATACATTTTTCATTATATGTATTCTTATTTTTATGATTATTAATTAAAACCGATCCTTAGTCAATGTAATAAGAGTTGATTTTTGGTTATGTTAGGGTTTTCTTGTGTCTGTCACTGGTACTGGTATCATTCATCAAACTGGGGCCCTACTTCCTCCTACTCCAGAGTTTCTACCAACTAAGCTAAACACATGTACCATAAATCTGAGCTGAAGTTTCATTTTCGCAATCAAAAAATCCGATGGGAATCGGCTTCACTTTGGCCGGTAGAGGCCGGTAGACGAATGATATGGTGCGAAGTAAAGTTAATTATTAATACTTGACATTTTGTTACATTGACTGAAACATAATATGTTAAAATATAATAAATCAAATAGATCAGTGTTCTGCAAACTTTTTGTGTTTAAGCTACATTTAGGAAAACGAAAATTTTTGGAGGTACATAAATGAAAAATCAGTTTTTATTTTATTTGTGTAAGAATTTTTCTTCCGTCCGACTATTTTGCTTTATGAAATAACCTTATTTTTTCGAGGCACCAGTGTGCCGCGGCCCACACTTTGCGGAATACTGAAATAGATAGTACTAAACAGATTTTTTTAATATTTTGTTTAAAAAATGCACATTGATATTACAGTTTGTCTTTCAGTTTAAACAAAATTTAGTCATGGCCATCATTACCACAACGTTGTTTGCACCAATAGTAGGTACTCCGCAGATATTTGAACACCAATAGTACTCGGCAGATGTCAGGCAAATATCAGCTTTCCGTGGATAATTTAGAATTTTTTATGTGGCGGGTAACCTAAAACACTTTCTATTTCGTTCACGGTGATTTCGTTGTCCCTTGTTGTGTGCCATTATATTTTGATAAGTTTTAGTAATAACTGTTATAAATTTTCACGCGATAACGTCATTGTACTCATTGAATTACAATGATTTAATTATTACACGTCGCCAATTTTATTGTTTTGACACGACAGCGCCGCGTGTGGTAAGACTAAGAACTAATTAGAGCGTTTTCCGAACCATTATTTCGACTCTGGTTGGCTTTATGTAAAACGACGAAGCATTTTACAATTTGCCTCCAGCAATTCGCAGAACATCAGGCGCTTAGTATCTAACTGTCCACGCCGTTTGTAATCAGACGAATTATAAGGTTTGCCTATGACGTATCCACCCTGTTAAGTAAGTTATTATGTCAATACCGATTACCTCCTAGGGGCACTACCGCCGAAGCTACAGCAGATTACCGTTAGGTTTTTTGATTGCGAAAATCAAACTTCAGCTTATATTGGTGATAATTGTATTTTATTTAACTTGCTGGTAGAAACCCTAGAGCTCTACCGACTAACCTAAAGGTATGCCCAGATCCTCCAACGACTCTGCCAAGACCACTATGTCATCGGCAAATTGAAGGTGTTTATGCCGTATTCTTGCCAGTCCAGAAAGTTAAAGACATCCTCCAATGCAGCGTTAAACAGTTCCAGAGAATTAACGTCTCCTTGACTCACTCTCCTCTGCAATTAGAAGGGTCTTGTGCACTGATCCTGTAATCGGGCCGACTTAGAGGCGTATTCGTATATACTCGTCTACACTTTGACATACATTTTTTATTTTTAAAAGAGAGAGGGGCAATCGAGCATGTGGGTAACCTGATAGAAAGCAATCACTACCGCCCATAGAAATCAGCAACACCATGGGGTCGCTGATTCGTTGCCAACCTTTTAAGGGAAAAATTGACTCTGTTCTTGAAGGTCGCCATGTCGTATTTATTTGGGAATACCGCTGAAGGAAGTTGATTCCACAACTTCACAGTTCGTGGTAGAACATGTCTTAAAAAGCGGACTGTAGTAGATCGTCAAAGATCAAGATGATGTGGATGGAATTTTAATTTATGGTCGGTTGTACGATAGTGGAACTCAGCGGCAGATATCAAATCAAATAGCTCATCCGAGCACTCCCCGTGCATCTCTGCGTGCATAGAGAGACTCCAGCCGATAAAAAAATCATTGAGTCACCGACGATTCAAACAGCTCTTCGTTCAAATGTAGTATGTGTATGCGGTCAAATGGAGCAAGTAAGTACTGGGGCGCACCAGAAATGATCATGATCATGATATATGATCAATTCAGCACCGCTGGATAGACGGAAGCACTGTCCACGTCTCGATTACTTCCCGACGAGTACCCGACGTTGGTCTTTAGCAGCTGGAACTACGGGTCCGGCTGTCGATCAAGGATGACGGGCGATCGCTTACGTCAGCCCGGTCACCCAACGGTAGGCCAGGGGTAAGCGTTCTATGAGCAAAGGGAAATCAGCGTGCTTTACATCTCCGGTGCCTGTCATTCATGGACATCAGGTCATCAGCTATCTGGTGTCCATGTGTGAGTGCAATTACTCTAGGCATACAGAGTGCGTCGGGAAGTGAGTAAGCGACCTTCTTCAGGGAAGCGCGCCTTACAGCTTCGGTACCCATGGTTATTGGGGAGTGGTGGTAGGGCTCCGATGCTTCGGAAACTGAGCGTGTCGGTAACCACGAACTACGAGCTAAAGAGTGCTTGCAGGCGAAAGAGGAGTAAGACCTAATACAAATCCGCTTGAGTGCCTGGTTTGTTTACTAGACACGATAGCGGGGCGGGAAAAGGTCCTCATAGGGTCATAGTCCACGTCTCGATCGCATCGAAGGCTTTCTTGTAGTCCTCAAAAGCTAAGCATTATGGCCGGTTATACTCTTCGGTCTTCTGTACAACCTGCCGCAGCACATTAATGTGATCTATGGTTGACATACCTTTACGGAACCCGGCTTGTTAGGGAGGCTGAACGTCGTCCAACTTGTGGGCGAACGATTTGTGATGACTCTCAAAAATAGCTTATAGACTTGGTTCAGAAGCGAGTTGGGTCTAAAGATTTTCATTTGGGTTTTATCACCTTACTAGCTGTTGCCCGCGACTTCGTCCGCATAAATATCAGTTATCGTAGTAAAACCATAGGAAAGGTAATGAATAAGTTAAGGAAATCAAGTACTTAACATAACCGTTTATGTATGAAAAACTAATATTAATAATAAGTAAGAAAAAATATTAATCTATATCTATAATCAAAACTAATATTATATAGCTAAAGAATTTGTTTGTTTGTTTGTTTAAATGCGCTAATCTCAGAAACTACTCATCCGAATTGAAAAAATATTTTAGTGTTAGATAGCCTATATTTCAAGGAAGGCTATAGGATTCATAACATCACGCTACCACCATTTTACCTACTTTTTCCTATTGATTACCATAAAAAAAGGTTATAGTGAATCAATCTTAAAAAATAGACATATGCTGACGCGGACTTTTTTTAGAACTTTTAAAGAGGAACAATTCCACCATACATGATTTTTGCGTAACTTCAACCGTTTACGCAGCGCATGCAACGTAAGCCCTCAAAAGGAATATTTTTTCCCCATTATTCATTTGTGCTCCGCTCCAATTGGCCTTCCTTGAAATATAGGCTATCTAACACTAAAATAAATTTTCGATTCGAACCAGTAGTTCCTGAGATTAGCGCGTTCAAACAAACAAACAAACTGTTCAGCTTTATAATATTAGTATAGATTTGAAAATCTAAACCCACCACGCTTCTGCTCCTCGCCTGTGGAGTTTGAGAATACCGGAATTAAAAGCTTCTGAAGGACTTCAAGTACCTGTTGACCAATTTTTTTTCAATTTTTATAAAATCTCTCTCCATGGCATGAGATGAGGAATGATGGAAAGCACTGGTGTTGACTAAATATGAGTACCGCTGCCATTGCGATTAGTGCAACGCTGGCGGACCACCCCTTAAAGACCAATATATACTCGTAATATATATACATTCACGTTTCGTCTAGATAACCCTTGATTATAGGAAGAGGGAGTGTGTCGCCAACAAATTCCACAACATTATCGGCAGAAAAAACAGTTGCAGAACTTTTTGGTGAGGGAAGGCAACAACTGTACCCTATGAGGATTGGATTTCAGACCAGCTCATATGACTTTAAGGAGAAATGGATAAGAAGGGCCCCGATTAAAGTGCTCTTCAGAACATTCCCCATTTTAGATACTATAGAAGACATTCAAACCACAAATATCTCTGCTTAGCAGTACTGTCAAGCGTGTTGGTGACCTCTGAGTTCCCCTTTAATGCAAATAGCACAATGTTTCAATCGATCAAGTAAGTACTTGGCGCCACCGTCCCAGCAATGAGAACAATATTCCATGCACGATGCACGAACGAAGTACGTTGCCGAGTAGGTTTGTAATTTATATAAAGAACAGGTTCTTTATATAAATTACAAACCTACTCGGCAACAAAGAATCGTCTCTCCCTGTTTCTGAACAGGTTCCAAGTTTCATAGAAGCTGTTACAATGACGCTTTCCATGTAGTCATTGGAATTGAGGTCGTACCTGATATTCATACCCAAGATCTATCCATTACCAAACTCTGATCAGCATTTATTGTTCTGATAATAATCTAAATTATTACGAAAAATTAATTGCTCAAAATCAAGTTTTCAAACGAAACCGAAATTGCCGAGAAAACCGGAAACTCGTTTTTGACGCTAAATCAAACGCGAAAATCCGGTTTTGGGACCCTTATGTGCTATTATGACCTAGGCATCCGCCACTAAAGAAATTATTTTAATTCTCACGTAATTCCTGGAGACGCGTGAAAGAATTCGAGAGCGAAAGCTACTCAAACCATACTTACTACGTTGGCGCAGGTGTCCAAAGTGGTTTTTGGCCTCCAACAACAGGCGACGCCAGCCTTACTTGTCTTCCACTAGCTTCCTCCAGTCACCAGCTCCGGGGTTCTACAGCTCCTCCAATACTTCATCCTTCCCGCAATGTCTGAGACGTCTAACCGGCCGAGATGGTCAGTAGATTGTCGCAAGTAGGTTTTTTTTAAGGCACGATCTTCTTCCATCCTCTCTATGTGTCCCATCCAGCGAAGTCTAACCGCTTTAACTTCTCCGGTGATATTCGGCTCACCAGATCTTCAATCTATTGGTTCTTCCTCAGCCTCCAGGTACCATCTTCGCTTCGGTACCATCATCAGATACCATCTACTCAAACCATTGATTTATATAAATCGATGACTCAAACTACTTATAATTTAAATTAGATGTCGTAATTTATATGGTCTTAATATGACGTAGGTAGCTAATGCAGTTAAAAATAAGATAGTATTATGATACTAGATGTCACATTAAGGTACTTAATGTGACATCTAGTATCATAATATTATCTTGACTGCCAATAGATACGGACACTAATAATATATAATACCAAACTGACGATACGTCAGATTAGTATTAATATCATCACTGTCTTATCTTATATTTATACATAGTTTATTAATAAAATATTTTTGAAAAAAAATTGAACCGACTTCAAAAAGTTATTAAGAAACTCACTAAAAAGTAAAAAATAATCAAACTTAGTTTTTTACCACAAAAAAAAAGTTTTCAAATAAAATATTTACATAATAATCGTTATAATAACTAAATAAAAATAAACAAAAACCTAATTTAACCTATCTCCTACACGTATTTTATATTCTACTATATACACAGAATTTAGCTTAATACCTACCTAAACTTATTTATCTATCTAAATATATAAAAGAAGAAACTGACTGACTGACTGACTGACTTATATATCAACGCACAGCCCAAACCGCTGGGTCTACAGATTCCAAATTTGGCAAGTAGGTTCCTTGTGACGTCTAGGGGTGCACTAAGAAAGGATTTTTCAAAATTCATCCCCTAAGGGAGTGAAACGGGGGTCCAAAGTTTGTATGGGGAAAATAGATTAGTTGGACTATTTTATCCGAAACTTTACACGAGTACTTCTATAGATAAATGAGTAAACACGTGTTTCAGGATTTTTCAAAATTAAATCCCTAAAAGGGTAAAATGGGGTCAAAAAGTCTGAATATCGTCATGGGTATTGTTTTTATGGTTTATCAGGTCGCTGATTATGAAAACAACAACTAATTTATGATCTAACATAACCGACGTGACATAAAATCACCCCAGTGGGGATGCGATGGGGTTGAAACATATAAAAGAAGAAACTGAGTGACTGACTGATATATATCAAGGCACAGCCCAAACTGCTGGGTCTAGAGATTACAAATTTGGCACGTAGGTTCCTTATGATGTCTAGGGGTGCACTATGAAAGGATTTTTCAAAATTCATCCCCTAAGGGGGTGAAACGGGGGTCCAAAGTTTGTATCGGGAAACAAGATTAGTTGGACTATTTTATCCGAAACTTTACACGAGTACTTCTATAGATAAATGAGGAAACATATGTTTCAGGATTTTTCAAAATTCAACCCCTAAAGCGGTAAAACGCGGTGAAAAAGTCTGAAAATCATCATGGGTATTGTTTATATGGTTTATCGGGTCGCTGATTACGAAAACAACGACTATTTTATAATCCAACATAGCCTACATGACATGAAATCACCCCTATGGGGGTGCGGTGGGGTTAGAATGTCATAATATCAATATGGGCGTTGATTCTATGGTTTTCTGGGACGTCAATTACAAAAATGGCATCGATTTGAAAATATCAACCCCTAAAAGGGTAAAATGGGGTCAAAAAGTCTGAAAATCGTCATGGGTATTGTTTTTATTGTTTATCGGGTCGCTGATTACGAAAACACACGAAAACAACAACGATTTTAAAATTCAACGTGGCTAACGTGACCGTATCATCCTCTATTGAGGTGCGATGAGATTGAAATGTCTATATATCAATATATGTGTCGTTTTTACGGGTTTTCGGAACGCCAATCCATACTAATATTATAAATGCGACAGAATGTCTATTACCTCTTTACGCTTAAATCGCTGGCCCGTTTTAGATGAATTTTGGTTGAGAGATACCTTGAGTCCTGGGAAAGGACATACCTAAGATAGTTTTTATCCCAGAAATTATCTATTATTGTTATTTGTTGTACCCGTAGGGCGGTAACGTGACCATCGTCCCCTATTGAGGTGCGATGGCGTTGAAATGTCTAAAATGTGGTGAAAAAGTATGAAAATCGTCATAGGTATTGTTTTTATGGTATATCGGGTCGCTGATTACGAAACTATTTAATAATCCAACATAGCCGACGTGACAACTATGTAGGGGTGCAATGGGGTTGAAATGTCATAATATCAATATGGGTGTTGATTCAATGTTTTTCTGGGACGTTAATTACGACAATGGCATCGATTTGAAAATATAACGTAGTGGACACGAATTACTTAAAAAGATTTGTCAAATTTTGCATCTAAGAGGGTGAAACGGAGGTCCAAAGTTTGTATGAGAAAACGAGATTAGTTGGTTTGTATGGGAAAACGAGATTAGTTGGACTATTTTATCCTAAATTTTGCACGAGTACTTCTATTGATTAATGAGTAAACACGTATTTGCCCCAAATGTCACGCGAGCGAAGCCGCGAAAAATATAAACCAACTGAAAAATCATGACATGAAGAAGCCAAAAATAACTACTACCTGCCTCCTGAGATTTTTGAAGTCGGTGTATTTTTTTAAAGTTTGATTTATCCTTTTTAAGCTGATAAAATAAAACTTGTGTTATCCTAATAGGTTTTTAAATTTTTATTTGGCGTCAACCAGTGCTTATGCGATCGCGGGCGGCGCGGCAGGAGCGGGACAGGTGTAGTAGTTATCGGGAAAGTTCTTGCATTCGTATTTAGTACAATTAAAGATGCTACATGAACATGGTCGCGTGTTTCATTTTCATGAAATTTTATACACATATTCTTAAAGGTATTAGGAAGGACATAGGATACTTTCAATTAGAAATAAGTAAAGCGGCGAAGCCGCGGGTGAAAGCTAGTTTACAATATTATATTAATTCCTACCAACTGACCAGTTTGAAGTCGGTGCTGAGCCAACGGATACATCAAACTACGAGAGAGTACGAGCAACAAATTAGATTTGTTTTGGTCGTAATTTATAATTTGTTCCTAATCTTGCGGATATGACACAAAAATACATTATTTTTTTTGTATTGTTTGGCCTCGGCACCGACTTCAAACTGATCAGTTGGTAATAGTTAAAATAATATTGTAAATAAATAAATAAGTTTAGGTAGGTATTAAGCTAAATTCTGTGTATATAGTAGAATATAAAATACGTGTAGGAGATACGTTAAATAAATAAATATTTCTGAACAATTTACACAGCGCCATCTAGTCCCAAATTAAGCACAAAGCTTGTGTTATGGGTACTAGACAACCGATAAATGTACTTAAATACATTTTTTTTTATAAATACATACTTATAATACATAGAAAATACCCAGACCAAGACAAACAGACATGTTCATGCACACAAATGCTTGTCTTGTGCGGGAATCGAACCCGCGACCTCGGAGTCAAAGTGGCCATTGCTAACCATTCGACCACCGAGCTCGTTAATAAGGTTTTTGTTTATTTTTATTTTGTTATTATAACGATTATTATGTAAATATTTTATTTTAAAACTTTTTTTTTTGTGTTAAAAGCTAAGTTTGATTATTTTTTTACTTTTTAGTGAGTTTCTTATTAACTTTTTGAAGTAGGTTAAATTTTTTTTCAAAAATAATTTATTTTACTCTTTTTAGTATTAGATAGCTAATCAATAAATTACACAGTTACACCTGCAGTAGATATACCCTTTTAAACAACCCTATTATTTTTGAGGAATTGTCTCGATTTCACTGGCTGATTTCACATTTTTGTTAGAATTTCCCTCGATATCTCTAACATATCGTGATTACATCGTAACCATCTCAGGAGTAGTACCTACCATTTCAAGCATCACGTTAGCCCTTCATACAACTAAGTAGTTTCCTTCGACCAATTGTAGTACTGTCCCCCAACTCCTAACCGTTAAGGAGTTCTGTAGCTTCACCATCAGCACAGCAGCATCAGATGTTGTTTTAAGCATACCTCACAAGCATCACGCTAACGTGATGCTTGATCCCATAGACAGTACTGCAATAGGTAGGTATTGGTAGGTAGGTAGGTATTGTTAGGGCTAACCCTTCATACTGCTAAGTAGTTTCCATCGAGCAATTGCAGTACTGTCTCCTAACTCCTAACCGTTAAGGAGTTCTGTAGCTTCACCATCAGCACAGCAGCATCAGATGTTGTTTCAAGCATACCTCACAAGCATCACGCTAACGTGATGCTTGATCCCATAGACAGTACTGCAATTGGTAGGTATTGGTTTGGGGGTTGATGCTACTCACGTCCGCAGGCTTCCCTGCACGTGACCCCTGGGTGGTGCTAATCGAGTAGCTTTTTCTGAAGTGGTAGAGCTAAATTGGAATCATTTTGTGTCCATGACAGGGTCGCGATCAAGTTATGGACATTGAGTGACTGCAGCTCGTAATTGGGCCGGCTCGTCCGGGGCAGTACCACTCTCACACAGAAAACCGGCGTGAAGTAGTAGCTCGCTATTGCGTTTCGTGCGGTGAGTGTTGAGACCCGAAGCCCAATCCAAAAACCTCAACTCTGGATATGGCAGTGGCATTAGGAAGAAGAATACCCCAGGAGGGTACCGTCACCGTTGGTGAAGGAGAATCCCTCCCTGAGTTCCACTACTCAGGCCGCCCGACGTATTCTGGGGCGGGCACTATGCCACTCTGAATCTCTGCCAGGAGTAGGCGTAAGAAAAGGACGGTGGCACGTTCCCCCGAGCTCTATATCGAGCTATGTAACATAAGGGGACTTCACTCCAACCTGAATGCCTTGCTCTTTTTGACTGAGACACAGATATCCCCACCATCTGACATCTCGTATCTGCGCTACCCAGGGTACAAACTGGAACACAATTTTGTGCCACGAGCCGGTGTGTGCGCGTACGTTAGGGAGGATATCTGTTGTCGACGTCTTGGCAATCTTGAAGAGCGGGGCCTGTTAATTTTGTGGCTGCGCGCAGATTTCGACGACCACATTCGTATCTACGCGTGCCTCTACAGGTCCCACAGCGGTAACGCCGAAACGGAGCGCCTTGTTGAGCACATCCAAACGACGACTGACAGTCTACTCCAGCAAATGCCTTCTGCCGAGATTGTGGTTATGGGTGACTTTAATGCCCACCACATCGAATGGCTTGGGTCACGGGTCAACTGACCATGCTGGTAGATCTTTTTATGACTTTGCCTTGGCATATTTTTTTTGGATCTTTTGGATCTTCTGCTGACCTCCCACCCGGACAACTATCGCGTGTCTGTTGGCGCCCCTCTTGGATCCTCAGATCATTGCCTGATAGAATGTCTGGTGCCACTCATACACCAAAAGCGACCGCGTACAGCAGGTATCCGTCGTGTGTGGCATTTCAGGTCAGCAGATTGGGATGGGCTGCGTGACTTCCTGGCTTCCTACCCCTGGGGGCCAGTTTGCTTCTCGCTGGATGATCCCAGTGCCTGTGCAAATGCTGTCGCTGATGTGGTTCTGCAGGGTATGGAACTATTTGTTCCTAATTTTGCGGTGCCCATTGGCGGCAAATCTCGACCATGGTTCGGTGGGTCTTGCAGAGCCGCGTCGCGTCAGAAGCAAGATTCCTACCGTGCCTGGTCCAATGCTCGGGCCACTGGAGATCCAAATACCGGCGTACTCAAAAAAAAAATACAACGCTGATTCCAGATCTTGAAGGGTTGTATCGCGAAGGCAAAGTTCAGATTTATAAGCGAAATTGGCGAGAGACTAGTGTGCTTGCCATCTGGGTCTCGTGCGTTCTGGTCGCTCGCCAAAGCCATTCAGGGTAACTTCTGTCAGTCGTCATTTCCACCACTGCAATGGTGGACTCGCTGGCCCATACTGCAAAAGGAAAAGCCGATCTCCTAGGATTTCTTTTTGCATCTAACTCGACTCTCGATGACCAGGGAGCCACACCACCTACCATCCCTCGGTGTGAGAGCTCTATGCCAGAAGTTAAGTTCACGCAAAGAGCCGTGCGTAGAGCGCTTTTCTCCCTGGACATCCATAAATCGAGTGGGCCGGATGGCATTCCGTCCGTTGTTTTGAAAATGTGTGCCGCGGAGTTAGTCCCAATTCTAACCCGCCTTTTTCAGTACTCATACTCGCTTGGCGTGGTCCCCAGCTCGTGGAAGGAGGCTTTGTTGTTGTTGTTGTTAAATCTTTATTGTACAAAATAAATTACATAAAAATTGTAATAAAAGAGTTACATGTACAATGGCGGACTTATCCCATAAGGGATCTCTTCCAGTCAATCATTCAATGAGTATTTAAAATAACATAAAATTTGTGCGAGAACTTGTGTACAATCTGAATATACAAATTATTATTGGGAATAAAATAAAAATAACTATAAAACAAGAACAATTATGCCATAATTAATCCTATCTTACAATCACTTAGAAACAATGAAAGATAAAACATACTACACTAAATATAAATATTACTGCAGCGCAATGCATACATTATATATACTACAGCCGCCGTTTTAATCAATTCTATAGACATCTGTAGCACCACTCAGATGTTTCCTCAGGTGCAGCTTGAATGATGCCATAGTTTGCGACTTCATCACATCAATTGGTAGTGAATTCCAAAGACGTGCTGCTTGCACAGTAAAAGATTTAGAATAGGAATAGGAATTTGGGACAGGGATATTTAATAAGGGAAGATTGCTAGATCGAAGACGATCATCTATAGTGCGAAACTGGAAGCTTTCACGTAGATAACAGGGTGCCGAAGGATTGAAAAGCACATGAAAGAGAAAGGAAAGGATGTGGAGGATTCTTCGTTCCCTCATTGGTAAAATGTCTAAACGCGCACGGTATTCAAAAATATGATCAGATTTCCTCAAACTAAAAATGAACCGTATGCACAAGTTTTGAATGCATTCCAATTTATTAAGTAATTCCTCCGTTGGATCCAAATAAGCCACATCTGCATAATCGATAAGTGGAAGGAGAAGACTACGTGCCAATAAAGCCTTGGTGTTGACAGGAAGAAAAGCTTGAAGTCGCTTCAGGGAGTGGAGTGAGGCAAAAACCTTGCGGCTTACTTCGCTTATTTGAGGGGCCCAAGATAAGGTTTGATCAAGAATGATACCCAGATTTTTAACAGTTGATGAGTAAGGAATGATGTTATTATTAAATACAATGTCTTGGCAAACAACATTCAAATTTTGTAATTTTGATACATAGTAAGGGCTACCAATGATAATTGATTGAGATTTGGAGGGATTGACCTTCAAACCAAAGTTATTAGACCATTTAGCAATGGCGGAAAGATCTTTTTTAATTACGTTAATGGCATCATCAAGATTATCAAGCGAAGCAGCCGCATATATTTGGAGATCATCAGCATAAAGATGATGTGAAGAAGACAGTGATGAAGTTATGCTATTAATAAAAATAGTAAACAGAATAGGAGAAAGTACCCCTCCCTGGGGAACTCCCGAGATGAGCTGGCACCAGTCAGATCTGGTTTCGTCAATCTTCACCAATTGGCGACGATTGAGGAGATACGAATTAAACCAAGACAAAGCTGATGGAGATGGGTTAACTGAACGCAGCATGCCAAGCAATATGTCAAAGTCTACCGTGTTAAACGCATTTGTGAAATCTAGAAGGACTAAGATGGTTAACTTTTTGTTGTCAATTTGGCTTTGGTTCACCCGATCCCTAAAAAAGGTGTTTGCTCAGATCCGTCCAACTACAGGCCCATTGCTATAACATCCTTGTTTTCCAAGATAATGGAAAATATTATCAACCAACAGCTGATAACATACCTAGAGGATCACCAGCTGATTAATGATCGCCAATATGGCTTTCGCCATGGTCGTTCGGCTGGTGATCTTCTGGTATGTTTGACTCATTGTTGGGCGGAGTCAGTGGAAAGCAAGGGCGAGGCTTTGGCTGTTAGTCTGGACATAGCAAAATCCTTTGATCAGGTGTGGCATAAAGCGCTACTATCGAAGCTTTCTTCTTTTGGGTTACCCGAGAGACTCTGCACATGGATTGCCAGCTTTCTCACTGGGCGGATCATTAAAGTTGTGATTGACGGTGCACGCTCGGATCCATTACCCCTGAACGCTGGTGTGCCACAAGGTTGCGTATTGTCCCCTACATTGTTTCTTCTGCATATCAATGCCTTGCTACATGTATGCAGCATCCATTGCTATGCAGATGACAGTACCGTGGACGCAAGATACAGTGGTCTTGTAATGTTTCTCGGGATTGCGTCGATGAGTACCGGGAAAAACTTGTGTCTGAGATTGAGACGTCTCTTGAACACGTCTCTAATTGGTGTAGACTGAACTTAGTCCAGCTGAATCCATCAAAGACACAAGTATGTGCGTTTACTGCAAAAAAGTCTCCATTTGTCGTATCTCCTAGATTGGAAGGTACTCCCCTTACTATTAGCACCAGCATTGGTATCTTGGGTGTTGACATATCCAGTGATGTACAGTTCCGTGGTCACTTGGAGTGCAAGGCCAAATTGGCTTCTAAGAAAATTGGCATCATCTGTAAAGCCAGAAGGTATTTTACACCACAGCATCGCCTTCAACTGTATAAAGCCCAAGTTAGGCCTCATATGGAATACTGTTCACATCTCTGGGCTGGTGCGCCCCAGTACTTACTCGCTCCATTTGACCGCATACAACGAAGAGCTGTTCGAATCGTCGGTGACCCAATGATTTCTGATCGGCTGGAGTCTCTCTCTACACGCAGAGATGTAAGCATCTCTTTGCGTTCTATATAAATTATACCACGGGGAGTGCTCGGATAAGCTATTTGATTTGATACCTGCCGCTGAGTTCCACTATCGTACAACTCGCCAAAAATTAAAATCCCATCCACATCATCTTGATATTTGGCGATCTACTACAGTACGCTTTTTAAGACATTTTCTACCACGAACTGTAAAGTTGTGGAATCAACTTCCCTCAGCGGTATTCCCAAATGAATACGACATGGGGGTCTTCAAGAACAGAGTCAATATTTCCCTTAAAAGGCTGGTAACGGATCGGCGACTCTTGGTGTTGCTGATTTCTATGGGCGGTGGTGATTGCTTTCCATCAGGTGACCCACATGCTCGCTTGCCCCCCTCTGATATAAAAAAGGTAGGTATTGTTAGGGCTAACCCTACATACTGCTAAGTAGTTTCCATCGAGCAATTGCAGTACTGTCTCCCAATCGTTAAGGAGTTCTGTAGCTTCACCATCAGCACAGCAACATCAGATGTTGTTTCAAGCATACCTCACAAGCATCACGCTAACGTGATGCTTGATCCCATAGACACTACTGCAATTGGTAAGTATTGGTAGGTCATCAGATCCTGACCTGGTGAAAATGGGACCACCTCAGAAGTGAACTCTATCCAACAAAAAAAAAATTTTGAAATCCGTCTATAATTGACGGAAATATAGGTGAACATACATAAAAAAATACATACAGTCGAATTGAGAACCTCCTCCTTTTCTTGAAGTCGGTTAAAAAGATAACATTTATTTGGTTTAATATTATCAAAGAGGAAGCATATAACCTTCAACAAACAAAATCAATGCATACGGTATGTGTTCGGCCTGAAAAAATTCGATCATAATTATATCCATGTTCCGTGAGCAACTTGGCTGGTATCCAATTAGAATTCGAAGAAACTTCCACATAGTTACATTACATTTTTGTATAATGTACTTTTCAATCCTTCTGCTTTTTATCCTTGCGGCTAAGCTTTGGAACTCCTTACCATCTGATATAAAGATGTCCTCTTCTGTGGATTCTTTCAAATCGGCTTTAAAAAGATCCTATTATGAAACCTTGAACTACTAGTACCAACTATATTGTATAATTATTACTTATATGTTAATTTAATTTGTTATGCGTTTGTAGTCTTATTCGACCATCGGGATATATAGAATCCTCTCAAATATTTGACTTTTTTAGGTTGACTGCAAGAGATCCCTTAAAGGGATAAGTCCGTCTTTGTACGGCTTTTATTTTATGTAAACTTTTATATGATTGTTTTATCTAGTGCAATAAAGATATTACAAACAACCTTTTTGATATTAGAGAAAATATTTTAATAATCCTCCATTGCATAACAACAAATACACATATTGGGACGGGGGCCCACCACACATTCCCACCACTGTATCTCCTGTGTAGCCAGGATTAACAGCGGCGACCGCCAAAAAAGACAATGAACAATGAAGTCCATTGCAGTCCCAGGGGTAAAACTACGGCTGCCTTGGAACTCCCAACGAATTTAATCAGAAGAAATTAGTAGGAGTAGGAAGCTTTTGGAATTTGACTTCCCCTCTTAGCAATGTGAGAAACAGCAATATGGCAAATAAGGCATTAAAAACCTAAAGAGATGGCTAGTCAAGTGAAGCTCAACTGCCGTGCACTACGGATTTTAAATTTCTAACACTATTAGGGACCTAAAACATTGAGTTGTTACCTAAAACATCGATTCCAATAATATGAATTACAAAATCGTCTGAACGCTTGGTAATTCTCCCTTGTTGCTACGAAATCTGAATAGTATACTACTCCGGAATACAAACGGAATACAAATACATATATGTGTACAATAGAAGATATAAAAAGTTCAGTCTATTGCCATAATATACTTCTTCCAGACAACTCTAGCGCGCTGAAATTATACATGGCTGGGAATGAAAACCAGCTAAATAGGCAGTACTTGACATATGCTTTCAAAACATTGCTGTTGTACTAACAACGTTGTAGTAATAAATGTTTGTGAACAAATATCTCTACATTGTTAATTGATTCAGGTGTTATTTTGCGGAAGTCATATTTTACAGGCAATTTGATCTATACAACTTTGCGTGCCTCCGCCACCAATTAGCTCATGCAAATTACTGACGTTCGGCACCCACCCATTACCGTTAGTAGATGCATACGACTGCCGCGGCTGTGTTCGCCGTCTCTGCTTCAGCTGCATCGGTCGTCTCGGCGAACCTCCAACATCTGAAACAAAAGAAACGTGCAATTGCTGCCGCCCCGACTGCCGTACGACTCTGCGATACGTGTTTCGCCTCTACGCGAGCCATCCTCAGGCGATTTGTAGATGTTAATGGTTAGAACAACAACCTAAAAATGAATAAAATATCTACACTACATTTAGTGAGATGTCCCCCGCCGCCACCAACCCGCAGTTGAGCAGTATGGCGGAGTATGCTCTAAATCCTTTCGAATGAGGGGAGACCCATATCCATACAGCGGAATGAATAAGAGTTGACTACGATTCTTTTAATTACTTTTTCACCTCTCCCGTTCGAAAAGTGTGGTATAGGTACTCAAAAACTCGTACTAAAATCGATTTTTGCTGCGAGCGTGAGAAAATCTATCTTTTTTGGGTTTCTCTAGTAAACAAGGGACCCTAATAGTTTCGCCATGTCTTAGACTATTAGTATTAGTACTAAAAAACTATAATTTGCCATAGGTATACTAATCACGCCGACAAAATGGTAAAATAAAATGTAAAAAAAAATATAATAATCTATATATATAAAAGAGTAAATCACTCACTCCCTCATCACGAAATCTCAGAAACTACAAGTGCTAGGAGTCTCAAACTTTGCAAAGGGGTTCCTTTTAGGACGTAGGTGCTCACTAAGACGGGAATTTGAAAAATTCAACCCCTAAGGGGGTGAAACGGCGGTCCAAAGTTTGTATGGGGAACCAAGATTAGTCGGACTATTTTATACGAAACTTCACATGAGCACTTCTGTAGATAAATGAGTAAACACGTGTTTAAGCATTTTTCAAAATTCAACCCCTAAAGGGGTGAAATGAGGTGCAAACGTCTGAAAATCGTTATGGGTATTGTTTTTATCGGGTCGTTGATTCCGAAAACAACACCTATTTTATAATCTAACATAACCGACGTGACACAAGACACTCCTGTGGGGGTGCGATGGGGTTGAAATGTCATAATATCAATATGGGTGTTGATTCTATGGTTTTCTGAGACGTCAATTACGAAAATGGCATCGATTTGAAAACGTTGATTTGAAATTTCCATATCGGTATAAAAATCCAAGATTTGGAACACCTGATGCAGAACCATAAAGGTTCAGCTAAACTATAAGAAATATAAAAATGACGCCTTAGCAAAAGTTGTTCAGCCTGATGAGCATTATTCATTGAGGTATAAAAATCCAATATTTGGAACACCTGATGCAGATCCATAATGGTTCAGCTAAACTATAAGAAATATAAAAAATATTCCTTAGCAAAAGTTGTTCAGCCTGATGAGTATTTTTTGTTGAGGTATAAAATCCAAGATTTAGAACACCTGATGCAGAACCATAATGGTTCCGGTAAACTATAAGAAATATAAAATTGACGCCTTAGCAAAAGTTGTTCAACTTGATCAGAATTTTTTGTTGAGGTATAAAAATCCAAGATTTGGAACACCTGATGCAGAAACATAATGGTTCAGCTAAACTATAAGAAATATAAAAATGAAGCCTTAGCAAAAGTTGTTTATTGATGAGCATTTTTTGTTGAGATATATAAATCCAAGATTTGGAACATCTGATGCAGAACCATAATGGTTACGGTAAACTATAATAAATATAAAATTGATGCCTTTGCAAAAGTTGTTCAACTTGATGAGTATTTTTTGTTGAGGTATAAAAATCCTAGATTTGGAACATCTGATGCAGAACCATAATGGTTCAGCTAAACTATAAGAAATATAAAAATGACGCCTTAGCAAAAGTTGTTCAGCCTGATGAGCCTTTTTTGTTGAGGTATATAATTCTAAGATTTGGAACACCTGATGCAGAACAAAGCTAAATTTATTTGCATAAATAACATGGTGTTTACAATAAATTATAGTTTAAAAATATAACTAAAAAACACGCGATAATAGTAAATAGATCTAAAAAAGCTACTTAAAAAAACAATAAATAATTTAACAAAATATTTATTGTATTCAAAAAAAATAAACGCGCAGTGCTACTTTTATTCTTACCTGCTACAAGTTAGACGCAATCGTTTTATTTATTTACAAAGGTAACGTGGTCTATTTAGTCAGTTTACTATAGACTTGTACGCTAAAATTGAAATGGAACGATTGGTATATATTCGCACAAACCAGAAGATTGCGTGCATTTGCGGGACGCTGTGTAGCAAGATTTTGTGATGCAAAGTCTTTTAAACAACGAGGGGAAACTGTTTTTTAGATGCTTCAGGAGGGACTGGAAAAACATACCTGACGAGAGCAATCCTCGCTGAAATCAGGCGCCAAAATAATATCTCACAGCAGCATCGCCAGGTATTGCAGCCATATATTACTTTTAGGCGGAAGGACGCAAATACAATGTTCAATATTATACCTACTCGATTTATACAGAACGGAAACACCGACATGCTTTGTGACACGAAACTGTGACAAAGCGAAAATGTTTCAGGATTGCTGTCTAATCGTTACAGATGGATGCGAAATGGCCAACAATAAGGCAGTAGAAGCTATAGATAGAACTTTACGTGCCCAAGAGTTTTCAAAAATATTATTAAAATTTGGGGAAAATCTCCTTCCTGAAGTAAAGTCAATATTTAGCAGCGAAATATGTATAATTGAAGCTGAGATTCTCACTGGGAGTGGTGCCGATGAAACTGTATTTATTCCGCGTATACCACTCTTCCTTCTTACGGCCGTGTGGTTTCCGGCAGACTAGAATAGAATCACTCCGTCTCTGCCCGTGGAAATCGTACAAGGCGACTATGGGAGTAGTTTTTGTCCCAGAAATTACCTATTATTGTTGTTTATTGTACCTGTAGGGCGGTTCTATGTTCGACTGTATGTATTTTTTTTTAATTCAATGAATTTCTCCGTCAATTGTACAGCAATTTTAATAATTCTTATTCGTTTGAGAGGGTACACTCTCCAGGTGGTCCCATATTAAAATGAATGTTGCTAAGCGCAAAAATCGAGAACGGCTCGACCAATTCTGCTAATTTTTATTTTAATATTTTCGTTAAGGTATAAGGAAGGTTCTTATGGACATAAAAATTGCGAGGAATAGAAATCAACACTTTCTACCCGTGCGAAGCCGGGGCGGGCAGCTAGATATAAATGAATAACAATTTAAATTTTTGTCACATTTTTGTGTTTGTGTTTTGATAAACCATACATGTAAGGCTATATATTATGGGCATTACAAAATTCACAATACAACACAAAAATATGATCACCTAGCGTCATAAGTTGTGTGGCATGTATACTTTATTTAATCCATACTCCATATTAATATTATACGTCTCGCTTAACCCGCTGCGTCGGAATAAATAAATAAAATATATTTTGCAATGTGCCCTTTCATATGCCCTTTCATATGATACCCGTACCGTATCTTTTTTTTACATAAACTTAGCAGTTTATTTTTTTTACAACTTCATGGGACCGCAGACCTGAGTATATAGTTCAAATTTCAGCTTGATACCTCCACGCATTCTCGAGTTAGAGGGTCTTGACAGACAGACAGTTAGACGGACAACAAAGTGATCTTATAAGGGTTCCGTTTTTCCTTTTGAGGTACGGAACCCTAAAAAGGATATACAACAAAAAAATATCTGTGGCGTTAGAAGTTTTTCAGGAATAAAAAGTAGCCTATGCCACTCTTCGGTCCTTAAACTATTCCTGTGAAAAAAAAAATGTCAATCCATTGATTCCTTTTGACGTGAAAAAGGAAAAATCAACATACAATTGTGGCCGATTGGTCATTATTTTAATAAAGCTTTTTTCTCCCATGGGAATAAGATGTCAAGGGGGGGGGGGATAATTGGTAGGTACGATGTAATTGAAGAGTTAAGGAAGTTACAAGAAAGAACAAAGAACATGAAAATTGTACATAGTGATTTTGTACCATAACAAACTTCGTAAATCTGCATGGTGACTCGTAATCAGCCGAAGCCGCTGTATAGAACATTATTTGGATGGAGGAGTATACATGGTAGGAGTCATTATAGAAGGAATTTTTCGAAGTTATCACCCTGCAGGCAGGAAAATCTATCATCCGTAACCAAAGTCTGTCATCCGTAAATTTTTGTTATCATTTTACGGCACAAAACAAATGACAGTCTCACAAATTTAAAAGTTTCCAAAGAGCTCCATTTTCGAATTCCAGAATTGTTTTATCATTTTTTTATTGTAAGTGGCCAGATACTTTCAGTATGCTCCACGTATAATATGGCTCACTTATAGGGTGGCACTTTGATTTCTTCCTTATGTGTTATATAAATAAATTACTATTTTTATCTTCATTCGCAAATCTATACTAATATTATAAAGCTGAAGAGTTTGTTTGTTTGGTTGAACGCGCTAATCTCATGAACTACTCTTTCGAATTTAAAAATTATTTTTGTGTTAGTAGCCTATTTTTCGAGGAAGGCTATATATAATCACGCTACCACCAATAAGAGCGGAGCACCAATGAAAAATGTTGCAAAAATGGGAAAAAATATTCCTTTTGAATGCTTCCGTTGCGTGCGCTGCGTAAACGATTCAAGTTACTTGCGACAATTATTTACGACGGAATTATTCATCTTAAAAAGTACAAAAAAAAAGTCCGTGATAGCGTATGTCTATCTTTTAAGATTGACTCACTATAACCTTTCAAATGGTAACCTTAAGCTTCACTCTCAACGCTCTGTCACACGCAGACGAAGTTGTGCGAGTCAGCTAGTTATTCATAATTACTACACAACATACTCTTTAATTTTATTTATATTTACTTAAGTATAGATTACATATTTTAATCACTCTTACTTCCAAAGCACGAACATAGTTGCTCGATATGATTTAATAATAAAATTAATTTATTTCTCCAATGAAATCTGTTCAGAATTGTTACAATTATTACAGCTTCCAATAAAGATTAACTGAGATGAAAATAACAAAACAAAAGGATCAAAACAGTCCAGTTTGCACGTGCCCTATATGTCGATACGTGGCTTTAGTTTATTTTGAATATGCAAGTGCTTTTTTTTAATTTGACAGGTGAATGAACACGCCTTACTCCATCTATTGTGTTGTAAAAGTATCGAAATTGAACGAGCGCAGTCCATTTGGAGGCTGTATGAGCCGACAATAACCGGCCGGCCATTCGTTTCTCGCACACTGAATATCCAAATCATTTTTCGACGATTTCATTGCATTTCGTCCGGCGGTGGTGCCAGGCGCACTCACTCCTCATATGTTGTAGGTATCATGATAAATTAATTAAACGCATCTGACATTTTATACCGTCCGCGTCGTGACTCGACGCGTAAAAGCTGATTTTATTTGTAGATAGTGACAGCCTTAAATTTAATTCTGGGATTTTACGGGGTATTTTAATGAACTGACTAGGTACATAATCTTTTAAATAATAGCTGTTAATGCCATGGATTTAATATATACTGTATTTTAAAGAGAGGTAGGGCATCGCGTACTTTTTTAAACTGCCCGACTGGGGAAGTACCTCCACCTCACAGAATACCGCAGCCAAATAATAATAGGGTTATTATGTTCCTGCGAGTGAGTGAAGTTACCAGAAAAAAAATCGGAGAAGTGCGAGTCGGACTCGCCCACCGAGGGTTCCGTAGGTACATAGTATCATTATTAAATTTGATATTTTTCATTATAAATAAGAAATAATGCATCAAAAAAAAAAAAAAATATATTTTGCAATGTGTACATCAAGCCCTTTCATATGATACCCCATTTGAACTAGTAGTTTCAATTTGAAATTTCGACACCCTATAAAAAATATAGACCCCCTATTTTTTAAGATCTATTTACAAATGTATAGTTTTGAGATTTATTCCTGTACTTGTAGTCTATAACGATGTTACTTGCCAAATTTCATAGTTCTAGGTCAACGGGAAGTACCCTATAGGTTTTGATTCCCTTGAGTGTGTCGAAATATGCGTTTTTTGCTGAATAAACGGCCGTAACTTTTTTCTACGTAAACTTAGCGTTTTTCCTTTTGAGGTACGGAACCCTAAAAAGAAACGAGTGTCGGCTGGCTTGGAGTTGCTGATTTCCATGGGCGATGGTGATTAATTGCTATCCATTAGATGATCCACATGCCCGCTTGCCTCCCCCTCGTATAACAAAAAAGAAACATTTCATAAAACTATATTCGATTGTTGTTGTTGATTGTTGATTGTGTCTGAGGTACCAATGTAGGTATGTATAATATAGTCAAAATTGATTTTTTATGCTAATCCTTTACCAGACATTTCGAATTCTGTGGTACATTTTTTATCTATCTACATTAAATAATCAAAATTAACGTGAAAATCTTAAAATGTCCGTAAAAAAATCTTTTTCTGAAACAATGCAATAACATTTTTCAAATTAAGTGGCAACAAATTATTTAGATATACACAATTAATATTTATGAGGATTCAACTTAAGGTCGCAACATACGTAACAGGAACTCGAACGGGCCGGGGTGGGCGCGTCAAGCAGTTAACGACGAAAGTGACGGCAATAGGGTTTTTTTTAAGTGCCATCGTCCCGTGCCTGACTCGATCGGAACGGGGCGTGATGAAACATAGTGATTTAAAAATTACTTTATCATCGTTGCTTTAAGTCGTTATCAATTTGATGTGTCCGGGCCGTCTCCCTTCCGAGTTACCGTTACGTATGCTGAGACCTTTACACTCAAAATGTGCTAAAGTCTCAACGCAAGTCAAACCACGAATGTGAACCAATCGGGTAGAAATTTGGCATACTGGTAGCTTTTGCAACGTAGGTTTCCACTAAAAAGGGTTTTTTGAAAATGACTGGATATCAGGATATGCGCGTACGAAGTTGCGGGCGCGAGCTAGTCCATAACCATACTTAATATTATAAATGACAAAGTGTATTTGTATGTCCTTATTTCACGCCGAAAGAAATCAATGTATTGACATGATTTTTTATGAGCTTCAGCTTAGTCGCTAGAGTTCTATGTTTGCTACCAGCTAAGCTAAGCAAAATTATCGCCAATCTAAGCTTAAGTTTGATCTTAGCAATCATTTTTTGATTGCTATATACCGATGATAATCGGCTTCAGTTTCGGCGATAGGGCCCCCTGGAGAATGACATAGGTTACTTTTTATCTTGGAAAAGCATCTTAGTCCCACGAAAAAAAAGTATTAAAAAAGAACCACGCGGGAAAATCTACAATGGTTTGGTTATTTGTCCTTCTTACACACCGAAATGAACTAATGAATTAACAGGATTTTTGTTACCTACTTGTTTAAGATCTGGAGAGTAACATAGGCTACTTTTAATTCCTAAAAAACGTCTTATTCCCACAAGAAAATATTTTGATCATAATAATGATCACGTTCGCGTTTGCCGCGGATACCAGCTAGCAAAATACAAATCTTAAATAGATCCTAAGAACATTACTCGATATCTGTTGGTGTCTTGTCATATCGATTACTTAACAATAGATGAGGAGACGAACGGTAGTACTGTATCAATTACGCACGTCTGTTTGGTCTGTGATTATGTACGTTGATGAGACTTAACATTTCACGTTGACAAATGGCTGACGGCGGCAGGGCCTTGTGACCGCGTGTAATAATGGCTCCGTATCAATGCAGATCACGATGAATGGTCATCATTAGCCGGCGCCCGGCTCTGATCATCATTTGCATCTACTGGCATGCATCATTTCACAATCGTATTGCCTAATGCAAGCTACGGAAATTTCATATTATTTCTATTTCACTACTAGATGTAAGATTACAAATATATAATTTTCATATTTTTTATGCAAGGATTATAATACAATCTACTTTCTACTAAGGGGTAATTTCAACAAAGATACATGCATTCGACTGGGCTGGGCAGCTTTAGGAAGGCTGCGGCACATCCTCGCCGCAGATATACCATTACCCAATGCTTGAAGACTTTGATATGATCTATATGATTACGATACTTGGGGTTTCTCTAACCAAGGGATCGAATCCAGAACAAAGAAGTTCGACGAAGAACCAAGATTGTTGATATAGCTCAGCAAGCTTAAGTGGCAACGGGCCGGACACATCTGTCGTATCAGTGATGGCAGATGAGGGAGGAAAGTCCTAGAGTAGAGGCCGCGTATGGAACGACCCCTCTATAGATGGACCGAGTACCTCAACAAAGCGGACTCGACATGCCCTACCTCTAGTATATCTATAGTATATAGTAATTATTTATAGTAGTCATCTCATAATAATGACTAAGTTATATTGGCTTATCCTCTTCCTTCGAATTGTAGGATCGATCTTCTCTTCAATACACTTCATAAATATTCTACATACTATAAACATGGCAGCAGCATC
The DNA here is from genome assembly GCA_937001555.2 of Hypsopygia costalis. Classification (NCBI taxonomy): domain Eukaryota; kingdom Metazoa; phylum Arthropoda; class Insecta; order Lepidoptera; family Pyralidae; genus Hypsopygia; species Hypsopygia costalis. The sequence continues at coordinate 20,738,493 of OW443329.2, forward strand.
AAAATCAATTTTGTATTATCAGGCTCTTTCGCTACTACATTGCATTTGCAATGTAATAAATTTAGTAATTTTTGGAACACAGATAAAGCTGGTATTTTTTTTTGGTTTCAATTTGGAACAGAGGGGCAATTCTCGTAATTAAAATGTAGCCAAAATTCAGTTCCGATCCAGTCTCGATCTCACAAATGTCAATATCGGTATTCTTGTACAATATGAAACTTCAAAGTTTAATTTAAGTGCGATTATATCTAAATATGACAAAAAAATTAACAAACTAAGAATGTTATTTTGCCAGCAACGAGATTTGATAATAATTAATTAAATCATGTGTACAATTTTTAGTCAATCCACAGTTCATTCTCGATCCGGTCAACTGTCGTTCAGCGATCGTAGAAAAATTACGAGAATTAGCTTTAAGTATATAGGTTGGCGAAGCTGTCGAGCATACAATCTTATAATTTTTACTCAGTGTTATCTGAAGAAGTGAAGAGATAATAAGTCATTGGTATGGCATTAAAGTTGATCCTAATCGTGTCATATGACACTTAAATTAAAATTATTTCAGATAAATATCAACTTGAAAATTTTCGTAAAATTGACACTTTCATACCACATTATTTTTTAATCTAATGTCTTATTTATATGAGTTTAGAACATACTCCACCACGCTGCTCAACTGCGGGTTGACGGAGGCCAGTGTATTCAAGCCGCCCAAAGGCCACTGACTTGGCTTGACCGACGGCTTAACGTGCCCTCCGAAGCACGAAGGAGCTCGATATAAATAATCCCATTTATGGACAGGCTGCGGTCGACAATGCCTGACTTGCGTGTTCGATTAGACTGGCGCAACGACGAGTTCGAGCTCCTCATACATACTACGTATTACTTATAGCCGAATACTACTTTAATTTAGCAGTAAGCTATCAGGGGCAAGTAGATACAGTGTGCGCCCCCGGTGGGGGGTAATTCCTTCATTGGTCATAAAATACTAGGTCATAAATAATTGGTCATAAAAGTGAAAAATATCAATGCTGACTAAAACAACAAAATACGAGTACCTATAGAATATAATAGAAGTTATAATAATCTGGACCAAAATTAAAACAAATCATTTTTGCCCACAATTACTACAACTCATAGCCTTTTATAAAAGGAACATTTCAACAAAAAAATAAAGAACAACAAAAAAAAAGAAAAACAAAAATACAAGTGGTGTGTGAACGAAATCTCTCGTATAAAATCTGGCAGCTAGAGTCCTAAATAAGAAGGTTAAAATTCAGTCTACTCGGGAATTTGCGTGCTACGGTAAAACGATTTATACTGAGCAAAATTTTCCACACTTAACTTTTTAAATTGAATAAAAATGCAATTTCGTACAGATTGCCCTTTAAAAAGCTTCATAGGATTCGTATTCAGTAGGGGCGAGTTTTAGTTATTCGCGGGCGCACATGGCGGCGTGAATGGGGTGCAACGAGTGCAGGCGCACGTGTGTGCCGTGTCATCTGATTCACCTGCGATAGGCTGAATGCAGAGCATGCCGTCGTCCAATTTCGCGCGCTAAATTGTTCATAACGGAAGTTCATATCCGGGCGTCGGGCCGCCCTGCGCTTCGGGCGAGATTAGGCGGTAATTACCATTTCCCGTTACAGCGGACGCAGACAACGTTCGAGAAGAACGGTTCTCCTCAGAATCGTTCCGAGTTCGACGCCGGAGGAAGGAAACATTACTAGAACAACCGCACTTCCAATATTGGTTCTATTTTGTTGTTGGCTGTTGTTTTCTCTTTCTATGCGTTGTTGATAAAATGCAATACAAATGTATGAAGACAGAAATGGATGTACATGCCTAACATAATATGTTGATAAAACAACGTTTTAGTTCTGTGTTCCAGATATGTCAACAAAACATCTATGCAGACATGCTGCGGTCGGACCTATTCAGCGTCGCATAAATTGAGTGTACCATTACCGACTCGGAAAAACTGATTATGTGAGAATCGAGTGGAGCACCGAGAAAGGTAGAGTTGTTGTGCGGCGCGCGCGCCTCCCGCTGCCAATATGATTGAATAAGCGAACACGGAGCTCCTTAATGAAACATATTGAACGTGTATCGAATCACTTAGGCGCTCCGGTGCGCTTCTGCACTCGCTTTTTGGGGCATGTCAACAAGCCGTAGGTGAACCCTATAAATAACATTACGGTGGAGTCTCGTTTTAAGAGAGACAATAAATTGAATTAACTCCGGCAACTTTGAACGTCAAAGGAGAATGAAAAAAAATCAACTTCATTTTACGGAACATAATTTCACGCGGCATCAGCGCGCCTTCCTTTGTGTCGCTTAGAAAATGTTTACGCAAAGCTGGGTCCCGAATACCCGCAAAAAGGGGGAATCCTAATTAATTCATTAATGTCATTATAATTACGACATTTGAGTCATTTAGCGTATATTACTTTCAGTCTACCTTATAAACAACTTTAATTTATGAAAGGTCAGGATAAAATAAGCAATTTGTACTTAGAATATTTTTGAAATAGATATGCAGCTGGACTCTTCTACTCTTAGAGAAACCATAAGAGTATTTTTAGATTAGATATTATTTATATATGAGGGGGGACAAACGAGCATGTGGGCCACCTTATGGAAAGAAATCACTATCGCCTACGGAGACCAGCAACACCAAGAGGTCGCCGATACGTTGCCAGTCTATACTCCTTCGTTTATTTCTTTATTTATGGTGACCCGGTGTTTTAGAATATTTGTTTGTTTGTCCGTGCGGATTATGCATACATCATGCAACTTAACACCAAGCAGTAACAACGTTACCATCTACGTTACTTTTACGCCAAAACCTAAAAAAATTAGTGAAATCATACTGAAAAAATAACTTTTTTTTCTACTCCTGAAATATTGTACCGTTTCAACTACAATTTTGACTGTTCAGGAGCATTATTGCTTTTTTTATGTAGCAAAGCAGAATATAAATAAACGATACCCAGACTTTTTTCTTTTGGAGAATATAACTCTTAATGAGACGTAATAAAATCAAACGTAGTTAAATAATATGTATATATATTTTTTAATATGTTGGATTATATACCGAGTGGAAAGAGAGCACATAGCAAAAAAATACAGATTCTGCACACCTCAAACAACATTTTTCCCAAAGCAACTGAGGCTATTATTATCAACGGTTTTCGAGTTATAGCTTATCAAACTTTAATACAAAAAGGTCATCTCTAAACCAGCTTATACCCTGAAAAAGGAATAACCGGCACTTCAGAAATTACTAGGTTTGTGTCTCTCTCTCAGGTCACAACTGTACTATACCGGTGGTAATGCGTGTCAGTGAACAGTGTCAATGTCGTGGCCAAATCTTAGAATTGATCACACAATGATGAGGCAGATCATTTCATGAAATAGTTGTATTTCATGAAATGAAAAATATCAGCTGGCCACATCATGATACGGCCTGGCCAGAGCAATGAATAAATCAGCGTTTGATGATATAGACAGCTACGTACGGCTACATCAATCATGATGAGGACAAAAATTAGTGATTATATCATAAAATAGTTATATTATCCACCGTTAGATGCGCTGTTATAGTTATGTTATAGTTATAAATAAAAAATATAACAAATTATGAAATATTTGTAAGGCAAGGAATTACTGACAAAGAGTGCCTATTACACAATATCTGAATAGGTATCTGGATGATAAAACTATAAACAAATCGAAATCTTAGTCCAAGACAATTCAATACAATACAATAATAATATAAATATCTATTTTAATTAAATTTAATTTGACATAATTATTAGCACAAATTTAATATACTTACTTTATATAATAAACAATATATTAAAAATTCTTTAAATACTATAATAAATGGACAGGTATATAGCTGTGAAGATAGACATATTTGCATAATAATTATAAGAAATCAGCCCCTCTCCCATTGCAGCGCCCGACAGGGTCCTTCATTGTTACTGTTATTCGACGGTTAAAAGGTACTAGGGCATAAGCGACATTTTGATCGAAAATGAGTTATGAATGCCATCCTACTTAAAATTTTCCGTTCTTTCTAATGCGCTTACTCCCATGGCTCTACGATGACTTTTTTGTCGTTTATGCCAAAGCAAAAAACGGCGTTTTCGAAGTATGCATCGGAGTAACCGACGAAATTCTAGGCCTTATTTGCCCTTAAGGTGCTTGTACCCCTGTAAAAATGGTTTCAGTTTTGGTTGATAGTCGGTAACGCGTTTTTACTTTTAACTTGCATGGACAATCCGGGCGCTTACGGCTCTTTACTATTAGCCCCTGTTTTGAAACCTGGAATTAATGCTCCTTTACCTTTCTCATTAAAATTAATAGGCGTCGGTTATACCTTACTTCTTTTTTATTGTTTACTATACAGTTGTCGCTTATTCGCAATTACTAAAGTTCATTTGTTATTGAACTGTCGGTTATGCCTTACTACTATTTACAAATTAAGAATATGCTTGTCGCTTATACGTAATTACTAAAGTCTAAGTTCATATTGAACTGTCGATTATATATTACTACCAATTACAGTATTTCAATACTATTGTCGCTTAATATTCTACTTCTATTTGCTATTTTCATACAACTCCGTCGCTTACGATATTTTGTATTACTTGTTTGTACTCAAGCGGCTATTCAGCAAGTCTCTTGTACCTTAAATCCTCTTCTCTCGTCTCTTTCGCTCAGTTGTTCTTACCACTTATATGCTGATGATCTCCAAATATATGTGCAGATAACGACAGAGAATGTGAACAACACTGCAATTGCAAAATTAAATGATAACCTACGAAATGTCAGCTCTTGGTTTAGAGATTTTGGTATACCTGTAAATCCAACTAAATGCCAGGCTATTTTGCTTGGTAGCTCTAGGCGGGTTGCCACGATTGATTTCAGCTCTGTGTCGCCTGTTATGTTTGAATATACTGTCATTTCGTTCAATAATACTACCAAAAACCTAGGTCTTTATATAGATTCCACTCTTGGTTGGACATCGCAAATAGCTGAGGTGAGTCGTGCTGTCATATCGGCATTGAGTTTCCTTAATCGGTTTAGGAATTTTCTTCCTTTACCTTTATTATAGTAAAACCTAGGTCTAAATGTAGTGTAATGTATTTCCAGATCTAAATGTAGATCTCCTCAAATAATTGGACCGACTTATCAACAACGCTATCCGTTTAATCTACTGTCTTCGCAAATTTGTTCATATCTCTTCATATCGGTCTCAACTTAAATGGCTTGCTGTTCATCAACGGAGGCAACAGAGATGATTACTCTGCATACTTAACACTATTCTAACTAGTCCTCTCTCTCCGGAATACTTGAAATGCAAATTTGAATTTATGACTCTCACAGCCTTCCACTTCGTTCTGACAACACTCGTCAGCTTTACATTCACCTTTACCATTCTGGCTTCAAGTCTGATTCCTTCACACTGCAAGCTTCACGTCTATCGAACGAGCTACCTGAATGACTTAGAAGGATCGCAAATAATTTCAATTTTAAAAAGAAAATCCACGCTTATCTTTTGGACGGTTTAACGAAGAACTGAATCATCATCTTCCTTTATTATCTATCTATGTATCTGTATGTATATTTATGATAGTGATATATTCTTATGTATGTTTATTTTATTTGAATGAGTAATATCGTTTATCCTATTTCGTTATGTTGAATAGTCATTACATTATATCTATTTCGTAGACACTGTTCTATTTTTTTTATCTGCTTTAGAACCGCATTCGTGTATTTCTGCTATTCTAAAAGGTTGACTGGTAGAGAATACTTTTAGCGTTAAGTCCGCCTTTTGTACCCTTATGTAATTTTGTGCTCAATAAATTTTAAGTAAAAATAAAATCAGTCGGCTGAAATCTTTCGGTCGGTAAACACATATTTCAGTAATATTCTCCTATCATTTATCCTAAGGTTGTCTGGAAGAGATTGCTTGTTAGCAATAAGGCCGCCCATTGTTCGTTAGATTAAGTTTGAAATAAGTTACTGTAAATATTTTTTGAAAAATGGAAAAATTCACCTGCCCCCTAGGTGGGATTTGAACCCACGACCTCTCGATGACCGGTCGAGTGCTCTTCCAACTGAGCTACCAGGAAGGTTTGTGTTGCTGACGAATTTTTGCATCTTATATTTCTACTGTGTGAGTCAAAGTGTGGCGTCATAAACCTATAAAGTAATTACAATACTAAAGTAGGCATAACAGTTCATGGTTGCAGATGAAATTCAGCTATTTTTTGATAACACCAAACTAATTAAATTATGCGTTCAAATCCCACCTAGGGGGGGCTGGGCTGGCAGGGGGCAGGGCTAGGGTTTTTAATATGCAATAAAGAATTTTGTATTTCGATAGATAATGAGTTTATATAATACAGTATAGTGATGAGTAACCCTTTAAATGTACCCAGTTACCTACTTAACTCTAGTTTTAAAAGAGAATCGTGTTGGTTGCCATTCTTTTATTTTTAAGACCTGACATTTAATCCACGTTACTATTTATTTATTTATTTACTAGGTGTTAACAGCGGCTTCGCCCGCGTGGTCATTATTTTAATGAAACTTTTTTCCTATAGGAATACCATGGATAAAAAATAGTCTACTCCATTCTCCAGACAGAAAACAATCCCCTCATTCAAAAATCATGTCGGTATTTAGGTTCATTGCGACGTAAGAGAAGGACAAATGATTACAAAGTTTATTTTTCCCATAGGATTAAAATGTTTTCCGGGAAAAAAGTAGCTTATCTCACTCTCCAGACCGTAAACTAACTATCCCCTGTTAAAAAATCATGTCGATACTTAGGTTTCTTTCGACGTAAAAGAAGGACAATTGATTACAAAGTTTATTTTTTACCACGGGATTAAGATGCTTTTCCGGGATAAAAAGTAGCCTATGTCACTCTCCAGACCGTAAACTATCCCCATTAAAAAAATCATGTCCGAACTTGGTTCCTTTTGACGTGAAAGTAGGACAAATGATTATAAACTTTATTTCTTCCCGTGGGAATAATATGTTGTTCCGGGATAAAGACTAGCCTATGTTACTCTCCAGACCTTAAACTATCTCCAAAAAAATCATGTCAATCCGTTTGTTACTTTCGACGTTAAAGAAGGACAAACAACAAGCAAACAAACAAACACACTTTCACATCATTATTAGTATGGATTTTCAGAAAACTTACAGCTAGCTTAAGTGTATTTTAACATTACAGTGGTATTGATGGCCAATTAATAGGTTTCACATATAGCACTCGAAAAAAAAATCAACGGTAGTACATTACAAAATGATTCTGAAATCATAGGAAAAACATTTTAGTTAATGATCGCTTCAAATGAGCTTATATTACAGAGATCCACGTCTGCTTATATTGTTGGATTTTCTCGATTTCCTTATGGTATATAAATCTTGATAATGTGAAAGTACTACATTACCTTTATTTAATTCATCTATCAGTGTCGTTAATGTCTAATAACCTCACAATATTATTGCTAAGCTCTGGATCTTATGCTTTATTAACTTTTGGCGCAATTATGTGAATATTCACTTGTCCTCCTCTACCCAATTAAGTTATGATATAGTCTTGTTGTTTATGCCCTATTACTTTTTGGTACGAGGATATCAAATGTAGTTAAGTCTTCTATACTCTTGGTATTTTTACATGTTTAAGTAACTTATGCTGAATTACCTCACGACGAAAATAAAATCAATTGATCTAAGCGACATAAAACCGCATAAAACAACGTATAATTAAATTAATAAAAGTGCCAATTTATGCCTTTATATTTTTATTCTACAGCTGTTTTGGTTTTAGCAATAAAAGATAATAAACAAAGAAGTTATGTCCATTTTTCTGCAATTTCAAACTTTGAACTGCTCTCCTGAACAATTTGGTTTTGGTCGCTTATACCCTATAACCTTTTAACCGTCGATATGTAAGACAAGATCTATGTATACATTAAGGTTGCAATAAATGATTGAGTATTGAGTATGTTTTTGTGATTCACCATGGCGGCGGACAAAAACTGTGATAGAAAAACGAATAAAAATACATTAGTAACAAAATAATAGTAGCATTTATTTATCAATGTGATGTTCTATTACGCAATGATACGTAAAATTCGTGACGTGGATACTCTATAATAATAATATTAACTTCTTTGATGTGCTATCTAAATAGTAGCAACTCAAAGACCGCTGTACTAACGTAATGTTTATATTTAGATAGAGATCCGTATTATAACTTTCTTGAATTACATAAAACATAAAGTTTTAATAAGTTTTAAAGTAGCGAATCCAATCTTGTTACTTTTGAGATCGCATGAAAGAGATAAATATAATTAATGGTTAATTAACATTAAATGTGTTTGCACACCAACTACCAGTAAATTTGACAGTAAAGTCCAGTGGCGTATCAAAGCTGCACCACACCTCCCTTCGTTTTCAGAGCATTTTCAATCAAGTTGTAGCGAGCGAGCATGTACCGCGCGGCGGAGGGCGGGCGGCGGGCGGCGGGCGTCAGCTAACTTACAGCGGTGACGCACAAACGCTGTGGTCGACAGTAAAGCTCTTTGAACATGTCCAACGGCCTATGAACTAGAAAAAACTAACACCTTTGAAACTGGCATGTTACAGCGAAGGATTTTAGGGTGAATATTTTGTCAGCTGAATAATCTTGAGATGAATTATTTCAAGTTATCGGCTTTGATTGACGTATACATACATACACGTCAATCAAAGCCGATAACTTGAAATAATTTATAATATGCCCATTTAAAAATCAGTATGGTTTTTGGTAATAACGTAATAATAAAAATAGTGATACTTATGTTAATAAGTGATATTAAAAAAATACCTTCTGCGAAAAGAGGTTATGACTAGTAGTAAAACATGAAAAATAAATATAAATAAATGAATATTCCTAGACAAATAACACACGGTCATCTAGTCCCAAACTAAAGAAAGCTTGTACTATGGGTACTAAATAACTGATATAATACTTAAATGTATTATTTTTGTAAATACATACATATAATACATAGAAAACACCCAGACCAAGACAAACAGACATGTTGATTATAGCCGACAATTAATTTGCATTTTTACAAACTTTCATTTAGTTTCACCTATCCCGTTGTTTGATATAAATCTTGCAAGTTAAATTTGACCCACATCTCAGTGTCCGATCGATCTGAAATATTGTTCACTCTTTTGATTCTCGTTACAAAATACGACTTGAATGCTGCTATTTATAAACCAATATGGCGGACGCCCAAAATGGGAATTATAATTTCGACATTAAGTTATAGGTAGGTATCAAATTTTAAAAGAAACTTTTTCAGTTTTTTTTTTACTACCTAATAAAAGCTGGTTGAACAAACAAATAAAAATTCCCGATTTGAGTGAACGAATAAAATCACATCAACATACTATCGCATATACTCGTATAATAACGTGTTACGATTTAGTTACATCACGTGGGCAAAAATTTAATTCTCATAATATTAGGAACTTTTACTTAAAAGTCGTCTTTGTACGTGGTACACCCTGCCATCTAGTAAACGAAGTCCTAGTACAAGAGAGGTAGGAAATTTCGAAACCGGCTAGGAATGTATCTCAAATCAAATAACAAAATCCTTGAAGATTGTGGTGTTGCGAGTGGTGTCACCAAACATATCCCTACCGCAGTTAAATAACATTATACTTGAAATGATGCGTCAGCAGCTTGTCTGGCATCTGTTGAGGCATAAAAAAGTAATTCAATGATATATTTTTTTATATGAGGGGGGATAAACGAGCATGTGGGTCACCACGTCATGGGGTCGCTGATCCGTTGCTAGCCTATGCTCCTTCCTTTCTTCTTTCTGGTGACCTCACTCACTTGCAGGAATACAACAACCCTCAAGGGAATTAATATTATTTGACTGCAGTATTCTGTGACGTGGAGGTACTTCCCCAGTCAAGCAGCTTAAAAAATACGCTATGCCCTACCTCTTTTTCACCAGAGCCTCGTTTATCAGTCAGCAAGGTGCACCACGTGCAAGTGAGGTTAGCTCTGGTTCAGAGATGTTGATGAACCACTTACATCCCAAACATTTTCCAACAATAATATTCCATATAACAATAAATATAAATACATGGTTTCCTTATTATAGACAAACACGACAGGCACATACAGTAGTCGTGCAGTATAAATTAATATTGATACTTAGCACGCTGTCCGATGACGGTGCTCAGTCGCCGAATCTCCAAAATTCAGTGAGCCGGCCGTCGACAATGCTTGTCACTCAACAATCTTTAAAATAATTTACAAGTTAAAAGTTTTAGTCAGTGCACTGATTTAACATCGGTTATTTTATAAGGTATGCAAAATTTATTTACCTTTACTTATTATTATCTCAAAGTCACATTACGTCATAAAGAACTTAGTTTGATTTCGCATTTCTCAATAATGTATTAAATGGTTTTCGATCTTCAATGTTTTTACATAAAATAATACATCTCTGTGATAAAATCTAATGAAGTCCCTAATTTATAAGCTGTATGTAAGTAGTCTATGTAACTTTATTTATAGGTATAAAGCACTGACCTTTCTCAGATCTTCTTTTCAGTACAAAATTGTGTATTATGTGAAAATATTCTAAAATATTATAAGCAACGTAGCCTGTCCGTGGTTGGGTTTATTTACTTAGAGCTCTCTTTCTTCGGTGGACATGTTAAACCATCGGCCCCGGCTGTTGTCATTAGATGACTGTCGTCATGCCAAGTCAGTGGCCTAAAGGCAGCTTGAAAATACTGGTCTACGCCAACCCGCAGTTAAGCAGCGTGGTTGAGTATGCTCTAATCTAAACCAAGGGGATTAGATTAGAGCATACTCCAACACGCTGTTTAACTGCGGGTCTCACAGATACGGGTATTTCAGATACGTATCTGAATCGCCTTCGATTGAGGGGAGACCCTTATCTGAAATACCCGTATCTGGGAGACCCGCAGTTAAACAGCGTGGTGGAATATGCTCTTATCTAAACCCCTTGGTTTAGATTAGAGCATACTCCACCACGCCCGTATCTGAACAGCGAAATGATTATGGGTTGAGTCCGATACTAAAATACACGACTCCATTTAAAGATCATATTTATAACAAGTTGTCAAAACCGAGTTCGGCTCTCATACAAACGCTTTTGCGCAGTAATACAAAACGAGCTCACGTTTTTAGGGTTCCGTTACTATGGCCGTCAGACGTGACGAAAATCATGTCATCGACAATATAAAGAGTTTGTTTTGTTTATAAAACTTTATTGTACACATACATAAAACTTCAAGTACAGAATAACATACACAATGGCGGACTTATCACAGAAGGGATCTCTTCCAGTCAACCAAAGAATGCTTGTAAGTGAAATTTTTAGGTCAGGGTTAGGTACATTAAGTACAGTAGATAAAAAAGCAGTTCTTACAAACACACATATAGAAAAATGTAGACAAATACACACAGTAATACACACAACTGTAATCAATAACACAAATTTAGATAGGTACAGTGAATTCAAACGTCGGAAACATCAGCGGGGTGTAAGTGGTTTATTAACATCTTTGAACCAAAGCCAACTTCACCTGCTCGTGGTGCACCCTGCTGACTGACAAACGAAGCTCTGGCGAAAAGAGAGGTAGGGAGCGTAATTGTAAGCTACCCGACAGGGGAATGTACCTCCACCTCACAGAATACCGCAGCCAAATAACAATTCCCTTGAGGGTTGTTGTGTTCCTGCGAGTGAATGAGGTCACCAGAAAAGAAGGAGATGCTGTGTTGGCAGCGGGGGTGGCGGCGGGGATGGCGGCGCGCAAGTGATATATTATGTTGCGAGCGTTAATACGGTTACGGTAACCGCTTCACACCAGGCGGGCCGTATGCTTGTCTGCCACCCGACGTAGTATAAAAAAAAAAAAAACATCGAAACATCTTAGCTGGCTCTTATAAGAACTAATAGATTGAGCCATCATCACATTATTTGGAAGTGCATTCCAGAGACGTGCAGCCAACTCTGTAAAAGATTAAGAATAGTTAAGGGAGCTATGGGGCGGTATTTGAAGAAACGGAGAGTTCCTTGTTTACTAAAATTATTTTAATTCTTTGACTAAAAAATATTTTCCTTGGTTAAAAAAAATATATTATGACAAATATCTTTACGTTGCAGGAACTAAAGGCAAGTTCACATACTTTTTACATATTTTAATTATAATTATCTTCTATATTATCTTCCATAAAATTACTACTTAAATATCAAGGAACTCTTTCGCCATGTCTATATGTACATCCATCTATATTTTTTATACCACTAGGGTGGCAAAAAAGCATATGATCCACCTGAAGGAAATAAGTTTTAGTAGCCTATGGACGCATGCGACACCAGAGGTATCAATCACACGTTGCCGACCTTCTAAAACCACTTAACGACCTTCTTGGAAAATCCCATACTGTTGTCTCCTGGGAAAACCTAGTTAAAAACTTCTCAGGGTTCCAGCGAAGACCAAATAAAAATATGATCGGAACTGGCACTTAAATTCACTTTCACATTCAAGATGAAGAAAGAAGATGATGATGAAAGTGAATCTAAGCTCTGCGGATTTAGAGTAGTAATGATTTAGATACATGTTCTTATATTTAATTTGTATGACGTTTCTAAGTGCTTTATAAAGTCCAATGAATAAAGATATTTTGATCTGATTTGATTTGATGTATATTCTATAAGCCGTTAGTAGCTTAAAAATCCTAGGATTTGAATTGCATTACACTTTTTGAGATGGAAACATAAGACCGTCTTTCTGCAGAAACTGGACAACTCAAATTTAATCATCTAATTTGTATGACATGTTAACAAAAGTAACATAATTCAATGTTTTTCTTTTTCACATATTTGAATTTCGATTGTATCATTATTTTTCTAAAATATATTCAGATAACAATAACATCAAGGTTAAGTATTGTTGATGATTGGTACCTATTTGAACAATATTTTATGTCATCCCACTGCTGGCCTTCCCTCAATCGAATGGGTCTCACAGCATACTCAAGCACGCTGCTCAACTTCGCGTTGGCGGAAGCCTGTTTTTCAAGCCGCATTAAAGCCACTAACTTGACATAACGTAACGTGCTCACCGAAGCACGGAGGAGCACGGGATGAAAACCGCATCAAATTTTATCTCGTGGTTGAAGAGATGTTTGATAGCGTATAAACAAACAGAGAGACGTGGACAACGGCTGTGTTTTATACCATGTAGATATTGTTACGAGTAGGTACATAAATAAATCGCCATACCTACATTTGGAAGCCGTCGTTGCGCGCGTCAGTCTTATCGAACACGCAAATTAAGGAACGTCGGCTGTAGCCTGTCTATGGTTGGGTTTATTTATCTCTAGCTCCTCGGTGCTCCGTAGGGCACGTTAGGCCGTCGGTCCCGGCTGTTGTCTCTGGTGTCTTTAGATGACTGTCGTTAAGCCAAGTCAGTGACCTCAGAGCGGCTTAAAAACACTAGCCAACCAGCAGTTGAGCAGTAGGATGATTAAGTTTTGACGACGCCGATCAGCATTTGAATTCTTCTACATCTAGTCTACAAACAAAGCTAAGTAATAATACTAATGTAAATGCGACAAATACCAATGAAACTAAACATCTTTCAAATGAATATATATAATACATATTATACTAAAAACATGTGTATGTGCCTACACATGATAATGACGATAATAATTTTAACAAAAAAAAAACCGACTCCAAACATTACTTTACATTTATGTATGTAGATACAGTCTGATGATGAAAAAAATATGGGGCCTATCTGGAAGTATACTCTTTCTTTTAAAAAAGTTTTTTTCAAATCGGTTTATAAATCACGGAGTAATTAAGTAACAAACATTAACAAAAAATACAGCCTAATTGAGAACCTCCTCCTTTTTTTGAATCGGTTAAAAATATGGTATATTGAGAAATAACAACAATTGTGGCTGGAAAAGCACTCCAAACTTGTTAGCACAATGCATCGTGATCTGTCTCAATTTGCGTCTCTACAAGTGTAACGCGCACGTTGTATAGTTTGTTTAGTTTATTTAGTAATATTTCTATTATTACGCACAAATATTTATCATATGATCATTGCTTTTATCCAGTATTTGTAGTATTTAGATGCATAGATTCTACGTGTATAGAATTGCATCAGAATTTTCCTACGAATTCATTGCATTGGTATTTCAAAAACTATCTTAGATATTATTGAATCAATCGATTTATATTACTTTACCGATTACTCTTACTCGATTCAGGCTTTTATTTCATCGTCTCGAAAAACTTGATGATTGATTGGAGTTTGATCACCAATTGAACAAAGTTCACCATCAAACTAAACCACACTTTGGCCGCATTAAACAATGACGTTAACAGAGCGTGAATGAGTTCTTTGCTGCAGATTCCTATCAGAGGGGAGGTGAGGTCGAAACGAAAGGGCGGCACGGAGTGGCGATACTGTACGTAGTCCTATTACTTATACTGTGCCGGCACTATACGTTTGCTTTGGTTTCTAATAAGATGAAACTGGTAAAAATTTAATTAGTACTTGTATCGCTCACACTTGATATGAAAATAAAAACAAAATACATAATAACAAATATCATCTTGCAGGGACTATGGAAAAGTCCCACATACATTTTCCTTTCAGTTTATAAGGTCTGAAATATTAAAATGTTAATAATATTCTTATAATAATTATAGATGTAAGATAATTCCGATACCAATGACTATGTACTATGAGTTAAAATAAGGAGATAATATAATAGTTAATATATACTATACGTTCAAATAAAGAGATAATAGTTATACTCGTATATAGTCGTATATAAACGAATCAAACCCAAACTTGATAGTTCAAAGTGGCTTTCTGCTCAATATTTGCCAACAGCACTTTGTTTACGTAAATCACAGAAAGTTTAGAGTGCAGGCATGTCGTCGCCGAGCTCAGGTGCGATACACTCACGCAAATATTTTATGAAAATACTAAGAATCTTAACCATAGTGTTGTTCTTCGTATCGATATCATCCTTTACAATTCTTTTCTTTGTATCTCATTGCACGAACGTTTCACGTGTTATTTGGCAATGGTGTTGTGCTAATAGAAATATTCAATGTAGCCATTAATTACTTTACTCTGTACCTGGACTGTACTTAAAATATATTAAGACCAGTAGTGAAAAAATAAAAATGAGCAGTTATCGAGCTAGTATGTAGATACAATGTCCCAGACAGTGTAGAGCGAGGCGCGACTTACGACGGCGGGTGCCGGGTACCGGGCAACGCGACCGCCGCGCCGCATCCTACAGCCAAACGGTAAACACTTTGCTGTAATCTCGAGATGAGAAAACTTTCAGTTCTCTTAATTCAGAAACTTATTCAACAACCTAACAACCTTAGAGCGGACCGCCCGGCGGACGCAAGACAAACAAACTTACTATTTAATCTCGCTCTTTGTATACATTAAAATAAATATTTTGAATTTTATATCGATGTAGGTAATGTTGAATATTGTAAAACTTATACATTAACACTGTACATCTTGTGTATGGATTCATACTACAATATTTTGTATTTAATAAAGATTACGATGTATTGAATATTTTATGCTCACATAATGTGTAATAACTATGTATTGTATTATTAGTGGTGTTGTAAAAGTGTGATTTGTCATTTATTATATTTCTATCGTTACGCTACTGCACGTGTTATACCCTGCCAGACTATTACTATTACTATTACTTATACTGTGCTATTACCGCACAGTAGTCCGCTGTCAAATACAAATCAAATCCTTTATAGTACGCCAGTGTGAGAGTGAGGGCCAGGTCTCCTAAAGAAATTGATTTCACTTCATACAAAAAACTACTACATGACCAAGTCTGTATCATTACGTGCAAATGTGTGTAGATGCGAGTTGATTGCATAACAAAGTAGGTACCTCGAGCTCCTTCTACAGTCGCACCGCTCGCTATCGATAGGAAATTCATCCTCACACATTGGAGCCAAGTGGTCGCGTTCTGTGCGGTTCCAGAGAAGTTTTCTCGCGTGTACTGTCAAGCTGTGGAGTGAACTGCCTGTCGAGGTTTTCTCAGGAGACTATAGCATAGGGTTCTTCAAAAAGACAAAAAGAAGAGGTTTTTACAGGGTCGGCAAGGCGTGTGTCCCTTCGTTGAAGGCGTTCATAGGCTACGATAACTGCCTTCCATCAGGCGGGCCGTATGCTTGTTTGGCACTTTAGTGGTATAAAAAAAGAGCTGTGACGTAAGACGTTAATTTTAATATAGTCGGTAATGCGACTGGATAAAATCCAGTTACCTTACCATGCTACACTAATTGTTATACACGGATTGTAATGGTCATTATACAGTCTAATGTTTATGGTCGTTTATTGAAAATATGGAATAAATATCAATATTCAACTTCCAAAACTGTTGAATCAAATGTCAAATCAACGATACGACGTGAAAATTATTTTGTTCGTGTTGTTTTTCACCAGTTTACCAGATTTACGTAGAATAAAAGTAAATAAATGTGAATATTCTATGGGCTCGTCCAAATATTTCGTAATGCAACTTTTCCCCAATTTTAATTTAACCCCTTTTGTTAAAAAGGGGTTAAATTAAAATTGGGGAAAAGTTACCTAGCTTTAATATATATTTGTTATTTTTATTTTACTAATTAATATGTTAATATGTTAATATGTTAATATTAATTAGTAAAATAAAAATAACAAATATATATTAAAGCTAGGTAAACCCGCGTCTAAGCCTGTAACATAAAGTTATTAGACCTAGAGATATATTCACTTTATGACCTGTAATCATCAGAGGCCTGTCATGTTAAAAATCAAAGAGTAATATAATATAGAGGCGAAAATGTAGTGCCTGTTAAAATCTTAACCTTTTTGCTTTTTTTCTGTCTAACGAACGTAATAAGCATGGCAATATGCGATAACAAACTTCGTTGTAAAAACTCTCATCATAGTATTTCTTATAGATATTGCTTCAACAATTTGAGAATCACTATTAGATAACCAGATAAAAAATGTAGCTCGGAAACGTGCCTATAAACAGAACAGTTTTGGTTTTGTTTTAAGAGGTAGGATACAGCGTATTTGTAAAGTACCCAACTGGTGAAATACCTCCACCTCACAGAATACCGCAGCGAAATAACAATTCTCTTGAGGATTGTTGTGTTCCTGCGAGTGAGTGAGGTCACCAGAAAGTAATGATTTGCTGAGTTGGCGGCACGCGAGCGATATTTCATTTTACGAGCATTAATATAGCTACTCAAATAATAAACAAGCTCAAAGTAGCCCAACGAGCTATGGAGAGGGCTATGCTCGGAGTCTTTCTGCGAGATCGAATCAGAATTGAGGAGATCCGTAGAAGAACCAAGGTTACCGACATAGCCCAGCGAATTATCAAGTTGAAATGGCAGTGGGCAGGGCACATAGCACGGAGGACGGATGACCGATGGGGTCGAAAAGTTCTCAAGTGGAGACCACGTACCGGCAAGCGCAGCGTAAGACGTTCACCCACAAGGTGGACAGACGACCTCATAAAGACCGTAGGAGCGCGCTGGATGCAAGCCGCTTCCAACCGGTCTTATTGGAAATCTAGAGAGGAGGCCTTTGTCCAGCAGTGGACTTTAAATGGCTGAGATGATGATGATGATGATGAATATAGCTACGGTAACCGCTTCATATCAGGCAGACCATATGCTTGTCTGCCACCCGACATAGTATAAAAAAACAGAATAAAATAATGCGTATAAAAAACAGAATAAGAAAAGCCGGTGCAAACACTGCTAATAATTTATTAATTACGCACAATGGATTTCTTCCAGGTACGGTAAATTTAGGCGCATATACATATAAGTATAACAAAATTTCTTGAAACCAGGCTGTGGGAGTCAGTTTCCCCAATCAGGCTTGTGTAGGTACAGGGGACCTACTGCTGATGCTGAAACCAATTCCGTTTAAATTTGTGATAACACATTTTCTGTTCAATCGATAGGGCGCTACCTGCTAAACATATTATTAATAGCATTAATTTAAGGTGAAGTTGGATTTTCGCAATCAAAAAATCCAGTCGTAATCCGCTTCCCCTTAGGCGATAGGCACCTGACCTCTCCATCGAATAGTTATTGAACATGTGTGTGGATTTGGTTAGAATTAGAAATCTAAAGAAATTTAAATAGCCAATGACAGGCTTAGCTACAAAGTAATCGTATAAGACGATTGGTAATTTAAGATTGCCATAAGTTAATAGTTTTATTATTTATTCAATGTCAATATCGCACGAGAGGATGGATGAGTGGAACGGATACATGCGGTATTCGATTCGACACCAAAAGTGTCCGACTGCCAGTATGTTTACAAGATGTGTTTATGTGTAAACTGGTATGAGGAAAAACACTCGATGAGTAAATATTTGGACGGCGATTTAATAATTTCTGAAATGACACAGTTTTGATTTATTTTATAATTCGTATAACATATACAGCTAACTAACTAGTAACTGCTGTTAACCACTCATTTCCATAATTCTATATGATAGGAGATTTGTCAAATTTCTTTCCATTATTTCACGTGACGTCACATTACGAGAGCACGAAAGATGGGCGGTTCAAACACTGAGCTATTACGTTGATACATAGTACTTTGCTATCGGAGAATAACGCAAAATTGACAACCTGAAGTAGGGTAAAGTAGAAAAATTAAAGGATTACGCAATATACATACCATGCCAAGTTTGATAGTGAGTCACGCCCCGTAAACAATGCCATATCTTCGATACAGACTCATTCGCCTCAGAACGCGTGCATTAGTAACCCACTTGAGCTCTGCGAAGTAGACAAAAATGAGAAAGTAAAATAAAAACATTTGCTGGAAGCAATTTGAATGTACCGTGTCAATTCAATTACCTGCGCCGAACGCTTCAGTGTTGTGTCGGAGATTAGGGCAATGAAAAAATCTTCAAGAAAAAAATCTAGCAATCGTTTAGAAATAAAAAGGTGAGTTTTTATTATTACTTCAACCCCTGTGTTAGAACCTAGGATTTTTCGCTATACATATAATTATGTTTAGAAGGGTCTTAACATCATCATGCAATTGTTGACTTTACCATACTAATAATGTAACTTTACAAACTAAAACTTAAATACTTAATTGTAATTGCTTTCAAATAGTTTTGTAACTTCAATTAAAAAGTTAATTGTTGTGCGCACATAAACACCAATATTGGTAAAGGCTCATTTACAACAAGTATGATGTCACTGGTATAATTTTAGTCACATTTTCATGGCTTTTGCTTGCGGCGTCGCTGAGATATGTTTCAGCCTGAGACATAATTTTGAAATTGCAAAGAGAGCACATGTAATGCGTAAGTGTTGGTTTGTCTAGATGAGTCCGAGCAAGCGCGGCCCACTGTTCGACGCGGGTGACCCGCGCCCGAGCGTCACTGTCACCGACATGGACACTGTGCACGAGGAGAACGACAACGACAGGTATGTTATACGATAAAACTGTATTTTCATTAAAATATTTGTAAATTTTAACTACCCTAAATACCTAACCTTAGTATAAACAAAACAAGTACTCATTTTATAGCAAATAGAACAGCTATTGCGATTCAGTTTCTGCTGCCAAATAGGCAACCTAGTACCATAATTTTACTATGTGAAATTTTTAACTGTGTCATTCATAATCTTAATGACTATTTATTACTATGTGTAACAATATCGTAAACCACAATAAATGATTATTGCAATTCTATCTCTACCACTCTACCGAAGGCTAAGTGTACGACTTTAGCTATGTTAGATTTTTTATGAGAAATCTTAACAATTTAACCATATTATTACCTATGTACCTATTTATTACAAGGACTGTACTAACAATTAATTTGAAAAGACATCTACATTTACTCTATTTGGACCTCGTATTATACACCAAAAAATAAAATAAAAATTAAATTTAAAAAAACCAGAAGGTTACCTGAGAACCGTTGATGAAACTTGACAGTAAAATTTATATGATAACGGAGTACAAATTATATTTAAACGTTTTATTTTTAAGATACAATTTCTTTTTATTATTTCAGTAATTTCATAGGGTATTTTTAATGTTTATTAAAAGCAAGGCCGAACAATGAATAAGAATGGGTTTATTTGTTGCATTATTAATTTATAAAATGACTTATTTATTTGACAACAAGATAAGCTACCGTAATAGTAGTCTATGGAAAGTCTACCGGATTATTTGGTAGGCTATGGTAGATTTACAACTCTAGATAAGACGGTAAAATTTACACCGTCCGCCGCTCGCAAACATCAAATTGCAACAATAATTACCTGTTCGTATATCGAGAATAGACAACATATTTTTTTTCTAGTAAGTACATTGATTTGCTATTTATTGTTCGGAAAAGCACGGGAAATGAGTATGCCGTAGAGCGATGGCAGTTGGTTCTCACAAGACATAAAGTAAATCCTGACCATTTAATTAAAGTTTCTTTTCAAGTGCGTTTTCTTTTGTATCTATCTAACTCTTAACTTTATCTGTTATCTTAACAAGGGATCAACTCTGTTATTTATCCATGACATTATTTGATGCAATTGAAACTCTATTTTTGTTTCAGATAAGTTTTCCATTTTATGAACACCGCCGGTGGTCGAATGTCTAGAAATGAACATTGAGACTATTATGGTCCCGGGTTCCATTCTCGCATCGAGGCAAATAATTGTAGGGTCTGATTTGTAGTCATGTCGTTGTGTTTGACGATCCTTCGGAAGAAAATAATAACTTCAAACCCACGGATAACTGGTTATTTAGCATTCCCCTTAAAATGTAGACTAGCGGTCGACTTTTTCCGCCCTTTTAGGCCTTTCGTCCATAGATATTATGACCTCAGAGCATTAAACTTTAGAGATGGTAATATGTACCTAACCCCTAAGTATAGTGAACACTAAAACTAACAATTATTATTATAATTTTAAAAAGACAATATGTTTACAAGTAGAATTGAGATCATTTCCTGTTGCCGTTTTCATTAAATTATGATTCTACAAACAAAAAAACTGAACTCCTAATACTTTTCTATATTACGCGTTTTAATTTATTTATATTATATAATATACTAGTAAATAAATTAAAACGTTTCGTTTGTCAGTCAGCTGGGTGCACCACGTGCAGGTGGCTTTAGATCAAAGATGTTGATGAACCACTGACACGCTCAAGTTGAACCAAATTAAATCAACACCTGCCAACTAAGCAAAATACATAAGAAATGTGCAGGTCAAATAGATTTGGAGTCATATGGGGATAGAATGGATCGCAATGGTTCATAAAATATGATGCGCGCATTCAAAAGAATAAATAAAGTGTTACATTTTGATATTCAGAATAGATTCGACTGGATATAACGAAGCTTAGGAAGACATTTCCGGCGAACGGATGCACGTTTTGGAGATTTTGCGCTTACAGCTATGCAGTCCAAATCGTTCAATGTGCTCCGTTCAGACATTTCTTTAAATATTGACATGACAGGATGTAGTTCTGTTGCCAGCTATTTTTATTTATTTTCCATGATTAAAAATATTTTTTTTTTTTTTTTTTTTTTTTTTATAACAGAGGGTGGCAAGCGAGCATGTGGGTCACCTGATGGAAAGCAATCACCACCGCCCATAGAAATCAGCAACACCAAGGGGTCGCCGATCCGTTGCCAGCCTTTTAAGGGAAATATTGACTCTGTTCTTGAAGGCCCCCATGTCGTACTTGTTTGGGAATACCGCTGAGGGAAGTTGATTCCACAACTTTACAGTACGTGGTAGAAAATGCCTTAAAAAGCGTACTGTAGTAGATCGCCAAATATCAAGGTGATGTGGATGGAATTTTAATTTTTGGCGAGTTGTACGATAGTGGAACTC
This sequence comes from Hypsopygia costalis, assembly GCA_937001555.2. Taxonomy (NCBI): domain Eukaryota; kingdom Metazoa; phylum Arthropoda; class Insecta; order Lepidoptera; family Pyralidae; genus Hypsopygia; species Hypsopygia costalis. The sequence goes on from OW443329.2 coordinate 20,760,533, forward strand.
AGCGGCAGGTATCAAATCAAATAGCTCATCCGAGCACTCCCCGTGGTACAATTTATATAGAACGCAAAGAGATGCAACATCTCTGCGTGTAGAGAGAGAATCCAGCCGATCAGAAATCATTGGGTCACCGACAATTCGAACAGCTCTTCGTTGTATGCGGTCGAATGGAGCGAGTAAGTACTGGGGCGCACCAGCCCAGAGATGTGAACAGTATTCCATATGAGGCCTAACTTGGGCTTTATACAGTTGAAGGCGATGCTGTGGTGTAAAATACCTTCTGGCTTTACAGATGATGCCAATTTTCCTAGAAGCCAATTTGGCCTTGCACTCCAAGTGACCACGGAACTGTACATCTCTGGATATGTCAACACCCAAGATACCAATGCTGGAGCTAATAGTAAGGGGAGTACCTTCCAATCTAGGAGCCACGACAAATGAGGACTTTTTTGCGGTAAACGCACATACTTGTGTCTTTGATGGATTCAGTTGGACTAAGTTCAGTCTACACCAATCAGAGACGTGTCCAAGAGACGTCTCAATCTCAGACACAAGTTTTTCCCGGTACTCATCGACGCAATCCCGAGAAACATTACATAGACCACTGTATCTTGCGTCTACGGTACTGTCATCCGCATAGCAATGGATGCCGCATACGTGCAGCAAGTCATTGATATGCAGAAGAAACAATGTAGGAGACAATACGCAGCCTTGTGGCACACCAGCGTTCAGGGGTAATGGATCCGAGCGTGCACCGTCAATCACAACTTTAATGATCCGCCCAGTGAGAAAGCTGGCAATCCATGTGCAGAGTTTCTCGGGTAACCCAAAAGAGGGAAGCTTGGATAGTAGCGCTTTATGCCACACCCGATCAAAGGCCTTTGCTATGTCCAGACTAACAGCCAAAGCCTCGCCCTTGCTTTCCACTGACTCTGCCCAACAATGAGTCAAATATACCAGAAGATCACCAGCCGAACGACCATGGCGAAAGCCATATTGGCGATCATTAATCAACTGGTGATCCTCTAGGTATGTTATCAGCTGTTGGTTGATAATATTTTCCATTATCTTGGAAAACAAGGAAGTTATAGCAATGGGCCTGTAGTTGGACGGATCTGAGCAAACACCTTTTTTAGGGATCGGGTGAACCAAAGCCTCCTTCCACGAGCTGGGGACCACGCCAAGCGAGTACAAGTAGCGAAAAAGGCGGACTAGAACTGGGGCCAACTCCGCGGCACATATTTTCAAAACAACGGACGGAATGCCATCCGGCCCACTCGACTTATGGATGTCCAGGGAGCAAAGCGCTCTACGCACGGCTCTTTGCGTGAACTTTACTTCTGGCATAGAGCTCTCACACCGAGGGATGGTAGGTGGTGTGGCTCCCTGGTCATCGAGAGTCGAGTTAGATGCAAAAAGAAACCCTAGGAGATCGGCTTTTTCTTTTGCAGTATGGGCCAGCGAGTCATCCATCCGTTGCAGTGGTGGAAACGACGACTGACAGAAGTTACCCTGTACGGCTTTGGCGAGCGACCAGAATGCACGAGACCCAGATGGCAAGCGCACTAGTCTCTCGCCAATTTCGCTTATAAATCTGGACTTTGCCTTCGCGATACAACCCTTCAACGATCTGGAATCAGCGTTGTATTTTTTTTTGAGTACGCCGGTATTTGGATCTCCAGTGGCCCGAGCATTGGACCAGGCACGGTAGGAATCTTGCTTCTGACGCGACGCGGCTCTGCAAGACCCACCGAACCATGGTCGAGATTTGCCGCCAATGGGCACCGCAGAATTAGGAACAAATAGTTCCATACCCTGCAGAACCACATCAGCGACAGCATTTGCACAGGCACTGGGATCATCCAGCGAGAAGCAAACTGGCCCCCAGGGGTAGGAAGCCAGGAAGTCACGCAGCCCATCCCAATCTGCTGACCTGAAATGCCACACACGACGGATACCTGCGGTACGCGGTCGCTTTTGGTGTATGAGTGGCACCACACATTCTATCAGGCAATGATCTGAGGATCCAAGAGGGGCGCCAACAGATACGCGATAGTTGTCCGGGTGGGAGGTCAGCAGAAGATCCAAAAGGGAAGGCACATGGTTCTCCACATCCGGTACCCGTGTAGGTGAAGAGACCAGCTGCGTTAGACCATATGCCAAGGCAAAGTCATGAAAAGATCTTCCAGCATGGTCAGTTGAGCGTGACCCAAGCCATTCGATGTGGTGGGCATTAAAGTCACCCATAACCACAATCTCGGCAGAAGGCATTTGCTGGAGTAGACTGTCAGTCGTCGTTTGGATGTGCTCAACAAGGCACTCCGTTTCGGCGTTACCGCTGTGGGACCTGTAGAGGCACGCGTAGATACGAATGTGGTCGTCGAAGTCTGCACGCAGCCACATAATTGACAGGCCCCGCTCTTCAAGACTGCCAAGACGTCGACAACAGATATCCTCCCTAACGTACGCGCACACACCGGCTCGTGGCACAAAATTGTGTTCCAGTTTGTACCCTGGGTAGCGCAGATACGAGATGTCAGATGGTGGGGATATCTGTGTCTCAGTTAAAAAAAGCAAGGCTGGCTTAGCCGTCTCAAGATGCTGGTGGACGGCATTCAGGTTGGAGTGAAGTCCCCTTATGTTACATAGCTCGATATAGAGCTCAGGGGAACGTGCCACCGTCCTTTTCCCACGCCTGCTCCTGGCAGAGATACAGAGTGGCATAGTGCCCGCCCCAGAATACGTCGGGCGGCCTGAGTAGTGAAACTCAGGAAGGGATTCTCCTTCACCAACGGTGACGGTACCCTCCTGGGGTATTCTTCTTCCTAATGCCACTGCCATATCCAGAGTTGAGGTTTTTGGATTGGGCTCCGGGTCTCAACACTCACCGCACGAAACGCAATAGCGAGCTACTACTTCACGCCGGTTTTCTGTGAGAGAGTGGTACTGCCCCGGACGAGCCGGCCCAATTACGAGCTGCAGTCACTCAATGTCCATAAGTTGATCGCGACCCTGTCATGGACATTAAATGATTCCAACTTAGCTCTACCACTTCAGAAAAAGCTACTCGATTAGCACCACCCAGGGGTCACGTGCAGGGAAACTAGGGTAAAGCCTGCGGACGTGAGTAGCATCAACCCCCAAAAATATAATTGTGAGATGAGACGATGATGATTGTGAGATGATGATGAGTTTAGTAATTACTTCAGCACTAGTAACATAAGCTAAGAAAAATACTAAATGGGCCACTGTAATACTTGGTTAGGTTAGGTTAGGTTTGCTATGTTTATACCAACTTTAGTCCCCAAGTTAGTATAATAGTCGCCCAATTTTTTGTTAATTTTAGATGCTAAATATACATAAACATCACAAGCTGGAAGCAAGGTTTTTAAGCTAGAACTTTCCCTTCGTATATATATTTTTTAGAGTTTCCAGATAGGCATTTACCTGATATGTCCTTAATATAATATTGGCTCTATTTCCGAGAAATATGAAAAAAAATAATAGACAGATTTTTTTAAATTATAAGTAGGTATTCGTAGGTAAAATACTTCCATGAAATGAAAAATTTCAACCAAGTAAACGTACTTGGTTCCAAAGTGGGGCTTCGCTATAACGATAGCGAAGCCCCACTTTGGAAAATCACGTCCTACATACATCTCCGAAACACAATTTAGGGAAATCTAACAAAAAGAAAGAATTTGTCCAAAGAATTAGTCAGAAAATATTAGTTCTGGGATTATCAAATCCCATGTTAAAAAAGTATTTCATCCTGTGTTAAGGAAATAGGTTAGGTCAAAAATTGCGTCTACTTTTTCAATAATTAGCCTCTATTGAATTTTAATTCATAAAAATATGGATAAAAAGTTTATGACACACATCCAACATATAGACACAGGACTAGATCACTGTGCTTAGACACAAAATAGAGAGAGCACTCTATTTTGTGATTTTGTGACATCCTATGAGCCAGCATGTTGCACATAATCCAATATGGCCGCCACCACAAGATGGCGATTAATAATTCGTTTTTTAATTTCCACTTTAACCCCTATGATATGGATATCAAACGTATGCCATTATACCCTTCCGTCAAACCAAGCGATTTTTTATAGTGTTATTTATAAATTCCTAAATTATTATTAAATCCGCCTGTAGTGCAAATTCTGCGAGGTACATACCATACACAAAGAGCGGATTTCGGTGCAGCACAAGCTTCGAAAATATTTATGACATTTGATAGACTGCTTTATGTATCACGGTACGATATACTCCAGTTGCGAAAGTTGAACACTGAACCTCTGCCTTATTGACGACCTGCCGCATCCAGGCGTTCATGGCTTTACCTATAACAAAACAAGAATATAAAAAAGTTAAAAATAAACGTTGGTAATTAGATTCCTAGCTATTCCAATGTAAAAAAGCACAATATTTGTCAATCTATGCATTTGACAATTAGACGAATAAGTAAGCAAGTTATAAGGTATGAACGGCCTAACCCAATCTCAAGTGGTGCACGCTGTTGACTAGTTAACGAGACCCAGTCAAAGGAGAGGTATGGCATACTGAATCGGAAGGCAGACAAACATTATCATAGCCATATACGCGCTTGCAATATTAAATATAGTTCGCGTGCTGCCACCCAACGTAGCAACTACTTCCTTCCTGGTAACCTCACTCACTCATACAACACAACACAACGACCCTCATGGGAATTGATATTTGGCTGCGGTGTTCTGTAAGGAGGTACTTCCCCACTCGGGCAGCTTATACGCTCTGCCCTACCTCTCTTGCCAGAGCCTCGTCCTCATAGAAAACCGTAGCCAAATAACAATACAATAACATAGAGGCTTGTTGTGTCAGTGAGTAAGGTTACCTACAAGACGTAAGAAGACGCTGTCTTGACAACAGTGGCGGAAGGGGATGTCATCGCGCGAACAATACTCCTAGTACCTTGAGACTACTGTATACATATAAGAGATATACCCATTATGGTTTGCAAAGGCTGCCTTCCTTTCTTTTTCTTTGAGGAATCTCTTCCAAGCAACCATTACCTTGAGTTCTTTATTGCAATTTTGAATAGCAGCGAAGAGAAGGAGAGAGTAACAAAAACAAATCTAATAACGTGACGGTTAAATACGTATTCTAGTATATTTTGTTAATATTGTTATGGTTTCTATTTACTTCAAGCCCGTGTTAGTTAATACATCAGTCAATCTGTTCATCTCTGTTCATTAAGATCTTGATTCCCTTGTGTGTGATTCAGAAATTCCGTTGTAATAAGTCAGTTAGTGGCCGTTAAGGTAATTTCACAATATTTTTCAGCGATGAGTCATCGTACTCTGACTTGGGACGACTCCGAGATCGGACCCGAGCGATGTTGTCGCCTACGGATCCCTTGATACAGCAGGCTCACTCGCAGCCTAACAGCCGGCGTGTGTCCTCCGACATCGAAAGCAAGCTCGCTGCGAACCTTAATACGAGGTAGCTATATTTAATTAATATTTTTCAATTTGATAATGTGTTTATTTAATTACATTTTTTTAACTACTGACCGCCTGCGGCGTCTCTTGCGTGAACACATTACTGTTGTAAATCGAACTAAATTAGTTTGAACATAAACCTATTGTGAATACTCTAGTGACTAGACTATAGACTAGAGCAGGGGTTCCCAACCGGTGGTCCGCGGACCACTAGTGGTCCGTGAGAGCTAAATGAAGGTCCATGATACAGTATTGTAATTTAAGAGAATGAGCAATTCAAAACCAAATATTGTATTCTCGAGATACAGTGTAGTAGATTTATAGGACAATTGGGTCTCTACATTGAACAGGGACCTGCAAGGGGTCCCGAACAAAAAAAGGTTGGGATCCACTGCACTTAGAGTCTAGTCTGTAGTCTCTAGGTCCACCGGTTGCTGAGATACAGCTAGTCAAAGATGGGTATTTTTTTAAAGGAATTTTAAAATTTAGGCAAATTATTTAGTTTTTCGAAAAAACTATTTAAAGGAAGCTTTTTTCGGACATAATTACTATGTGCTTCTGTAAAGATTTCTAAATATGCTACACACAAATTAACTATACAATTACACTTAATAACACACTAAAATTGCTACAAATTAAGACTAACTCGAGTACTCCTGGTTCATTGGTTGCGAAGGTGGAGCTAGTCAAAGGTAAGCAATTTTTCCAAAAGTTAATATATACCTGCAGGACCATTTTGAAGGGGTCGAATGAATTAATGCTCTAGAGAAAAGTCATGAGAAAGGAATTTGTATCTGAATAATAAGACATTGGGTTTATGTATCTCGAGCTCTTCCGTGCTTCGGAAGGCACTTTAAGCCGTCGGTCCCAGCTGTTGCCATTAGATGGCAGTCGTTAAGCCAAGCCTTTAGGCGGCTTGAAAACACTGGCGACCGCCAACCCGCAGTTGAGCAGCGTGGTGGAGTATGCTCTAAACCAGTGTTTGTTAACTTGCGGTCCGCGGATCTCTAGGGGTCCGCGAGTATGTGTAAGGGGGTCCGCCGTCTTATCTATGAACATTTGAATTAATAAATAATGCCAGCAAGACTTGCAAAGTCTTGCTGCAGCTAAAAGCAGCACCAACAACATCATTTTTTTATTTTTTATAGAAATGTAATTTTTTTTAGTACCTAAATTGTCATTTTACTCCCGTGTTTTTTATCAAGGGGGTCCTTGATATTGTGCTTGATGTTCTAGGGGTCTACGGACCGAAAAAGGTTAAGAAACGCTCCTTTCGGTTGTGGGAAGGCTCGTATCCCAACAGTGGGATGAATAAGGGTTGACGACTAATAATAAGATTGTATTATGAAATGGGTGTAAGTGGTTCATCAATATCTTTGAACCAAAGTCAACTTCACCCGCACGTGGTGCACCCTGCCAACTGACAAACGAAGCTCTGACGAAAAGAGAGGTAGGGAGCGTAAATGTAAGCTACCCGACTGGGGAATGTACCTCCACCTCACAGAATACCGCAGCCAAATAACAATTCCCTTGAGGGTTGTTGTGTTCCTGCGAGTAAGTGAGGTCACCAGAAAGGAAGGAGATGCTACGTTGGCATCGGGGGTGGCGGCGCGCGAGCGATATTTTCGCGACCGTTAATATGGCTACGGTAACCACTTCACATCAGGCGGTCCGTATGCTTGTCTGTCATTCGACGTATTATAAAAAAAAACTATTTATGATTTTTTTATTTATGAAAAGAAGCCTAGAAACGTCATTTTGGAAATTAATTGAAGGTAATTAAATTCTTCACAAATTCCTTACTCACGACTTTTTCCATTAATAATGTTCACTTTTGAAAAAAAAATGTTATCTTTAAAACTGAGCTATATCTCGGCAACCAATGGACTTAGAGTTCTCAAGTTAGGCTGAAATTGTAGAAAATTTAGTTATATCTGCAGAATTATACAATAAAGAAACCTGAAAAACGCTTACCTAATGAAGTTTTTTAGAAAAACTGAAAAAAGTGCCAATGTTATACTACACATATATCCGCTTCCAATATAATTAATCTAGAGTTTACTCGAGTTACATTTAAATTAATACAAATTTAGTTAGCTTTTATGTATGTAACAAATACAACTAAAAAAGGCTTTCTTAAGGTAGTTTTTTTCTCAAAAAACTCAATCAAAATTATCGCCATATGTCGAGCCTCAAAATTATCGCCATATGTCGAGCTATAATAACAACATATAAAATAAAACCGGCCAAGTGCGAATCGGACTCGTGCACTGAGGGTTCCGTACCATATCTATAAAAACGGCAAAAAAAGTCATGTCTGTTGTATGGGACTTACATATTTGTTTTATTTTAATTTAATTATCTATTAAAATAAATAATTAAATTGAAAAAAAAAAGTGAATATGTAACTAAATATTCAAGCGTCTACCTGTTGCCGTTATATATCGAGGAAAAACGAGCAAAAAAATCATGTTTGTTGTATGGGAACCCCCTTAAATATTAAAATTATTCTATTTTTATTTGTTGATATAGCGGCAATAGAAATACATCATCTGTGAAAATTTCAACTGTCTGACTATCACGGACAGACGAACGGACGGACACCGGAGTCTCAGTAATAGAGTTCGTTTTACCCTTTGGGTACGGAATCCTAAAATTTTGGATACATGCGGGTTTGTGATGTCGGATGTCATTATTGACATATATCTATTTATTTATTTATTTTTTATTTATATCTCCGAAGCAGGGATGTTGCGAATATTCACATCCGCAAGCGCAAATGTGGAGCGTTTTTTTTTTTTTATACTACGTCGGGTGGCAGACAAGCAAACGGCCCGCCTGATGTGAAGCGGTTGCCGTAGCCATATTAACGCTCGCAACATAAAATATCGCTCGCGCGCCGCCACCCCCGCTGCCAACGCAGCATTTCCTTCCTTTCTTTTACCTCACTCACTCGCAGGAACACAACAACCCTCAAGGGAATTGTTATTTGGCTGCGGTATTCTGTGAGGTGGAGGTATATTCCCCAGTCGGGTAGCTTACAATTACGCTGCCTACCTCTCTTTTTGCCAGAGCTTCGTTTGTCAGTCAGCAGGGTGCACCGCGTGCAGGTGAAGTTGGCTTTGGTTCAAAGGTGTTGATGAACCACTTACACCCCAAAACCCTGCTTCCGCGTAGATTCCGACATCTGCATCTGCATCCGCAATAATCAATGCGGAAGTTCAATCGGATGCGAATATAATACAAGTTGCGATAAGAAAGAAATGCGGGGCGGTGCCGGCGAATGAAGCGTGCCGTTCTCACGTGACAATGACCAATGGGAGCGATAAAATTGGTAACAAAATCCGACGCGTTTGTTTTTATCCACTCCACCAGGCAGTGTTGCTAGCAAACAATTATTTAGTAGCGCGGGTTTAATTTACGAACCTCTGTGTAACCGCCTGGAACATAGGTGCATTATGCTTAATACTAATTTGCTTTAATAAAAATGTTAATGATTACTTTATCATTGTTTAATTCTTCATTCACAGTCTATATTTATATAAGATCTTAAACATCCGCTTCCGCATCCGCGGATGTGAGCCATCAAAATTCCGCGTCTGCATTCACATCCGCCGATGTGAGAAAATCGACATCCGCAACATCCCTACTCCGAAGTTCCATGTTAGTTTCAATGTTACAAATGATATGCATAATCAACTTTATCATTTTGTAAAACGAATTTGTTGCATGTCCTTCACGTACCCGATTACGTCACGAGGGAAGGTCAGGACGTAATTAACCATATCCATAAATAGGCGCTGAAAGGGTCGACATTCCTACCTTAACTTATGTACAACACGAAGTCTCAGATATACGCTAGTTTTCTTTTATGATCCACATTCAGCAACAATTCACTTCATAAAGAAATATAACTTAACTGCATGTCCCATCACATACAGATAAATAACCAATAATAATGACCAAAGAATTATTTTTGTCAACAAACAGGCGCCCGTCAGCAATCATCGCCGCATTTCGCCGGCCATCACAAGCGCTGGCGTTATGTGCCGCCACGCAGCGGCGTTTCTTGTCGGAGCTGAGTCCACATTCCCGCGCCTCTGTTGCCTCCACCATCCACGAGCATCCACCATCTACTGCTGAAATATTAGGACAGTATGTATATTACTTTATCAATATCTAATACAAGCTAGTCCAATGTTCATCCCGGCTACTCTATTATACACTCCATCTAAAACTAAAATTGCATCGATATCATCTTGATAATTGTGGAACTTGAAGAACTGTGAAATTGTGAAACCGTAAACAGTAGTATTCCCAAATAAATAGAAGCCTTCAAAAACAGAGTAAATTTATCCCTTTAAAAAAATTGGTGTTCGGGAGTTTTTTTTATATAAAAAAAATTGGTTGCCTGTAAAGTCGGTATACGGGCGAAAGTTTTACGTGACAACGACTTTGAGTGGTAAAATGTTTTCGAGTGGAAGGGACGCATGCCTTTCACTTTTTATGTCTGCGTGCCTCTCACTCGCTCTCATTGTGAGCGCATAACGTGAGCGCGTTTCTTGAAGTGTCACCCGGCTAACCAATTTATAAGACGTTGTCACGTCAAAAAACTTCCGAACACTTCTATCGGTCCATCCCTCGAAATATTCATACAGAAGAGATGTTTTCAATAAAATTAGTATTGTAAGGCCTCCCCCACATCGAATGTGCGGGTGAGAGCAAGCGAATACTTGTAGCCCCGCGTCTGCTCGTTCACTGTGATTGTATTCGCACGATTTCATACTAACTGAAAGAGTTTTAAGTTTGCCGCGCCGCTTCCGCGCCCGCAGTTTCGCGATGTGGGAAAGTATTCACTTGCTGACTCTTATGACTTTAAAATGGCACTAAATTCATTATATTACATTTATTATATTAAATTTGATAAGATAAAAAGTTCCGCTGAAAATCTGCTGTGAAATGGGAGTGTATAATAACTAGTGACCTGCCCAGACCTTTCACGGGTAGGTTAAACTCTATCACGCCATCAAAGTCGGGATATTTTTTCAACATCTTTAACAATAACGGTTTTTTTATAAGACTAACAGTTTAAATTGTTTTAAACAATTTTTGAACATTTACATTACATTTAATACAACACTTATTATTCTAACTGTTTTAAATACCTATTTTAAAACAACTTGTTTTAATGTCAATGCTGATTTACAGGAAACCTTAATGCAATACCAAAACCTTCCTCATGAATCTTTTCGTCCATTGAAAACCGTTTGAAAATACTTTCAGAACAGTTTTGAGTTTATCGCGTTCAGACTGCCAAAGTGATGTCATTTTGTAATATCTTGGATATCTATATAATATATAAAAATCAATGCCACTTTTCGTTGTAATTTTATAACTCAAGAACGGGCTCACCTATCCAAACCAAATGTTTAGGCTTTGTTCGGACTATTTAGTAGATGGTTTATGTGAAGCTTGCACAAAATCGGTAGAGCGGTTCTTCATTTATCACATTTTTGTAACAAATCTATCTATCTATTCTATATGTATATATAAAAATCAATGCCAATTTTCGTTGTAATTTTATAACTCAAGAACGGGCTCACCTATCCAAACCAAATGTTTAGGCTTTGTTCCGACTATTTAGTAGATGATTTATGTGAAGTTTGCACAAAATCGGTAGAGCGGTTCTTCATTTATCACATTTTTTGTAACAAATGAATTCAATAAATGGCGGATCATTTTGCTAATGGGGATTTTGCTGTCAAATTGAAACTTTTTTCAGTGTTGACAGTACAATCATGTTGTTATGTCATTCATGCGGTCATTTCATTTTGGACGTGCTTCGACTTTATGTTGCCTGTTCCAAAGTCGGTAGTTTATTTATTCGTTTGTTTATTCATGCTCAAAATGGAAAAACAAAAAATATTGTTTATCCAAATGTTTTGGATTTAATTTTAAAATAGCTAGCAATTAATAAAATATTTTTTTGTTTGAATAAATGAATTTGATGTTCCAATTAATTTTTTTTAGTATTTCACTTTATACGTAGCGAAGCACGTACCGGGCCGCTAGTAGTGTATATAATAAAGTAACCAAGGGGGCGATTATACTCTCAAATGCCTGTTGTAGACAGGAGAGGTGGGGCTGTAGCAGCGTTCATGTATCGGAAACCGAGTAACTTATATTGAGGCTAGCAATTAACAACATATTAAAATAATAATTTTATATAATCGGGTCATTCACGTATTTTTATCGGGAAAGTCGATTAGTTGCAACCTCAAGCGGAGATCTTCATTAGGCGAAAACCTAAAGATGGCCGCCTTCACTGTGTTGCAGCGAACACTCAATCATTCGTCACGATCTCACTCTATTTGAGGTCGTACTCGTAACTAGACGGCTCTATAGTATAACATAAATACTCGTAATATTTAAACACCACGCTTGTCACCTGACTGCCGAAGGAAGCGTAATGGTTTTCGAACGTATGTATTGGTGTAATTGTACCGTAACAGCGAGCCCGGTGGTCGAATCGCTAATTTGACTCCGAGGCCGCGGGGTCGATCCCCGCACAAGACAAACATGTGTGTGCATGAACATGTCTGTTTGTCTTGGTCTGAGTGTTTTCTACGTATTATAAGTATGTATTTAAAAAAAATGTATTTAAGTACATTTAACAGTTGTCTAGTAACGACAGTACATTGCCCATAGTACATTTGCGGTTAATTTGAGACTAGATGGCGCTGTGTAAATTGTCCGGAAATATTTGTTATTTATTTATTAAATTGCTTTTTTATACTACGACGGATGGCAGCCGAGCATAAGGCAGATAAGCATTATGTGTAATTCTTTGGCACGTTCAATAGTCTAAACAGATTGACGGATTTCAACATTTATGTAATGAAATTAGATTGGACTCAGCTGGGTTATTATTCCAACGTAATCGAAATTTTTTTTTCGGACAATATGTTATTTAATAGAGCTGTCCGAGTAGTCTTAATAATCGAAGAGTGCCTAACGTTTTAATAGAGAACATCTCCTGAAAAAAATTGAGCGAGCCGTGTAAAAATCAACAAATACTTGATAAGTACATATATGTAAAATATGTGATATTTCTATTACTTTGTAGAAAGTAAGAATTTTAATCTCAAAATACTGCACGGTGTAAATATGACACGGTATGCTATAAATTACCAGTCTGTTGGAGAACTTGACGGGCTCGCCCCGGCGACATCTGCACATGACACCGGCATATCTTTGCTCTGACTAGCAACTAACCACAACGTATTACAACCTTACATTACAGCGTATCAGGACATTTTTTTTTATACTTCGTCGGGTGGTAGACAGGTGGTATACGGCCCGCCTGATGTGAAGCGGTTACCGTAGACTTAGTTATGCTCGCGTGTCGCTACCCCCGCCGCCAACGTAGCAACGACTTCCTTTCTGGTAACCTCACTCACTCGCATACAAAATCCTCAAGGGAATTGCTATTAGGCTGCGGTATTCTGTGACTCGGCAGGGTAGACCACGTGCAGGTGATCTTGACTTTGGCTCTAAATATCGTGGAGAGCCAATAGGCATACTCTCAGAAAAGAAAACACTACAATTCTAATAGTATAATCATATTGATTTAATATTTTCAGTGTCATAATTTACAAAACCTGCAGGGGCAAAATAATTATAATGTTGGGCCGGTGCTTTATGTACTTTGGCAGGGGTTTGTCATCATCCAGGCTTGCGTTTTCCCATTATTTGGTGTCGGCATATATGACTTTTCCTTCCATTCAACCTTATCAGCCATCATATCCTTAGTTAGCACTTTCTTACCCATACCACCTCTCACATAATCCAACTACCTCTTTTTTGTTCTTCTTGTGACATTGTACCCCTCTGGACCCCTTGACAGGGACATGTATAATGTCAGAAAAACATTTGTGATGCAAGGTGACAGAAGACGCAACAGGTTCCGCCCCAAGATTCCTTCTATTAGTAACTCATATCTAGTGGTGCTTAATAATAAACACATAATAAAAGCCAAAGTGTAGCTATATTCATTCACTCAAACAACAATCTATAAGATTGTTTTACTGTCATAGTTGCTGTCCGTCCTAGTTTCCCCGGGTTTGTCCTAGATTGAAGTACGTTCTGGAATGCCGGACCAGACGGAGGTTATTCCTTTTTCAAAAGTTTCTTGTACTCGAGTCTGATAAATAAATAAAAATCAACAAACGCATGTCGGGGTTCAGCTTTAGGATGATTGATCTTAGTAGCTTGCTCATCCATTGTGTTTGTAAACTTTGATTAAACTAATTTTTTTTACATTTTACAACTAAATGAAATTCTTTCTTACGTCGATGAATTGTTGTGGCAAAATAACAATAAAATAGGTTTGAACCCACTTGTTACTGATCTATATTTATTATTACATATTACTTATTTAATTGTTCTTTTACAACAATTCATCTACGTAAGAAAAAATCATTTTTTTATATATATATTTAAGAAAGGGGGCAAACGAGCATGCGGATCATCTGGTGGAAAGCAATCTCCACTGAGGGGTCGCAGATCCGTTGTCAGCCTTTTCAGGGAAATAATGACTAACATTTAAAGGTGCCCATGTCGTAATTGTTCGGAAATACCGCTGAGGGTTTTCATTCCATAATTTCACCGTTTGTGGTATAAAATGTTTAATGAAAGATCCTTTCAAACATAATGTATGATGAGCAAGCGACTAGGATCTATCACCTTAAAAGTCCAAAGATTTCAAAGCTCTTGGTCTTTTATTATTTTATTAATTTAAAGATAGCAACATTTAGTGGCTCATTTGGAAGTATTTAACAATATTATATAGCGAGATGGATAACGTCATACCATCCGCATTATTATCACCCACAATTAACACAATACACGCCGCCTACGGCACGTCAACATGTTCAAGAAACTCACCCTTTATTTGTTAAGTTGACAGACAGGCAGACAGTACCTCTGAATATAGAATTTCAAGTTATAACGGTGGACAACATGTAGGTGATTAAAATATGCAAATGTTGAACTTATATAACACGCATACTTATAAATATACACTGCCCTCCTCTCCGACCAACTGAACCGAGGACGAACCGAGGGATGAATGTTATACCAGGTTCTACCACAGAATAAATAATTGTACAAGGTTCTACTTCTACGAATACATTGACTTTTTTCATTACTATAGTGAAAACAAGCATACGACCTGCCTGATAGTAAACAGTCATCGCAGCCCATGGACGTTTGCGACAGCAGCTGCATCAGTCACTCATTGCTGACGCTGTAAAAACCCCTTGACAAAATGACAAGGAAATATTCAATATCTGTTTATATATATATATATATATATATATATATATTATACAATTTTAGTTCTAATTTATTATACAACATTTTTTTTATTTTGTAATTTTATTTATGTTTCTTATATACGCCCCTAGTATATTTAATATGTAATTTAGGATGCATTTTGAATTTTCATGAACTTGTATTTTTTTCGGGCATGTTACCCGAATATATTTTTTTATGTGGTCGGTCAAAATATCTCCCTCCACCTTGCCTAGAACTTCGTAACAAGCAACTGCCATTTGTTGAAAAGCGATCACCGTACTATAGAGGCGTGCAGTATAAAAGTATCGACCTACCAACACAACGCAGAACCTACCACTTTAAGACTTTTGATAACTTGCATAAATGCGACAAAACACTACCATAACCTCTTCTCTGCAATTACTTATACTGTGCCATAAACAAATATATGTCTCCTAGTGTTTTGTCGCATTTATACATACGGACCTACATCCCCAATCAAGCTGCTACAAATTGTTAGAGGTTAGTTGCAGGTAGGCTTAATGCTTGTTAAAGCGGATTTGCACTGCTAATAGAACATATTTTTTCTAGCGAGGCTCTGAGCAAAGCATTATCTGCGCTGTACGCGAAACTTCTTGTCGTCCTGGGGTTAGCTTTTCCTGTAACTGAAGTTATTGCAAACGGTGTTCCAGATGCATACTACCAGGTAAACATATTAATCTGAGTAACAAAACTCATAATATAATGTAATCGCTCATTATTTACTACTAACTGCCCCAACAGACTTTGTCCTGTAATCTTATCAATGAGTATTGAATTGGAATTGGATTCACGCAATCTGTCAAATGACTGGACAGTTCTGTCAAACGACATAAAGTTGCATTTGAAAAGTTAATACGGTCGTTCTTAAATTTTCTAATTATCCACGCAACTTTCTTATTATATTTTTTCATACGAATCTTCTCCTGAGAATAATAAATACAACTTGAAAAGAAATAGCGAAATCGGTAAAGCCGTTTATGCGTGAATCCGTAACCCAGGGAAATAGGGATTCACTTTTAACCGACGAAAAAAAACGGTGGAGGTTCCCAAGTCAACGCGTATATTTTTTTTATGTATGATCACGCACAACTTTTTATTATATATAGATAATGACTAATTTTATTGTTTTTTTTCTTTCAGGGGTTTTATTTATACCTGTATTTAGTATCAGTATTATTCGTGATATTTCAATATGCTAACATAATGCGTCAGAAGGCTGTGGAACTAATAATACATAGTAATGGTAAGGTCATTTAATTATCAGTGAATCTTTGTAGACGCTATAACAATATAAGTTAAAAAGCATCTTCGGTAATTAGTTACATTTGCTTAACAAAATGCGACATTAAAATCACATCTTGTTTGCATAATTGCAACCGCAAAGAATATTACCTTCTTTAGTTTCCATTCCACTAACGTTCCCGTCCATTGGTATAAATGTGCCGGAAATTGTTCTCTGAATATGTAAATACGTATGTTTTAATGACTACCGACATTGTTTTGAGAGTTTTGGAGTTTAGATTTTATTATACTACGGCGGGTGGCAGGCAAGCATACGTCCTGCCTGATGTAAGTCGGTTACCGTAGCCATATTAACGCTCGCAACATAAAATATCTTTTGCGCGCCGCCACCCCCGCTTCCTACGCTGCATCTCATCATCCTTCCTTTCTGGTGACCTCACTCACTCGCAGGAACACAATACCCGTCAAGGGAATTGTTATTTGGCTACGGTAGAGTGAGGTGAAGGTACATTCCCCAGTGGAGTAGCATACAATTACGCTCCCTACCTCAATTTTCGCCAGAGCTTCGTTTGTCAGTCAGCAGGGTGCACCGCGTGCAGGTGAAGTTGGCTTTGGTTCAAAGATATTTATGACTTACACCCCATAAGAGAGTTTAGATTTTTTAATAATATTAGATTATACTTTCAGAAGACGGCGATAAAGATGAGAAGAAAGACGGCAAGACTACGCCTGGTGATAAATCTAAACATAAAGAAGAATCAAATATTTCTAGATACGGAAGTTTTTACTTGAGGCTTGGTGCAATCGGTAAATCTACTTAGCATCTTACTTAACATAATTTAAACGCACTGACGTTAAAGTGCCAACAATAGAAAAATCATTAGAGTTCATTCTCAGACTTAACTATTCTACAATATATTAGCGACGTGCCCCAGCTTCACCCATGTGAGATTTCCCCAGTTTTTACACCATTTTTCGTTGATATTCAAGCTCCTATTGATCGTAGCGTGATGTTTATAGCCTATAGTTATCCAAAACTAAAAGAATCATGAATCAGTAATTTCTGAGATAAATTCGGCGTTCAACCAAATCATTAACTCATCAGCTTTATAATATTTATATGAGTATAAATTTTGTGCCAACATGATTGACAACGCGGCCATACACAGATATATTGTTACGCAACTTAATCAAAGCGACTACCATGCTGGCTAATTAATAATGGTAGTTTTTAACTAAAAGCTACCAATTTTAAATTGCAAATGCAATGCTCGTTGTATTGATATACTCACATTCTTACATTGCTAAGAGGGGAAGTCAAATTCTAAAAGCTTCCTACTCCTATTAATTTCTTCTGATTAAATTTGTTGTGAGCTCCAAGGCAGCTGTAGTCTTACCCCCAGGGACTGCAATGGACTTCATTGTTCATTGCCTTTTTTGGTGGTCGCCGCTGTCAATCCTGGCTATACAGAGACATAGTGGTGGGAATGTATGGGGGGGCCACCTCCCCTGTATTCGTATTGATAGACATTATGGCATTCTACGTTTTCAAATAAGTTTTTTTTACAGCATTCGGCATTGGCTCAATGGTATACAGTGGCTTAGAATTTGGAGAATACTTTGAAATGACAGACCAGTGTCGTTCAGTACTGTCTGCGATAACACCAGCTCTGCATATGGCACTCACGTTAGCGCAAATGCAGTTCATCTTCCTTACAAATAAAGATATAGAAAAAGGCAGCCACAAAATGATACAAAGATTTGGGTTTATGCATATGATTGCCACAAACTTATGCGAATGGTTGTATGTACTAGTCGCAGAAACGAAGCACGAAATACACCATCTAGAACATTCTATGGCTTCGCCACCAAATGTTACGAGCCACGACGGTCTTGGGAATGACACAGAAATTTACTGCAGACGATCTAACATAATGGGATCTCTACTTCAAAATGCTTCGCCGTTTCTTTTCCCATGCACAATTGAATATTCGCTCATTTGTGCAGTCATATTGTATGAAATGTGGAAAGAGGTACCTAATGTAATCATTTACAATATTTACCAATAATATAATTATCCAAGTAAAATGCTCAGCCCATAAGCACTGTATATGTAATAGAGCTACAGTTGGGGACTACTCCACTACTCTACAAAATAATTCATAATAACAGCAGCAACATCTTCGAACAATTTGGCAAAACCATTATTACATTCAAACGTATATTTTCAGGTTAAATGCACTCCGGAGGACTTTGAGAAGAAATATAATTATCCTAAAAATAATAAATCACGTAACAATTCCGTCACACCCGAGAAGATACTGCAGCAATTTGGTAACGTTGCTTTTGTGTTATTTATTGGATACATATTCACTTTAACTTGAACCAAAACATCAATGTAAAGTATTTACAGCAATTTGTCAGTTTTTTCCATACCGCGTATACCGTAGCATAATACAAAGTTGCTTGTAATACAAAGACTGAACTCGCGCGCTGGCACCCCCGCTGTTAAGGCAGCGTCTTTCCACATCTAATACAGTAAGGCACGTTTGTGACAATCGATTGAAATAAGTAAAAGTGCCGTCCTCTGTATTTCGAACATAATTTATGTTGATAAAGTAATTTTTCGCATTTGCGATTTACCTCACGCAAGAGAAGAAACATTTATAATTTTTTGCTGTTCGATAATAAAGTGAAGTCTTTTTTCATTAATATTTCATATTTCTTAAAATCACTTTCCTTCATAGGCATAGTCATGGGACACCCTGTATACATTACTTATGTACTTCTAGCTGGCATGTTGGGTGTGAGTTCTCCACACGGCAGCCGCACGGCGTTGCATCACTTTTCCGTGGATTGCTCGCATGCTCATCGCGGACTCTTCGCCGGCATCCTGCTCATCGTGCTTACCATCATATCCCTCATCATGTTCTTCGTACTCGCCAACAACACCGCTACTGTTAACGTAAACATTTATTTATATTACAAATTAAACCTTACGTAATAGAAGTTATTAAATGATAATTTATTTTAAAACAAAAAGTTATCTTCATTGTTACCAGTGACGTTATATTTCTATAGATGTTCGGAAAGTTCACACAAGCAAGCCGACAAATCTGACGTTTGTGACAATTGATTGAAATAGGTGTCTTCTGTATTGCGAAAATGCATATTATAGTTGAAAATGTAATTAAAGCCCAATCACACGAAAGTCAGTCAGTCAGTCGTCAACCCTTGTTCATCCCACTGCTGGGATACGGGTCTCCACTCAATCGAAAGAGTTTTAGAGCATACTGAACCACGCTGTTAAACTGCGGGTTGGCGGAAGCCAATGTTTTCAAGCCGCCTAAAGGTACCCGACTTAGCTTAACGACTGTCATCAGCAACGCCATCCTTATCATCGCTGATATGATAAGGATGGCGATAGCCTGTGTAACTGTTTATAGCTATTCGTTCGCAGGAACCGTTTTCTGATGCAGGTTAGCACGGCCATACCTATAGAAATATAACATCAATTTTTATACCAAAGTGAAATGTTCTGTAGGGCTCAGAAGTCATATTACTGAATGAAATAACCGATTCTCTGTTTTCTTTATTAAATTAATCTGCCATTCCCTTCAGTGGAACTCTATTGAAATTATTAAAGTTGAAATGTATGAATGGATAAATCATAAAGCGTGTCAAAAAATTGTATGTTTCAAAAGCAATATCCTTATAATATTTAAAAACTTTATTGACCACAAATTATATACAACGGTACATAAGGCGAACTAAACGCTAAAAGCATTCTTTACCAGTCAACCTTTGGGACAAGCCGAAAATCACGGTTTAGAAATTTTCATCCATGATAATACATGTATATTTATATAATAGGTAGGGGAAAAAGTCTTTTCGCATTATAGTATGTATGAACTTGTAATAAAATCTCTTTGGTTATACCATTTGTATCTAGCAGGTTTTGATATCTATAAAAAGTTAAAATTTTAAAAAAGATAATTCCATATTCAAATTAGGTAAATGTGTGATTTTCATTTGTTTTTTTTACTGTCAAGATGAGTGAATCTAATGAAGAAATTCGATACATTTTAAAATTTTACTACAAAAAAGGTAAAAATTCAACGCAAGCTGCGAAAAAAATTTGTGATTATTATGGACCTAGTGCAGTGTCTGTGAGAGTAGCACAAATTTGGTTTAAGCGTTTTCAATCCGGAAATTTTGATGTCAAAGATGCACGTCGCTCTGGTCGCCCTGTTACGGATAAAATGGATGCCATTTCTGAAAAAGTGGAGCAAGATCGGCATATCAGTAGTTACGACGTAGCTGAAGAACTAGGAATTGACCACATAACAGTTTTGGCGCATAAAAAGGTTGTGGTCAAAGACCGGCCAGGCTGCAGAGACTCTGGCGAAACCCGGGTTAACCCGCAACAAGGTGATGCTGTGTGTATGGTGGGATTGGAAGGGAAGATATTCATTATGAGCTGTTACCGCCAGGCAGGACTATAGATTCTGAACTCTAATGTGAGATTAAAGCAAAAAGTTGAGAGAAAGCGGCCGGAATTAATTAATAGAAGGGGTGTGATTTTTCATCATGATAACGCTAAACCTCACACATCTTTAGCCACTCAGCAAAAATTAAGAGAGTTTGACTGGGAGGTGTTAATGCATCCGCCGTATAGTCCTGACCTTGCACCTTCTGATTTCCACCAGTTTCGGTCTCTTAAGAATTCTTTAGGCAATGTCAGGTTAACATCACGAGAAGACTGCCAAAACCACTTGTCGCGGATTTTTGAACAGAAGTCCCAAAATTTCTATAGTAAAGGGATCATGTCTCTACCTACAAGATGACAAAAAGTTATCGAACATAATGGCACCTACATACTTTAGTTAAATGTAAATAAACTTTATTGAAAAATGTTTTGAATTTTCATATAAAATACGAAAAGACTTTTTCCCCAACCTAATATATACCTAGATTTACTATATTTGAGAAACCTTTCCTCAATAGCTTATTATTTCATTTACTTTGATTACACTGCGCCACCTACCTTTTTTGCTTTTTTTCACCTTTCGTCTACAATATGGTTGTCTGGAAAAATCGCATCGCGATATCGCCGCCTTTTATACTCTAATTCTGCACTTGTACTTTTTTGTAAGTTTTTGTATTGGAGCAATAAAAGTGTATTGTATTGTATTGTATCCTAGGCCTGAGGTTTGTAAATCGTTTATTACATTTTACAGGATGCCATATTTGAGGTCAACGTTTGCGAACTTATACTATACTCATTAAGCCTATTGGCTTGCGCGGCGGCTATAGCTCAAATGAGAGGGTTGCCATACAAAAGAAAATCGCAAGGTACATATTTTTCCACTTGAATTATTTCCAATTGTCACTGTAGCTGTTAGTGTACCTAAATGTAT
The DNA here is from genome assembly GCA_937001555.2 of Hypsopygia costalis. NCBI lineage: Eukaryota > Metazoa > Arthropoda > Insecta > Lepidoptera > Pyralidae > Hypsopygia > Hypsopygia costalis. The sequence continues at coordinate 20,782,053 of OW443329.2, forward strand.
AAAATTTTCAGCTGTACTCGGCCTCGACACATCCCTGCTTATCCTCGCACAGTCCGGCATGTTCATATACTGCATGTTCAGCATGATTGGCTCGCACCACACTCTGAACAACAGCGACAGCGCATCCCTCACTGGCTTCTTCTCAGAATTCTTATCCCTTAACCAGGTACATTATAAATTCCTTAGGGGTTTTTTATGGCATCATACTTATAATCCTGAATCCTAGTCACAGAATTACACGAGTGGTGCAACTGTTAAAAATATGTATTAAATAAATATTGTTTTGCAAAGTAAGAACTTTGCATACAATCTATTATATAAAATCTTTATTTAATTTGTTTGCCTTAAATTTAGATGTGAGACAAAAAATATATTACTATGATTAAGATAATATACACAGGCTAGCCAGCCATTTTATTATAAGTTTTTTTTTACTTTCACTGAGGTGTCTATAATCAAATCTTGCAAGTTAAACTTAACTCACTTACCATTGTGCGATTGAGCTGACATTTGGATCACTTGTTTGGTTCTTGTGATAACGTACGGTAATCTAAATGATGCCATTTTAAAATTAGCGTTTAATGATTTCCATTTTCACCCCTAAGGGGGCATCAAAGGAAAGGAATTTATAAGCAAAACACAGTAAATATTTCGTTGTATTTATTAAAAATAAATGATAAAAGTTCAAAAAAATTGTACATTCTTGTTTATTTTATATACATACAGTGGTGATCATTAAAAACTATTTTTTATACTACAAATACTACAAAATTTAAATAATATAAATACATATTTAGACATACGAACTTGTGTAGAACCGATTGCACAAATTTGAATAGGTTGTTTATATTATTTTAATATTTAATTATATATTCATTTATTTTTCAGACTATCCTACAGTCCTTATTCATAATTGACGCATGGTGGCGCCGCAGTAGTACATCGGAACAAAGGCGAGCCAAACCTGGAAGGCAGCTAGTCACTTTCCTCCTTGTCGCCAATATGGCCATGTGGGCTATTAATACCCTGGAGAAGGTACGCAATTTTAGAGATGAGCAGACCAGACTTTATAAAAAATACGAGAAGCATTGACAATATATGTTTGTTAATAAATAAAATAAGATTTATAAACATTATTGTAAATAAAACACTAGATAAGTGTAAACTAGTAGCCTTAGTAACTATGAAAGAACTTCTTGCAATAAAAGCAGCCCCCTTACCACCATCTCTTATTGCGATTAAGATCGCAAATAAGAAGAATCGCAATAAGAGATAGTGGTAAGGGGGCTGCTCTATTGTCTGAGGCGATGCACGATTTTTGAAGTAAAAGTTCTTTACACACGCTTGACTTGGGGAGTAAGCTGGGAATGCATGACGAGAGCGTTACGAAAAGTGTGTGACGAGAGAGTAAAAAAAGGCGAGGCGAACGGGAGTTGAAAGAGAGATATAAGTAGAAGTTGTACTTAAAGCGTATGGTCTAAAGCAGTGTTCCGCAAACTTTTTGTGTTTAAGGTACATCTAGGAAAACGAAAATTTTTGGAGGAGGAGACACCATAAATGAAAAATCAGTTTTTATTTGTGTAATAATTTTTCTTCCGTCCGTCTATTTAGCTTTATGAGATAACCTTATTTTTCCGAGGCACACCAACTACTGACCGCGGTACACCATGTGCCGCGGCACACACTTTACGGACACAAATAAAATAAATAAAGCACACTCATTTTTTTCTGAACGATGATGTTAAATGAATCTGAAACCATAAGATACAATATTAATATTATAAATTATAATTAAATATAGTAGGTCTCTGCATGTGCCGACCTATATAATCTCCCCCTTATATTTAGCATAACATATTCAGGTATAGTCAAGGTTTAAAAGTAATATGTAATAGAAAATTTACGAGTTTCTTCATACTTTTATTTCAGAATCGAGCCGAGTTCAGACCAGCTCACCTTAAGTTCTACGGCCCGTGGGCGTGGACCATCATCACCCATGTATCAATGCCGCTGGCCATCTTCTACAGGTTCCATTCCACCATCTGTCTCTTTGAAATATGGAAGAATAGCTTTAAAAATAAACCCATTTATCTTAATGTATAATATGATAGACATCGTGATAGTAAATATAATAATAAATAATTATAAAAATGTAAATACTCTTGTTTTATTCCTGCCAGTACTGCAACTCACACAGACCTCTATCGAATCCATAAAAATACAAACATCCAACAACCATATCGAATTTTTTTTTTTTCGAAATCCCGAATTGTAATCGGAAAACCAAGCTCACTTTACATTACTACTTTTTGATGCTCTGCACGAATCCGAAGTCAGAATATGGAAATTTTGAGTTTCATGGCAACGGACGGACAGACAGAACGACTTTTTTTTCGAAATCCCGAATTGATATCGGAAAACCAAAGTCACTTACATTACTACTTTTTGATACTCTACACGAATCCGAAGTCAGAATTTCGAAACTTTGAGTTTCATGGCAACGGACAGACAGAACGACCGGACGACTTGATAAGCTCAATAAATTTCGCTGATAATTAAGTTACTTACTGTCAAAACATTTGTTCGAAAAGTGTATTTACTTTTCAACCAATGTATTGAAAAAAATTCACAGATCTCGTGCTCTACACGACTTGAAAGGGCATTGAAAATGAATCTATCATTTTTTTTTTTATTTTCATGGTATGGCCTGACTCGTAGTCATCATTTCATATACCTCATCTGATAATGGAAAGTAACGGTTAGGAGTTAGGACATAACTTTTTGAATATTATAGGCAAGTACTATACTACTACTTGTATTCTTTAAAGCTGTTCTCAAATGAGCCGATAAGTGAAGGTACAACTCCTTCATCAGTTACTTCAGACTTTCAAAATTACCATTTTCAAAATTATTTCTATTATCAGGGCATTCTCATGACAGCTGTGTGTAAATTTCATCGGAATCTAGAGATATTTAATTAACTTTTGAAATAAAATAATGATTCCGACTGTAATCTCGGTGTTGACACTTACAACTACTCTGTCATTATTATATATTCTTTCTTGCATTTAACATGATAACATAAAATAATTTCAACAAAAAGGTGTACAAGGGCGAACTTATCTCTTTAGAGATTTCTACCAGGAAACCTTAGCAAAGCAATACAAGGAGTATCCCTCATTCACTCGAAAAACCCAACAGTCCTCGAGGGCATTGTTCCTTTCATGCAGGTGAGGTTAGTTTTTGCTCTTAATATTGAGTTGAGCCACTTATGGCCTTACGCCCCAAAATGTCTACGTCACGTTATAAAAACCTCGACTAGGACCCTACATCTATATCTATAGGAACTATATAATACATCTTCCAACTAGGTATGAGTGGAAGAAAAAATTACTTCAAACCTAAGAGGAAAATAGCCGTCTATGGTACACTGATGGCTCCAAAACATTGGAAGGTACAGGAGCGGGCATTTTCTCTAACGACGTACAATACAGCCAGAGGATGTGGCAATATGCTAGTGAATTTCAAGCTGAAATGTATGCCATAACTGCTTGTGCAAAATGAATCTAAATAATAAGGTTAATCGACACATCTATATGCTCAGCGACAGCCAGGCAGCTCTCATGGCCCTGAGCTCTGACAGGGTGGAATCTAGACTACCTCTTGCGAGTATAGATGCCCTTAATAAACTGGGCAGAAATAATACTCTGAAGTTGGTCTGGGTTCCTGGACATACAGGTGTTGAGGGCAATGAGAAGGCTAATGAACTGGCAAGGGAGGGATCAAGCAGAGATTTTATTGGAATTGGACCTGAACCCTTTGTAGGTCTCTCATATGGGACAGTCATTACGGCCATAAGGGGCCATCCCGTTCAATTCAGCAATTACGACATACGAATTTCATGATTTTTTTTACCCCTCCCCCCGTCCTTGTCACAGCTGGACACATTTGTGAGACCCCCCCCCCCCCTTTCTCCCTAGTGGGACGTCACATATTTTGCAAATTTACATCAAGAGTTGCAAATGTTTTTGAGTTTTTCGTTTATAGTTCAAATTTCGTGTTTTACCACTTAGATTATAATAAATTTTGAAATGTCACGTCACGAAATTTAGGACCCCTCCCACCCCCTTGTCACACAATGTCACACTTCATCGACCCCCTCCCTCCCCCTTAACGTGTGACGTAATTTATGGATGGCCCCTAATCAATATGGCGAAGTCTAGGCATCTGGCTGAATAGAGGGATATGAGTGGAATACTTCCCTCTAAGGAAACCATCGGCGAAGGCACGATAAATTGGTACAAATATGTACAGAAACATGACAGGAAACGAATACGTCTCATCCTTGCAGCACTGACTGGGCATTATGCCTGCCTATACAAGATGAGACTTGTCAATAGCCCAGAATACAGAACATGTAAGGAACCTTATGAGACCGATTCGATGAGCTAGGGCATCACATTGAAACATCAAGTGCTTCATCACTTGATGTTTCAATGTGATGCCCTAGCTGGCAAACGAATGGCAATCCTAAGAAAGGCATACCCAGACCTGGAGGACTACGGGCTCTTCTCAATTAAAGATGTACTAAAGTACATGGAATATGTCTCTAGACACTCAGGGGAGAGTCATTAAAGAATAGGGAGTGCACAAAAGATCCAACAGGGTCGACGTGCCACCGGTGCTGCAGCGCTGGACCCATTTCAAGATAAGATAAGATAAGGACCTCTCAACGTGCAATGAATGTCCTGAAAGGGAAGTGCGTTCTTTTTTACAAGCGTTTATTGAGTTTCACCGAGGTGGGTATAATCAAATCTTGCAAGGTAAAATTAAACCATTTCCTAGTGTCCGATTGGGCTGAAAATTGGCACACTCGTTTAGTCCTCGTGATAATGCATTATTAACTAACTACCACCATTTTTAACCCAATATGGCGGTCGCCACAAAATGTTGATTTATAATTTCCACATTATCGCTTAATACTCCGCACCCCGCAACCCGCAGTTGAGCAACTAGGTGGAGTATGTTCTCCTTCACTTGCGGGGAGTGAAGGAGAAGTTCTCCTTCACTCGTATTCCAATAGTGAGATGAATAAGGGTTGACGATGACGACATTATCGCTTATGATATGCATAGAATAAAAGGGCTTGATGAGCGCAGCAAAGAATCCTAAGTCTATGAGAGAAACACAGTACGTAAATTTATTAGTTTTTTGTTTATTAACAGCTAATAAAACCTTACTTCGAAAAAAAAAAAATTTTTTTATTCTTGTTTCCAAAGTAATTAACCGACTTCAAAAAAAGGAGGAGGTTATCAATTCGTAGGGATCTTTTTTTTTCTTGTAACGGCTCGGTCCTCTCAATAAAATTTATTCTGCTATTGCAACAATTTCTGATTTAATGCCGTTATCATCTCGTCACACAAGTACTATTCCATACATTTTTGTATTAACACTATTGTATTATTATTTAAGTAAACACAGACGAGGGCAAAAATCATATTATAAATACAGTTAAAATTCAAGGTCCCTGAATCTGTACGTAAATATTGCGCATAGTGGGGATTTGTCACGCTTATCGGATGACACGATTCGCGCTCATGGCAGTGATCGTGGCAAGGAAATTAACGCGTAGCCCTTTGTCAAACACAATAGTGTCGCTGCATCTAGTAACAATGCATTGCTAATTGCCTGTAGGTATTAGCTAAACTACCCTACAATAGTGTTAATTACATAGTACACAAATCACATGAATATTGACTGTGGGTATGGACCTGTTTTATGCAAGACATGCGATTGCGAATTAGTTTATACGTGGAACCTGGACCACCCATTTGAGATATTGAGCGCAGATCAAAAGCTTATATCCTACTAATTATTTAATCAGTGCCTCCATCGCTCGCTGTGTCAACCTGACCAGCCTAACTGTTAGACTACAAGTCTCAGCACCGTAGATCTTCAATAAAGTATTGTCCTCTTTTAATCCGGAACATAGAAATTCCAAGGAGAAGTAAGAACACTTGATGGAATTCAAACAATTACTGCTGGTTAATAACTTAACCCTTATTAGCCGTGTAGGTTCCGGCAGACTAGAATAGAATCACTCAGTCTCTACCCGTGGATGTCATACAAGACGACTAAGGGAAATACATTATAAAACATCGATCAAGCCTCGCCAACCCGTCTGGCCAGCTTGGGGAGTGTATGCTAAATCCTCCTTCTGTCAGGGACGTACGAGAGAGGATCGTGCTCCTGTAGACTAAAATGACCTGATGATGAATAACCTAACCTATCCTGGGGCCCTACCGCCGACACTGAAGCCGACTACCATCGAATTTTTCGATTGCAAATATCGAACTTTAGCTTAGCTTAGTGATAATTAAGTTTAGCTTAGCTGGTAGATACCCTAGAGCTTTACCGATTAAACTGGAAATGTTTGTCAATAACTTTAACCTAAGACCAATTTTAGGAATAAAAAAACAGATAGTAATCGGCTTTAGCTTCGGCGGTAGGGCCCCTGATTCCGAACGTAGTCATACCCAAGAATCAATCCGCGTACGACCCAATTTATAATCTATTTATTATTCCTTCGCACGGTGAGTAATAAACGTCCAATCCTTCCACGGCGTCATTGTTTGTTTTGAGTGTATCCGGAGATAAGGACATTTAGTTTATGTAGTTTTCGTTGGTACGTTTGATGTTCCTAAGCTGTGACTGACGTGCGGTGAATATAAAGAAATCGATAACGCAACTAAACCGAGTGGTACTTACACTATTGCAACTGCCGTTTAACAGAATGGAGGACGTCATAGAGGAAGACACCACGTGGTAAGTACTGACATACAATTAAAACATAACATAAAATAACATAAGACGAGCTCGGTGGTCGAATGGTTAGCAATGGCCACTTTGACTCCGAGGTCGCGGGTTCAATCCCCGCACAAGACAAACATTTGTGTGCATGAACATGTCTTGGTCTGGGCGTTTTCTATGTATTACATGTATATATTTACAAAAAAAAAGTGTATTTAAGTATTATACCAGTTATCTAATACAAATAGTACAAGCTTTTCGCTTAATTTGGGGCTAGATGGCGCTGTGTAAATTGTCCAGGAATATGTATTATTTATTATTATTATAAAACATAAATACTCGTTCGCATTGCCTCGTTTATTATGAGCACATGCAAGTGAGCTTGATACAGCAATTGTGCATATCTGCCATGTACACGGCAGCTGCGGCGACAAGCTAGAGCAGGAGCCCTACCGCCGAAGCTGAAGCCAATTACCAACGAATATTTTGATTCGAAATATAGGTCTTACGTTTTAGTTAATGACAAACATCTTCAGCTTAGTCCGTAGAGTTCCAGAGTTTCCACCAGCTAAGCTAGACACTGGTACCGTAACTTTAAGCTGATGTTTTTTATTCGCAATCAAAGAATGCGATGGGAATCCGCTTCAGCTTATCCGGTATGAGCCAGGTCTTCTTACAATACGGATCGCGACTCACCAAAATGAATAGACTCGAAATCGAATTAGATCGGAGGTTATAATATGAAATAAAAGTCTGTAAATTACGACACATCGCTAGCATCATGTGTATGTACGTATTCATCCTAGTTACGTACGTAAACACAGCAGTTTGAAAATACTCCAGTTTAAGATAAAGTCTATTAATAATTTAATTCGCGCGAACGAAGCGAGTGAGAAGGCGTTGTGATCGTGATTTTGATGGAATTTTAAATGTGTTCAGTTGAAATTCGATAATAAAAATGTGATAAAAACGTTGTCAAACGTCTAATTACAGTAATTAGCAAATGTTGATGAAACTTAGTAAGTATGCAACGTAGACAGTACTTTTCAGCATCTATAGTATGCCTACATTATCGGCATTAATTTACATAAATGTTTCTTATAAATATTGAGGGCAAAATATATTTTTGCTCATAGTGTGAGAACCCTTCAAAGTAAAAACAACTGTTTTATTATTTGTGTTATAGTACAGGGCCATGTATGCATAAACACAAATTATTTTGTGCTAGCTGAAAATGATATAATATACGAGTATGTTGAAATGGAATAAGAAACATTGACATTGACGAAAACTCAAGAACGTCAAAAAGAAGAATTGAATTGAAATGATATCGGAATATTTTCAGATTTAGTGTATTTTAATTTAAATAGGAATTTCTTGAATAATTTACATAAAAATAATTTTTGATAAAGTGCAATAGAGATTTTTTGGAAAATATTTAATAGTCCAGTCATAACTAATGTTTTTTTTTATAACTCGTCGAAGAAATATACCTCTGTATAACGTGCAAGCGTGTATGTAAATATTGTCAAATTTTATTTACATAAAAAATTGTTTTTGTGTAAAAATCATGCATTTTTATTCTCTTTTCTATATAATATAAACTTAAATAAAGATAATGTGACTAGTAATTTAAGAAAATCATTACAAAATTTAAGGACTAAAACTATTTACATATTAATAAAAATATTGGATATGGTAGCTTTAGGTTTCCATAATTTACGTTAAAATCTAACAGCGTGTATCGATGTGCATATAATTACTAATACGTAAATAAAATTATATTAAAATGTACGACCCTTGGCAATATGATAAGATATAGCCTTGGGTCCATAGATCGTAATTTATAACAATAAAAAAGGACTGATAAAATTAATAGATACTTTAGAGCTAAACTTTAACACCCGAACAAACAATGTAGAGAAATTACGGTGTATTATCACTTCGTTAGTTAGATAATCAGATTATCTTCTTAAGTTTAAAAACGTGCGTATCATTTTTGTTCAAGATGATATCACGTTGATCTTGATATCTTTGCAGGAGTGGTGACGAAAACACACTAAATGCAATACTTTAGTTTGTTTTCGTCACCACAACCTAATGTGAGAACCACCACATACCTAACGTGAAACTCTTCAAAGTAAAAACAACTGGTTATACATAATATACAGTACAGTGTATATATAAACACAAATCATTTTGTGCAAGCTGGATATAGTACAAGATACTATTTTAGGTTTAGTGTATTTTAATTTTAATTGGAATTTCTTGAAAATTTTACATGAAAATACATAAAACTATTGATCTTGGTATATTTTCAGGAGTGGTGACGAAAATGCACTAAATTCAATAGTACCAAATGGGCACTACGAGCATGGGCTCCATAGGCTCCACCCGCGCAGACAGAGCAGTTCTGCACTGGAGCGAAGGATTCGTCACAACCGGTATTTGTAAGTCCTGTAGTCATATAAATATATCTGATATGCTTTAACACTGGTAGGTTTATTATAAAATATACATAGACAGAGAACATCCCAAAAAAATATCTCTACTGATGATAATTCATGGAAAAACAAACCGTAGACCGACAAGCATGAGGCATGATTATGGTCCTTTGTTTTTTTACGTAAGGATCATGCTTATGCTCATGATGATAATATTGCAACCGCTGTTCCCGCCTTCAAGCCTTATTTGTATAGCCGACTAAAGATTAAAAAATAATATTAGGCTGTCTATATTGCTGACCTCGAAATTAAAGGTGAGTCTACTAAACTCAGGTTTATTTTTACATCTGTGTTAAAGAAAGACAGTCCCGACCCGACTGAATAATATAAAAAACTTATCAATGTTTTTGTTATTGTAAATTTTTGGAATCTCGGAATTTTTGAAAGCGGTATACCGGGATATACTATACGAATTTGCAAGTGAAAGCTACTAAAAATATAAATCGATCAATATGAGTAAGACCTATAGGTGCGTACTTACTTACAAGCATTAAAATCGAATCACTTACGAAAATCAGTATGAAATTTACTAATAATAATTTATTCATTTTTTTACGCAATCAGGCAGATCAAACATAAGATTTTTCTTTTCACATATATTAAAACATATGTAGTTTCCCTACGTAATCGCAGAGAAACTACATATGTAATAAAATATGAACCTACAAGACAAAGAAACATAGACCCATTTACTGATCAATACAGAGTTATTTCACAATATTAAAATGTGTATTGAACAAACAATAGGATATATAAACTCAATGATGACTCTTTGAAATAGTTCGTTATGAGTACAGCGTGGAAAAATCCATACACGCTTAGAATAACCATTGAAATAGTTCAATAACGTAAATTGAGAGCACAGGCTGTTTTCGAGTCAGACTTCTAATTAATCACGAGGTAGGAGATAAGCAGCGTGGAAGGTGAGGAAGGAGGTACGAGGAGGATCGGTGCATGTGGCTCGTTAGGAGAGCCGTCTGAAAGTGACACCGCCGACGCTAATTACCCGTGAGGACATCTCCGGAGGCCCCGATGCAGATGCAAGCCAAGAATAATAAAAAAAAGTCCCTACATTACAAATTTATTAACACGAGCTCGTATTTCATACAATACTACATGAAAATACATATATTATAGATAGTAGTGCGGGGGTATTGTAGATTAAAATTGAAAAGTTATAACTGAAATATGTACGTAGTGAATATGGAAAGACTTCACAAAATCTCTTCGAAATGTATGACTACGAGAGAGATTTCGAATCCTCCGTAGAACGGACTCTGTTCTGATGTGATAATGAAATAAAAACGAGTTACATAGCTAGACAAGATAAGGAATATGAATTCTACACACGTAAGTTTTTGATAATTTTCTAAATAAGTTCAATCTAACATTAGCTCCCTATAAAAACGTACGGAAGTGAAGAACCCACAACAAATCGGATTTTATTCTACCGATGACTTGATTTATAATAATAATAGAGAAACGTACATCAAGAAGTTAACTTACTACTTTCGATATTAGTGTCAAAGATTGTTTTTAGTTGTATTTTTAGAACAGTTTAGAATAATTTAGATTTTAATTTTATTTACTTTCTAATTAGTATATTTACAATAACTTTAAACTTTCTTCTTATATTATAATGTAACGTGTCATGGTGGCGAAAGTAATACTTGTAAATGTCCTTTGCCCTAAAATACAATGAAGCAGGCCCATATTTTAGAAGTCGGGAATCTACACGTTTCACTAAATTAAGTTAATAAATATACGTACTAACTAGTATCAAGTCTTGCGTCATGATTAGATAGTTATGTCATAAAATAAGCAATAAATAATGTTGTATGACTAATCCCGTGGAAGGTTTTGTATAATGTACCTAATAATATGACCACAGACTTCCTATGATTTTACTCACAGAATTTATGAGTCACTAAAAATAGATGTAAAGCAGATGACTTTGCACGTATATTTACTGACGCACAAAATCTCCGGAAGTATAAGGCTCGGCACATGGTCATGAATATGCACTCATTTGCAAAAAAAGTGATCTGTTGCTTCTACTATTTTCACTTACCTACTTTACCACTCTATGAGCAGAAAATGTTCTGATATTACATTTTAGCTGTGATTAATTATTTCCAAATTGATTGAATCTATTATTATTTAATTTAGCTGATCATAAAAATTTATTTAATATAAAATATACAATTAAAATAAATAATAAATAGGACTAACTATATATACAAACAAAAAAAAACGGAAATAACAATAACTAATTAAAATTAATAAAATATAATATCTAAATAGCATCAAAAAATTCTTGCGCATCGCCATCAAAGTACGTGGTAACGTGGCCAGAAGGCTAGCAGCATTGCCACGCTGGATGGCAATGCTAATTCGCTGAGCGAGAAATATGCCAGCCCTCTGGTCGCGGGAAGAGTCGACTAACCGTTTGGAGATAATTAATTTAATTTAGCTATTTTAATAATATAAATTTTGAAGTTTAGCACATGCTTATGTCATAATAGCTACCTGTATACCAAAATTTCAACCAGATCCGTCCAGTGGTTTGAGCTGTGCGTTGATAGATCAGTCAATGACAGTTGCCTTTTATATATGCAGGAGAAGACTACCCACGGTTGAACTAGTGAAAGTAATCTCTTTCTAAACATTCGAGTTGCAGAGTGTAGAAGTTCATTCGATATTGCGTTCTTCGATTGAGTGTCTTTCGAAATTCGGTTTCGACCCCTCGTACCAAATTTCAACAAATAGTTCAGCCTATTTACGTTTTACGGGTTAATAAACCAACAAAGAGGCCATACAAGCAATAGTAGCCATTTTGATAATCTTAGGACATTAATGTACTAGGAGTTATAAAAATTCAAAGCATTTTTCTTCAAATTACAGTATGTACAACATTTGCCAGAGATGCATAATTTGTATGAAAGATAACTTGGTGTATAATCTATAACTAATAATATTTGGGGGTTTTGTCAAGAGTTACATTGTAAGTTTGGATGTAGGAAGTAATCTTTTTAAATAAATATACTACCGGTTTCGAATGTTCACTTCACTAGCGATGTTTTTGATTTCGCTCCATTATTTAAACCTTGCCTGTTTAAACCAATCACAAAATAATTTGCATCTTTAAATTCAAATATTTATTTTTAAACAATTAATTATTCCTACATAAAAAGTCGGAAAACGTGCACATGTGTAAATGATAAAGAATCAACTCGAGCATTATCAGCTGTCGAATAAATTGAAAATGACAAGTAAAATGACGTACCATAGAGTAGTATCTCAAATATTGCCTATTTGAGATATTTCCAACGACATTTTCAATAATCCACCATATCTCAATCTTCCGACACGTTTTATAACAAAGATTTTCCCCACCTGTTGAAATTGCCGGGCGAAATAAAGTCGTCGGTTATGGTTCGTACGTCCGGGCATTAAACTACTTAAACACTTCCATGCCAAATAGGTTAGTGCGGACGGTCATCGACATAATTGGTATGGTCTTATTATAAGATATACCTTGCTATATTATTGACGATTGGCGGAGGCAAGCCTGGTCAAGACGCCCGAAGGCCACTGACTGGTATGTACCTGTCGCCGACAACTAGCCTAATTAGCTATTCAATTAACAGCCTAGCCTTTTTTTAAATGGCCCCGTTTAACTAGCGGACGGAGTGACATTCCACCATAACGTCTAATAAAACATTTATTGAACTGGCTGGCTGATGCCATTAATACAATTGGGAGATCATGCGATAAACAAAGATAAAATGTCTGATATAAAAATTATTATATAAAATATTATTAAATAGGTGACAAGACATTATTTACTTAAATTAAAATATTTAACAGTGCTGACGTCATATAGTCAGTGCGTGGCTTTCAGCACCATGTGGCAAAATGTGGGACTAAATTTAAAAGATTTGCCTTAGCTATTAGTTTCATTATCAATCCAAGTTGTTAGCCTTCCTATTTGATTGAATGACTTGAATATCGTTCAGTCACTAGTTGAACGGCGCCGTTTAGTAAAAGACCTAAGCTGTTAATTGAACGGTTAGTTAAGCTTGATAGCTACGACATATCCATGATATCCGGATTATATGACTTAATCTTATCCATGAAGCATGGATGAGTTTGAGGCAATTAAACCCGTCTAAAGGCAGGCTATACTCAGCGTTACTTACGTGACCTATATAACTTGAACGCCATCGATATCCTTTTGTATTTACGAAGGTGCAGCCAACCCCTTGTAGATTGTAGGACATAATACTAAAAGCACTCTCTTCCAGTCAACACTTTGGGACAAACAGAAATTCACGAATGCGGTCCTGAAGACCAAACAATAGCCGATTTAAGTAATAAAATATAATACTTCGACTAATAAAATAGTTTTATAATTACTGTAGAAAATAAAATAAATATAAATATACATTGATTTAAATATATTATTAATAGCATAATTATATATTTAATTAACATACATAGAAATACATAAATACAACAATGATGATGATTTAATGTATATATATATATATATATTTATGCTCCTGGTCATTATTTTACATTAATGGTCCTGCGTAGCTACAAAACATTCGTAGCATTTGTAGCACTATGCAGAATCCACTTACCCTGGAAATGCTACGGTCTATAAGCGGTTGATTATACAAAGATATTTTTAAAAATACAAAAATATCTAAAGTTATTTGACTAAGCACATCACAAACAACACATTAGGTAGTAGTCTGCTCACTAATCATAACTAATTATTTAGACATACGCCTGTAAATATGTGTTAGGTACATGCTTTTTGACAAGACATTGTTACTACAGTTCGTGGTTTGCACTCTTCGCATCAACATGTGATGTGTTAATAGAACTATAGAAAAATAAACGCATACTTAAAGAACGTGATTTAAATTCTACGGCGATTCCACGTGAGAATCGATTATGAAAAATAAAGATAAATCGAATCAAAGCGTGGGGAAGGAACGTCGGGATTTGCGGGAGCGCTCTGAGCCGTTGCTCGCAGTGCCTGAGGATGAAAGGTGAGTCCGACGAGGCGCTTCATTAAAACCCACTATTAGTCGATAAGTGCTCTGTAAACAAAACAACTTGCTGGCTGTAACGTTATATCGACATCTGCTTTATCGGAGCACCAATTTACTAAGTTTAGCTCATCTTGTTGTCGACATTGAGTCATTCATTGATGTTAGACTTTAGAAATATTTCGGTATTACATTGTTTTAAAGTACTTTAATTACGTTATTTCTCATTATTAATGCTGATGTAAATAATTAAACCAATCTCTGTTATTTCTGTAACGTTAATTCTGTATATTCGTAACAATGAGTTACGAATGTACAGAATGATTGGTTTTAAACTTACCTTAACGACGAATAGGTGCGACAGTATATAGATGGGACGAATAGGTGGGACAGTCTACTACTTGCTGAGCTCTTTGTTTTTCTTTCTTATTATTCGCCAAATTTTATAATTCTCGAACTTAAACTGTAGTAACTTTATTTAAGAAAGGGTAAAGCATTTTTATTTTCATCGAAAATATTTATAGATAAAGTTATTGCCGTTTAAGTTTTAATGATTATAAATCTTTTTTTTTTAAGTGAAAATAACAAATAATGTCAAAAGTGTTCGGAGAGACGAAGGTTAATTTTAATTACTTAATAACTTTTTGGACCTCAGCAAGTAACAGACTGTCCGTCTATCCGTAGTTATATATTTGCACCCTGTATATATCTTTTGCATAGAATATCATACCATAAGACAAACCTGATAATTCCACAGAGATATAATATAATTTTCAGTAATGCTTATATGACTGTGGATAATTCTGTTTTATTAGCTTTCGTCCGAATCTTAGTACGTCTTCGATCATAAGTCGCACTTACGAGTACGTATCCGACTATCTCGAGGAGATATTCAAAACTCCTTCCTTCACTCAACGACACTTTCCTACCTTTCAAGTTTCTACTATCAGCAGTATCGGTTGATCAGTGAATGAGATCGATTTTATATACCTAAAAAGATTCCAAAATTTAAATTCGGTGGAACGTAATGTAAAATCCAGATTCATACACTTATATCTCAATGATTCATATCTTTAAAAACGTTAAAACGTCGTGTTAATGCTGGCTAAACGGGAGGCACAGTGGTAGGAATGTGTGGTGAGCCTGTTTCCTGTTGCTTTCACGACAAAACGCTCCATACCAAAAAACTATTAGAGTATGATGTCAAACGTAGCTACATAATTTGTATGCGTTAAATCAAAAATGTATAATACCTACTGCTTTTATATAGGTTGATAGATCGTAACAAAATATATAGCATTTTTATGGTTTCTCAAATGGTAATATTATTATATTTTTATTTAAATTTCAACCTTGCTTGCAATTCGACTACAAAGTACAAACAATTGCGTTGTTTGCCCACGCGAATAATTTATTTTTGTTTAATTAAAATTTATATTTAATAGTAGTTAAAGTTACATTTAGGTGATTTCATTAATTTATAGTATTAAATAAACCATTAAATAAATATAATAAAAAATAACGTTTCTAAATGTGATGAAACATGATGAAATAGCAAAACGCGTCATCTTATTAGGCCACCGGTGTCACGCTCATGCGATGCGACGATTCACGATCGTGCGTTCAGAGATACAGGATCTCTACGGCATATCCTAATTGAAGGTCACGCAACCAATTTCATTTTGTATGAAAACGTAAACCGTACGACGATGGGCATCGCATGTTATTGCTACGTAAGTCAAAGAAGACGCAGCGATATCTAAAGGCCGGGGGTCAGAATGTGTTGCGAGTCAATTGTGAGTAATTTGAATTGGTCAATTTGAGAACTGGACCATTTGATAATTGAACAAACTGCTAATTGGATAATTTCGTTTTGGACGTTGTGCGAATTAGAAATTTTACGCGCCCTGGACATTTTGCGAATTGGACATAATGCGCCCAAAAGCTTAGGAGAGTGTGTAAGGTTTTTAGTAGCAAACATTTTTTATAGCTTACTCCTTATGAATCATTTTCATATGTCTTTATACAGTCAACATCAAAAGTAGATAATGATTGCACAGATTTTATAATTAAAATTCGAATAAAAATTTATCTGAGGGCACGGCAGTCGGGGGCACCGAGTAGAGCAAAAAGCGGCACGGCCGTACCATCCTTTTCTCGAAGCAATTCCGGCCATTTTCGACCCCCTATAATTTCGTTGTGGATAAAACTAGAAATCTGATTTTTTTGTAAACAATCAGGCATTATACAAACACCGCATACTGCAAATTTCATTCAATTTGATCCAGTAGTTTAAGTATTATAACTACTCAACGTTTTTTGTGACTCACTGACGACCGATCATCAAAACTCTAAGGCACTTCTAGCAGACATAGAAGCTTCAAATTAAGAATACAATTAGTGTTTAATGTATAAATCAAGGAAAAACTAAAATAAAATATTTTGCAATTTCGGTCCAGTTTTCTAGATACACCAACTGCATAAATAACTTTGTTATCCCATATAAATATATAGGATTACAAAGTTACATTTGCAATGAATAAATCATAGGTGTAGGTGGGTACCAAGATATAATTTATGTTTAAAGTTAAAAGCGTTAAAGAAAAAAACTTCATCATCATCATTATCAGCCTGTATCAATCCACTGCTGGTTATAAGCCCTTCCCAATGCTTTTCACCGTATGCGATCCTCCGCTTTCCGCATCCATCTAGAGAGGGGGTGCCCTACGCTTCGTCGTCCAATACGTGGCCTCCACTCTAGGACTTTCCTCCCCCATCTGCCTTTGCTGACTTAGCAGATGTGGCCAGCCCACTGCCACTTCAACTCGGTGACTCTTAGAGCTATGTCGACCATTTTGGTTCTCCGTCGTATTTCTTCGTTCCGGATTCGATCCCTCAGAGAAACTCCAAGCATTTGGTCTCTCCGTCACTCGCTGTGCGACTTTTAGTCTGTGAACCAGCCCAAAGGTCAGCGTCCAAGCCTGCATCGTAGGTCATGGCGGGGAGGACGCACTGATTGAACACTGTGGTCTTCAAGCATTGGGGTTTGTTTGCGGTAACAAGCAAGTGCAAAAATAACTAAAAAAAGTAAGCGCCACGGCTTCCACGCTTCCGTCTGTTACAGAAAGGCGACCACTTTCTTCCAGGCAACCTTTGGGTCTTACTGCGATATCGCTGGTAGACACACAAACACAAACCACGTTTTATTTAACTTACGCAAATTGTATCAGTCAGTATGGATATAAAAATTTAAATAATCTATTTCTGTATTTTATTTCTATGTAAATCTACATCTAAAGAAAAATAATGGGTTAAGTAATTTATTAATTTAAAAAACTTTGAGTGCGGCAGCGAATGCCGTAGTTCAAGTTAATTCTCTGTCAAGCTTCATGTTGTAATTTTCTATTAAGTACATTGACAGTATTTATAGTGAATGAGAAATAACAATTTTACATAGGGTTTAACTTTAACTGACGTTTGACGAGCGCGGATCTAAATATTGAAAGCCTCCGATAAAAAAAACCGGCCAAGTGCGAGTCGGACTCGCGCACGAAGGATTCCGTACCATTATCGATAAAAACGGCAAAAAATGACGTTTATTGTATGGGA
Organism: Hypsopygia costalis; assembly: GCA_937001555.2. Lineage (NCBI taxonomy): Eukaryota > Metazoa > Arthropoda > Insecta > Lepidoptera > Pyralidae > Hypsopygia > Hypsopygia costalis. The sequence goes on from OW443329.2 coordinate 20,800,039, forward strand.
GCCCCCATTAAATATTTGTTTTATTTTTATTTTTAAAGTGAATATGTAACTAAATATTATGTGAGTATTTCAAGCGTCTACCTATTACCGTTATCAATTGAGAGCAAAAACGTTTGTTGTATGGGAACCCCCTTAAATATTTATTTTATTCTGTTTTTTAGTATTTGTTGTTATAGCGGCAACTGAAATACATCATCTATGAAAATTTCAACTGTTTAGCTAACTGGAATTGCATGGCTTCAGCTTCAGCGGTAGGGTTCACGACGACTGTCTGAGCAAATCAGACATGAATATGAGCTGAAGTATATTAGTAGTGTTTGACTTATGATTATTCTGTATTATAATATCCATGTATGTACAAATAATATTAATATTTTATAGCATTTATTCTTACGATTTAGATGTATGTTTTATCTTTTTTTTTATGTTACGTACCTAAATTGTGTAATTATTTATTTTCTTCACCGGCAATTTACAGCTTCCTTTCAGGGACTTAGGGAAGAGATCCCTTACAAATATGAGTCCGCCCTTGTACACTATAACTTATCACTACAATCTGAGTTATATAATACAATTTTATTCTTTTTTTACGTGAGAGAGTGAGAAACGAGCATGTGGGTCGCCTGATAGAAAGCAATCACCACCGCCCATGGAGATCAGCAACGTCAAGGGGTCGCCGATCCGTTGCCTGCCTATACTCCTTCCTTTCTTTATTTCTGGTGACCGCACTCACTCACCGAAATACAACGACCCTCAAGGGAAATGTTATTTGACTGCGGCATACTGTGAGGTTGACGTACTTTCTCAGTCGGGCAGCTTATGAAATACGCTACGCCCTACCTCACTTTTCGCCAGAGCCTCGTTTGTCAGTCAGTAGGGTGCACCACGTGCAGGTGAGGTTGGCTTTGGTTATGATAACAAAGATAGTGATGAACCACTTACACCCCAAATAAATATTAATAAATAATTTACATACAAATAATTCTTGGAATACGTAAATCTATGGATTATCAATAACCATGGTAAATCCACGGTGCCATATAAAGCGGGAGTCATAACTAGTACATGAATTGTGCTAACCATATGTACAAAGTCGCGTTTATTCGCTAATTATAACTTATTATAACCTGTTATAAGTGAAGCACTGTTTATTGTTTTTCTGTACAGAGAGCACCCGCCGCATGCCTTGCCTCGACTGAGCGTGATCCTTCCTGCGAGCAGCGGCTCTAGCACAGACAACATAACATACATCCAGCCAACACCACCTCCACGTAAACAACTTTCACATGGCGAGTAAGTACACAAGGTTTGATGAGCACGGTGGTCGAATGGTTAGCAATGGCTACTTTGACTCCGGGGTCGCGGATTCGATCACTGCACAAGACAAACATTTGTGTGCATGAATATGTCTGTTTCTCTTCGTCTGGGTGTTTTCTATGTGTCATATGTATGTATTTAGAAAAAAAAATTAAAATATAATATCAGTTACATAACAATATCAGTAATAGTTTTAAAAGATAGGTAGGGAGCATAATTTGTAGCTACCCGACTGGGGAATGTACCTCCACCTCACAGAATACCGGAGCCAAATAACAATTCTCTTGAGGGTTGTTGTGTTTCTGCGAGTGAGTGAGGTCACCAGATACGAAGGAGATGCTGCGCTGGCAGCGGGGGTGGCGGCGCGCAAGCGATATTTTGTGTTGCGAGCGTTAATATGGCTACGGTAACCGCTTCACATCAGGCGGGCCGTATGTTTATCTGCCACCCAACGTAGTATAAAAAAAATATAAGTTACCTAAGGTTTGCTTAGTTTGGGACTAGATGGCTTTGTGTAATTTGTCCAGGAATTTTTATTATTTATTATTTGTATTAAAATAGGGTACTAATTTAGTACGCAACAATATAAAATATAATTTTATTTATTTTTTTCGACGCATTATTTCTTATTTATAATGAAAAATTAATACAATTCAACTATAAAACTAAGGTACCTAAAATTAAATAATAGTTAAAATTAATTTAAAATTAATTAAATAAATACTAATTAAAATAAACTAAAAACAAAACTAATCTAATAAACCGCTGCCCGTAGGTAAAGTTCCCAATATGCTGGCCCCGTTGCCTCGTTGGATCGCAATAAAATATAATATACACTTATGGTGTTCACAAGGCCACTAAAAATGCCCTGAATTGAATATGATATTTTTATAATAAAAATAAACAAAAAAAAATATTTTAAAGCAAGCTTTTTTTTGCTTGTTAGTAAGAAAAATGAACTAACAATTTTTCTCGCTCTACTTCGATCATCGAGCCCTTTCATTTGATACCCATATCATAGGAGTTATATTATAAATTATTATACACCTTTTTTTGTAACAGCCGCCATATTCGATGACAGACGGCGTTATTTAGGTTTATTATTTATTTATTTATTATACACATGCAGTAAGATAATACACACTTAATTCATATATAAACCACTAATGGTTTATAATACCTGAATTTCAGCCACATTTTCAAATACATTAAATTAACTACACGAAATATGTTCCTTTAACTCATATCTCGCTCGTTTAGGTTTCTTAATTACAGTCGATATTATTTTTTAACTATTCGGAGGTAATCGTGAATTGTCACAAGAACCAAACGAGTGGGCCAAATTCCTGTTAATCAGACACTGAATATGAGTCAAATTTAACTCGTGAGATTTGGTTACAGATAGCACGGTGAAACTAAAAAAACCGGCCAAGTGCGAGTCGAACTCGCGCACGAAGGCTTCCGTACCATTATCTATAAAAACGTCACAAAAAATCACGTTTGTTGTATGGGAACCCCCCTATATTTTATAAAATTTAACTATTTATTTTTAAAGTGAATTATAACTAAATATTCTGTAAATATTGCAAGCGTCTACCTGTTGCCATTATCAATATCGAACAAAAACGAGCAAAAAAAAAATCACGTTTGTTGTATGAGAGCCCTCTTAAATATTTATTTTATTCTGTTTTTTAGTATTTGTCGTTATAGCGGCAACATAAGGGTTGACAACGATACTAATATGTGTTATCCGTAAAGATCTGTAAAGTAATAGTGTTATTACATCCCTTCTTCTATGACGACCCCCTCTACTGTTTGGCTTTATTTTATTTTCACGCCCACTACAGCTGGATAGGCTTAGATAACTGCTCCCTTACCACCAACTCTTATTGCGATTCAATAGCAGAATAGAATTCTATTTCAATACCAATGAATAAAATTTCAAATTAAATGGAGTCGCTTATTCATTGGTATGAATAAGCATTCTATTCAATTATTGAATCGCAATAAGAGTTGGTGGTAAGGGGGCTGGTCCTGGACGCGGACAGTCATTATTACAACGCTATACAGCCATCTCAGCACCTCGATATAACTGTGGTCGACTTGGTATCGCTGTAAGGATTCCAGAACAGACCAAGTTTTATGGAGTCGTAACCTTTTTCGTAATCCACAAAAGCCATACAAAATGGCAAATTGTACTCTGTGTTTTTCTGCATAATCTGCCGCAACGTATGTATGTGGTCCACGGTACGAAATCTAACCTGTGCCGGTGGCTGGTAGTCATCAAGCCTTCGAACGAGATTATTCGTGATAACCCTTGAAAACAGCTTAAACACGTGGGTCAAGAGTAAGATTGGTCTTTAATACTTCAATAAGGTATTGTCACCTTTTTTGAAGAACAAGACGATTAAACTCCCACGCGACCGGCGCGGTCTCATTGTAAATGACCATTGGGTACGGAACCTTAAAAAACAAATACCAAAACAACAGCGTCGAGCTCGGTGGTCGAATGGTTAGCAATGGCTACGACTCCGAAGTTGAGGGTTCGATCCCCGCACAAGACAATTTTTTGTGTACATGAACATATCTATTTGTCTTGGTCTGGGTGTTTTATATAAAACTCCCAGACCAAGACAAACTGAAAAGTAAAGTATTATAAATATGTATTTACAAAAAAAAAATTGACGCGGTTTAGTTTATTAATATTTATTTTAAGATTAGTTTATTTTTGTTAATTAAGTTTGTATTTTGAAATTAGTTTATTTTAGTTAAAAATAAAATGTATTTAAGTACATTTATCAGTTGTCTAGTACCCATAACACAAGCTTTGCGCTTAATTTGGGACTAGATGTGTAAATTGACTAGAAATATTTATTTATTTATTTATTATATGCATATATTAAAAAAAATGTATTTAAAAATAGTATCAATTATCTAGTAACCATAGTACAAGCTTTGCTTAGTTTGGGACGAGATGGCCGTGTGTTCTCGAAGTGCTCTTTCTCGAAGTGGTAGGTACGCAAAAAGTTTCGATAGTCATTCCTGAATTACGGCAGCCATACTCAAACATTATCTAAATTATGAAACTCCTAACACTATTTCATCCCCGTTAGATTTATGAAAAGCACCATTAATTAACTAAAAGCCAAATGATAGTCAGCACAATCATCTGTGTTGTAATAAAATTAGTTCTATGATGACGCAAAATTTAGCAATATCCATATTTTAGATCCAATTCCGTTAATTAGCTGCATTTTCCGTTGTTTCAGCGAGTCCATGACAGTGGTGCTCTCTGCGTTTTATGCCAAATTATTAATAATTTTAGGAGTTGCCTTTCCTGTAACAAGCACGATACAAAGTGGACTATACACGAATTTGTCATCAGATGTGAGTAAATTTAACTTAATATATTAACTACCTGGGGTGTAAGTGACTCACCATATATAGCACGTGGTACACCCTGCCGACTAACGAAAGAGGCTCTGGTAAAAGAGAGGTAGGGTAAACCGTATTTCTAAGCTGCCCGACTGGGGAAGTACCTCCACCTCACAGAATACCGCATCCAAATAACAATTCTCTTAAGAGTTGTTGTGTTCCTGCGAGTGAGTTAACTCACCAGGAAAAGGAAAGAGTTGCTGCGTTAAGAGCGGGGGTGGCGGCGCGCGAACGATATTTCAAGTTGCGAGCGTTAATGTGGCTACGTAACGGCGTTTACATCAGGCCAGTCGTGTGCTTGTCTGCCACCCGACGTAGTATAAAAAAAACTAGAAGTACTGAAATCCCTAAAGAAGTAGCATGAAAGAAACTCGATACTAACATACAATAATATTTACAACTTAAAAAAATCTTCAATTTTCAGCTTTTTTCGTTGTATCTATACGTCGTCAGTATGCTGTTCCTCGCATATACATTTTATCAACTGCGTATGGCTAAAAAGGATAAAAGTGGTAAGTAACATTAATTAATTTTATTTTATCAAATTATAAACAACTCGTCGTTGAAATATGTTGCTCGGTTTATAAATGGTCCCCGTGACGTGACCTTCTTGCTGAATTCAGAAATAAATCGTTCAGAATAAATTAGGCTAGAGAACAATTTTTTATTTCGATTTGTTATATAAAGACATTACAATAATATAACTATAGGTGAAAGAATTACTTCGATAGCACAAAAATTTCAGTTATCACAACCCTATTTCACTGCTCTATCCTACTAAATGAAGAATTATTCCAATTGAATGCGATTGCAATGTCCCTAACAATTTCGGTGAAAGTTCCAATATAGCGGTCCCGAAAAGTACTAACGGGATATCCGTTTTACGAAATCGATAGAGTCATGAAAAATCGAAAGTCGAAATTGAAAAAATCTAAATTTTTGATGCCGAATCATCCAATGCTCTTAAGTGGAATAGTACAGTATAAGAAAGGTACAAAGTTCGAAGTGTCAAGGTTGAATTGCTCTTAGTAATGTACAATTATTACATCAAAAAGATATTTACAACAATTTTTTTTTTATATTTTTCTTTTAATAATTGTCAGGGAACGCAAAACGCACCAGGTATGGGAGCTTCTACCTGCACATGGGAGTCGCTGGCTTCAGTGTCGGCTCCATCATTTACTCGTGCCTGCAGTTTGGAGGCTACTTCGACCTCTCAGGAGACTGTCAGTTGGTTATCGTTGCCATCAAACCAGCTTTTCGTATACTCTTCATGGTAGCTCAAACGGTCTTCATATTCTCGTACACAGATGTAAGTACTAAAATTTTATTGTAATTTAAATTATTATTATCCTTCATCTCAATTATTCATGTCAGTCAAAATAATAGCGAATTCGAAAATTTTCAATTAGCACCATGCCATATTAGGCAGAGTGTTGCCGGCTTAGACAAGAGACTTCGAATGTTGAAGTATGTACATTAAAAAATAAACTGAATTTGTATTTTACTAAAATGTCCTCGTCAGATACATATGAAAGCACTGTTCAATGTACTGTATAATTATAAATAACATTTTACATAATACAGCAAGCAATTAAAAATACATACTTAGTGGAACAAACGTGGAGTTCAATAGTAAGGAGGAGCTCAATGACGTCGTTACGTGTGACAGTCTAATCGAACACGCAAGTAAGCAAGTTAGTCGACCGTAGCCTGTTCATGGATGCTCTACCGCGCTTCGGACGGCACGTTAAGCCGTCGGTCCTGGCTGTTGTCATTAGATGACATTCGTTATGCAAGTCAGTGGCCTTTAGGCGGCTTGCGGCGTGGTTGGAGTATGCTCTAAACCCCTTCGATTGAGAGGAGACCCGTATTCCAACAGTGGAATGAATAAGGGTTGACAATTAAGGGTTTATAGAACGACTCCATTATACCAATTTGAAATTATTCATTTGCCAAAAAAAATTGTAATTTCCACACGTCATAAAAATTCATACCTGGAAAGTCACGCAATGTCTCACAATGAAAAGTTCAACACGGCTCTAATAAGAAGATCACGATGATGATGGTTTATTCACATCCTGCATGTGATAATGGACAAACAGTTTAATCGAATCGGCATATCCACATATATTAAAATTCCATATTGTCAGCAATCTGCACACTCTGGAACTAAAGTCGTCGTCGTCAACTCTTACTCTTCTTACTGCTGGGATAGATACGGGTCTCCTGTCAATTGAAAGGGATTAGAGCATATCTACTCCACCGTGCTGCTCAACTGCGGGTTGGTGACAGGGCTTAACAACTGTCATTTAATGACAACATTCGAGACCGAAGGCCGAAGGAAGGTCGGTGTCCTCTGAAGCACGGAGGAGCTCGATCGAGATACTATAAACCCAATACAGTCGTCGTTGCTACGAGTACGTAGACTGACACGTGCAACGACGCCATCGAGCTCCACCTAGAACTAAAGTAAATGAAGTTAACTAACAACTATTGAAAATAACTTTCCAACAAATTGTATAAGATTGATTTAAGCATTCCTTCCACCTCACACTACCGAAATTACACCACCACCTTTTGACACAACCCAGGCACAAAATACAGAGTCAATCCTAGCAATGTTCTGTTTTTAATTTGAAAGTAAAATCACAGATTACTAAAATGCACAATAATGGTGACAAAAGGAACAGAGATCCCATATGACTGGATTGTTGTTACCATAGATTTTTATTATTTATTATTATTAAAATCTTCAGGAATATTCATTCCTGCCTATGTTTTCCACGATTTATAGAATGTGTAGGCAATCTATGAAGCGAATCATTTTCTCATGTTTTACCTGAAATATTTTGGCATTCCAAATAACACCGGTTATTCAAATCGCCAATAACATTTAAACGACTCGTTGAATGGATATTTGTTATCAGAAAAGCGTGGGAGTAGACGTACACCATGTCTTTTTTCCATGCATTTCAAGCTGTTTTTTTTTATACTACGTCGGATGGCAGCCAAGCATACGGCCCGCCTGATGTGAAGCGGTTACCGTAGACATATTGACGTTCGCAACATAAAATATCGCTCGGGCGCCGCTGCCAACGCAGCATCTCCTTCCTTTCTGGTGACCTTACTCACTCGCAGGAACACAACAACCCTCAAAGGAATTGTTATTTGGCTGCGGTATTGTGTGAGGTGGAGGTACATTCCCCAGTCGGGGGTAGCTTACAATTACGCCCCCTACCTCTCTTTTCGCCAGAGCTTCGTTTGTCAGTCAGCAGGGTGCACCGCGTGCAGGTGAAGTTGGCTTTGGTTCAAAGATGTTGATGACCCGCTTACACCCCAAAGTAGTTACCCCAGCTGTAATTGACGGTTACGAACCTAGATGAATGTATTTTTTATAGTACTCGTGCTTCTTCTCTTTGATGCATCTTTCTATTGTTGTTTTTTCAGATACTAGATCCATTAAGGGGAATTATACTTGACAGATTTGGACTGATGCATCTAATTGCAACAAACGTATGCGAATGGTTCAACGTAGTTATCCAAGAAACAAGAGATGACATTGTGGATGTCGCGTACTCCAGACCTCCGCTACTACGCTACGCGAACATAAGCGGCTCCTTAAAAAATATTATAACCGACCAAGTGGACAACATTACTTTTGTTGAAACTCCACCAACCATAAACACAAACATGACAAATGATCTTAACTCCACGGTGCATTTAAATTGGAGCTGCAATGTCTCGGACATAATAACGCCTCTAATACGAAGTGTTAATCCTTATTTGCGAAATTGTGGAGTCGAATACAGCCTCCTGTGTTCTGTTATAATAGTCGTTATTTGGAATGATATATGCACTGTTCCTGGATCGGTAAGTGACTTATTTTTGTATTTTGTAGTATATTTTTGTCTTACTCTTGCAAATTTTTTTTGATAATAATTGACGAGCTCGGTGGTCGAATGGCTAGGAATGGAGATTTTGACTCCGAAGTCGCGGGTTCCATCCCTATAAATATTTGTGGGTCTGGGTGTTTTCTACGTATTCATCATCATCATCATCAGCCTGTATCTACCCACTGCTGGATATAAGCCTTCCCCAATGCTTTCCACAAGATACGATCCTTCGCCTTGCGCATCCAGCCGCTCCCAGCCGCTCTCTTTAGGTCATCGGATCATCTAGAAGGAGGGCGCCCAACACTTCGTCGTCCTACGCGCGGCCTCCACTCTAATACCTTCCTCCCCCATCTGCCATCACTTACTCGGCAGATGTGACCCGCCCATTGCCACTACAGCTTGCAAACTTTGAAGGCTATGTCGACAACTTTGCTTCTCCGTCGAATTTCTTCGTTCCGGATTCGATCCCGCAGAGAAACCCTGAGCATAGCCCTCTCCATCGCTCGTTGCGCGACCTTTAGCCTGTGGACCAGTTCGATGGTCAGTGTCCAATTCTCTGCATCATATGTAATTGCAGAGAGGACGCACTGGTTGAAGACTTAAGTCTTCAAGCATTGGGGTACCTGTGCGGCGAAGATATGCCGAAGTTTTCCAAAAGCTGCCCAGCCCAGTCGAATGTATCTCTCGATCTCTTTGTTGAAATTACCCCGGCCAAGCTGTATGGAATGTCCGAGGTAGACATGTTTTTAACCACTTGTTCTAGGGATGACAAAGTCGTTGTACATGACTTTCGTCTTGTCGAAATTCATCCCCGGCCCCACACGTCGAGAAGCAGCATTGAAATATAGTACCCATAGTACAAGCTTTGCGCTTAATTTGGGACTAGATGGCTCTGTGTAAATTATCCAGAAATATTCATTTAAAAAATATATTTATCTATTTTATTTCAGAAACCTATGAAAACTCCAAACGCAGCACTAAACAATGAGACACGACAGTGCTGTGAACGCATAAAATCAAATAACCATTTTTCCGTGGACTGTGGCAGTGCGCACAAAGGGCTCTTTATGGGCATCGTTGTGCTCGCGGGTACCATCGTCAGCCTCATGCTGTTCAATGGCCTCTTCCAGAAGGAAAAACACATCGAATTAGCTCTTTTTCAGGTAGCTGTTATGTTTTTTATAGCTTTTTTTTAAACGACTCCAAAAAAGGATAGAGGTTCTCAAATCGGATGTATTTTTTTTAATGTTTGTTACTTAGTTACTCCGTGATTTTTAAACCGATTTGAAAAAAAACTTTTTTTATTTGAAAGAGTGATTGGTCCCATATTTTTTCATCATCATCATCATCACCAGTATCTACATACATAAATGTAGAGTAATGATTGGAGTCGGTTTTTTTTGTTAAAATTATCTATCCAAATATTACTAGAGTAATATTTATATGATATGAAATTAATTTAGAAATTAGTTTCATTTGTGCTTCGGAGGGCACGTTATAACCATCGGTCCCGGCTATTATAATGACAGTTGTAAGATAAAGTCAGCTGGTATCTTGAAGATACTTACTAGTCCGCCCGCGGTTGAGCTCCATGGCACAGTACGTTCTATACCTAATTGAAGGCGAAGGCATATTTACCACACTACTTACAAATGTGTTTAAAAGTCGTTGTCGTCGTCAACCCTTATTCATCCCACTGTTGGGATACGGGCCTCACCTCAATTAAATAAACCCCCAAAGGGGTTTAGAGCATACTTGGTTGGTGGAGGCCAGTATTTTCAAACTGCCTAAAAGTCACTGACTTGGCTTAACGACTCATCATCATTACCATCAGGTCATTTTAGTCTCCACTACAGGATCACGACCCTCTCTCGTCCGTCCCAGACAGAAGGGGGATTTGGCCTACACTCTCCATGCTGGCCAGACGGGTTAGCGAGGCCTGATCGATGTTTTATAATGTATTTCCCTTAGTCGCCTTGTACGACATCCACGGGAAGAGACAGAGTGATTCTATTCTAGTCTGCCGGAAACCACACGGCCAACGGCTTAACGACTGTCTGTCATCTATTGACAACATCCTTAGCACGGAGGAACTCGAAATAAATAAACCATCTATGGACAGGCTACGGTCGACGTTGCTTAACTTGCGTATTCGATTAGACTGACACGAGCACCGACGTCATCGAGCTCCTCATTCATCAGTTACCTAGCACCTATTATAGTACAAACATTGCTTATTTTGAGACTAGAAGCGGCGTGTAATTCGTTATTTTATTTATTTTCAGATCAACGTATGGGAGACTATTATATTCATACTAATGACATTAGGCTCTTGTGCCTGCTTGCAACGGATACGGAAACTGCCGCTGCGGTACACCATGTCTTCATTGCCTCTAGAACACTCACTACTATTGGTCACTCAGTGCGGTGTTTATCTCTACTACTTATTCCAAATCATCGGCGCCGGCTTCTTGATACAAACCTACCCTGGAAGAGGACGAGCTACGAGGTAACAAGATTCTACCTATATCACAGAATAATACCTATATCCTTACTTTCTTACTAAACTTACTAATTTGAAATTGTGAAAACAAGCATTATGGCCCACCTGATGTGAACCGCTCGCAACGTGAAATTCCTTCCTTCCTCGTGAACTCTCTCACTCGCAGGAACACAACAATCCTAGGGTATTGTTATTTGGTTGTGGTCTTCTGTGGAGTAAGGAGCTACTTCCAGGGTCGAGCTCGATCCTACCTCTCTATCGTCAGAGCCTCGTTAGTTAGTCGGTAGGGTGCACCGCGTGCAGGAGAGGTTGCTTTGAGCTTAAAAGGTGATGATGAATCCTTAATAAATATGTGTCGATATGTTTGTACGCACATCGCAAACTAGATTGCACGAAATTCGCAATTGACTTCTTGATTTTTTTTTTATCTAAGGACTTCACAATAATAAAACTATAGGTGAAACTTGAAAATCACAATTTTGGACTATGCCGAAAACGCTCCATACAAAAGGCCACCACGTTTTGCTTCTTATTGTATATGCCTTAAATCAGAAATTTGTACAACAGCTATGTTAAATATTTCGTTTATCCTACCATTGTAACAAAAGTATATAGTATTTTCTGTTGTTTTTCCAACGGTAATATATTTGTTTTTTTAATTATTTCATAATTTTCAAATTGCCTTTCCCACCAAACTTAAATCGACAATAAAACAAGTCGGACATAAGTTATAAAATATTTATTAATAATTCTATCTTGCTAAAGGAATCAAGGTCACCACAGGACAGGCATTTCTGCCTAGTGTGGGACCTAGCTAGTTTTTTTTGGCATTAGTTACAACTCTATTGACCAGTAACACAAAACCGGCTTTAACAAAAGAGCAAATGAGGCTCCTCAGTTCTTACGCATATTGTGTACTAACGTATCGTTTATTCGTCTACACAGGATATTGTCACCGCTTTGCGCGGTTGTACAGAGCTCGTGTCAAACACTGTTGATATTGGACGCATGGTGTCGCCGGTGTGCAGGCACCGTCGACGGCCACCGTCCTGGTCGGCAGCTGGTTACCTTCCTCCTCGTTGGGAACTTTGCACTTTGGCTCCTAAATCGAGTCAAAAACGCGAGAGCTGAATTCCATCCACAACAGGTAGGTATATTTTTATTATATTGACGTCTGTCAGTGGCGCACTACGCTAGATGCTAAAAGACGCTTACTTGCAACATACTTGCTACATTAACTGCAAAATAGCGACTTTAGTCACGCGTAAGAACAACCAACCAACCAGCGAACTAATTATTCGTAATGGAATTTCAGTGTGTTAATCATTAACCTATTATCCAAGTGAACGTCGGATTTCGTACAAATTTGGGTGATATTTGGATATTATTAAGCTGGGGTGTACGTGGCTCACCACGATCTTTAGAGCCATCAACCTCACCTATACCAGGCCTCCGTCACTCCATGTACTTGCGCGCTATAGTTACCTACCGCCCGGCCGAAGCGGTCTCGGGCCGTTTGCGGACCAAATTCAGGCCCTGCGATTGCTGTGGGATCGCGCGGTGCGAAGCAATCACAACTGTACTCTTGAGCCTTTAGGCACATTTTAGCATGCAGCGGTTGCTGACGCGACGGAGTAGGCTCTTATAGCAGTAGGTATTGGAAATTTTCTACTGAGTGAAGTATCTGTTAGGCGCCCATTAGACGCTCATTCAAACGTCAGTCAATTCCATCAGTCATGAATTGCGTTTGCTCGACGGTGACTGATGAAATTTTATCGACATTAGACGGTCACTCTGACTGATCGTCAGTCAAACCCAAAATTTCACAGGGAATACACGTGTTCAGGCGAGAACAAATATTTATTCCTATAATATTTATTCCCTATGTACGCATTTTTTATTTATTTATATTCGCATGAAAGATTCGTGTTTTGATAACCTGTTGATCAGCTCGAAAAGCTCGGAGCAACTTTGCGATATCTTGTTGCTAGTAGAAATATTGAAGACATGAAGTTTTCAGTATTTAATTATGTCATCTGATGCTATTTGTGAAGCAATTTTAAATACCTACATGTCGGGCACTTATATACGTTTTACAAGAGCTCGATGGCGTCGTTGCGCGTGTCAGTCTATTCGATCACGCAGGTTAAGCAACATCTACCGTAGCCAGTCTATGGATGGGTTTATTTATTTCGAGCTCCTCTGTGCTTCAGAGTGCACGTTAAGCCGTCAATTCCGGCTGTTGTAATTAAATGACAGTCGTTAAGCCTGGTCGGTGGCCTTTGGGCGGCTTGAAAACACTGGCGTCTGCCAACCTGTTGTTGTTGAACGCAGTTGAGCGGCGTGGTGGAGTATGTTCTAAACCCCTTCTATTGATGCGAGACTCGTATCCCATCAGTTGGATGAATATAGGTTGATGCCGAAGTACAAAAACAACATTACAAGTTATTTATCTAACACTTCAATTTTAATAATACTTATTTCGGGATATAATTGTAATAAGATAAAAAAGTAGGGTATTTATAATTTTAAAATTCAGGCATCAATTGAGAAATGTGTGATGCAAGATGATTATTATTATTATTATTTTGTTAATGTGATGGGGTAGGAATATTTGGGATGTGTAGTATGGATTCATTTGAATTTAAAGCAGGTCTTTCAGATGGTTGATCGTAATGATAGTTAATACTTGAAATTATTTGGGAAGCCGTGCCTCTTTCTAAAGATGTAAAATTATTTGTACTTCTTCTAAAGATGTAACTCCAATGCATTCCATGTCCGACTCCATCGCTGTCCGCGCGCTGACTGACGCTTGACTGATGAATTGCCATTACACGTTCACTCAAAAGTCATGACTGATGGTTGAATGATGCAAAAATCAAAATATTCAGATAATCGTCAATCAACTTCATTCAAACATCAGTCACTGCATTAGACGATAGGTAATCCGTCAGTCATAGCTGTGACTGTGGTAATACTGACAGCAAAACCTACCGTGTAATGGGCGCCTTACGTAGTAACTATTATGTAATCTGTGCCTATACGTGGGGCACTTAGCCGACTAACAAAAGAGGCTCCCGCAAAAGAGGGGTAGGATGGCTGGGCAGATTACAAATACGTTGTACCCTATTTCTGGACTGGGGAAATACCACAGAATACCGCAGCCAAATAACAATTACCTTGACAGTTCGTGCATATTGCGTCACGTGCTGGTGAGGGTCAGCTGCTTACCCGAAAAAATACTCCCAGACTATCGCGAATATTAAGATTGGAAAGGTTAAGAGCTATAAGATCATTTACTTTTATACTACACTGATAGCCAAAGAAGCACACATTGCAGTTAATGTAAAGCGGTTACTGCAGCCTGTAGAGGCTTACAAAGGAGTGAGCAGCATATCCTTATGTCTGGTCACCACGCTCACTCACAGGAACACAACTGAAATTGCAACCATTTTTATTACATTGAACATATACTGCTGGAGCAAGTCAGTATTTATACAAATTATAGCCTAAGATCCCGCAACTGCAAGACGTTCGTTATATTATGAAAGCTCAAAGTTTTTCTGTGCTGTATGTGTGTCAGAGACGCATGCCACAGAAAAACTTTCAACTTTTGTAGAACAACGAAGGTCCAGTCATTCGTTTAGTAAGAAGCTTATTAAATTTTACGTATAGTAAATTAGATTTGTTTTCCAGATGGAGTTTTACGGTGTATGGGCGTGGACATTGATCACACACGTGTCTGTACCACTTCTAGTATGCTACCGGTTTCAAGCGACCGTCTGCTTCTACGAAATATGGAAAAACTCATATAAAAGAAAAAAATATGTCAACAATATAAATCAAGAAGAAATTGAATTAAAACCACATCATGCAGCTTACCCGTTTTTTTATTTTTCTTTTTACACACTATTACATTACCTGGATGAATGTATGTGGCTCATCTTTGAGCCAGAGCCAACCTTACCTGCACGTGGTATACCCTGATGACTTTCTTTTATGAAATTTGACAATTTAACATATATTCTTTATTGCACATAAATTATTAAATATTAATTACATAAAAAGTGTACAAAGGTGGGCTCTACCAGAGATCTCTTCCAGCCCAGCCTCAGATCACAGCAAACAAGGGAGATTTGCTAAGGCGGCTCAGTTCGTGCGAACGCATCTGGCCATAATTTGGCTTGATGTAAATTTCTGCCGCCAGTCGATAGTTACTATGCGTCATTGTCACATCTCTCGATTTTTGACAAAATGTCGACTTGTTCAGTGATTGTTTGCAAAAATACAAGCAGCAAAGTGAACCACGTGAAAGATGGCATCTCATTTCACGTGTCAGTATGATAATTATTTACAATATTTATGTTTAATCTTCTTATAAAACCGAAAAATATTATTTTGTTATTGTGAGAGTACTTAGTGAATCATATCGTGTAAAACAAAATTCATTGCTTCTTTAGTAAAAAATAATAAATGAATCGGTTCTTCCGACGGCGCAATGGATTTGTGTGTTATCGATACTCACAATACAATGACAATCGTGTAGTGCGGCCGCTTTTGCCTGACGTGAAATAGAGGTGTAGTCGTATCGATTAAAACAACCTATTCCTTGTTCATATTAGTACAATTCCTAATTAGTTACTATGTATTACCTATTGAATTAATGGTAAACATCTATAAAATATGTTATTATTGAGTATTACAATTACAATTTGTCTAATTCCATATGCTCAATTTGTTGTGATCATATTAATTAAGAAAAATATGTATGTGTAATTCTCACTAATGGCCACTAGATGGCGCTGTACTGTATGCAAATCGTACAACAAATAAATTCATTGCATTAGTATAAGGCTGTTGGCGAGAATTTTAATAAATGTCTATGCGTTCGGAGAAGTTTGGCTTTTTGCTTTCTGCTCCTGGCTAGGATACCTTTGGACAGGGTCCCTCCGAGTCGGAACGTTTTTTGAAGAAAAAGCAAAATTCACTTGACAGTACCAAATTATATTAAACAGTAACTGTGACAAAGTAAAGTTGATAATATTGTATGGAGTTTATTTACACTGTGGTTTGCACTTTGTATACTGCCTAATATTTCTGTTGCTATTGTGTGCCGCATGGTGGCGCTAGTGTGCAACAAATTATTGTATGCAAAAATTATCGCATTGGTATCAACGGTTGGTGGCGCTGGTGTTGCATCGACACTGTGTTAAACACGGTGTTTGCATACAGACACTGTGTCTACAGCGAGGAACATAAGCGACATCTGGTGGCGGCGCAAGGAACTAAAGTTGCACAAGGAAACTGGAGCTGTATAAAAGTCGGATAGTGAAGTGTTACCGGTAAAGTGCGAAGTAAAACTGTGAGTACAATTTCTATATTTTAACTAAGTGTTGTGTGAGGAAAAAGACTTAGAATATTCAAGTAGATATTTGGACTTGTAAAATTTTAAAGTTTAGCTCAGGACTTAGAATAGTTTCGTTAAAAACGTTGAAACGGGGAATCCATGCCCAATTTTACCTAGAAGTGCATTTGGTTCAAAACACTTAGAAAATTTCGACAGAATTTTAACTTTGGAATAAATTTACAAGTTCGAAAAACAGTCTCTTTTGGCAAAGTCCAGTAACTTATACACTATGGAAGGCGAAATAAGAGTGATGGAAAACTTGAAAGGAGAGATTGAAAAGGGAAGGTTGAATTTCAAGAAATCGCCTAAAGATAGGATAACAGAATCGTATATAACTGCGCGTTTAGAAGGATTGGAAGAACTAGTTCGGAAATTTACTGAGAGGCATGAACATCTTATAGCGACATACAACAAAAAAGAGCTAGACAATAGTATCTACACTAAAAACGATATTTTTAGTGAAGGCTACGAGACATATTTGTCGTATAAGGGAGAACTGAAAGCAGCTTTGAAGACGTTCGAGCCATCGTCAAGTTTACAGTCTCACACTTTAGAGAATATTAATCAAAACTTAGTTAATAGTAAAGAATCCGTAGTTAGATTGCCTTCTATATCTATCCCATTTTTCAGCGGAATGTATACCGAATGGGAATCCTTTAAAGATCTTTTTGTATCCTTAATACATAATTGTCCTACCCTCGATGATGTTCAGCGCCTGCATTATTTGAAAACTCAACTTAGAGGCGAAGCTGAACAATTAATAAAACATATTCCAATTACAAAAAATAATTATCAAAAATGTTGGGATATATTACAGCGAAGGTATGACAACAAGCGATTTATGTCGAATTGTATCCTAAAACGTTTATTTGGTCAGCGTACAATGAATACTGAGTCTGCTCAGTGATTAAAGGAGTTATTAGATACTACATCTGACTGTATACATGAGTTAGCAAACTTAGGTGTTAAAGTAGAAACTTGGGATCTAATTATCATTTATATTATCAGTCTGAAGTTGGACGCTGAAACCAGAAAAGAATGGGAATTTTTCGTGAATAGTTCGTGTGAGGATTTACCTTCATTTTCTATGTTTAAAGATTTTATAGAGTCCCGTTTTCGCGCCTTAGAGTTTGTTGAGCCTATAAAAAATAAAGCTAAGTCTAATCAAAGTCACACAAACTCAAAATCCTTGCATATTATTTCAAACATCGCCTGTCCTTATTGTAACGAAAACCACAAATTGTATTCCTGTAGTAAGTTTGCCAAACAAGACGTCTCTAATCGTCAGGAAATAGTAAAGTCTCTTAAACTTTGTTTTAATTGCTTTGGCCACACTCACTCAGGGAAAGTATGTCGAGTTCCCACCACTTGCCGCATTTGCAGGAGAAAGCATCACACGCTTCTTCATGGTAAGAATTCACCCACAGTTGCTGTAACATCCGAGTCAAGAGAGAAGGAGCATAGTCAACCGAACTCGTCGGAATCGACGAAGGAGACCACAAATATCACTAACCATTTTGTGACAGGAAAGGCTTATAATCAGACATTATTAGCCACCGCCCTAATAAAGGTAGAGTCCAGAAATGGTTATCCCCAAATATTAAGAGCACTGTTGGACCAAGGGTCTCAGGCCTCTTTTATTTCGGAAGCAGCTGTACAATTGTTACGGTTGAATAAAATCGCGGCAAAAAGCACTATTTCAGGTTTAGGTGGTGGTCATAGTGGCTTAACCTCAAAGTATGTGGTTATGGTCAATATTCAGTCACTACATGATCCCGCCTTTAAGTTACAAATGAAGGCGCACGTCCTTAACACCGTAACTTCAGTGTTGCCCGAGAAAAGGTTTGTTCTACCTAATTGGCAAGAATTAGGTACAATCCATCTAGCCGATCCCCAATATAATGCACCTAACAAAATAGACATTCTGTTAGGTTCCGAGGTATATTGTTCCATCCTGAAAGAGGGCTTGATCCGAAGCCCCACTGGTATTATAATTGCACAGGATACTTACCTCGGATGGGTATTGTCGGGACAAGTAACTGGCTATGATGAAGACCTAAAAAAGTGTCACAATGTTATTTTAAATCTGCATAATAAATTAGAAGAAACCGATTTAATCAAAAAGTTTTGGGAGATTGAATCCGAACCCAGTTCGATGCAGAAAATCTTGACGCCCGATGAGCAGGCGTGTGAAGACCATTTCAAAGCTACTACTTGTAGAGATGAGTCAGGTCGCTACGTTGTGGAATTGCCATTTCGTTCAGGTACTCCGCGTGATTACGGTGATACCAGATCGATCGCAGTTAAACGCCTACTTAATCTGGAAAAAAGATTAGTTAAGAATGCAGATCTGAAACAAAAATATAGTAAAGTTTTAGATGAGTATTTGATCCTAGAGCACATGGAAGAAGTCACTGAAGACGCGAAGCACGTGAACATACCAATATGGTTACCGCATCATGCTGTTGTCCGGGTAGATAAAAATACTACTCCTGTCAGAGTAGTGTTTAACGCGTCAAGCAGGAGTGCTAACGGAATCTCTCTGAATGACACCTTGACGGTAGGCCCAACCATCCAGCCCGAGCTACGTCATACGATCATGCGATGGCGTATGTATCCCATCTGCCTCACAGCTGACATCGAGAAAATGTATAGGCAAGTTAAAGTAGCCTCTAAGCATGTCGATTGTCAACGGATTGTGTGGAGAACGGACTCAAGCGATACCATTCGAGATTACCGGCTCTTAACTGTAACTTTCGGTACTTCCTGTGCCCCCTATCTAGCAGTCAAAGCGATGCAGCAATTGGCAATAGATGAAGGTCTTAATTACCCGCATGCGGCACGTAGAGTTCAATCGGACTTTTACATGGACGACCTTCTGACCGGTTGCCAGTCGGAAGAGGAAGCGGTCAAAATATATAGGGAAATGAACGAACTACTAATGAAAGGTGGATTCAGGTTACAGAAATGGGCTTGTAATAGAATAGGATTGTTGGACAGACGAGAAACAGGTATGGATAGAGAAATCAAGGAAGATGAGGTTATGAAGGTAGTAGGCATCACATGGAATCGAAAAACTGACGAGTTCGATTATAGCGTTAGACTCTCCTTTGAATCTCCTACACCTGCAACAAAAAGAGAAGTTATAGCAGAAATATGCCGTCTCTATGATCCCTTAGGTTGGATATCTCCATGCATAATATCTGCTAAGATTTTTATCCAAAAATTATGGCTCGCAGGTCTAGATTGGGATGATAAATTACCCACAGATCTTCTGCGAGAATGGGAACTATATAGAGAGATGTTGGCTAAATTGGTAAAGTTTCATATTCCTAGATGGGTCCAAAGTTCTGATAGCGATTTACAAGTCGAGCTACATGGTTTTAGTGACGCATCCAACGCAGGTTACGCTGCCGTAGTGTACATTCGATCTATTGCAAGCGACGGCACGGTAAATACTCACTTGGTAACTGCGAAGAGAAAAGTAGCTCCTATCAAACAGATTTCTACTCCCCGACTGGAACTGTGTGGAGCTTTGCTAGTCACGAAGTTGCTAATAGAGGCGTCTGAAGTTTTAAAAATAGATAAAGTAAATCTACATGCTTGGACCGACTCTACCGTCGTCTTAGCTTGGCTGAGTGACCACCCCAGTCGGTGGAAGACTTTTGTTGCAAATCGCACTTCAGAAATACTTACCCTTTTAGAATCTTCCCATTGGTCGTATGTACAGTCCAAAGAGAACCCCGCCGACTGTGCATCAAGAGGTATCTCTCCTCCTGAACTACTCGATAATAAACTGTGGAAGCACGGTCCCGAGTGGTTACGGGATAGTAAGATCCTCTATGTAAAGCCTCAAGCTATTTGTACTAAAACTGACTTAGAAAGCAGACAAATTAAAGCTCATGCTGCGGTTACAAATAGCTATCAAGAGGTAGAAGAGCTATATTTGCGATTTTCTAGCCTAAAAAACTTACAAAGAGTCATAGCCCACTGTAGGAGAGTCCTATATCTACTAATAAAAGATTGTAATGAAAGAAAAACCAAACTTACCTTACCATATCTTACCGTAGTTGAACTCCAGGACGCCCTCGCTTGTTGTGTTTTGCAGCATCAGCGTCACTGGTTTCAAGAAGAGGTCGTCAGCCTTCTGAAACATAAAAAAGAAAATAATAAAAGTAAAATATCTACGCTAAGTCCCTATATTGATAAATATGAAATACTAAGAGTTGGTGGCAGATTACAAAATTCGTACTTACCTGAAAACAGCAAGCATCCCCATATCTTATTTGGATACTCTCATTTGGCCAAACCCCTATCTCAAACTAGTACAGATCCTGATGATCCTATGCCACTTACACCATGTCAATTGTTAGTTGGTGAACCGTTAGTTAAAGCCCCTGATCATAATTATGAGGAGTTAAAATCAGGTAATCTTCGTCGTTGGCAGCTTACGCAGAGAATGGTCCAACATTTCTGGAAGCGTTGGTCTCATGAATATTTAACCAATTTTTTCCATCGATATAAATGGAAGATCAAAGCCCCTGAAATGAAGATACGAGACGTTGTACTGGTAAGAGAAGATAACTTACCTTCGACTAAATGGCTCTTCGGTCGAATAATCGATCTTTATCCTTGAAAGGATAATGTTACGCGAGTTGTGACGCTGCGATATAAAAATTCAGTGATTCAGCGTCCAACTTCAAAACTATGCGCTCTACCCATTCATAATGATGACCAAATTAATAGCCTGTAAATATACAAATAGCGTTGAAATAAATATTGTAACCTTTAAAAATTTTGGTAATTTAGTTGTTTTTTTATTGTTTATATTCTTTTTAAGTTTATTTGTTGTCCAACTAATAACTTAAAGAACTGTCAAGTGTTATGTGTTTACAGTCCACAGAAATTATATTTGTAAAACTGGCTACTAAATAGACAATATTGAGATTTAATTTAGTTATTATGTTTAGGATAGCTATAGATAATTTTATTAAGATTGTCTTTAAATCCCAGCACATTATTGGTTTGTGTTAGTCTGTGCTTAGTTAAGTCTATTATGTAGTAAACACTTGTTAAAATTAAAATCATACATATTAATTATAGTTAAGATCATATGAATTAGATAGGAAATTTGTACCTCAGGTGTATTTGAAGGACTGTTAGTCCTTAGTGGGCGGTATGTCTAATTCCCTAAGCTCAATTTGTTGTGATCATATTAATTAAGAAAAATATGTATGTGTAAATCTCACTAATGGCCACTAGATGGCGCTGTACTGTATGCAAATCGTACAACAAATAAATTCATTGCATTAGTATAAGGCTGTTGGCGAGAATTTTAATAAATGTCTATGCGTTCGGAGAAGTTTGGCTTTTTGCTTTCTGCTCCTGGCTAGGATACCTTTGGACACAATTATTCTTGTATTTAAGTACTTTTTAATAATAATAACTACACTTCTGGACACATCTATTGGCCCACCTTGCATTTTCAGTTTCGTTTGGTCCTAGCTAAAATTTTATATTAGGTCGAGCAAAAAGTTTTTATGCAGTTTTGAACCTGGCATATTCATAATTTCATTCAATAGTCTTTTTTTGAATTTCGAACACAGAATTTAAAGAAAAAAAAAGACAATTTGGAGCCTGTTTGTTGATATCCAACAATCGAATACTAAGAAAACTTGATTTTATTGGTTTACTTGGATTTAATTCTTGAAAGTGTGATTTTTCTCTTTGGTTTTGCAACAAACATTACTTATTCTTAACATTAAAGTGAGGTTCTATCAATAATCTATGGATACTTCGCCTGAAGACGCCGCCCAAGCTGTGGCACTTATCCAGGCCGGACACAGCCAAAGAAATGTGAGTGCTCAACTTAATTTAAGTCGATCTGCGGTCCGAAATGTTTATCGGAGGTACCTAGAAACTGGCGGCTTTGTTCGTCGCCAAGGAAGGCCACGATTTCGGGTCACAACTGAAAGGCAGGATCGATTCATCGTGACGACCAGCTTGAGAAATCGTCACCTTACCTCCATTGAGATACAAAACCAACTTCATGACTTCCACGGAGTATCTGTGAGCGCTCGAACTGTTCGGAGAAGGTTAAAAGAACGCGATATGGTACCACACAAGCCAGCTAATGGCCCCAAACTAACGCGAGCCCACCGAACAGCGCGCCTTCATTTGGCGCGCACTCATTTAAATTGGACTCAGCAGCATTGGAGCCGTGTACTCTTTTCTGATGAGTCTAAAATTGTGTTACATGGCAATGATGGAAGGAAGAAGGTCTACCGACGTAAGGGAGAGCGTTTCGCACAATGCTGCTTTGAAGAGAGGGTTGCTTATGGCGGTGGCTCATGGACTGTCTGGGGCGGTATATCCGCGAGCGGCAAAACTCAACTTGAGGTTGTTACGGGACCACGGCTGCCAACATTAAATGCTGAAAGTTACATTCGTGAGTGCTTAGAACCTCACGTAATGCCATACGCGGACTATGTGGGCCCAAATTTCCTTTTTATGCATGATAATGCAAGAGCCCATACGGCCGGCTTCGTCAGGGAATATCTTCGGGATGTGAACATCACAGTTATGGACTGGCCAGAAAGAAGCCCAGACATGAACCCCATTGAGCACATGTGGGACGAGCTAAAAAGACGTGTTAGGGCTCGTCAGCCAGTTGCCCAGACGATGCAGGAGTTGAAAACTGCCATAGAAGAGGAATGGGGGAGGATCCCTCAAAATTTCATAGAGCGGTTGATAAACTCTATGCCTAATCGTATGAGAGCTGTGGTAGATGCCCATGGAGGCAACACGCGTTATTAAATTAAACTTTTATTTGATAAAAAATGTTTTTTATTCAAAAATGAACTGCCTTAATCAAGGCGCATACCCGACTTGTTAGGCGTAGCTCCATGTCGTGTGGTATTCTGAATTCAAATTTAAAACAATATGATCGAAAAAGATGGTAAAATGTATCAGGTTTAAAACTGCATCAATAGTTTTTGTTCAATCTAGCAATCATATTTCGGTAGGGGCCATCGAAACCTAAACTCTAAGGTGGGCCAATAGATGTGTCCAGAAGTGTATTTATTGCTGCTTCTTTTTACACATTTAGGATTACAAATTTAGGATATCCGAAGGATTTTAGGATTACAAATTTAGGATATCCGAAGGATGGAAAAATTAAAGCTGGCAGAGGTCCAAACTGGGTGACGTCTTAACTTAGTAGCCTTTTGTGCGGAGCGTTTTCAGGAAAGTCAAAAATTGATTTTCATATCAAACCGAAAAAAATGTTGGTCAAATAGCCTATTGAATTTCTCATAAACTAAATGTATTTAGTCGTATTAAAATTAATTGAGTAATTACAAATAAAACTGTAGCAATATTTAACACACTTCATCGATATCGATACTGAGAGATTTCTTTCTAATTGAATACTCTATTGTTTGAATGTGTACTAGTAATAGTACAATGTGGTCCTTTTGGGGTAAGAACCAATAATAAGGATAGTTTTGCATGTGTGCAGTAGTTTATGCATTGTTTTATGCATGTAGGAGTGGCAGGTAGTGGGAGAATCGGCGACATCTGGTTTCGATACAATTTGTACTGCGTGCCAAATCTCCCTTGTTTGCTGTGATCTGAGCTTCCAGCCGACCCTATAGGGTACTGCTAGTGTAGTATAGGGTCGGCTGGAAAGTAGCGTACTGCCTATAGGCAGTACGCTACTAATCTATTTGGGTCATTTAGAGTGTAAGTGGCTCACGATGCAAACTTTAGAGCTTGACGAGCGCGAACAATAAGTATTACTTGTAGCATATGGTTACTGTAATCAAACGTATATTAAGTTTATACATACAAGTAAGTGAAGGTGGGGTGTAAGTGTTTCAACATGATCTTTGAACCAAAGCCAACTTCACCTGCACGCGGTGCACCCTGCTGACTGACAAACGAAGCTCTGGCGAAAAGAAAGGTAGGGAGCGTAATTGTAAGCTACCCGACTGGGGAATGTACCTCCACCTCACAGAATACCGCAGCCAAATAACAATTCCCTTAAGGGTTGTTGTGTTCCTGCGAGTGAGTGAGGTCACCAGAAAGGAAGGAGATGCTGCGTTGGCAGCGGGGGTGGCGGCCCGCGAGCGATATTTTATGTTGCGAGCGTTAATATGGCTACGGTAACCGCTTCACATCAGGCGGGCCGTATGCTTGTCTACCACCCGACGTAGTATAAAAAAAAAAAATAGGTACCTATTCGTCATGTCCCGTGGCCATCCTTCTAAAACGTATAAGACTGAAAAACAGAATGATGTACATTGGTAGAAACTTCTATAAGAGGGGCTAAAGATGAAGCACAGAAGAATTCCCTTTTCTTTGTTCCAGATTATTTTGCGGTAGGATTTAGTTATTATCGCGAATAATACCATTCTTTGCAACGTTCAATACCTGTTAGTTTACCTTGCTAATGTTGTAAGGCGAAACCGAGTGGTGAAATAAACTAATTACCTACAGATTTTACTAAAAAAAAAGGTAATTATCTTACAAAATACTATAACTTTTGTTACGGCACTACGCTACATAAACGCCGTTCAAATTTCTGATGCAACACATAGTAAAATTGTACTCGTAAGTATTATTAGGAGTTTTCGGTGGCGCATTTTCGGGAAAGTCCAAAATTATGATTTTCAAATTATTGTAAGTATTTCGAGATGTTTTTTATCAAGTCGGAGGTAAGCTGTTAAAATGGCAGATAAATCTAATTTTGTGTATATTATGATACTGATATTTTTTATAATTTTCTTCGATCGTGAATAATAACTTTTGAACATTGCCATTTATCTTATTACTTCTAAACTATTTTTTTTTTATAATTTAATGTAGGTATATTCGCTTATAATAGTGTATTTTGGATGCAGGTGATCAAATTGGCACACAAAAATCTTATTCCTACCTACCCTTGACTATTATATTTAAATAAATGAAGAATGTTAACTAATTTTGATTATTAGCACTCCATATTCTCTGTCAAAAATTAAAAATAGTAGTGAAATAATTACTTCGATATGTCAATTAGTTTTTTTTTTTTTTTTTTTTTTATACTACGTCGGGTGGCAGACAAGCATACGGCCCGCCTGATGTGAAGCGGTTACCGTAGCCATATTAACGCAAGCAACATAAGATATTGCTCGCGCGCCGCCACCCCCGCTGCCAACGCAGCATCTCCTTCCTTTCTTTCTGGTGACCGCACTCACTCGCAGGAACACAACAACCCTCAAGGGAATTGTTATTTGGCTGCGGTATTCTGTGAGGTGGAGGTACATTCCCCAGTCGGGTAGCTTACAATTACGCTCCCTACTTCTCTTTTCGCCAGAGCTTCGTTTGTCAGTCAGCAGGGTGCACCACGTGCAGGTGAAGTTGGCTTTGGTTCAAAGATCTTGATGAACCACTTACACCCCGAGTTTTCGATTTAGAAGTAAAACAAGTTGTAACCGTACGACGCCGGCTGCCGGTTACGGTGTGACGTCATCGCACAACACGCTCAGTCTGGCTCACTCAGTCCGCTCGCGGTCGCGCGCCCGTGACGTTGAAATTATACCTAAATACTATAATTACAATTAAATAATTAATTAAATACTGTAATAATAATGCTCCAGGGGTGGAAGTGTTAAACGGCATCACGCCGCGAGTAACTTCGGAGAAAGCGCAGCACACCTCTCGGCATCCCTGAGTCACTCATACCGGTGTTGCCCCCGGCCGTTTTCCTGGCATTTCGGGGGCCCATCTAGAGAGTGGCAAGCCACCGCCTGCCGCAAATAACTAGCAATAAAAGCAGTTATGGCAGGCGTCCGTCCCTCTTCTGTAATAGCCCGGTATTATATTCACACAGATCTCATCTCCATAGCCCATTTATTTTCCATCACACTTCGCAATAGTCACAACGCCTGCCGAGACCTGCTCATGGGTATGTCGTTCCATTGACATATCCTGGAGCGGGTCACGGCGGGCGAACAACATTACATCAAACTTCTCAAAGGGGCCTCTACGCGTTGGATCCATATCCCCGCGCACGCCTATCAAATGACCGGGCTTGACCCGTGATTAAAAAGAGATACATAATTAATTAAGTTTATTATAAATTTTATTTAAATTAATTTTATTTATTTTTATTATAAATTTATTTTAAATTTTCATTACTATAATAATTAATTAAATACTCTAATTAGAATGTCACATCCCTAATACTAAGCGAGCCGTGGCCTTGGCCCGCGCGACGCGTTGTGCAATGACGTCACAAGCGGTCACTTGACTGTTATCGGGACTCGATATTTTTCGAAACTTTGAATGCCTATAAAATCAAAACTACTAGGTATTTTTGACTACAACAAAAACTAGTATGTTTGTATACATACAGGCTTTACTGAGACAACATTTCAAGCAATTTGGCATACCTAGTAACATTCTTCATTATTGTTACCTATCCAGTTTCATTCACAGTTATTAATAAGAAATACATGAAAACAAATACTTACCTATTAATATAAAACTAATCTATGAAAATTAGCGTTATGTATTACAATAAATATCGAAAGAAAATATATGAAAACAAATCCAAGTATAAACCTTTTTTTTTTTTTTTTATACCACTAGAGTGGCAAACAAGCTTACGGCCCGCCTGATGGAAAGCAGCTACCGCAGCCTATGAACGCCTGTAACACCAGGGGCATCACACGCGCGTTGCCGACCCTGTAAAAACCTCTTCACGCCCTTTTTGAAGAACCCCATGCTGTAGTCTCCTGGGAAAACCTCGACAGGCAGTTC
Source organism: Hypsopygia costalis (assembly GCA_937001555.2). NCBI lineage: Eukaryota > Metazoa > Arthropoda > Insecta > Lepidoptera > Pyralidae > Hypsopygia > Hypsopygia costalis. The sequence continues at coordinate 20,827,403 of OW443329.2, forward strand.
ATTCCACAGCTTGACAGTACGCGGGAGAAAACTTCTCTGGAACCGCACAGTACGTGACCACTTAGGCTCCAATGTGTGAGGATGAATTCCCTGTCGATGGCGAGCGGTGCGACTGTAGAAGGAGGCCGTGGGCATCATGTCAAACAACTCCTCTGAACACACCCCTTTATACAATCGGTAGAACACACAAAGGGACGCAAAATCTCGTCTCAGACTTAACGGTTCTAAACCATCTGTAAGTTTGGGATCCTCAACAATCCTCACAGCACGCCTTTGGATCGAGTCACAAGGTGCAAGCTGGTATCTAGGCGCTCCCGCCCATAGATGGCAACAGTACTCCATATGCGGCCGAACTTGAGCTTTGTAAAGCATAAGTCTTTGCCGCGGGTTGAAGTACTGCTTTGCCCTGTTGAGCACACCTAGTTTCTTCGACGCCAGCTTGACCTTTCCCTCCAGGTGACAACGAAACTGAACGTCGCTGGAGATTTCAACTCCGAGAATCTCAATGTTTTTAGCGACGGTAAGGGGTGCGTTCTGGAATTGAGGAGCCACAGCAAAAGGGGTTTTCTTAGCGGTGAACGCGCAGACTTGTGTCTTTGTGGGATTGAACTGAACTAGGTTCTTTCGCCCCCAGTCGGACACACTATTCAGTGTGCTCTCCATTTCCGACACAAGTTGTTCGCGGCTCTCCTCCACCAGAGAGCGGGGGATATTGGCGCGGCCCGTGTAATAAGTGTCCCCGGTGCTGTCGTCGGCATAGCAATGAATGCTGTCAATAGACAACATATCATTGATATGCAGCAAAAACAGCGTCGGGGACAATACCGAGCCTTGCGGGACGCCAGCATTAATGTCCATGCTATCGGAGCAACTACCATCCACAACGGCTCTAATACTACTGCAGGACAAGAAGCTAGCGACCCATTCGCACAAACCCTCAGGTAAACCGTATGCAGGTAACTTCGAAAGAAGACTGCGGTGCCAGACCCGATCGAACGCATTCGCCATATCTAAACCTGGTGTATTATTAGTGATATATATTATGAATTCTGATGATTAAGCGTTTCGATTATTAGTATAAAATATTTTGATGAACAGTGATCATTGCGATGTAAAATGGTATGAGAAATATTTTCGGACTTCCGATATTTTATCTTAAAAAGTATGAGAAAAAATTCGCACCCCAAGATCAGAGTGCATAAAATTTGTGATGTCATTTATATCGCAGCTGTCGGTTGTTCCAAGAAGTCATGCTCTTAAGACTGCACTAGATTTGCTGTTACGTTAATGAACAACTAGTGGATGCGTGACCGCATTTACGAATATGTTTCGGCATATCGGGACGATGAAATTATACAAATTAACTTGCTATAGAAAAAAAATACTTTTCCAATAGAGAGTGTTTGCCAAATAAAATACAGAAGAAGAAGGAAAGAATGACACAGACAGTTGACCGACACGAATAGCTATTTACAGTGTTGCCGTTTTATATGTAATTATACATTTTAAGTGTAATTTATAGGTCTTGAACCAAACGTCATTATAGCAAGTGTAAATATATTCTGCCGTTATTATACGTCACGTATTGTTATAAATAACAATTCCCTTGAGGATTGTTGAGTTCCTGCCAGTGAGTGAAGTTACCAGACGTGAGGAGATGCTGCATTATCAGCGAGAGTGCTTGCGTGCGGGCAATATCTTATTGTAAGCGTCTTTATGGCTACAGTACAAATTTTGCATTATATGGGGTCTATGTTTTTTTTTTGTACTACGCCAAGCGGCAAACCCGCCTGGCGTAGTACAAAAAAAAATGATTTTTAATACCTCGTTGGATGGCAGAAAATCAGACGACCCGCCGCGCCGATGTGAAGGAATTACCGTAGCCATATTACCGATCGCAGCATAAAATATCGCTCACCCGCCGCTACTCTCACTGCCAACGCAGCAACATCATTCTTCCTGGTGACCTCACTCACTCGCAGGAACACATCAACCCTCAAGGGAAATGTTATTAGGCTGCGGTATTCTGCGAGGTGAAGGTACTGCCCCAGTCAAACAGCTTCCAAAAACACTGTACCTTATCTCTCTTTTGGCCAGAGCCTCTTTCGTTATTCGGCTGGATGCACTACGTTCAGGTGAGATTGGCTTTGGCTCTTATGGTCGTGGTAAACCGCTTACACCACAGTATGTAACTGTGTACAAACGATCCTTTTTTTTTGGTCTGTTTAGCTAATATCAATTTGACTTAGGTAATTTTGAACTTTTGCGGTCTGCACGACTGTCTCTATAATTTTTCTTCTGTGACTATGACATGTGACATGAAGATGCTGTAACATTTAAATAGGTTACAGCATCCATATGAACGCTCACATCATGAAATATGGCTCACGGGCTGCTAGTAACTCCTCCCTTCCTGGTGACATCACTCATAACAATCCCTCACTACGTGCAGGTGAGGTTAGCTTTGGTTCTAAAACGTTGATGAAACACTTACACCCCAAAATATCTAAATATTCGTACAACTATGAGAAAACATGACAGCATAAGTATATGGACTAAGCACAAGAGAATCCCGTTTGAAGATTTAATCATCCATCTACACAAAATAAAACATATTATAGTATGTATTGTTTATTATAGTATTGTTTATTTCTATGTTCCTAGAAAAATATTTGTACAGAGATATTGTAAAGTACTTTCATATATCTACCTTGCAAAATTAGTAAACTCCTGTGAACATTCCATGGTTGACTGGAAGAGATCCCTGATGGGATAAGTCCGCCATTGTACAACATGTTTCTTGCATATACTATTTGTTATTGCTGTATTACAATAAAGTTTTTACAAACAAACAAACATATTTAATACCTAGTAGAAAGTAAAAATAACAATTCAATGTTTTTGGTGGCGGCCACGGCGGAAGCACACAATGTAAATTTGACTTAGTACCGCAAAAGAATACCATAATTCAATAATATTTTTTTAATAAAATGACGCGATAATTATATTAAAAATATTGATTTCATTAACTTTTTTACATAGATCAATTTTATGGAAAAAGTTGCTCTTTTTTTCACAACTCACAGCTCTTTATGGTTGTTGTGTAACAAAAGAATCGTTATGATGTGTACTTCGTGTGTGTACTAAACTCAAGTCTAGAGTTGGCAACACTGTTCGTCATCAGTCAAATATCGACATTATCGACAACAAAATCGTATCACCTACCCTATTTCACGAACAAATTTGTTTTAAATTAACCTTCTATTCATTTAAAAAAGAGATATTTTATAAAAATGGCATCTGTAATGGACGTCGATGAAGAAGAAGTAGAGATGGCTTCATCGAGTAGCGGTAAAGGGGATAAAAAAAGATTTGAAGTAAAAAAGGTCTGCCTCAAATTTACGCTTCATCATTGTTACTGCATGTACCAATGAACATTGTATGTTTTATTATTTTTAAAATATTTTAATTTTCATTCCAGTGGAATGCTGTCGCTCTTTGGGCGTGGGGTATGTATAAGTCCAAATATTTTTTTGTGTCGTTTATAAACATAACCTTACTTATGTATATATTATTTTACCTATATCCAGTTATTTATATTATATATTGCCTATTTTAACATTATAAAATCTATGTCTCTGTCTGTCTGTTATTTTGTCACTGTTGTTACTAAATTGCTGCAGCAATTTGAATAAATTTGGCATGAATATTGATTAGATTCTGACAAAGGAAAAATTCTACTCTTAGGCGCGATAACCGACAGTCATGCGGCCGAATCCACGGGCAAAGCTAATCTGTACTAATAGTATAATGCTGGAAATTGTTTGTTTGGTTGAATATGCTAATCTCAGGAACTACTGGTTAGAAGTAAAAATTATTTTAGTGTTTTGCTAGCTCTTTTATCGAGGCTATATAATATCATGCTACGACCAATAAAAGTCCACAGTCCACAACAAAGGATATGTAAATTTTTTAAGAATTCCTCACTAAAATCTTTTTAATGAAAATCCTATGCTTCCCTCGCAACCTCTCTCTCTGTTTCACATGCAGACCAAGCTGCATGGGTCAGCTAATTCTTAATAAATTAACCAGACTTGGTTAATTTATTAAGAATTGACGAGAGGGAATCAATATTTGGGTAAATTTTTTTAGGAGACTTCCTAAAAATATGTACCAAAATATTGATTCCCTCTCGTAACTTGAAAAAAAAAAAACCTGCTTGCGCTTACTTTCTTAACACCTTAAGCTAATTTTCTTCCAGTCAATTCAATACAAGTCCAAATTCCCTTAAACATACATTCCATGTAAACAAAGTTATTAGATTTTATATTATGATTTTTTAGTATATTTTGTCAGTTCTATTATTTGTAAATATGTATATAATGTACCTACTCACATAAACGGTTTATAACCTACCTACATTATATCTCTTTAAAAAATTAAAATGTAAAAGATGTTGATTCGATGATGATAAATCATTATTTAAAAAATAAATATAAATATTTCTGGACAATTTAAATAATACATTTGCGCAAAGCTTGTACTTTAGGTCCTAGACTACTGATAAATGTACCTACTTAAATTCATTTTTTTTTTTGTAAACTTATAATACATAGCAAACACCCAGACAGTTACAGTACAGACATGTTCATATCAATCAATCTCTGCACAATTTGTCTTGTGCCGAGATTGAACCTGCAATCTCGGGGTCATAGTAGCCATTGCTAGCCATGTGACCACTGGGCTTGTCCGGTAATAATCTAAATCCAGTAATAAGTACAAAATAAAACAACCTATGACATGTCTATGGGCCTAATGGCAAATAAAGAGATTTGTTTTAAATTTCATTAAATGATTGATGAACGAAATCATCACTTCAACCAAATCTAAACTTACAGCTCAGCTTGACCCAACTGTTAAGGCCCATCATACCCAACATGCATGTGAGAGTTCTACAAGATCACCAGTCAAACATCCATGCTTAATTCAATGTTATTTTGTTTTTGCAGATATTGTGGTAGACAACTGCGCTATCTGTCGCAATCACATTATGGATCTCTGCATTGAATGCCAGGCGAACCAAGCATCGGCTACTAGTGAAGAATGCACAGTGGCTTGGGGAGTTTGTAATGTAAGAAGTATATTATACATATTATTATATTTAGAGAACTAAGCTGAGAGATTGTTGTGTAATGCTCTGACCAGGGGTCCTACCGCCGAAGCTTAAGCTGATTACCATCGGATTTTTTAATTCCAAAAATTGGTCTCAGATTAAAGTTATTGACAAACATCTTCAGCTTAGTCGGTAGAGCTCTAGGGTTTCTTCCAGATGAGCTAAACATAATTACCAATCTAAGCAGTAGTGTCATTTTTGCATTCAAAACTTCCGATGGTAATCGGCTTCAGCTTCGGCGGTAGGACCCCAGGAGCCTTACCTTCAACCTCAACATAGCACTTCATATAAATGTTGTGCCTACTACTATCAACCTTTTAACCGCCATCGTCTGAAATATAAGACATAGAACATATGAAGGCATGTTCATTGAAACAATGTTCTGTGGTTAAGGTTTTGGGGTGATAAATTGTTCACCTTTAGAGCCTAAGACAACCTCACTTGCACATGTAGCACCCTGCAGTCTGGTAATGAGGCTCTGGCGAAAGATAGGTAAAGCCGAGTCTGGTCCAACTGTTTCCAGTCAGGATGTGGCATATCAGTTCGATGTTGCATATTAGTTATTTATTATAATAATAATATATATATTTATTACTTTTCAGCATGCATTTCACTTCCATTGTATCTCACGTTGGCTGAAGACTAGACAAGTTTGCCCCTTAGACAACAGAGAATGGGAATTTCAAAAGTGAGTGAATGTTTAATTTGTTTCATTATACTACATAAATAAGTAGGTAATGTATATACAATTTAAATCACTGGGCTTCAAAATCAGTCCAGTAGATTTTATCGGAATGAGAACAGTCACATAACAGGAAACGCCAATTTTGACTAATATTTCGCATGCGTCGTGATTTTCTGAGTATGATACTTTTAGATTTTTTAAAACCGAAAATGCCGAACTTATTTAATATTTTATTGAACCTGATTTTATAACACGCGCTGACCTCCCCTGAATAGCGATGACGTCATTCAACACAATTCGCGCGCTACCCCTTTGTCCAATACAGATATTCGTAGGTAGTCCGAACACTGTCGATTTATGCATTGTTTCTGTGTCTGTATTGTAATAATGTGCAACGAATTGTAAGATGGATTTACAAAAGACAATCTACCTAAAGTGGATTCCTTCATGGTTGTCGAATATTAAAATAGTCATTTGAAGTATACCAGTGCTAAAACCGCGGTTGAAAACTTCTAAGGGTAAGTCATATTTGTTAGTTTAATCCTAACTAACAAACATTAAATAGTTGGTTGGGAACTTGCTACCTGCACCAACACTTGGGCACAATACAATATTTTAGGACATTTTTTACGATATTCATGTCACCATAAAACAACAGCGTACCAGCTCAAAATCTGCGAAGAATCGCTTAACTTTGGAGAGTACATACAGGCCAGCTCGCGTGTAGGGCGCGCCGAGATGGTGTCGAATGACGTCACGCTTTCGTGTCTCTTACTCGCAGGCATTTTTTTTTTAACTGCTGCAGTAAAATCACTGGATCTTCATTTCTTGACGGATTTGGACATTTTTTTCACAGTATGTAATGAAATTCTTACTGTTATCAATCTACATACTTAACATAAAACGTGACTGATCCTAATTGATTGAAACATATAACTGTTAGGTTTGCGATAAATGACTAGTTAAATGAATGTCGTTCTGGGCGTAACTTGTGCCTTTATTAGGCACAAGTTACGCCCTACTTATTACTTATTTTGTGGCCCTGTATCTATTGCCAGAGCCTCGTTTGCTAGTTGCCGGTGTGCGCCACGTGCAAATGAGGTAGTCGGTAGGTACCAAATGAGTTTACCAACAGTCCGATCGGAAAATACGAATATCTTCTATGTGTGACCCTGCAGGTATCCTCCTCCCTTTTAGGAGATGGTCGCAAGCTTCCAAGAAAGTGCTGCATTGTTAGTAGGGACTTTTATTGCATGGATCAGTAGGTTGTAGCATGGGTGGCATTGCCCGTATACTTTTTTGTCACTCAAGTAAAGAAAGCATAAATCTAAAAATACTGGTGAGTCACTTACACCCTACGATAACTGTCTGGGCTACTAAGTTTCGCTCGGAATCTTATTTATTAATCATAAATGACGTAGAGCCATCTGTTGCCGAGTACCTAAAACAGATGCCCCTATATGACATACTACTTAGCATGAGCTAACAAAATATTCGTGTAAAATCACGTTTTCAGAGATGCCAAACTTCATCCAGACCGTTGAATCAGTTTCCTTCCTTTTTTCCTAGTATATACTTTGATCATCTATACCTGCGTTATATCAGTATAAGATGAAATAAAACATTAAAATATTTTCTTTTCAGATATGGCCATTAGAGACCTTATCGGTTGGTCTCCCTCTCATGACATACTCGACGCTGCAAACAGTTTCCAACAACTGTGTAAATTGGTCTTAAAACATGTCAATATTGCATTAAGTTTTTAATAAAAAAAACTCAAACTAGAAAATTCTCAGTTATTACTTTCGCGAAAATTTGTAATACCGTTAATTTGATTTATTTGTGATCTTTGAAAATCTCAAAAAAAAAACAGTAAACATTAAATAGACTACAATGGCATGTTTGTTTTTTGAATATACTTTCGCGTGCCGCGGTCCCGTGGTGGGTACAGCGATTGGTACAGAATTAACAGATCGCGGCACGCGAGGGGATATTAAGGTATAAGTATCTACACCAGCGACGTGGTGCGCATAGTTAACACACTCAGACCCGACCACCGATAACTTGATCAACCAGTTAAACTTTTTATATTGAAGGTACGTGGGGGCCTACCGCCGAACTGAGCTAAACATAATTACCAACAATCTAGGCAGTAGTTTAATTTTCGCATTCAAAAATATGGATTGTAATCGGCTTCAGCTTCGGCGGTAGGGCCCCTGGTAAGCACAGACAACTCAAAAAAAAAAACAAAGAATTGCAATCAATGTGTTAAGTAACAACTCACAAATTCTAGGATGCTAATACGAGGGCGGGATGATAAGTAACTAGCCTAATAAGAAAACACTCAACTTTCCGTGATAAAATTAATTTTATTTTTCGACATAGTCTCCGTGAACCTCTACGCACTTATTCCATCTTCGTTCTAAAGCAGTAATGCCTGCCATAAAATTATTTCTTTCGAGACCTGCAAAATACTCCTCTACAGCGGCTATGACTTCATCATTTGTGGCAAATTTCTGTCCGCCCAAAAAAGTTTTGAGCTTAGGGAATAAGTGGAAGTCTGATGGCGCTAGATCTGGCGAAAAAGGTGGGTGGGGCATCAAATCATACTTTAATTCGTTGATTTTTGCCATAGCTTTAACACATGTGTGAACCCTAGCGTTGTCTTGGTGGAAGATGATTTTTTTTTTCGCCAAACCTGGTCGTTTTTGCTGAATACATTGATGAATCATATCTAGAAGATTAGCGTAGTATTCTCCATTAATTGTTTGACCTTTAGGAAGGTAATCTATCATCAAGATCCCATCTGCATCCCAAAAGACGGAAGCCATCACTTTTCCAGCCGACTTTACAGCGATGGCTTTTTTAGAGCCGGGCATCCCGATTGAGTCCACTGTTTTGATTGAATTTTTGATTCTGGCGTGTAATGATGAACCCATGTTTCATCTGTTGTTACAAATCGACGTAAAAAATCGGCCTTATTACTCTGAAAACGGTCCAGACATTCTTTTGAGTTCTGCACTCGAATCCTTTTTTGATCCTGCGTAAGCAATTGCGGCACCCAACGGGCCGATAACTTTTTCATATTTAATTCCTTACTTAGGATATGATGTACCCGTTCTTTTGAGATACCTGTAGTGTCAGCTATTTCAGATAACTTCAATCGTCGATCTGCTAAAACCATATCATGTACTTTCACGACCATTTCCGGAGTCGTGACGCTTTTTGGACGTCCGGGGCGGGCTCCATCTTGGACACATGTATGACCGCGTTTAAACTCAGCCACCCAGTTTTTTACTGTAGCATAAGAAGGAGCACATTCACCCAAAACATTCTATAACTCGTCATAGATATCTTTCCTCTTCATGCCCTTCATATGAAGAAACGTTATCGCTGCTCTTTGTTCAATTTTATCCATTTTGAAAACAGTTGACGAAATATATTTTCAAATGACAAAAAATCAATAAAATTTTCACGCCACCAAATTCAAATTTAGAACACAGGTGGCCAGACATACGAATTTAAAAATGACATATATTTTTGTTTTATTTTAACTTTTTAAATAACAGTGGCTAGTTACTTATCATCCCGCCTACGTAGTATTAAAATAACAAATACCTAAGTCACGTGTCCTTTCGCTAACGATGAGCGAGAGGGGAGTAGAGTTAGAAGAAAACCAGAAATAAGTAATTAGATATGTACTTCCGATAATTTGGTCTCTGCGATACCTATAAGTGAGTGTGCGAGTGCGATGACCATTATTCCCACTCGACACTTGCTGGTATGGCTTGGTATCAAGCAACTTTCTTGGCGAGTGTTCACACTGCCAAGGGAACGCCCACGATTGTTTATCGATAGTATGCACGACGTATTTTACACCACAACATCGCCTTTAACTATATAAAGGTTAGGCCCTATATGGAGTACTATTTACAACTCTGGGCTGGTGCGCCCCCAGTACTTACTTACCGCATACAACGAAGAGCTGTTCGAATCGTCGGTGACCCAATGATCTCTGATCGACTGGAGTCGCGTTCTACACGAAGAGATGTTGCGTCGCTTTGCGTTCTAAGTATATAAATTTAAGCCAGGGGAGCGCTCGGATGAGTTATTTGATTTGATACCTGCCGCCGAGTTCCACTATCGTTCAACTTGCCATAAAATAAAATTCCATACATATCATCTTGGTAATTGACGATCTACGCTTTTTCAAACATTTTGTAGTTACCACGAAATTGTGGAGTCAATTTTCCTCAGCAATATTCCCAAATAAATACGACGTGGGAGCCTTCAAGAACATAGACAAAGATTGGCAACGGATCGGCGACCTCATGGTGTTGCTGGTTTCAATGGGCGGTGGTGATTAATTTTCATCAGGTGACCCACATGCTTGCCCGCCTCTAATAAAAAAAAAGTGCATGTAAAAGAAGGTGGTTTTGGGTGTACAAAGATGATGGAGAGGCACTTACATTAACATACATGAAAACACATAAAAGCAATAATCGGTAACTGGAAAAGGAATGGTAAAAGGACAACCCTATACTCATTGATTCATATCAACATTATCGAAGACTTTCTCCATTGAAGTTCATTTCAAAACGAGTAGCTCGGTTGTCAATCCTTTTGGAAATCGACGGGCAGTCGCGGTTTTTAAAATTCTTTTGTAGTAGTCGTTTTTTCTCAAATATTCATCGGCAAAAATGAGACTATTTTTACCATGGCATAAGAAGAGTAAGGTGGAGACCTTACCCTTCTCATGCCATGGTACCATGGTATTAAGGCGCCGCCTGGTGGGTGCCATGATACCATGGCACCCACCAGCCGGCGCCTTTCGCCCAGGGATTATTTTACTTAGTACAAAATACTGCTATAAGAAAAATATCTTAATTCCCCAAGCGATCTTGGATCCGTCTGGGTGGATTATCAAAAAACTGTCGTAATTCCCCCAGGGCTTCCAGGCATTCTAGTGCAGGGAAGGACCAGACAAACATAGTTGGAATAATCCAATAAAGTCAAATGATTGGACCATCGTTGGTTAAACTTTTTGCTGCTGCTAGCTGTAGTTTTCCGACCGCATAGGTCGGCAACGCGTGAGTGATATTGCAAGTCCATAAGCTGCGATGAGTGCTTACTTTCGGATCATACACGCTTGTTTTTCATCCTATTAGTAGGTATATAAAAAGAGGTAATGCAGTTAGCCAAATTATAGCAAATAAGTAAATAGTTCCCCGTACAGACCAGCTCCCTGGAATATTTACATTTTCATCTGTCCAGATAAACACAGTTACTGTGACAGGAGTGGGTACTTTCAAACGTTGTGTCTGGCTCGTTGCGAAATTCGGAAGTTACGTTTAGAAAAGCAAAGCAAGCTCAGTAAGTTCCTCCGGATCAGTTGTACCATTGACTGTACTAATGACACTAATTTTGGGTCAGTAAGTAACATTAATGATACTTTCGAATCCCTAAGGTAACTGACTACTGCCATACATTTCAATATTGTAAAGTGATCATTTATTTTATGAAAGCGACGTACATGATTCCATGCTTATTCCATATCAACTGTACAGTACTACTGCACGTTATTTAGCAGGGCTGGAACCAGAGGCTGGTTCCAGCCCTGCTAAATAACGTGCAGTAACGTCTCCAAGTAGGTACCTACTGCACGTTATTTAGCAGGGCTGGAACCAGAGGCTGGTTCCAGCCCTGCTAAATAACGTGCAGTAGGTACCTACTTGGAGACGTAGTGTTCCGCGCTAAAGCCAGATTGCTCTTCACATGGAGTGGCCACCACCACAAAAGAGAGAGAGAGAGTACAGAGTAAATGTACATAGAAAACACTCCAAGAACACGGACATGAAATATCGGGACGCGCCGGACTAGTCCGCGCGCGAGTGTCGCTGTCGCCCTATGCATGCACGGCAAAGTCATATTCATATTTTGTGCAAAGCTTTTGTGTTCACAAAAGGTATAAGTAATAAATAAAGATATACACAAGAGTTTGTTATCATAAAGCCAGGTTATATTGTAGCACAAAACCGATCATTGTGGAACTTCCACAATGATCGGTTTTGTGCTACACACAGTCTACTTAGTCTGTGGGGGAAATCTATGTTCAGCAGTGGACGTCCTTTGGCTGAAATACTTAATGATGACGAATTTTAATTTTTGTTTTATGAATAAATTTGTTGGAAGAAAAGAAGATAGGAGTAGTTACGATGGCATTGATGGCCGCGCGCGAGCAAGTCTTTATATTGGAATTTTGCAAGCATGGACCGCGTACTTCTTATCGTCTATTGCTGTAAAAAAAGATAAGCTAAGTATTCCCGAGTAATAAAGATAATACTGAATATAAACTTGAAATGATTATAGAAATAAAGGAAAAGCATCTTTTTTCTATGAACTAACGGATTGGACTTGTCTGAGGCTTAAAACAGAAAATGTTATACTAGATAGGTACTAGTCGTTCGTCGCGAACTAAAAAACTACTACATACTCCGATTACATTACACAGTAAACACATGAGCTGCATTTATGTTATATATCTATCAACAAAATGTCATCATAATCAGATTAGCAATTCGAAAGTAAGTAAAACCTAGCAAAACATTTATTTTCACAAAAACTACCGAACCAATTTCGTTGTTCAATTAATTTAAAGATTGTGTTTGCATTTTCTAATTTATGTTCGATAGCTTCTACAGCGACACAAATATACAAAAAAAAATGTATTTTTTATTTTTTTGTTCTAACTGTTTGAGGATCTCACTCAAGAGAGTGAGATCTCTTAGACAAATTAAAATTATGTGTCCAATGACCGTACAAACGCACGCGTCGGAATTTGACGACCCTACCGCTTCACGGGAGTCTAGGTATAAAGAATGAAGTACATACATGAGGTTGACTTCTGTATTAACTGGGTATATGGAATGATACTACAATTAGGTACTTAATAAAATTTCATTTACTTATTCTCAGCCGGTAGCCTGTTATGACTATACATAATTATAGTTTACGTGATTACATAAAACGGGGAAAATTATACAATTTACATATGTGACATATGTCCAAATAATTGAACACGAGTATATGAAACAACATGTTTTCAAATTTATAGCAATCTTTACATCTTAGAGATGACGTTCGATTAATAATCTATATTAAACGCCAAAATCGAATATCTGACCGCTCACTTAAGACGAAATGAAACATAACTAATAAAATTAGCTAGCATAATGTAGAATCAACTAAGTATAAGTAGTCATATGCAGTTATTCAGCCCGAATGTAAAGTACAACGCAAAACGATCCACGCGAGCCATACGTGTGTACCGTCCTCTTCGCGGATTCTCAGCGCACTGGAGCTCTGTAAACCAATTAAGATTCTGAACCATTGCTTAATACTTGACAACACGACCGAACCATGTCTGAGAAGCTATTACTTATAGAAATGTGTGCTTCGACAGGTGCAGCCTAGAGTGGGTCGAGAATGCGCCGGATACATATTTATATGCGTAGCTATGAAGCGCCTTTGTCAAACTATAAAGTCATATTAATCCGCGGTACTCTAAAACCAACCTTATATCTACTAACAATAATATAATAAATGATTTTGTTTGTCCCTCTTTCTCTTCAAAACGAACCAAACGATTGGCATGCTTTTTTTACACAGAGATAGATTCCGTTTTGTTGTAGAGTGACATAGTTAGGCTATTTTCTAACCCGAAAAAACATCTTTTTCCAACGGGAAAAAGTGTTATTAAAATAATGACTACACGGATTTTGTTTGTCCCTCTTTCTCTTCAAAACGAACCAAACGATTGGCATGCTTTTTTTACACAGAGATAGATTCCGTTTTGTTGTAGAGTGACATAGTTAGGCTATTTTCTAACCCGAAAAAACATCTTTTTCCAACGGGAAAAAGTGTTATTAAAATAATGACTACACGGGCGAAGTCGCGGGTAACAGCTAGTAACTACCACACCCCGGACACTCCATACAAATGTCGCGTCGTTTACTACTACATAAACAATGGCGTCTGTGCAGTGCGAGAATGAGCGTGTGTGCGTGCGGCGCCATACCAACTGTTCCTGATTTGTCTCGAGAGGGGAGGCGAGGTCGACACGACACAGCGGCAGGGAGTGGCCATATTGTACGTAGTACTATTACTTATACTGTGTAACTACTAAAAATTATAAATGCTTATTTTTCTTTGTGTAAATGTTTTTGTATGTTAGAGTTAATGTTGATTATGTCAGGTATATTTTTAATGCTCAACAATTTTAACGTTCTTCGAATTTTATTAGTATAGTTTATGAACCTTAAGGATAAGGATAAGTACTGGACGACCGAAATGCAACTTATCTGAAGCTCGTGCAATACATACTGTACGTACAACCACACCCTGGCTACTCCATATAAAAAAAACTAAGTATTACAGAAACAGAACAGTGTAGATGCCTAAGGCAGGCAAGGTTAACTGTATAACAAAGTAAGTAGGTCCTTCGCGCTGTAACGTAATAAGTATATAAGTACTTTAGAATCTTTAAATATTATGGTAATAAGTATTGTAGGTGATATTGTAATAATAAATAATTTTAAACGTTTATTTTGAATAATTGTGATTATGAGACTGGAATAAATGCAGTTACGTTACCGTGTTACACTAAACTAAATGTTTCACACGGGTTGTAATTAGTAATAATACAATCTAACGTAGTGAACGTCTACTGAAAATTTGGGATAAATATCAATATTCAACTTCCAAAAACTACTTCAAATTACAAAAAAAAAACGTCAAACTGTCGAATAACTATTTAAACACATTACAAAGAACATGACATTATGTAAAATTATTTGTTAAAAATAGAAAAAATAATGTTTTACTGATAAAAAAAAAAACAAATAGTCCAATAGTAATGAGGGAAGGTGAGGTCGCCTAGTGAGAGCGACGACAGGGAGTGGCCATACTGTACGAAGTAATATTACTTATACTGTGGTACAACTAAAAGCATGTCCAGCTTCATTCTGTGACATTTATACCTTCCTGGCCGCACGCAACGCCTTTGAACGCCTGTTAGCACTAAGCAGTTTTATAACTAAACGGCTTGCATCTTTTTGAACACTAATAGGTAGGTACACTATATACACATTTCAGCAAATATGCATTTTCGTTAGGTTACGTTAGTTAGACGGCTTGGTCCCTAACATAACAATGGTTACCACATTTCGTCATACATCGGAATTTTTAACACCTTGTTAAATATTGTTTTACCTTAATTTTCAATAATAAATACTTACTTAAACAATAAGTTACAAGAAAATAAAAAAGCGCACCAAACAATGCAAAGAATCAAAATATTAAAAAACACTATATACAGGAAACTCAGCAGTGTCATCTTGGACCAACTGATATTGATATTATAGATTTTGAATTAGTTTTATGTGGTACGCAAATTAGGCACTCAATCCATACCTACATAACTAATAAGAATATTAAAAATTAATCCATCAGAGAGACATACTTTTATAGCGCTGGCTGCATATAAAAGTATTGTAACACAGTTTTTCTCGTCGGTACCTATGTCACAACATAACAATACTTATTAAAATTATAAAAGCTACAGCAAGATTAATCGCGCTGAATCTAGACGCTGAATTAGGCGCCACCTCGACTAGCGACTTATCGCGACGATTTTATCATCTTGCCACTGAGATCTATAATAAATAACTCTACAGCTTCGCTTACATGGGTAGAGTAAAATGGAAACAGTAGGAGTAACTACATTGAAGACCTTCCAGCATGCTAAGAAAAGTAATGAAACCAGTAGCCAATGTAACGCTACTAAGTATATCGATTTTACTCTACCAGTAGCTTATAAGCGACATGCAATGGATATATATATATATCACACGTTTTACTAATACCGTTTAAAAAAAGCTGACAAGAAACGTTCCATGCTTTAAGAAAGGATGCTCCATCGCCATCAATAGACGCTATCGCCAAATAAACTGCCAGACAAATTTGTACTCCCCATTAATAATAATAACTACACAGTGTTTATTCAAACTAAGATTTACCATATACACAAATTTGTATAAGTATGTCTTTGTAAACATTTACACAATAGGGAGTCGTAATTATTTTACTAGAGTTGACACATCCCCCTCAAGTCGGTTTCCTCACTGATGAGGGGCGTGACCTCTTATGATCCTCGTGCTGACATAATTACGTCCTGATTCTTTCTGCTGCAGTATGGAGAGAACTGTCTGTGACAGGGTTGTTGAGCGTGGATTAAATCTGATCAGACCAATGCATCGGACTCCGCCCCCTTGGTCGCTTCCCTTAGATTTTGTCAGATATCAGCAATTTTTCGGCGTTGTCTCCACTTTTCCTGGCAATATGAAAAAAGTATTCGAAAGTTCTGCGAAGACAGGTGATTGTGAAAGACATTTAGAGATATGTAGGCCCCAGTATTGACGCATTGGTCCTGTGTGCTGTTGCAAAATTATACTCCGAAGTGCATCATTGCTCAAACGATCGGCTCATCCTTAATATCCACATTTCCACACTTAGAAAATGACGGAGAACACCAAAGCATCTACTGCTCTGCTACTACTACCAGCTTATTCGTGATAAGCGAACCAACGTAAACGAACTCGTCGACAGTGTCCAGATTTACCACACCACCAAATTCAAGCTCACCGCTGCGGTCCACCATCATACATTTCTCTATAGATGGTCAAAACTATTTGTCCACTAATTTGCTCCATCCTTCCCAACAGGACCATTTCAGCTTCGCGAAAACAATTCCGTTGTCAGCGTATCGCAAGTTGGCGATATTGTTATCCCTATGGACATACTCCCCTCCTAATACTCGCATCATACGTCTTTATGTACTCTCCATAGATATTGAAAAGAACTGAAGATAGATTGCAATCCTGCCTTACATCCATTATCCATTTTAATTAAAAGGCTTGTAGTGAGCTTTGTCCACCCTGGCCGTTTCTTGCCCACGACACATGACCTCAAAATGACACCACATGGGTGTCATGGGAAATCGTTATGGCCCATTACAACTCCAAGTATTACTGATTTACCAAACCACCTTAGGACAATGTATTACACTACCGAACAGACCTGGTTTTCTCTCTCATTTCAAAATAATTTATCATTGGCATAAAATGTCATTGTGGATCATAGAATACTGTATGTGTCTCTGGTGCCTATGTGTCCACCAAAAGATTTAGGTGTCCCTCTTGTTAATATTATTAAAAAAAATCTAATTATAGATTTCAGATGATCCTCCCCCGCACTATCAAATTGTGGATTGCCTGTAGGAATTTTCTCAGAACACTCTTAACATGTTATACTCGTATGCGTGAGAATCGACAATTTGCGACTTATTACATGCCTGCGGAAACCGCTTAATATAGTAAGCGGTTACGGCATAACATTTTTTTATACCGACCGCTTTATAAGGCGGCCGGTATAAAAAATATGTTATGTTGCTCAATATTTACTATTACTTTTATTTTTATATAAACAATGGTACAATTTAGTAACTGTATTATTTATTTGGGGGAAATTCTGCATCTTACATATCGGGAATGTTTTCCCACAGCTATAACATAAAACGGGAACCAAGTACGGCGACGGATTGGACCTCGGCTTATAGCGTCTGAAAATCAACTGAAAGCTGAATCTATTGTGTGGCAGTCAGTTAGTGTGCGGTCTCGACGCGAACAGCGACTAATCGATGCGACCGACGGCGGCATGTGCACGAGACGTATTATCATCCATTCTTATTGCAGATATACTAAAGTGCCCTCAACACATAAAGTAAGTAACCAAAGTCGAAAATTAAACATATCTAAGGGTATACTTTATGTATAAGAGACTTACTAATTTTGCAATAAGTACAGGAAACAACAATTTAAAATAACCTTTTAAATCCATTCATGCAAGTACCCAAAGGGTAAAAAGGAACCTTATTACGAAGGCTCCGCTGTCAGTCCATCCGTCCATCTGTCACCAGGCTGTATCTCATGAACCGTTATAGTTAGACAGTTGAAATTTTCAAAGATGATGGATTTCTGTTGCCGCTATAACAACAAATACTAAAAAATAGTAAAATAAAATAAATATTTTAGGGGCTCCCAAAAAAGCTAGCAAAAAATCACGTTTGTTGTATACAAACGTGATTTTCTGCTCGTTTTTGCTTGCAATTGATAACGGCAATAGGTAGACGTTTGATACTCACATAATATTTAGTTATATATTCACTTTAAAAATAAATAATTAAATAAAAATAAAACAAATATTTAAGGGGGGCTCCCAAACAATAAAAGCGATTTTTTTTTGCCGTTTTTATAGATAATGGTACGGAACCCTTCGTGCGCGAGTCCGACTCGTACTTGGCCGGTTTTTATTAAGAGGCGTGTACTATTTATCTCTTTTGCTGACTGTGCATTAGAAATGAGACTCGACATCTTTTCTGTTAACGCAAAAGACAAAATCTTTTTTTTTTCTTCAATAAGGGTCTATAGGATACTGTATTACTCATACTGTTGACATCCTCATAAGCAATAGTGCGGCATTTACCAAAATACACAAACAACATAACCAATAATTTAATATGTACAAAGTTTCAAACAGTATTCTAATATTGTTTATACTGCCTATACAACACTGTTTTTTTTGTAAATAAAAAATATTTTTAGTAGATACCCAACTTATTATTTAACTATTGAGTATGATTCCAGCATTCAATACATTCCACATATTCGAATTTGGCGTCCTATTGATACATATCTCTATAAGGCTTACTGTATGTATATGGCTAGATTGATGGTTCATGGCAAATATCAATCAATATTACCTTTCAAATGTTAGCCAAAAACCGAATGTCGTCAGACATGCAACCGATATACAATAAAGTTTCGTAATGTTCAATCTAAATATAGTTAGAACGATAGATAAGATAAATTTAAACAAAATAAGTTCAGTTCTCATAATTAAAGGCAGTTTTATATTCCATTGAACTAAGTTTATATTTACATATAATGCAACCTTATTAGACAAAAATGTAAAAGATAAGGTCTAAATTCCAGACCAAGAAAAAAGATTAAGCAGTGCAAACAACTGATTGAAGTAGCTTGGAAAATATACTGTTACTATAACCATTGTAATAGGCGAATTACATCCGAACCGAACCATGGCCAACATTAATAACACATCAACAAACACAACTTCAATTCAATGTATGCCACCTCATAGTTCTTTATTTTTCTTGGACTGATGTCCTAATAGAATCAGTAAATTATAAATTAGAGCTAATGAAATTAAAATATTAACATTTTTGTTCAATAAATATATCATTGGAATCATCAAATTAAAATCTGATGCCTATCACACAATACTTGAATCAGAATTTCACGTCATGAAAATAAATACTTGATGTAATATCCTAGTCAGTGAAAATTATACTAATAATTGAATAATAACGGTGGAAACGTAACCATAAGGTAGTTGCGGCTGTCAGTCTGCTGATATAGCAGTAGGCAAATCGATAGTACGACTCTCATTGCCAAAAATCAAACGCAACCGTTTCATAGGAGGCAAGGGACGGATGGGGCTGTGTTTACGGTGACGCTCCTTCGATCGCCGACGTTTCTTCATGCGTCGCACTGTTTCAGGGTCTACACCTTCCAGCCGCAATACCTCATATTCAGGCACCTCTGCTGTGGAACCACAATCCATTACTTCCTCCACTACAGGACTTCTTTTCACACGTAATGTCAGTTTTAAGCCTCTGCGGGGTGGAGTGCAAGGGTAATCACTGCTCTTATTGGAATTGTCTGCTAGCCAAGGAGGTCCCGCATCCACCTCTTTCTTTGATTCTTGGGTCCGATTAGGTATATCTATTTTACTATTCTTGTTCGATTTACATTCAGTGGATTCACTTGGATTAACATTTTCTCTAAAGTCATATATCTCACTTTTGGAACATGTATTATCACTCACACACTCAGCATCTTCAGAGTTTTGTTCTGCATTGTCAACTTTACTTTCTTTTTTTAATTCGGCAGATGAACTC
Organism: Hypsopygia costalis; assembly: GCA_937001555.2. Lineage (NCBI taxonomy): Eukaryota > Metazoa > Arthropoda > Insecta > Lepidoptera > Pyralidae > Hypsopygia > Hypsopygia costalis. Next base: position 20,847,356 of record OW443329.2, read on the forward strand.
AATTCTGCATTTTGTAATTGAGATTCTTTTGCATTACACTCACTCTCTGCAGGTTCAAGCTCGATTTTTGTAACTTCTGTTGAATCACTTTCTAATACACAATTGTCTCTTTGATTTTCATGCCTAGGTTCTGTTTTAATAACTACATTATTTGTTTCTAGTGAATTGGGTAAGTCAGTTTCTTCTTTAGGTATTTCAAGGTTACGATCTATAGTAATTTCTGTATCTCCCTTTAAATTGTTAGTTTTTGTTTTATTGCAATGTGCAGCTGTGAGTGTACAACTGTCCAGTAAGCGTTTGTGACTTCTCAAAACAATTCCACTATGTGAATCTCGGCTACTACGTGAACTGGTTGTACTACAACAACGTGAAGGAGGGGCCCGCCTCTTATTGCTACCAGGCGATGGCACAACACCATTGAAACCACGGTTGCTATCAGTCCGACGACGTAATCGCTCACTACGACTTGATGCTGAGGACTCCCTACTCCCTTGAGGATGTTTATTAACAGATCCATCTACAACATCAGCAATACAACCCTGAGCTATCAACAATTCAGCATCATACTTTGTTAACCCTTTTTGTTTCATTTCTTTCATACTAAGTGGAGACACTATACTAGAACTTTGTCTACCTGACATTCGAGGTTTGACTGGATTTTTACCATTAATTTTCTGACCTTGCTTAGCCTTTGTCCTATTAATTCTATTGTCAGTTTCTCTAAATCTATATCTTGTAACCTGTTCATCGTCATGTGGACTTTTGACAGAGAATGCACCTTTCCCTCGTCTCTCACAAGTTTCACACTCACAATAACAATTTCCATTGCCAAAGAAATCTTCGCCATAAAAACAGGTTATCTCCTCACCAGCCTCAATGTCTCTTAAAACACGCACAAATGCCTTTCCGCGATCAGTGGCTTCAAATGTACAGTTGGGCCTACAATCATGGTTTATGTAGGCTGCAGGCCCAAGCCACAGCTGTGCACAATTTTTTCTACAACTATACATAACTGAAAAATCATTTTTCCCTGGATGAAGAAGTTGCTTTTCTTCTTCTTCAGTCATCTCTGCAATACAACCAACAAGAAAATCTATCCGTTCATGTTTAAAAAATTTCTTGGTTGTTGAAATCTTGGCTCCCACTCTGCCTTCTAAAGAATATCTATAACAGGGTTCTATTACAAAACCAGCCTTTTTATCAAACACTCTGAGATAACGATATATCTGAAAATAAAAGTATAATTATAAGCCATAATGTAGGTATATCAAAGGAATTAGTAAAAAAGTTTCAGGTGAAAAAATACTAACATGTTCTCGTAGTTTATTTTGTTGGTGCTTATTTTTACTAAACTGTCTTGGCATCCATTCACCACTGGCCAGTCTTGAGTATGCTTTATTGTAATCCTGTGACTGAACAAATTCCTTTACTATGAGTTTTAACTCATCCTTGTTCGTTTTTAAAGGTCTATAACGAATATTCATTTTGTGAGTAGTAATATTAAGATACGGATCCACGATGAGGGCTGTCGCCAGGTCGTCACACTCCGAGAGCTCGCGAGGCGTCATGCCCATCGGCTGCATTTTGTGGAGCACTTGCCTCCCCGGGTACGCCGCTGATCCAACAACCATTCTGAATTATACCTGAACACAAAGGACGCACAATTTTCACATGACGTAAAGCTACTTAAAAACAAATATATATTTCACTGATGCCATATAGCGTATGTACTTTATTAAATTGTTCACAATATTACCTAAATAGATTTATCTAGATAATGTAAGTTGCTCGTAGACTTTTTGGTTTCTAAATTTCATAAAAAGACAAACATGGCGGCCTAACATGAATCCAAAAACGACACGTCAAAAGTTCTACACTAATAATCACAAAAATGATACACCGTATACAGTTAAAAAATATATTTTAGTTATGCTACATTATCAGACTATTTATTGCACTTACTTTGATCATTGAATATGCATAGAAACCATGTTAATTCCCAGTAACAACTATAGCATCTACAAGCACTTTCAGACGCTGACCTTTAGGTTATTTACATAAAATATACGTATGAAATTTTATTTTTAAATTCGCTTTATATACTCCATTCTCATTGAATATCAAACTAACATTGAAACAAACAAACTAGGGACAAAATATTATCCATTGAAAGCTGAAAAACAACCATGTTTTCGTGCGCTTCGTTTTTTTCATTGACTGAATGAACGAAAATGATAAAAGAATGAATGAAAGGTATGAGGTATGGTAAAGTGAGTGAGGATTATTCATTTTTTTTTTTATACTACAACGGGTGGCAGACAAGCATACGGTCCGCCTGATGTGAAGCGGTTACCGTAGCCGTATTAACGCTCGCAACATAAAGTATTGCTTGCGCGCCGCCACCCCCGCTGCCAACGCAGCATCTCCTTCCTATCTGGTGACCCCACTCACTCGCAGGAACACAACAACCCTCAAGGGAATTGTTATTTGGCTGGGGTATTCTGTGAGGTGGAGGTACATTCCCCAGTCGGGTAGCTTACAATACGCTCCCTACCTCTCTTTTCGCCAGAGCTTCGTTTGTCAGTCAGCAGGGTGCACCGCTTGCAGGTGAAGTTGGTTTGATTCAATGATGTTGATGAACCACTTACACCCCATATTCATTCCAAGACAGGGAAATTTGGAGCAGTTCACTGATCTGTGTCATCTGTGCACTTGTGCAGTGCACAGTTACTTACCTTTTTGAAGTTAGTATCCATTAGATCCATAAAGCCGGCCCACACGCTTGGCAAACTACGGCCAAACAACAAATATCAGCGTGTGGACGGATGCAAGAGCGGATCCAGAATTCCGTTCTGTCTGGGAGGAGCATTAGGGTCAAATGTTAGGTATCATTGTTGGGATTAAATAAGGATTTTACAGGGTCGGGATGTGGAATACGCGTCAGTGATACCTCTGACGTTGCAAGCTTCCATAGGTACAATTTTCGTTACAATTATTGCTTACGAACAGTTACGTCGTAAGCTCGTCTGTTACTTTATTACCTATAAAATAGACGTTGAGTATTAATAGACGATATTCATAAAAATATATTTATACTTTCATAAGCCATACTATATTAATAACTCATTAATAAAATAAAACGAGCAATAGATGCTTCTATTATGGCAGGCATCCGTCCCTCTTGTGCAATAGCCCAGTATTATGTCCACCCAAATCATCCTCATAGCCGATTTATTCTTTCACACACTTTGCAATAGATACAATGCCTGCCGAGACCTGCTCATGGGTATATTGTTTCATTGATATATCCTGAAGCAGGTCACGGGGGGCGTATGTAATGACATTACACTTCTCTAAGGGGGCCCTACACGTTGGATCTTTGAAATGAACGGGCTTGATCCGTGTACTACAGAGATTTATTAATGTGGCCAGTACACTGCTACTTCAGTTGCTGACTCTGAGAGCTTCTACGACAACTTTGATTCTCCGTCGAATTTCTTCGTTCCGGACTCGGTCCATTAGATAAATGCCAAGCAAAGCTCTATAAATTGAAAGTCGTACAGCGAGCAATGGAAATGCTCGCTATGCGACTTTCAATGCCATCCAGCCACCAGCCACCAGTCATCAGGTCAGAGTCTAAGTTTCTCCACCGTATGTCATGGTGGGGAGGAGACTTTGATCGACTTTGATTTGTATTGAAGACTTTGGTCTTTACAAAATTGCGGTATTTGCACTGTGGTGAGGATGTCAAGAAGTTTCCCGAATGCTGCTCAGTCCAGTCGATTGCGTCTATTGATCTCTTTGTTGAAGCTATCCCGATCAAGCCGTACCACTTGTCCGAAGTAGTCAGATGTAGTCTTCATTTCTAACAACCACAAGCCAATTCATACCCAGCTCAGTGCTTGAGATTCTCGAGAAGCGGCATTGAGATCATTTAGCATCCGACTGAGATCCTCCAGCTATTTAGCCATTATGATCACGTCATCAGCAAATGAAAGGTGTTAGATGTATTCTCCGTTGACATTGAAGCCCCGTGTTTTCCTGTCCAACGTCTTGAATACGTCCAGCGCAGCGGTGGACGCAAACAGTCTTTTTCTTGGCATTCTAAAGACATCTCAACACCTCGATATAGCGATGATCTCGCTGGTAGAAGTCCCGAACAGACCAAATATCGTTTGAGTGGAATTCATTTTCGAGTTTTTTTCATGGAGTCGAAAGCTTCATAGTAATCCACAAAAGCCATTTAGAACGACAAATTGTATTCTGTCGTTTTCTGCACAATCTGCCCCAACGTAAATATGTGGTCAACCTTTGTGCATCCTCTACAAAACCCAGCCTGCTCCGGAGCCTGATATTCATGGAACCTTCGAGCGAGACGATACGATGACACTCGAAAACAATCTATATATGAAGAATAATACAACCACTCTCCTAGATCACACAGGTTCCCCGTTGTGAATATTGCAGTTCCTTTAGAACCGGAGTCCCTCCAACAATTCTGTTGTAATTACTTCTTCACCGGGAGTTTTCCCGTTTTTAGATGATTCTAAATTATAAAAAGCACTGTGTGCCCAAACGAGCGTTACATACCCGAGCGAGCGCAATGTCTCAGCTCAATCACTATAGCAAAGAAATGCGACCCGGGTTGGCAACACTGACTGACACTGTCAAAGTGTCATTTTTGTGGAATTTGTTTGTCCTGTGCTCTGTCTGACTGACCCTACTTTGATTGAATGAATTTGATAAAATTTTGTTATTCAAATATACAAAGGAAGTTCAGCAACCACAAAAATTTCTAAACCTAAAAAGTTCGTATAAATTTAATTAAAATACTATTTTAATTGTCACAGCTAATATTGCAGCGATAAATTCAGCTCGGCTATTTTTGTAGTAAGATGGCGTCGTAACTCTACTCTAGAATATTTTTTGTTTTAGATGCCGAATATTAAGCTCCAGTCATCTGATAACGAAGTCTTCGCTGTAGACGTAGAGATTGCAAAATGTTCAGTGACAATTAAAACTATGTTGGAGGATCTTGGCATGGAGGACGAGGAAGAAGAAGTAGTTCCATTACCAAACGTAAATTCTGCTATTCTCAAAAAAGTGATTCAATGGGCGACATACCACAAAGATGATCCACCGCTGCCAGAGGACGATGAAAACAAAGAAAAAAGAACAGATGATATTTCGTCCTGGGATGCAGATTTTTTGAAGGTGGACCAAGGCACATTGTTTGAACTCATTCTAGCTGCAAATTATCTAGATATCAAAGGGCTCTTGGATGTCACTTGTAAGACAGTAGCTAATATGATTAAAGGAAAAACACCAGAGGAAATACGAAAGACCTTTAATATCAAGAATGATTTCACAGCTGCAGAGGAGGATCAGGTTCGCAAGGAAAATGAATGGTGTGAAGAAAAGTAACCTCATATATTTATTTGTTAATTAGCAATATGATTTGAGTAAAAAACTTCGTAAAAAAATTCACTAAGCTGAACTTATTGTCTAATTCAAAACAAACAATAGTATGTATTATATTTATTATAAACACTCAAATATTTATTTGGCTTTATCAACACTACACATTTGATTTGTAATCAACCCATTTAACTTTTATTAAGGTACCTAATCTTAAATTTTATCCCTTTATAGTAAAAGAAATGCTTTCTGCGACATAAACTTGTATAAATTTGTGTACATTGAGTTTAAAATGAACAACAAGTTGTGTTATTAAATTATAAACTTTCCAGGTGTACATTAATAAATTTATTAAACTCTCATTATGTTTATATTGCCTTCATTGATATCAATTATGAATCACCTGTAATATTGCTCTTTTGTCTTGTAATTTATTTTGCTCATGCTCACATGTTTACTTGGATAAATGAAGAAACCGTGCAACAAATACCTGTCGATCTGAATAAAAAAAAATTAATTTGAATTCATTGTTCTGTATGAGTTAACCCATTAACTGCCGGCTTACATATTAAAAACTTTACCCTAGTGCTGCTACCATACATACTAATTTGTCTAAATTGAAGTATAAAACCTAGTCGCTGTGGAATGTAATGATTTTTGGGACGCCCAAGGGTGGCCTCGGGACTGAATGAGTTAATGAAAATATTTAATGTCTTTTACAAAGTATACATTGGTAAAATTTCTTACTTATATCCACATAATGCTCGAAGAAATAAAGGTGAATGATAGCTAAATTAATAGAATTATTATGATATTAACTACTAATATACCAAAGATTATGTCATATAAATAAAAGAATATGAAACGCGAAAATGTCATTATTAGACCCAAAATCCACGCGAACAACTCATTTTGATTCGTTTTATTACTAGATCAATCTTTCTGGATAACATACCAAACAACAATAGATACTTAGATGACTCAAAACTGTTTGAAATAGTAACGACCAGACAAACAATTGTCTATCATTTAAAACCAAGAAAAAGAAGGGTTACAAAAGTATTGTCCAGTGACACGGCAGTCGCTCTGAAATCAGGATACATAGTACTATTTTTTTGTTTGTCCGGTCGTTGCTATTTCAAACAGTGAGTCATGTAAACGTCTATTGTTGTTTGGTATGTTATCCTTATAGAATGATCGATCTAGTAATAAAACAAATCAAAATGAGTTGTTTGCGTGGATTTTGGGTCTAGTAATAACACATTTCCGCGTTTCATACTTTTTTATATAAAAGACGTAATCTTTGGTCAATACAATAATACTCTATTCTCCCTTTAAACACTACCGGGGGCGTATGCTACTCAATCGGTGCTACCACGCCGTAGATTAGTGCCATCCACCCCGTTAATGACGGGGTCGATGAATATGTTTCTCAACCGCCCTATTAACGGGGCGGGACCAACGGGGTAGATGGTACCGACCCCGCTCTTAGCAAATATATAAACAGAATAAGTGAAGGTAATGACGTAAGAATAGCTCGTTAATAATTAGTATAAGATAGGATATAACATTAAATCTGAACGAGTTATGTTTTTAATGTTTTGAGATACCTTATTTTAATAAATTACATTATTATAGGTAGGTACATAACCAATGGTACGATAATTTATTTTTCATACAATCAACATCCCAAGCTTAAGGAAGCAGTCCGATTGAACAAATATAGCGATTGAAAAATAGTTTAGTAATTAAATCTCTCGATATCTGTTGCCAGAGTCAGTAAGATTACTACGAAACTTTTGAAGAGTTGGTGTATCAGCAGACTGCAACGGAGGTGCCAAACGTGCATGCGATATCTTATTAAATAGCTGTGCCTTGGCCTTCATTCACTTGGTCGGGATATCTCTCAATAAACAAAAAAAGAAGCTCGATGGCGTTGCTGCGCGTGTCAGTCTAATCAATCACGCAAGTTAAGAAACGTCGACCGTAGTCTGTCTATGGATGGGTTTATTTATCTCAAGCTCCTCCGTGCTTCGAAGGGCGCGTTAAGCTGTGGGTCCGGCTGTTGTCACCAGATAACAGTCGTTAAGCCAAAGTCAGTGGCCTTTGGGCGGCTTGAAAACACTGGCCTTCGCCAACTCGCAGTTGAGCAGCGTGGTGGAGTATACTCTAAACCCATTCGATTGAGGGTAGACCCGTATCCCAACAGTGGGATGATTATAGTTTGATCCCAATAAACAAAAAAATATATACCTACTAGCGGCCCGCCCACGCTTCGCTGTGGCTCAATCTTCCCGTTCCCATTACTGCAGCGCCATCTGCCGGGCTGATTTGTGTATCTAAACCATCCAGGGCGCCACCCAAACGCATACAAAAAATTTCATTCAAATCTGTCCAGCCGTTTAGGAGGCGTTCAGTACCATACACACGTACAGTAGAATTATATATATAAAGATGTATCTTTCTGTGGGCCAATTTTACCATAATATTGCTCTGACTAACAGGGTCGCTATTTTCAGTATAGCGACTCCTTTAGTCAGAGCAACATTAAAATATAGTAGTGTACTACTATAGATTTACGCCTACTGTAGATTTCAATAATATTTACAGGGCTTTAAGAATTAATAAACGATAGGGTTATTAATTCTTCAAGCAGTCTAAATATTGCTTAAAAAGTTAAAAGGAAAACAGTTTGGCGAAAACTGAGGTACAATGTGATCATTTAAATAAATAAAAATGAGTTTGAATTTAAATAAATAAAAATGAATTGAATTTCAATCTGTGCTTTTTGCACGATTTGAGTAGGTAGGTGGTAGGTATAATTATTTCAAAAGCTACGACTTAAGTATAATACCTAGATAGAAATGATCCATTAAAAAACTCAAATCAAAAATCAACATACCAGTCTCGACATTAAGTATATATTTTATTCAACTACGTCTAAAAAGATTCTCAATAAATTATTGTACAAAATATCATTCAATATTATAGCTACCTACTAAAAAATACTAATTCTCTCTTGAGTTAATGCATCAAATATAAAGAATTTCTCTATGCAGGCGAGGATGGGGCTGTTAAATCTCCCCGGCTGCGACCCACATGTAGCAGCTCCCGTGATCAGCCCCGACATGTATGCAAATACAACAAGGACAACTAGCACGACTTTGTGTTGCTTTTGTAGTAATTCTTTGAAATACCATATGAAATCATACATTGATCTGGAACAAATATTTTTTTACGTAATTGTTAACTAAGAGCACATATACGAGTACATATTTAATTAGGCATAGGTACGCTGGGTATGTATGACGGTCTAGGTTCTTAGTTGTAGGTTGTATAAAACATTCAATCTCGATTCATTTTGTTAAAAATCATCCCCAACCCTACAGATCGAGAAGCAGCATTGATATGGTTTAGCATACGACAGAGATCCTCCAGCGATTTAGCAATTATGAATACGTCATCGGCAAATCGCTAGTGTAAAATGTACTCGCAGTTCATATTGATTTTTCTGCTTTTCAAGGGCCATCGCAATCTCACCCATACTGATGTCAGAAATGTCTTCGGTGTAGTGATAGTAACGGAGCTCGGCGATCACCTACAGGAGAGCTGAGGCATGCGGTGTGAATTTCCCGCCTGCCTTGCCGGCTATAGTAGCAAGACAGTACGAGTAGTGAGTGTATTTATGGCTAAAGCAAAAGACGTGACTACCTGCAATATGTCGCATTGTCGCAAAGAAGTTTATCAGTTTCCTGCAGTAACCGATGAAGCTGGTGTTGAGCTAACGTAACCACGGGACACTTTTTATGCAATATATTTGCCAAGTCTGCAGATACATCTATGTCGCAACTGCACCCAGGCCCAGTGGAATATTCGTCACTCTTCCCGGCGCTCCTTGGAGATTCGGGTAGCTCAGTGGTATCTCTTGGACTACGAAGGTCATTGTCTTGGTCGCCTCTGCGATTCTTTTTGTAACTCTTTCTAGAATATCGATAAATATTCTGTATTTGACCTTCGTCAGATGACATCATGAGTCAAATTTTATGAGCAATCTTCAAAACTCAAAATTATGCATTTTACATCAAGTAGCTGACAAAGAGTTATAGACTTATAATACCATAGACGTATACTACTTACTTACCTACTACGTTTTACTATACAAAGCCGGCAAGGCGTGGCAAACATAATATAGAGAGTATGTCAATTTTGTATAGCGCTGTCTTAAAAGTGTTTAGCAGAAGGGGAACAATCCGCACGTGACGTACATGATGATGGCGTAAGTTGTTCTTTTTCTAGTGTGAAAGCGATACAAACTAACAATTTGTGTATAACTTTCTCTGTCTACGTATATTTTATAAACTCCTGTCAGGCATGGCAAACATGAGATAGAGAACTATGTGAGATTCATGTCAGATATACCTAGGAATATTAACTTTATAAGGTCAAGATCAAGCTGGCGTCGAAGAAACTAGGTGTGCTCAACAGGGCGAAGCAGTACTTCAATCCGCGGCAAAAGCTTCTGCTTTACAAAGCTCAAGTACGGCCGCATATGGAGTACTGTTGCCATCTATGGGCGGGAGCGCCTAGATAGCAGCTTGCACCTTGTGACTCGATTCAGAGGCGTGTTGTGAGGATTGTCGACGATCCCAAACTGACAGACGGTTCAGAACCTTTAAGTCTGAGGAGAGATTTTGCGTCCCTTTGTGTGTTCTACCGATTGTACAATGGGGTGTGTTCAGAGGAGTTGTTTGACATGATGCCAACGGCCTCCTTCTACAGTCGCACCGCTCGCCATCGACAGGGAGTTCATCCTCACACATTGGAGCCCTTAGGCTCCAATGTGTGAGGATGAACTCCAATGTGTCTGGAACCGCACGGTACGCGACCACTTATGGTCGCGTACCGTGCGGTTCCAGAGAAGTTTTCTCCCGCGTACGGTCAAGCTGGGGAATGAACTGCCTGTCGAGGATTTCGCAGGAGACTACAGCATGGGGTTCTTCAAAAAGGGCGTGAAGAGGTTTTTACAGGGTCGGCAACGCGCGTGTGATGCCCCTGGTGTTACAGGCGTTCATAGGCTATGGTCACTGCTTTCCATCAGGCGGGCCGTATGCTTGTTTTCCACTTTAATGGTATAAAAAAGACTATGGATTTTATATAGCGCTGTTTCACACGTTGTTGTGCTTTCCATAGAAACAACCAGCACGTGGCACGAAACTAAAAACGTGTCTATCTCATTTTCTCGAAACATTTTATAAAACATCATCAATCTTATAAAGTATGGCCACGCTTCTTTATTTCGATGTTTCTGCAAAATATTTAGAAAAAATATTTGCAGGAGACCCAGCTTTACGATATGTTAAAGTTACATTAACTTTATAGTTGTAGGTGTGCAAAAAGTAAAGAGGCTGCACAGTACTCTATACCAATTATTGGGCTCGATGACCAATCATAAATACCTAAGATACTAAACTATTTCTACTTCTTAGGTCAACTTATTCATTTAGCTACAATCCACAATAGAAACGGCATTGCATTTATATGGGATCCTTCAAACGAAGCGTGAAGAAACGGAGCCCCTGTGCAGAGTTAATATATATTTTTTACATATGAGACGGGAACAAACGAGCATCTGAGTCACCTGATGGATAGCAATCACCACCGGCCATCGAGATCAGCAACACTAAGTGGTCGCCGATCCGTTGTTCGTACGGTTCGTACGGTAACGGATCGTCTTTCCTGGTGATCCTTTGTTACTGGTGATAATATAAAAAATACTGCACAGTTTAGATACAGGATCTTAGGTCTGTGATTTAAATAAAATCACTTCCGAATTTCCTGCATTACAGTTATATGATTAACAAATACGTATTTCCCCAAATAAGATAACATTTATCTCTTCATAAATGGCGCATTACGTTGAAACTGATAATCGGGACCTAAACGATAATAAGGAGGTCAACAATTACATGCACTGCGTAGATAGATAGCTGCTCTAACAAATGCCGATCGTTTTGTAATCATAAATTGTATATTTATAATTACAACCTTTATAAACAAAAACAACTATTAGCGAAACAACAGTCATTATTATTTAGTTATTTATTCTATATAACAAATGCTGGTAATTTATATCTAAAATATTAACTATTGGTCCCTAGTTATTCATATATTCAGTACAATATGTGTATGTATTTTGTTCAATAGATATACTATGGATGACCCGTTTTTTGAGCGTGCGATGTAATTAAAATAATTTACATCGCCTTTTAATGGCCTTTATGAAGCGTACTAGCTATAAACAAATTTAGCTCGTAAACAGAGTTAGGATTGTATTTTTTTCTCTTTAAAAACTCGAGAATACAATATCTATCTCTACATAGTATAAAACAAATATTTTTAACTACGCAACGGATTTTAATGTTAAAGGATTTAATGATTTAAAGTTTTTCTCTCTCATTAAAAAAACATAAGGACTAAGATTAATATAGAGGAAAATATATTAAATACTAACTAAAATATAAAAATATTATATACAGCTATTGATAAAATGTTTCATAATTTATTCACATCGAAATGTACCATTGGATTGCCATGATTATTTACGAGAATAGTAGAGTGAAATAGACCACTTTTAATCTCGGAAAAATGTTTTATTCCCATGAGTAAACACAAATTTTATAAAAAATACTGGCCACGCGGACGAAGTTAGTAAACAAACAAATTCTCTTGAAGTATTTTAGCACACCCAAATCACTAGTACCGCATCATAAAGGATAAGTCATTGAACATTTTCCCTATTTAGAAAACGATTCATCATAGATCTTAATCTGTGGATGATTATTGTATTGTTTGTGATGACTCTTTGGTAGGTATATTATTAACTATAATAATTAATTAATATTACATAAATGTCTGACTTTTATTATAAGAACAAATAGACAATCATTCAATTAAATTTAACAGACGTGAACACTTATCACAGTTATTACGTTTGAAACCTAAACCCATTCATTGCTGGCTCACGTATTAGGAACTTTCCCGCATGCCGCTATACATTTTAGGTAGCAGAAAGGCATTGATGATGAAGACGCCGATGGGCGGCTTTGGCATAAGATTATGGGTTTTTCGGACGCCGTTAAGCGACCCTGGCACTAAATGGGTGACATCAGTAGACTAGTAGCATTAGATTAGTTACTTTTAATAGCACCATGCTTCCGTAAATTATATTTTTCTAAACAAAATCCGTCATAAATATTTAACACAGTAATAAAGATTACAACAACATAGTAAAACACTAAACCTATGTAAGATAACAGTAGATAGTATTTTATTTACAAAGTTAGAAAAAACATAAACAGAAAGTTTGGATGACTTCCAAACTATATATATATGTATAAGTGACATGTTTTTTACAAAAATTATAAATTAGTAGTGACTTCTATCTCTATCAAGTAAAGCGATTATTACATTATCCAGCACAACCCTGAGTCAACTTGAAAATTGCCATGAAATTGAACGCTGTTATAGCATGTTGAACATACAGCTCACTATTACACTGTTCAATTTCATGCCAATTTCCAAGTTAAGTCGGGGTTGTGTTGGATAATGTGATAAGCGCTTAAGTCATCCAATAGCAGACTGTCTATTTGTCCTAGATCAGACCGACTATAACTTATTTATAATTATACCTTGGGTAAATGTTGACAGAGTAGCTAAATGCATATAACGGCAAGGTATCTTATCTATGATAATTTATGTACTCCATCAGTCGCCAAATGATTGGTGCATGAACTTCTTTGAATATTCATAAACGACAAAAAGAGCTGCGGTTGCGGGGATAGTCCTGACCAGCGTAGGTTTTAGTCCGTTGTATAAAGCTAGAACACCTGAAAAATAAACGAAGAAACTTATATTATAATAATAAATATTCCTAAACTAATTAGTTTATAAATATTCCAAACACAGCGCCGTCTGGTCCCAAACTAAGCAAAGCATGTACTCGGGACAGCCGCAGCACACATTCCTACCACTGTGTCTCCTGTGTAGTCAGGATTATCAGCGGCGACCACCAAAATGGCAATGAACAAAGAATTCCACCACAGTCCCAGGGGTAAAACTATGTCTGCCTTGGAACTCACAATGGAGTACCATACGGTACGGTACGGTAGTACCATACCATACGACACAACGGGTTATAACTCATTGAGTGAGAAATAATAATAAATAAATAATCTTGGACAAATTACACAACGTCATCTAGTCCCAAGCTAAGCAAACTTAGTAACCTGGGTATTGGTAAGCAAAATATGGTTAATGGATAACTGATAAAAGTACTTAAATACATTTTTTGTAAACACAGACATACAATACATAGAAACACCTAGATCAAGACGAACAGACAAGTTAAAGCACACAAATGTTTGTCTTGTGTGGGAATCGAAACCACGACCTCGGAGTTAAAGTGGCCATTGCTACCCAATCGACCACAAGGCGTTTCTAATTAAAACATTTTTTTTTATAAATATTTGTACATACATAAAATATACATACATAAGAGTTAGGGAGCGTAATTTTATTGTAAGCTACCCGACTGGGGAATGTACCTCCACCTCACAGCCAAATAATTCCCATGAGGGTTGTTGTGTTCCTGCGAGTGAGTGAGGTCACCAGAAAGGAAGGAGATGCTGCGTTGGCAGCGGGGGTGGCGACGTGCGAGTGATATTTTATGTTGCGAGCGTTAATATGGCTACGGCAACCGCTTCACATCAAGCGGGCCGTATGCTTGTCTGCCGCCTTAAAGTAGTATAAAAAAAAAAAAAGAAGTATAAAAGCTCGAGATAACATAAATTCCATCCATGGACAGGCTAAGGTCGATTTTGCTTAGGTGACTTGCGTATTCGAGTATACTGACACGCGCAACGCCATCGAGCCCCTCATATCAATATCAATCAATGATAATTATAATACTGTTAAAGATATAATATAGAGCATGTTTAAAAAATATTTTATTACCTCGCGCGGTAGTACAGTCACGTTGTAATGGCAATACACCGCGTTCATTTCACGTGATTAATAGAGTTAGTTGCAAGCGACCGTTCGAGCAAAACACACTTTGCTTAAATTTGCAGGCTACAGTAGTTAGAATTTAACAGACCTATTCAATAACGTAACGTTACAGACCCAAACCGGAATTTCCTATATATATATTTATATGACGTCGAATAGCAGACAAGCACACGGATCGCCTGATGTGAAGCGGTTACCGTGGCTTATAGTCGTTTGCAGCACAAAGTATTGTTAGCAAACCTCTCTTTCTTCCTTATAACCTCACTCACTCGCAGCAATACAATAACCCTCTAGGTCTCTAGGAATTTGTTATTTGGCTGCGGTTTCCTGTGAATTATGTAATTTCTCTAAGAAAGGACCTACCTACGTCCATGGGAATGATGTGGAGATTAAGAGTAAGAAAGAGCTGGTTTACGTAGCTATAAGTACTAACCTTCTTTTTTCACAATCTCATATCCGACCGTAAGGAACTTTTGACTCTTGTTAGATATCTGAACTCTGGATTTGATAACGTCCGTGGGGAATATAACGGTCCAGAGCACGAGGCCGCCGACCGCACCGGCGATCATAGTCTTCACAAAGCCGATATCATCTTTTGATTGGCCAGGTTTCGCCAAAAGTTCTCTAGTTCCTGAAACCATTGAAGAATGCAATTTAAGGTGATTGATCATAACAGCTTGCTAATACATTATCTATGGAAGGATAATAAATAAAGCAAGTATTAATAAACAAAGTTCAACGACCGTATGCCTACAGCTAATGCTCCCCTGTGCACTAACCTTATAGTTATATCACAGGATTGCATGTCTCTCATCTAGTAAACCAATCAGACGAATGGACCTTTACCCGCGCCGCTCTCGCGCTCGGTAAACCAACCAAGCACTCGAGCAGATTGGTAGCAGGTCTTACTTCCTTTCGCCTGCGAGCTGTACTTAATATATTTAATTTAAATAATAAAAGATAAACGGACCCTATGCCTACAGCTAATGCTTCCCTGTATAACAACCTTACGGTTATATCACAGGATTGCGAGTTTCTCGCCCAGGAAACCAACCAGGTACTCAAACGGATTGGTAGCAGGTTTTACTCCCCTTTCGCCTGCAAGTAGACTACTTAATATATTTAATTAAAATGATAAATAAAGATCAGAAGTAACAATGGTTTAATACTTATTTAATTGTTATTTTACGACAACAAGACTTCTACATAAGAAATAAGTTCATTTCCATTTAAGCATTCTACTTAGATGGAAATGAATAAGAAATAAGTAATTAAGAATGTTGGTTTAATGAAAGATCCATCCAAACATAATGTACTCTAAGGAGTACATTATGTGTACACTTCAGTGCCCTGTTAAAAATAACACTTGTCAAATATAGTAAAGAAGCTGCCATACTGTTGACCGTATTCAAATGATCAAAATGCCAGAACCGCTAAATACAAATCATAAAAACATGCCGCCTTTACCTTTCTAGTGCTCTCACAATGGTAACTTAGTGTCGACGTGTAATTAATTTCTCATAATTAATAGCTTCAACACCTACTGATCCATAGTACCATCCCTTTTGGAAACCAAAGCCCCAAAGCTCTTATATTCTATCTTTAAATAAAATTCACCTTCATATCCTCCAAAGAAGAAGAAGTATCCAGGCATCTCTCTCATTATAGTAGGAACAAGTCCTCTAAATAATCCCTGTATCCCATACTGTTTGAAGATTTGTTGGGTAAGTTGCAAAGGCGTGGCTTTGACCTAGGAGTGATAACAGACATTTATTATCTATAGACGTGATAAAAGTACACAAACATGATAATGGTTCAAATGATTGCACAGACATTTAGAACTAAAACAGATAAGCTCAGCTTAGTTACAAAAATGTATATAGATTTTCCAAACTGAGGTCTGAACTTCTAAAACATGCAATTTTATACAGAACATCCCTATTGCAATGTTACATAAATTTTCTACAGAATATTATTGGATAATTAAAAACTAATTATTGTTTCAGCTACACTATCATAAGGTTTTAATTAGATGATAATACTGACTTGTTTTCTAATTCACGTCGTGAACATAAAATGAGACATCAGTGATCAATTTGTGATCGTACGAAAATTTCAATTAACAAGATTATACACGCCTAATTAAAGCCTTATTAATGATGGATTATGTACCCAAGAAATCACCATACAGATGTTTGTCCGCCGTGCACATTAACTTCCCGCATCGCTTGTAGCTGACACTTTATAAGTTCTGTAGGGCACAATGTAAATGAAGAGAAGAAGGCAGCCAAGAATCCTGCCGACGCATTGCCCAGTGCTGAGAGATTTTCTACACTCTAAAACGTCCAAATTACATTAATAACATTACATTTAATGTAGGCATATTAATGAAATTACATTAGAGAAGAAAAAGAACAATATCTATTGCATACTTAATAACACTTTAATATATAAAAGAAGAAACTGACTGGCTGACGTGACTCGTCGAGACACAGCTGAAACCGCTGGGTCTAGAAGCAAGAAATTTTGCACAAACGTTGTATTTATGAATGCTTGTGCAAAATTTCTTTGTTTGTTTTTTCTTTTCTTCCTTTGTTTGTGAAAAGTGCAAAATTTCAAAAAAATATAACTAGTAAATGACATAAGTAAAGCATAAGAAGAGATGGAAATTGAAATTCATCGCCTAAAGGGTCAAAGTGAGGGCTGAAATAATATATGAAACTAGGTCTATTTTGAAGTTACAAATATTATATAAATATTATATATTATATATGCGCTCATGAATAAAATTTTACTATTATGACTACTTACAAGCAATTCAATCTTCAGGAGGGTAAAGATAAAATAAGGTCAAAAATTAAAGTTTATATAAAATTTAGTAATTTTCAAGTTAGTAATAAATTAATATAAGAAATATATGGACCATAACTAAGAATCATGGTTTGGGATAACATTGATTAGATGTATCATTTTTTTATTAGAATTCATTTTTTAAGGGGGCAATATTCACATGCTTTTTTTCTCCTTTAAATCTGTCCTCTCCTTTAAATCATCCCCACAACTCCCAGACTTTATTGACTGAACTTTATTCAAAACGAATGATTCACTTTACTAGCTTCTGTCCGCGGCATCGCCATTACGTAAGAACTGTCAGCGGGATAAAAAAACCGGACAAGTGCGAGTCGGACTCGCCCACCGAGGGTTCCGTAGGTACGTAGTTTCATTATTAAATTTGATATTTTTCATTATAAATAAGAAATAATGCGTCGTAAAAAATAAATAAAATATATTTTGCAATGTGTACATCAAGCCCTTTCATATGATACCCCATTTGAACTAGTAGTTTCAATTTGAAATTTCGACACCCTATAAAAAATATAGACCTATTTATTCCTGTACTTGTAGTCTATAACGATGTTACTTGCCAAATTTCATAGTTCTAGGTCAACGGGAAGTACCCTATAGGTTTTGATTCCCTTGAGTGTGTCGAAATATGCGTTTTTTGCTGAATAAACGGCCGTAACTTTTTTCTACGTAAACTTAGTAGTTTGATTTTTTTTTAACTTCATGGGACCGTAGACCTGAGTATACAGTTCAAATTTCAGCTTGATACCTCCACGCATTCTCGACATAGAAATTCTTGACAGACAGACAGACAGACAGACAGACGGACAACAAAGTGATCTTATAAGGGTTCCGTTTTTCCTTTTGAGGTTCGGAACCCTAAAAAGTGTACTATATCCAATCATGTCATAAATGCTATAAATGGGACATACTAAATTACTATTTATTGCCCGCGGCTTCGCCCTGTGTAGCCTCAGTACCGGAATAAAAAATATGCCATATCCAGAAAGTACTATATTTGCAGGACATTTTAAAATCAAATGCATTCGGCCATTTGCAAGTGAAAAAGAAACAAACATCTATACATCCATCTTCACAAACTTTCACGATCATAATAGCGTTGCTAAGAATGTAACATCTTATTAAAAACTATTATTATACTATTAATTTAAAAAAAAATATTACCTCTGTTCCTGTAACTTGACATACAAATTTCTGGCAATAACCATATGCAGCAAAGAGTACTGAGTTCTCAGCAACATTGGCCATTATGGCTGGGGTAGTGCCTGCATACAAGCCACGAATTATGCCGTCATTCCTAAGTGTTGTTTTCAAGCAGTCCAACATGCCCTTGTACAAATGTGGGAATGTTTGCATCTTCACTTTGACAGTGTCTAATGGTTGTCCAACATATACCACTGCGACGCCACCTGTTAAGATTTCGAGATTTAACTTGACAAAAGCGATAAGTGTTTAGTAGCCGACCGTCCCGTCGCGTTGTTTAATTTTTCACAGAACATGGCAGTCAGCCATATTATTTAAACTTGTGCAAATGTTTTGTGGCAAATCATGAAATTCAAGCAAACAGTTCATACATACACACTATTCTGATTTGATCCCGTTTATCGCGCCAAAAGAACAAACTTTTATAATAGGGATGTATTGTATTGTATATAGAGAGAGAAGATATGGATAACGAGATATGTATTATAAAATTAACTAATTTTATGACGTATTTTGCATTATAGGGCAAAATTATGCCACTATACTACCTACCTCCTTGATTGGAATAAGTATTAAATAAAGTAAAGAAAATACCTATGTAAAAAAAATATTTCATAATTTTTTTGTTACTTTTATATTTATATCATATATTTTATTTTATATTTTTTGAGTAAAATGCAGCTAATTGCTACGTGTTTTTTGCTCGCTACTATATGAAAACATATTGTAAATTTGCCTAAAATTAAATGCTTTCACCTGGTATGCTTTTCATTCATCTTTTCATTCGACGTCTATATCTTGTTGTGTTCCCATTTATTTCCAACCTTTACGTTATGCGATATTTTTATCACCGGTGTATCTTTTGATAATTAGGACAGCTATGCTTCCCAGTGTGGTGCTGTTAGTTAATTAAATTATTATTATTTAAATAGTTGCATTGGCCAACTTGCCAGAATATTATAAATATTTTGAAAAATGGAAAAATCCACCTGCCTTCACCTGGTTCAAATCCCACCTAGTGGACAGGAGTAGGGGGCAGGTGAATTTTTCCATGTCTCAAAATAGTTTATTAAATATTTATTTTGCCTTTTGTTAATAACGTAATAATTTTATCATGCTACATGCAAACCAGAATTACAGATTTTTAAATTAAACTAAGAAAATAAACTTGTAGTTTTGATGTTGGAGTCGCATTCTGATAACTTGTTGGCTTGTTCGCTTTTCCAAGACATCACCCGTGATAATGGACGTGTAATATAACCTATACTTACATAATTAAATTATTAACTTCAAATCTTCATGAAAGTGTAGTATAATTAAAATTTTGTTATACATATGTATTATGTATATAATCATTAGATTTTTTTTATAAGAATTGTTTTGAAAAAGGCTGCATTATGCCTTCATATTAACTTTAGGAGAAAGGGTGACTCCTTTATCAATTAAGTCAAGTCTTTATCAAATCACTATCAATTAAGCAATGGACATAGATACAAGTCGTTATCTGTGTTCATCATTATGATCAGTTGATCATAATGAATAGAAAGAATAAAAGAAGAAAACGAGAAGAATAAGTAAGTACTGGGGCCATTCAATTCAGGAAAAAAGACAAGACACGGCAATATGCTTTAACAGATTAATAATAATTTTTTAATGTATTTTTTTTATATTATATATTAAAAAATGTATCAAATAAGATTAGTAAAAATAAATAAATGTGATATTAATAATGCTTTATTAATAAATAAATAAATAATATAAATTATTATATACAATATAAATATGAATATGTGCATTATATCATACAAACAAAAATAATAATATAATAACATGTTAAAATGGATTACACACTGGTCGCCACAGATGTGGTTTGTCGTATCTTTACCTATAAGGACGACTGTCAGATCACGAAAAAATACTGTTGTATTGTACAAAAAGTTGTTTTTTTTAGTGTACCAAACTCACCCCCAAGAGGAATATGCCAATTATGTAACATGACAATAGGATCGAAATTGGGTATGTGACAAATTGCGAGTGTGACGAACTGCGTATGTGATGACGTGCGTCTGTGGCGAACTGCGTAGGTGGCAAACTACGTGTGTGACGAATGGCGTTTATGGCGAACAGCGTAATGTGACTTAATGGGTAAGTGACGAAATGTGTTTGTGATGATCAGTGAGTAATGTTAAATTTTAGTTACAGTGAAAAGCAAATACTCACCTAACGATCCAGCAGTGAAATCAATAATACCATTCTTAAGATTGGTAGAACCAGATGAGTGCGCCATAATAGAATTTCCTGAAAATAATATTTTCTTATAATAAAAAAAGGAAGAAAGGTTGTTTGGTATAGCAACTTATTATGTTCGAAAATTGTGTAAAATACAATATTTTTACTACCTACAGGCAACAAATTATTACACTCTGCCTTGAAAATGAGATAAGAGCCACAGGTTAACATTCATTTAATAAATATGTATTTAAAAACTACTATTGCCCTATGGCAAACTTAATGTAAACAGAAGAACCAGCCGTTCACATTCAGAGGAATACTTTCATACACCGGGGACTCTTCCAGAGATCACCAGCTAACTGCATTACCCAAGGAGTCAAAAAATTATGAGATTTGTGTGATGTAATTTATAGATGGCCCCTTAGCTGGAATGTTGCCTGCCGCTACAAGAAAAATGTCAGTAATGAGTGCTCAGTAGAAACTTAACATTTGAGAAAACACTATTTGCATGTCCTATTACTATAATTTTCAAATTATCATTGGGTGCAAGTGACTAATCATCATCTTCTAACCAAAGCTTATTATTATTTAAGCAACAAAGCCACCCTTGTCTGCACTTTGTGCACCCTGCTGATCCATTACTGAGGCTTTGGTAAAAGAGAAGGGCACCGCGTAATCATGAGCAAGAAATTTGCATGCGTCTATATGTTATTGCAGCCGTTTCATATCAGGCGGGAAGTATGCTTATCTGGCATCTGATGTAGCATAAAAAAATTGTGATATTTCCTCGCTAGCCATTTAATTAAAGCATAAAAATCAATAGCGAGCGGCGAGACCAATCAGAAGCTTCCCGAGAGAATTCCCTCACCAAAATATCAAGTAAATGCAGAATGCTAAACAGACATAATTAAATAAACAAAGTTATTCATTTATGGAACAAGATGTACGTGAACAAAGGGAAAGTTATCATCTTCTTAATAAGAGAAATGGTGCGAAATAGTTAAGTCAAACAAATAATATTATAGTGGAACGAGTGGAACGAGCGGAGCGATTATATACGCCGAAAAGTCACTTTTGGAAATGAATAGGCTCCAAACCCCCGGACCGATTTTGATAAAACTTGTCACAATAAAAAACCTTGACATGCTTGAAGTTTGTGTCGAAAAAAAATTGAGATCGATCATGTCCTTGACGAATGATCATTAAATACATTTTACATTAAAATGAATGGAAATCATACACTCGGCTGACTCGGCGAATCTACTCGCTCCACTGAACCTCGATTTCGGCCCCGTCCGTGGGCTTGAATCTGGCCGAATAATGGTTATTTAATCAAAGCGGTCTTCTAAAGTACCTACTTATTATGTATGTGAACAGAAAGATTTGTTTATATAACCTAAAAATTTAAGCACGAGCTTTATATAAAATGAATGAAATTCCAATTCAACTTACTGTCTTTGATTAGAAAATATCACAACAAAAAATAAGTTATTTCACTGGTTAAAAACCTTTTTAATAGTATGACAGAATAAGTTTATGAACGATTGAATTGACGGACGAGTTTGACTTGACGACATTATAGTTAAAAACTTACTACAAGTGTTGCCAGATATAGCTATCAAAAATTTGGCTCCGAGTAGCCTAAAATCGCCTAATTTTTTATAATTCGTGAAAAGCGTAAAACCGCCTAATTTTATGTCATAGGACTTCAAGTTGACAAGCTCAGTGGTCGAATGGCTAACAATAGCTACTTCGACTCTGAGGTCAAAGTGGCTACTGTTCGGGTTCGATTCCCACAGAGGACAAACATTTTACGTGAATGAACATGTCTGTTGGTCTTAGTCCGAGTGTTTTCTATGAGTATTTATTTACAAAAATATAGTATGTTTATCTCTTTTTAATCACGGGTCAAGCCCGGTCATTTGATAGGCGTGCGCGGGGATATGGATCCAACGCGTAAAGGCCCCTTTGACAAGTTTGATGTAATGTTGTACGCCTGCCGTGACCCGCTCCAGGATATGTCAATGGAACGACATACCCATGAGCAGGTCTCGGCAGGCGTTGAGACTATTGCGAAGTGTGATGGAAAATAAATGGGCTATGAAGATGAGGTCTGGGTGAACATAATACCGGGCTATTACAGAAGAGAAACGGACGCCTGCCATAACGTATGTTTATTATTATTATATACTTATACTATTTATTATTAATAAATTAGTAATTATCAAGTACTCATAGTACAATCATTGCTTGGTTTAAGACTAGATGGCAGTGTGTTATTTAAATAGAAATAGTTACTAAATTAATATACAAATCACTAACCATAGTAATAAAAATAGTAGCGTAAATTACAACAATAATACAGTACGTAAAATAATTTATTTGTCAAACTTTACTATTATGTACAATAAGTAACACTGCCATAGGTTTATTTTGCTCTGCTATTACTTCTGGCTATTGCTTGTAGCCAGAGGCGCCGGCTTTTAGAAAACCTCATGGGTGCTCGCTCATGCTCATTTGATCACTCGAAAAAGTGGCGAAGTATGAGATGAGAAATGCATACTAATCGACCGACAAATAAATAAATGTCTTACTTACATAATGCGTACTTAATTACTAATTTATGTTTGATATAAATATGAAATGAAACCATTATATAAAACTGAAACTAGTTTTTATTATCAAGAAATATTATAATTTAAAGGCGCTAAAAGACGATTACTGATCTGTTTCTTGATATCTATTCTCAGGGGTGCTCGGCACCCACTGTTTATTTCTCATGGGTGCTCGAGCCCCCGATCACTCACGGAGTCGGCGCCCCTGCTTGTAGCATAAACATGCATATTTTTTCTTTGAGATAGCTTAAATGACGACTGGTGGCCAATCCAGATTTTTTTGCCCAGTACCTTTTGAGATAGCGTAAAAGGCGATAAGTCAAGCAACACTGGTTGCTACTGTGAATCCGTATCAAAGATATTATTATGCCGCCATCTTGAAATGTAATTCACGAGGAATTTGCATTCACGAATAGAGATGTGTAAGTACTGCGAGTAATGCATGACGCGTAATATAACTCGACCGCGTACTGTAACAGTACCCAGTACCTGGCAACATATAGCATGACTCTAAACAGTACACAGTACGCAGGACGTCACATGGTCAGACGGCGGCCGCTCGGCGCGGGCACGTTCGAGTACGAGTAATGGTGCGAGCGAGAGTTTTCCGTCTCTGTCACGCCCACGTTTTTTACTGGAATTTTGATATGGAACTGTAATCAACCTTGTATTATGGTTTATATTTCTTTACTTAGGCGCTGCCCCTTACGTCGTAAAAAAAACTTGCGCGCATTCTTTTCTTTAGTCTGTTATTGCTTTGAATAATTTGAAACTCGGAAAAGAAAAAATCGTTATACATAGTTGATTTTTAAATACACCAGTAATCATCTTCGTTTTATCAATCATATTGATATAATCATTAGAATACAGTGCAACTCACTCATTGTTGACATGTTTTCGTGGTGCGTCTAAAATTATTGAGATTATGAATTAAATCACTGCTGTTTAAAGATTATATTTTGTTAATTAATTCGAAAGTATGAACGGAAATCAACTTTGTCAAATACTAAACTTGCGTACATTACAGGGCAGGGCAGTACGTAACGTTCTTCGGCATGTTTAAAATAACCAAAGGTCTATTTATTACATTCAGTACAATACGACCTAAGTAATAGAGAGCGTTCGCAACAGTACGCATAGCGCGCCATGTCATGAGTCATGTTCGCAGTATCTATTAGATTCAGTACAAAACGACATAAGTAATACAGAACGTTCGCAACAGTACGCATAGCGCGCCATGTCATGAGTCATGTTCGGAGTATCTATTACATTCAGTACAAAACGACATAGGTAATACAGAACGTTCGTAACAGTACGCATAGCGCGCCATGCCATGTGTCATGTTCGGAGTACTGCTATAATGCCATATGACGCGGTACGATATGTCATGCCATTTGGCAGTACTTTTCAAAGTACTGTTTTGTGCATGTCTATTCACGAATGATACTGGTTAGTATTGCCAGGTACAATTAATTTATTAACCACGTATACACATTCCATTGAGGTGTATTTTTTAAAGTACATATATACCTTTTTCTATACATACAATAAAAAAATTGTCAACGAGTTGTTTTTGTGCAAAATTATAACTCTTAATATTATATAATAGCTATGATCGCGACTTAACGTGGAGCATTTTTATAACTAATCAACAAAAAAATAGAAGGCTATTGATATTTACTTGAAACACCACACAACACAATAATAAGTATATCAATGCTATTATTTTAACAGTGTATATATTTCTTTGATTTTTATGTTTCCTCTAAAACGGGCGGCATTTCGTTTAATGGCAACACTTAAGTCGATCGTAGCGCCCCGGCCACCGGGCTAGTTAAGTTTGTCGCACTCTCCGATTACAGCTCAAGGGGTCTACCGCCGAAGCCGAAGCCGATTACGATTAGACTTTTTGATTGCGAAAATCTAACTTCACGTTTAATTAGTGTTAATAGTATTATACTTAGCCCGTAGGGACGGAGACGCTCTACCGATTAAACTGAAGATACTTAGACTTAGAAATCAGACTTTCGCAATCAAAAATCGCGATGGAAATCGGCTTCAGCTTTGGTGGTAGGCCCCCAGGTTGCTTAAGTCACCGGATTTAGAATTTGAAGTAGGTAGCCCAAATCGCACCTTTCTGGGATCCAGAAATTTTGATGACTTTTGGACGCCGTTTAAATCTCGACTTTATCGTCCTTAATCGTATACTGTCAAGCTTTGACATAACGGCCTTGCCTTGTCGCCCAACGCGCATCTGAAGTAACCCAATCGGCGACAAGTCGCCAATTCAATTTTTTTTGCCCCCTCCGCAGGGCCTCAAATAGCCCAATCAGCGACATATCGCCCAATCTGGCAACCCTGATAGTGACTGTGACAGTTTGTTTGACAGCCCGACAGGGTTGCCAACCATGGATTTTTTTTCTCGTACATGAAGCTAAAAATCTCGTATTTCGGGTTTCAAACTTTGCACATTCTACAATTATTCTAAAACATAACAAGATAAATGACATTTGTTAATTTTGTTTTTCATGTTGATATAAAAAATAAAAATAAAAAACCATCTTTGAGTCAAAGCACTTTGTATAGCGCAAGCAGTATTTACTCAGAGTTTTTCTGTGTAAATTCTGTTACTTTCTAATGCTGCGGTTATGCTGCGGCTACAGTACCGTGATATGCCAATAATTATTGCCATAATTTCAACAACGCCTAGGTGTAACCATGATTTAAGGCCATAATTTTACAATGCCAATCAATATGGCAAATGACGGTAGACAATAGATCCGGCGGCGGTCTTTTTTCGCACATCAAAGAGAATTACCGCAGTAATTAATGCGTTTGTGGCCATACTACCGTTTGTCCAGTGTGCAGCATGAGCTCAACGGCGACGCACGTATCGACCGACATGGAGTGGTCAAATGAAAAAAGCTTAAGTTTTGGAATTATTATAATGCGAACCGTATCTTTTTTTTATGGGCTTTCGGTCGGGTATCCCCCGATAAAAATCGCGGTGTACATGATGGTTTGAAGAAGAAAAAAGACCGAAACCATATAAATAAATATAACAGCTGCAGCTTCAACCTCCATCTTGAAAAATGATATTTTTACCGCCTAATTTATTGACCTATCTAGGTAACCCCACTTCACGCAGTAATTTCAACGGTAATTCAATACCATAATTATTGCGGTAACAGCCCGGTAGACGGTAAGGTAGTGTAGCCGCAGCATTACACTACCTTACCGTCTACCGGTTCTCATTGGAATAATTCCAAAACTCAAGCTTTTTTCATTTGACCACTCCATGTCGGTCGATACGTGCGTCGCCGTTGAGCTCAATGAGCTCATGTTGCACACTGGACAAACGGTAGTGTGGCCACAAACGCATTAATTACTGCGGTAATTCTCTTTGATGTGCGAAAAAAGACCGCCGCCGGAGCTATTGTCTACCGCCATTTGCCATATTGATTGGCATTGTAAAATTTTGGCCATAAATCGTGGTTACACATAAACGTTGTTGAAATTATTGGCATATCACGGTACTGTAGATGCAGCATAAGCCATTATCGAGTATGCCACTGTGTACTCTAACTTAATCGTTAAGTATACTCATACTTACTAACTATGATCTGTATTTTTTTAAACTAAGAAGGCATTTTTTCTTGTTTGTTACTTTACTGCAATAATTATGCATGATGTGCAGTATTTATTGGCTTATCAACACAAGTGAAATTCGAGCATGTGTACGCTGCCTTAAAGGACACCGGACGACGCACAGTGGTCCGGATTTTGAATATGGTGGACTTAGAACCCAAGATCAGTTTTTCTGGCTGAAAAAATTCATACGGACAATTAAGTGAACGCTCATCAACGTTTGTTCTAGCGGTTTTCATGAAATTGTTTAATTTAGCGAAAAAAAATTATTGAAAAAAAAAATGTATGGAGCAAATCGGAAATTATTCTTTTTCTCAAAACGTTTAAAAGTGTTAGCAATGAAACCTATTGTAAACTATTGTATTACATTTATTTGTTAAATTTACAAAGAAATTTTTTGCTTGTACTTGCAGTCTTGGTGTTTATACAGGGTTTAACTTAAAATATTTAATTTAAAAAAATAACATGAGATATATATTTTTTTGGCCTGTTAAGTGGTTTCGGGAAAGTAAAATACTAAGAAAACATATTTATAGCATTTAATAACATAATTGTTAAAAATATTCGATGTCCTATAATTTACATAGCGCCCCGAACAATGTTTGTTCTATGATTTTTTATAAGTGATGTAGAGCACCTACGTGCAATAAGTTATGGGACATCAAAAGGGACAGGTTGCATTATAATTAAAGGTCGTTTTCATTTTAACTTAATTATTAATTTTTAAAAATTACAATTCGGTTCAAGAAAACAAGTAGTTAACATAAAACATATAATAAAATTATATAAGCAAATTTAACATTTCAATCTCAACAAATACAATTAATTATACAATTTACAACTAAATATTCATTTATTGAACAAAATTACAATAAAATACTAAAAACTAATATATTCTAAAATCCAACATAATACAGTCAATTACTAATACACGATACATCATATAAATGTTATAACACAAAAAAAAAACAATTCTAATTATACATCATTTAACTACATAAACTATTTAACAATAAAATAAATTATAACAATTCAACTAAACAAAATTTAAATTATACAATTAAAAAAGTAACTAAATTAAAAAACTAAAAATAACATACACATTAATATAAATTAAAAATTATTCTAGCTTCTTCATCAACGTCTATTTCTTCTTTTGCTTCAACTTCTATTATTTCGTCTGGTATTAATAACTGCATAGCTTCTGGAAACATTCTTGATGATTTCAAATTGGTGTATTTAGGTTTCAGATGAGATATATAAGGATCTGAAGATATCAAAAAATTGTGCATAATGTCTTCATTATTCTGGATTCTTCCCGTTTTCCTCGTGTGGGAGTGCCACACGAGGAAAACTGGTATTTCGGAAGTCCTTATTCCTGGCTTCTCCTGCTCCTTCTGACAAAATTTCGATAGGAAGACAAGAGAAATGTTTGCATATGACAGCGCCATGTGTCAACATTTTGTGTACACTGGAAGGCATATTGTACCAGGGGTAGTGATGTACAAAGATTTGACGAGTTCGGTGGTCGAATGGTTAGCAATGGCCACTTTGACTCCGAGGTCGCGGGTTCGATTCCCGCACAAGACAAACATTTGTGTGCATGAACATGTCTGTTTGTCTTGGTCTGGGTATTTTCTATGTATTATAAGTATGTATTTACAAAAAAAATGTATTTAAGTACATTTATCAGTTGTCTAGTACCCATAACACAAACTTTGTGCTTAATTTAGGACTAGATGGCGCTGTGTAAAATTGACCAAAAAAATCGATATTGACAGCCTTCCCACAAGATAACACTTGCAATATGACTGCGAAGTGTTTTATCAAATCAGCATCAATCTTCGTTATTTGAGCACTTTTTTCGTATTCCCGAAAAAATCTTCTGGCCGTGTTTCCATCATTCGTAGTTCCAAAGCCCTGCTTGACAACATCAATCAAAAGTCCCATTTGTTGTTTGAACTCCGATTGTACCATATCCTTCCTTAACTTCTTAAGGTTCTTGTTGTCCCCTCGTGCACTCCACATTTTGAAATCCAAATTATACGAAATATGTAAAAGACACTCCATGCTTCGAATCTACATATGAAGTGTTAATAATCCATATTGATATACATCTTCTCGTACAGGTCTTGAAAACATTTGTGAAAGATCATTCATCTCACTAGGTTTTGCAAGACAAACATTGCACGTAGCTGCAGATGGAGTATCTGTAACAATTGTAGTCACCTTCCCATCAATCATTGTCATGTGCAACTCATGAGTAACTTCCAAGTTTCCGCAACTTGAAATAGTCAAATTTCGTATTTCTTCCTCCATTTCCGCTTGTTCTTGCTTAACAAAGTCAGTCTTTTCTTTCGCAAACTGAAATTTAATAGGTCTGCAATAAGATGTTGAAGATGGGTTTGGATTGCTCCAAATAACAACATTTCCACTCGCTGGCTTCAGAGGAATGAGGCTCGTCATGAACACAGTGGAGTCGTTGAATTCTGCCAGTTCACTTCTTTGCTTGTAGTTACTCTGAGTTGAAGATCCATCGAATCCCCATTTGGGGGTTAGCTTCAAGTTTCCACTGCATATATTTACATCATTACCAACGACTTGCAGGATTCTTCGAGTTGTCACGTCTAAAAGTGCTTGTAGTTTCACTTTCACTATATCTTCTGATATTTCCATATCTGTGAGATCTGGATAACACCTTTTCTTAGCCTCTAACAACTTGTGGTAAGACGGAAACTTCAATTGCTGTGATAATGCAGACCGTAAAGTGAGATACTTCCACTTTGACAGAGCCAATGAAGTAGTTAAAGCCAACGCTTGATCTTCCTGCATAGTCTTCTTCTTTTCGTCTGTTGATAAAAGTGATTCGACAGCTTCAATCTTTTCAGGTTTCTTCATGAGATGATCGATGATGCGAGCAAGACCTTCTTTCCCATTAGACTTTAACTTTGTGACAAAAGCAAAAGTCAGTTCCTCTTCCGGATAGTCGAGTAATGTACCCGATCGCCTTTTCTTTTGCTTATTCCCCAAGTCCTCAAATGGCTTCCTTGATGCAATGTCTGTAGAAGTACTCACGTCACTAGTCGCCTTCGAAGTAGATGCAAAGTGTAGAACAGCTGCTTCTTCTTCTGTAGAACAAGGGTCCAAATTCTCGATCCCTTCAAAAACTTCGGTGAGATTTACACATTCTGGCCACTTAATTCTTGTTTCTAACCAGTTCATATGCTTCTTCATGAATGTTTTTTGTATCCTATGTGCTTCGACCCATCGACGATTTAAGTTCACAGTGAAAGATCTTGCAAAATTCAATATTTTTTCAGAATCTTCTTGCGCAATTTCTTCAAGCATAACGCAATCCAAAATTGCTTGATGAAGTCGTTTGTAGTCCTTGAGGTCCCCTTTTCGCAGAAACAAGTAAATGTCCAGGTTAGTACCAAATCGTGCCATGATTGAGTAGGTAAATTCTTCACTTTACAATTTTCAGGTATGTTGACTCTTCAAGGGTTGAATGTCTAATGTCGCTTCAACATGAGCTCCCGTCTGTTTTATTTGATTCATAAGCGCGCAACTAGCAAGGGAATAATGGAGTGAAAGAGAGAGAGAGATAGCAATATTTGGGAATGGGGGAGGGGAATATTAGCAGGTAATGTGTCATTCCGTCACTAACTGCGCTTTCAGTAAAAACGCTAATAACCAAGAAGTAAAATATCATTATGAAATTAAGTTATATGTATTTTTCAAAATTGATGTTTGTGTGCATATAATAAATTTTTTCTTAGTATTTTACTTTCCCGAAACCACTTAACAGACTAAAACAATATATATTTCATGTTATTTTTTTAAATTAAATATTTTAAGTTAAACCCTGTATAAACGCCAAGACTGCAAGTACAAGCAAAAAATTTCTTTGTAAATTTAACAAATAAATGTAATACAATAGTTTACAATAGGTTTCATTGCTAACACTTTTAAACGTTTTGAGAAAAAGAATAATTTCCGATTTGCTCCATACATTTTTTTTTTCAATATTTTTTTTTCGCTAAATTAAACAATTTCATGAAAACCGCTAGAACAAACGTTGATGAGCGTTCACTTAATTGTCCGTATGAATTTTTTCAGCCAGAAATACTGATCTTGGGTTCTAAGTCCACCATATTCAAAATCCGGACCACTGTGCGACGCGGATGAATCGACGTTAGAGCCGCTTTATGACATGACATGAGCGAACACTAGTTGTATGACATAACGTCGCTTTCACAGATTTTTTTTTTTAATTTGACTGATTTGAGTGACATTACTGACATTGTCATTTGCCTTGACAAAAAACAGTCACAAAATTAATTTTTTGCGAAGCAAATTAACAAATAGCCAGCGCACCCAGGCTATCGAATAATTTAAAGAATATTTTCCTACTTGGTTTTGTGTATTTATAGAAAAAACTACTTTTATGGAGGCTTTAGATCAAGACAACACTAGTTTGGAAGACAATATGTCACACCAAGAAAGAAACTCCGAATCTTCTCGCTTGGTTACTCCTAACACTTCACCAAAACCGAGCTATTTAAATCTTCTCAATAACTTATGTGGTTTAATGTTTGTGGGCATTATACTTTACTGTTCCTTTGTGGATGAAGTCAATCTA
The DNA here is from genome assembly GCA_937001555.2 of Hypsopygia costalis. Lineage (NCBI taxonomy): Eukaryota > Metazoa > Arthropoda > Insecta > Lepidoptera > Pyralidae > Hypsopygia > Hypsopygia costalis. Next base: position 20,879,045 of record OW443329.2, read on the forward strand.
TTCTCATTCCATCCATCGCTAATGGCTCTAGGGGTAAGTAATCATCTTCTCAATCAATCGAAACTTTTTACATCCTGGAACTCAAGTTGTGGAATGAACCCCCTGCCAATGTGTTCCCACTACAATATGCAATTCTTCAAGAAAGCCTTAAAGGGGTTGGGTTTTTATAGGGTCAGCAATGCATGAGTGACACCTCTGGTGTCGCAAGCTTCCATAGACTGCGGTGACTGCTTACCATTAGGCGTATTGTATGCTTGTTTGCCAACTTAGGGGTATAAAAAACCAATCTAATCAAAAAAAAGATGCTAAATGGTTTATATTGATTTAAATTATTTACAATGTTATGTTTGCTAAATAAATCAGATTGAAATGAAATAGATATTCTATTGAAATTTATAAAGGATTTGGGCAAAAGGTTGATTTATGGGTGGGGAATTTTTAAAAGCAACATATATGACATGATAAAATTAGCTTGTTCACAAAAATAAAGTAGGTAGTTACATTTTTCAGTTTCGCTTATTCTACCCAATATGATTCAATGAATGTATCATTCATATGATTAGTTATATTCTTACATATGGTTAGCATCAAACTGGTTTGGGGCAATTTTGCTATGGTAAATAATAAAAAATATATTTATTTAACAAATAGTTGCCACTGTGCCAGGCACTTGACTACAACAAAACAAAACCTAGACCACACTTAGACTATTTCTATCTATTTTCTATTATTGATTGTCTATTGCTGGGAACAAACCCCCAACCTCAAAGTCAAAGTGGACATTGTTAGCCAATTGACTACTGAGCTCGTCTTTGTTTATAAAGAGAGGTAAAATGATATTTTATGAACTTTTTGAAATTGCAGTGGACGATGGTCATGGCTACAGCAATCAATGCAGTATCTCCTGGAGACATGGCAACGGAATGGATGCCAATACGTCTACGAAGTGCACGCCATTGGGTTCTGCAACTGTTCGCTGGTATTATAATTATAATAGGATTTTTGGTGATCTTGTCAAACAAAATCATTAATAACAAAGAACATTTCAGCTCGTTACATGGTAAATTTGGCTTGGCGTCCCTTATTTTTATGATTATCACAATGTTAGGAGGACTGGGGGCTCTGTACAGTCTCAAGTTGAAGCATTACCTGCCACCCCTTTACATAAAGCTGTTGCATGCTTTTGTTGGACTGGTCACATTTTCCTTGGGAGTTGTTACAATTTCAACTGGTTTATTTTCAGAATGGTTCTCGAAAAAAGGGGAATTGTTGCAATATAGTGCTTTAGTCATAATTTTGGTCATTCTGTTGTGCACTGCTCTGAGACCGATTTTAAAAGTTTATTTTCGTCTTAGAGAAAGACTGGAGAATGTCAACTAAAACAAATTCAATAAACAGTGTACAATGGATACAGGCAACAAATATTTTATTATTTTAGTTTCTCTAATTTGTGATATATTTTTAAGATAAAGACTATTGAATGTTTTTGACAATTGTTCAAGAGTTCAACTCTTACAATTATGCATTTTTTATGTAGATGAGTTTTAATTTGTGCCAAAGAATAATAAGATCTTGTACTTTCTATACTGTAAGAGTAAATAAATACTTATCCATTATTAATGTTGGGCACAAGTAAAAGTGTACAATAGTACATATTCTCTTTATAACATTTTACAAAATATGTATATGAGATTAACATGATACATACAAACTGCGTGTGTATTATATTATATGAAATTATGTACCTATTCTCAATGGAAAATATAAAGCTATGAAAATAATATAAAATATGTAATGTGCCAAATATATATTGAGGCAAAAAGCTATTTAGCTTAGTAGCAATGTGAGCTTGTGTTGTGTACCAAAATATTTTTTATCTCTATAATCTTTTTTGACATTTTTTATAAATAAGGTGGAATTTCATGGAAGTTCTTAAGAGTGGAAATGGCAATTAGAATTAGATTTTCAGTTATTAGCTGTGATTCGAATTAGATGAGCTGTTTCTGGCCATAGAACTCAATATGTTGATGTAAGGATGGACACCCACACAAAATTTGAAGATTTTTAATAGTACATTATTGCAAAGGCCGGGAAATAGGCAATTGTAGGTCAAGTATGACTTTGAAGACCGAACCACCGGCGGGGACTTCAATGATATGAGACAGGCAATTGCTATTTCCACTGAGGATTATATAGTGCTTTTCTCAAAAAATTGCAAGGAAATAAAAAAGGTATTTCATATTTTTATTTTCTGTGGTTATACATCCAAGATCGACGAAAGAGGTTATATATTTTTTTTATACCATTAAAGTGGCAAACTAGCATATGGCCCTATATTATTTGTTATATATAAATAATAAATAATTCAAATTAAAATACCAATGCTGCTGCTGCATCCACCTATATTCATCAGCTGGGTACAGGTCACCTCCTCTAACGAAGGGTTTTAGAGCGTACACTATCTAACTGTGCTATAGTGGGTCTATCTGTGCATCTGCGGGTTAACGGATACCAGTATTTTCAATCAGCCCAAAGGCCACTGACTTGACTTAACGATTGTCGTCTAATGATAACACCTGGAAGCGACGACTTAAGGTGCCCCCGAAGCACAGAGAAACTCGAGATTAAACCCATCCATGAACAGGTTATAGTTGTTGCTTAACTTGCTTGATCGATTAAAACTGACGCCAACGAGCTCCTCAACAACAACATTCCAGCACGCCGACAATGAAATTCCATGCATCATTGCAGACGCGATTTTTTTTTCAAATTCAGATAACACGTTGGCAATCTTACTATGTAAATTCATTGCTGGTGCACTCGGTATTTTGAAATCTTTTGTCGATCTTGTCTGTGTAGCCAGTTTCCTCGCATTCAAAAACTCGCCGGCAATGGAGTTGTTTTTCTATTGACGTAAGTACAATTCTTATTTTTTAATTAAACGCAACTTCGCGTGTTCTTTATACAAATAGTAATGACAATATTTCCGTGCATATTAGAGAAAATTATATTATTGAATATCTGCGTACTATGAGACGTTACATACACACTAAAACCAAATGTACAGGTCGCGCAGTATTTTAAGAGCGCTGACCTTGAATGCGCAGAAGAGCATTTCTAGTAGTAAGTGCATATGCGCGGAACTACCCCCACCACATCCAGCGATCATAAAATACTGCGCGACCTATATATTCTAAAAATGAAAGATAATTTTGGAGTTGAATATTTTTAAGCCCATAATTTATTCCATGCCGCTGCTAAGCATATGCATGCGTATGCTAAAGAGCAGTATGTTATCTGCATCTGAAACAGGTTTCAGGTGCAGATGATCAAGTTTTAAAAAACAAGTCTCATCATCAAGTCATGTTCATAATATCCATAGTGCTCAAATAAAGGTATTTAACATAGCACACCACAATACTGTTACCTTGTTATTTTATTTTATAATCCAGGGAATCCCAATCTTTGAAGTTCCAGTTGAAACTGTTCCGTAGATTGAATGAAGGTAAGGCGCGGTTAGGGATTGCAATCCGTAAAACCGGATCCGGTAATCCGGCGGATCCGGCATTATTAAACGGTTACCGGATCCGGTACTAATATACCGGATCCGTACTACGGATTCGGTGCTAGCAATTTTTAGCAAAATAATAGATCTCTGCATGAGTAGGTACTTTAAAGGCATTGCGCGTGGTGTCACAATTAACACTATTTATTTTCTACGATCCTTTTTTCAAAATAAAAATGATTTTCGTATAATATACCTATAATGAATATTAAGACAATTATTACTTAAAATAATTATTTATCGTAAGCTGATTAAACTAAAGAGTTGTAATAATAAAACAAACTCATTATTGTGATAATTGTGCCATTCTTTAGTTAGACAGATTCAAAGTTACTTACTAAAATAATGGATCTATCTGTGAAAGTGAAATCTAGGAAGACTGAGCTATTCGTTAGTCGATACATCGTTAAAATTTTACTGGTTACCTATACTACTAGATTTTAATTGTTTGCTCGTTGTCTAATCTTACCATTAGATTAGAAATAAAATTGATTTTATATATTTTTTATAAACTACCTATATAAAGTATGTACATGACACTTAATTCACTTACTAACAGTTCATTTTGAATTGAAAAGCGAAAATCATTCTGATTTGATCAATCCGGCCGGATCCGGTCGGATCCGGCCGGATCGATGGGAATCGGGTCGGATCCGGCCGGACTGAAAATGATGCCGGATTGCAATCCCTAGGCGCGGTACAAACACAAGCGGCGTTGGGCGCCGGCGCCGATGCGATGCAGAAGTGTGCAAACGATGTCGAAAAGGCGTGGCGATAGGGCGGGCTCGTATGTTTAAGCATTTGATTAGTAGCTGTAGAACATTTAACGAATTTGCATAACAGGAGATATTCGGTACACTCTGTGTGGAAAGCGGGACAAGAGCATAGATTTTTCAATACAGTGAAAGATCTGATACGTTCTTTATTGCGCCGCTGCTAACAGTGGTGCGGCGCGGACGAGGAAGCTGCATGCGATGCGAATGGCATCCGAACCCCGACCGCACCCCGCTCGCACTTCGCCGCTTCTATAAAAACACATAATGAGCGGCGCCTCGCCCGCGTCTGGCCGGCACCTAGCCCGCGTCTCGCCGGCACCTAGCCCGCGTCTCGCCGGCACCTAGCCCGCGTCTCGCCGGCACCTAGCGCGCGTCTCGCCGGCACCTAGCGCGCGTCTCGCCGGCACCTAGCGCGCGTCTCGCCGGCACCTAGCGCGCGTCTCGCCGGCACCTAGCGCGCGTCTCGCCGGCACCTAGCCCGCGTCTCGCCGGCACCTAGCCCTACGTCGCTTATGTTTGTCCTGCCCCCTTACCACCAACTCTTATTGCGATTCAATAACTGAATATAATGCTTATTCATACCAATGAATAAGCGACTCTATTCTAGTTGAAATAGAGTCGCTTATTCATTGGTATGAATAAGCATTCTTTTTAGTTATTAAATCGCAATATGAGTTGGTGGTAAGGGGGCTGTGCCTAAAAGTTGGTCATAGATTCGCATTTTAGTAACTTTTTCGTTTATAGCTGATTTGGGTGGGTGCATATAGTTTAGTCGATGGTCGCTTGGCCTGTTGACCATATGTCTCGATGTCTCCAATAAAAAAGGTACAACAATAAAATAAGATTTTGTTTTATAAAAAATGTAAGACGTGTGTAAGTCCTGCCCACAAGGACGCAGAGGCAAAATAAACAATTTCAAATAATTTCATAAGATCAAAAATAGGCAAGCGTAACCTATTGTAAACATTAGATACATAAAATGAGCTGTACTTATGTCCAACGAAAATTATATAAAACGAAAGTAATGGTAAATATTATTGCAACAAATGATTGTTATACGGAATAAATATTGTGTTATATAAAATTTATTTAAGTATTAGCACAGAATAATATACTCTAAGTATTAGGTCATCGCATTTGTAAATTAGAATACATATTCCAACCATGGGTGCATATACCTACCTACTTTTTATTTAAGAAATAAGTGGTCTAATGACGGTAAGGTTTCAAAAAACATTTTGAATAATTAAAATGTTTTTTGAAATCCTAGAAACATATAAATGTTATCTATTTAAATATATATGTTACAGTCAATGTAATTGGTCATTATTTATAATGGCTGGCCAATGTAATAAATTGTCAATTATTAATAATTAAGCTTACTTGGCGCCACATCATTCATCATCTAGGTTGACAGACGTCCTATTTCCGATGACAGTACACAAGAAAACCCTAACCTAACCAAAAATCAGCTCAAATTTAATAAAAATATGACTTATCACATTGACCAAGTATTGGTCAGTATGAATAACAACTAATTTATTACATTGACCATAACATATAGGTACATAAATTCTTTGAAGGCACCGATTAACAAGTCTAAACGATACCTACATTTAAAAACATTTTAAATACTAAAATGCGAATTGCAATATTATAAAAGCGAATCAATGCTGATAAATGTGACTAACTTTGTTATTTAAACTTTTGGAGAACCAACCTGCAACCCGAATTAATTTTTTCCCATATATTTTGATGGAAGAACGAGATTTTGTATACTAAAATATTTTCTGATCTCATCCTATTGTTATAGTGCTATCTGTAAGCAAATTTTAAATCAGATGAAATAAGGAGCGAAGCTTGGTTGGCCAGGTATTTGAATGAATGTGCAACTGGCAAGAGATATCGATTAGATTACAGAATCAAACTAAAGTGAACCGATTTTTTTTCCGCTCGCAGTGTGGCCTTCGCTTTAAGCTCGAATGTTGTAGCTGTATATGTATATGCATTACATTAGATACAGAATATTCTCCGAACAAATTATTATCAATGTTATGCCAGTGTGTAGACAGATACCAGTTTTCCAATTCTCGTAAATGTTCCACCGCCACGATATCGTAGTGAGTTGCGTTGCAGTTTGGATACATTCACTGGTTCGATTGTAATGTACAATTATAACTTTTAGCATTATAGTTTGGAATGCTCCTCATGTCAATAATGTGTTGAACATACGAGAAAATAGTACACGTGAAAATTTTTATGTAAGTAATAGTCGTGTGAACACAGCCAAATGGCTTCAAATACTAAGTCGCTACATGGTAGAAATACACAAATATTCTTTAGCAAGTCCTTGTTCTTTAACAACAAATGTCGTGATTTGAACTCACTTACGTCTTCATGTGTATTTTGTATGGAAAATTTTATTACAGATTTTGACAACCAAATTCGTGACGTAGTCTTGGCAAGGCAACATACGGGAAGAGTTGTACCTTACCATACCTTATATTTTTCTACCATAGTCGCTACAATAACATAACGGTTGAAAATTACTTGAATTGGACCCTTGGGCTATGTATCAGGGAATTCTGTTGAAATATTGGTTGGTACAAAGATCAAAGTTTCAAGATAATTGTGTTAATTTATTTTTTATAGATGTTTTACATAATATGTATATAGGAAGTCTATTTTGTTATTAATTAATGTTATAGTTTTATACATTCATGTTTGACAAGATGTTTTATCTATATTTTGTTATGAATTGAAAGATAAGGTAGTGTTACTTTTATCCTTCGTCGTCCTTAGATAAAATATGAGTTGTAAAAACTTGTAGGTAAATATTACAAATATAAATTTCACCTATATTTCAGAGGTCATTGGTTGATTAGGACAAGCGGTAAAGGCAAAAATCAAATCTTTTTAAGGGTCGATGGATTCATGTCATGCGGAATAACAATTTTATTGGAGAGAAATTACATCCCAGTGATAGAAACAATGATTTCTTCCACAACAATGAAAAATCCACAACGTAATATAGGAAACGGGTAACAACAAATTGTAAAAAACCTTACTGGATATAATATTTTTTCATATGCTCGCTAAGTGTACAAAATAAATGAAAAATTATCTGACCTGAAATAGTCATCTTCATCAGTAATTCAGAACTTCAAATTTAATTCAAACAAAAGTTATATTTAGTATATATTTTTTTTCAGTAATCATTTTTCGAAAGTGATTTTACATAAGTACTAGAAGGAGTAAGAGTCAGCCGAAAGAATGTATAAACAAAAAAGTTTTAGACTCTGTAGTAATGCGGCGACACCATTTTATTTTCCGAAAATTATCGATTTATATATGTATATTATATTTTTTTGTAACACATACTCAGGCTTCATGTAGTTACATGTAGTTTTGTAACACAAACATTCAGCCTAAGTACATTCTGCGCAGGCTAATTGCTTGTTGTTGTTGATAGCTTGCTATATGTAGGTAATCAGTCTTTTTTAGACCTAGCTAAAAATAATCGCCCCCTACGTCCGTCGTGTATATTCTTACCTATTTGAATAAAGTTTTAAGTAAATCCTTATCCTTACTAATATTATAAATGCGAAAGTAACTCTGTCTGTCTGTCTGTCTGTCTGTCTGTCCTGCTTTCACGGCAAAACTACTGAACCGATTTAAATGAAATTTGGTACACAGATAGTTTAGAGCCTGAGGAAGGACATAGGCTACTTTTTAATGCAAAAAAAGGGTTGTAAGGGGTTAAAAGGGGGGGTGAAAGATTGTATGGAAATATCGTTATTTTTAGAGCTAGAAGCTTGAAACTTATTTTTTAGGCTGTTGATTCGATATCCTTACTAATATTATAAATGCGAAAGTAACTCTGTCTGTCTGTCTGTCTGTCTGTCCTGCTTTCACGGCAAAACTACTGAACCGATTTAAATGAAATTTGGTACACAGATAGTTTAGAGCCTGAGGAAGGACATAGGTTACTTTTTAATGCAAAAAAAGGGTTGTAAGGGGTTAAAAGGGGGGGGTGAAAGATTGTATGGAAATATCGTTATTTTTAGAGCTAGAAGCTTGAAACTTATTTTTTAGGCTGTTGATTCGATATCCTTACTTCCTTACTTCCTTACTTCCTTACTATATATCCTTACTAATATTATAAATGCGAAAGTAACTCTGTCTGTCTGTCTGTCTGTCTGTCCTGCTTTCACGGCAAAACTACTGAACCGATTTAAATGAAATTTGGTACACAGATAGTTTAGAGCCTGAGGAAGGACATAGGCTACTTTTTAATGCAAAAAAAGGGTTGTAAGGGGTTAAAAGGGGGGGGTGAAAGATTGTATGGAAATATCGTTATTTTTAGAGCTAGAAGCTTGAAACTTATTTTTTAGGCTGTTGATTCGATATCCTTACTAATATTATAAATGCGAAAGTAACTCTGTCTGTCTGTCTGTCCTGCTTTCACGGCAAAACTACTGAACCGATTTAAATGAAATTTGGTACACAGATAGTTTAGAGCCTGAGGAAGGACATAGGCTACTTTTTAATGCAAAAAAAGGGTTGTAAGGGGTTAAAAGGGGGGGTGAAAGATTGTATGGAAATATCGTTATTTTTAGAGCTAGAAGCTTGAAACTTATTTTTTAGGCTGTTGATTCGATATAAATAAATATGACATTCAAAGTTTGTAAAAGTTTTACCCACACGGGGGTAAAATAACAATAGGGAATAGGGGATGAAAGTTTCTATGGAAATATGTAAGGTATAAATGAATGTTTTATAAGTTTGTTTGCCAAGAGACAAAATATTAGTGCTATCCTGATGTAGATAACATTTACGCAGTCATTACAAAATGAGAAACTGAAATTAACGCGAGTAAAAAACTTGCCAAGCATCGCGCCGTACTAGAGATGGGCAAAATGCCGGGCATTTACAATAAATGTCCAAAAAATAGTTATAAATTCCCTATTTATGCCCAAAACTAGGCATTTATTGGGCATTTACAGGTTCTTACTGGGCACTTATTGTAAATGCCAGGCATTTTGCCTATCTCAACGCCGTACACCACCCGTACACATTGAAAGCTGCCACGCGGGGGTCAGGGAGCGGGCCGGGGATCGTTACGCGGCGTTACGGCACAGAAAAAATATGCCCAAGTGGGCTTGCCCAAACGTGCAGACACGTGACAATTATTATTTTTTCCGCTACAAATGCATTATTATTCACTGCACATTGTTTACAATTCGATTTGCTTACTTTAGTAGATAAGTTATTAAATATTTTTTTCTTTAGTTGGGTCATTGTTTTATTTATTTCATTCGTTAAAAGTAGATTACTTTCGAGTTTAATTAGATGTTATTACGTCATTTTTTTTTGTTGCACATTTGTATGCTAGGCAGGTACCTAAGAACGGTAAGTTAATTGCCCTCACCAAATAAACAGTACTTTTTTGAGCATTGTACAAACAAAGCATTTGACCATCTGTGAATGTAAACAAAAGATAAGAAAGCTTAATAGTTTTATGAATGAGTCTTTATGCCTTTGCATGCCGACTCAGTCAGAAGTCGCAATATCCGAAAGGGATTTCTAGGAATCGGTTACAAATGGTTCATAAAAACAAGTTCTTAAGTAGGTACAAGTGTAAAAAGTTATACTTAGTATAGAGATTTTGTTTATTTGGGTCAATAAAATTAGTTAAATTTAATTCATTTGGGTTTATAATTTTTTTTAAATAGGTTTTTATACAATTAAATAAAATACTTAAATAAGTTATTTTCATAATAAGAAGTTTTGTTTTCTGTGTTTACGGTTAAAAGCAAAATAAAGTGTAAATAGTTATAGGGGTATAGCGCACTCGGTTCTAAAACTACCATTGAACTTAGCTGATGAGGACATGCCGGTATGTAACATTAGCAAAAGCAGTGAGCGCGGAAGAAAGTTGCAGCTGTGTAAGCTGTTGGTTGGGATGAATGTTCAATGTTCCACAAAAGAGCTATATAAGCACTAGATGGCACACTGCAACTCATATAAGTATTAATACGTATGTGTCTTATTTGTAAAATAATTAGCCGAAATATTTAAAAATGCTGCCCAAAGACACTATTCCACGCGGACGAAGTCGCGGGCACAGCTAGTAATGTATAAATATATAAAAATGAATGTGAATGTATAATAAAAAAAAATGTATGACACCAACACGTACTTACTTATTATCTATTTTGTATTTCAAAATTGTAATCTGTATTTTCGTCTGTCCGCAACGGGTTTTATAAGTTATTTTTCTTGTACCGAAGATAATACATACATCGGTAAAGGTACGTAAAGTTGTCGCCACGTCGGACAAGACTACATAATGCATACAAAAGATATACACACGTAATAAAACAGATACGAACACAAGATGCAAAATGATTTAATACATTCCGTGTTAGTAAGTCCATTACAGGAAAACTGTGTTTACCACAGCGAAGCGCCAAGCTGGCCATGCGTTCCCTGGCCAGCTTGGCGCTTCTTTCCATACTAATCGTTCAACGGAGACTTCTAGACTAGACAGAGGACAGAGCAAACGTGCGGGGAGTGTGCGGTGAGGGAGGGGTAGGCGCCTACCGAGTAGCCAGTTTGTTCTATGGGGTACTCTGTACATACATGCCAATAAAAGAAGAGAAAATAATTTTATTATTTTATGTATTTATTCAATTTTAATATCGTTTCAGTACGTTTTAGTGACATTTTAATATTTTACTACCGTAGACAGAGAAAGGTATAGACACATTGAAAGTTTCCATCGCATCCACACTAGAAAAAGATCTGTTCAAAGTAATTGTTTTTCGAAACTTTTAAAAATTGTGTTTAGATTGTTTAAATAAATAATTTGTTACATATTTTGTTAAATAATAAAAAAAAAACTAAAATATAGAAGACAAAGCATATGTAGTGCTTTTACTATAATATAGGGGTCCCCCTAGTAAAAGCACTATCCTTTATTACCCTGTACATTGTCAAATCGTAAAAAAAAAATCAACTGTTCTTTAACAAAATGTACATAGCGATTGGAATAAGATTTATTTCGTGATTCAATATTATATCTCATTTTGTGAATTGACCATGAACCCCGTCAAATCGTAAAAAAAAAATCAACTGTTCTTTAACAAAATGTACATAGCGATTGGAATAAGATTTATTTCGTGATTCAATATTATATCTCATTTTGTGAATTGACCATGAACCCCGTTTTTTTTGCTTTCGTGGACTGAACTACTGCTAAAAGGAATGCAGTTATGGTGCATATTATAATTATAGTGTATAATATTATCTGCCAATCTTGTATATTTCACTTTTACTATCGCAGTTAATAGTTAATCAATAACATCCATAAACTAAAATAATATACATAGGTACTTAGTACCTAACTACATATCTGTAGATAGGTAGTACTCGTAATTTGCTATCAATGTGAACACCTTGCACTGTCCAATAGGCCTTATTTTAAGGACAAAATATTTATTTATCTGTATACTTATTGTAAGTAGATACATATTATTCTATAAATTATGTACTTATTTACCTTTTATCATATTGGAAATGTACAATAATATAACATTTAATATTGCCGTATAAAAATAAAATATTTATTCTTATCATGACAAAACTATTTTTATTACTTTTAATAATCCTTAAAGAGTTCTTGAAACAATAAATAATTTCAGAGTATAGAGGGACGTTAGAATTATGCTCTTACTCATCTTTTCAACAAGTATTAAGCAGTCACCAGTTAGGTATAAAATTGTACCTCTAAACGGCGTATAAGTGATGTACCTATTTTGAACTTGTCTCCGACCCACGAGTGATGGATATATGCTAGTGTATTTCTTGATTTCTCGGGACTTTCAATAATTTCCTAGGCGACTACTATTTTCAGAAATAATTTGCCTACTTCCCATCTGAACAAGGGGCCATTCAAGTATTACAATAAGCAGATACACAATTATTTACTCCCCCCCCCCCCCATTGTCAGCAAAAGTAAGCAAATCTCTCCCCCCCCCCCATGCTTCCCTAATCATTGGTAGTCAAATCCGTCAAATCGTCATTCGAATCGAAACGAGACAATAGATTAACGGAAGAAATTTAGACAAGTGACAAGTACCTATAACGTATTCATTATTTTTGGGATTCCCCGACATGTGTGTTTTGTTTTCAAGCATAGACAATTTGTGGGTTGCCATTTGTGTAAAAAAGTAAATAATAACTGCTGACGCAATCACGATATCGACCCCCTCTCCCCCTGTCATGCCATCAAAAATAAGCATAAGGGCGGCCCGCCGCCCCCGCCCCCCTCAAGCGCTTACGTAATACTTGAATGGCCCCAAGCCATCAATTTATTCTGTATGAATCATAAATACCGGACAAGTTCGAGGCGGACTCGCACACCGAGCGTTCCGGCATTTCATTAACTCTGAAGATAACTGCCCAGTAAAGTAATATATAAAAATATAACATTTAAGAAAAACACAATCGGAACTCTTGCTTCTGTGTATTCTTGGTGGATGGTAACTGATATACTGACATGTTAGTAATATTGACGTATGTACACAGATGTGAGGTAAACCAGCAGCGTGTGCTACATGCCAGTAGCACACGCTGGCCACTCCATACAAAAAATGGCAAAACAAATGCAAAGTATACGTACAAATGTGTGTGTAACTAATATTCTAATAATGAATATCTTTAAATGTTTATTTTGAATGATTGTGATTATGAGCCTGGATTAAATCCTGTTACGTTACCGTTATTATACTAGTCGTCTATTGAAAATTTGGAATAATGTCAATATTCAACTTGTAAATATCCAAAAACGTAACGTAATACGCGGCGTCACGAGGCAGCCCTTGCGATCGGTTCCACATTCGACTCGGAGGGGAGGTGAGTTCACCTTGTGAAAGCGGCAGGGAGGTTTTTTTATAATATAGTACGTAGTAGGTAGTTACTATTATTTATACTATGTTTGTTAGTGTACGACTCGAATGCTCCCGAATGACATATACACGTGCTCAGAGTCACAAGCACAGAATAATATACTACACAAGATTAGCTTCAGAGATGTTTACTTATAAAGCCTGATTACCTACTTATAGGTAGCCGATATGTGTGAATTCAAAGTTTACTGCAGTTTATTCCATACACTTATTGTCATGCCGAGAGCCGGAACCGGCGCGGCGGCGCTTTATTTTCCCCGGAGAATACAGCATAGGATTCTTCAAAAAAGGCCTGAACAGGTTTTTAGAGGACCAGTCACGCAAGTGTGACGATTCCCTTGGTGTTGGAGGCGTTCATAACCCGCGGTAACTGCTTTTCGTTAGGCGGGCCGTATGCTTGTTTGTCACCTTCGTGTACCACATTTGCACACATTTTTCAGCAATAATTCTAAAACGTTGCTTTTGGCAGTGATTTATAAGATACAAGATCCTTTAAATAAAGCATTTCAGATACCAGATACAAATAATTTCTAAAAAGGTATCTAAAGTAGGTAGGTAGGTAAAGATAAACTACTTTTGTAAGAAAACAACATTTAATTGAATTTAAGTTCACTTGTTCGAGAAAACAATTTTCGAATAGATCGCGTTGATAACAAGGATCAGGCAAATGTGACAAGACAAAATATGAAGGTACTAAAATTGAGACTTTTTATGTTTTAGTTGAGATTTGAGTAAAACTAATTCCTCAAACATATTGTCGCTCATCTTCCTTCGATGAGGCCTCATTATCATACCCCGAAAGGAGTCACTCCACAGGGGCAGAGCTGGGCAAACAGGTGTTATATTTTAGGATTTTTTTTTCTGAAGCTCTTAAAGTTTGCATCTTTATTGTTGAGGTACTGGAGTGTCTCTAAATCACTGGTGCTGCTTGTGTTTTCGCCACTAGCAATAGCGGAATCGGAGTCCTCTAGAAACATAATAAGAGTCATCTTTTGACTTTTTTTTTATACTTATCACCTTCAATGTTGTTTAAAGCCTCCGATTTTTGTTTTTCAGATCGATTGATCTTTCTTGTTTCAGATAGGACAAGTTCTTTTACATATTCCTTTCGCGCTTTTGGTACCCATTTCAGTTTAAACACGGGATGGGACATTGAGGGTAATATAGCATCGTTTGCTTCTATTACATCTAGCAGAGAGCTGCAGTATTTCAGATTTTCCATTCTGAGGCTTTTGATAACATGTTGGATCCTGTATAATTCCGGTAACAGACAGCTAAGAGTCTTTTCCCCTTGCAGACTTTGGATAGCTTCTGCTATTGGCTTTGAACTGAACAGTCATGTGGACAGAAGCTATTCAAGCTATCAATAAAAGTGGGGGGGGGGGGGGGGGCTGCAAAGTTCATTTTAGTAAAAGTATCTTAGGGAACAAAGTATCTTCAAAATACTTCTGAAATGTATCTAAATATAACATACTAAATAAAAAATTAAAAAGTATTTCAAATACAAGATGTAAATAAGTATTTTGTATCTGTATTTCAGATACTTGTAACTAAGATAAGTCACATCACTGGTTTGGTGTAGGTGATACCAGTCCAGATACCTACTTGCGTCTAATAGTTTAAAAGTGGTTCACCACAGGCAGGTTGGAATTTTACGACACTTTGTACCATCTATGTACCACTGCTATTTACGTCACTCACAGGCTTAAGCGAGACATATACCTACTAAACAAATACGATATAAATGATACGAATAATAGAGCGATACACTGCGATAGGTGAGATAGGAGAGGGTTCTAAAAGGTGCTGCGGACTTCTAAACGGTAAAGGGACTCGACATGCCCTATCTCTTCTCTCTCTCGCCAGGGTCTTTACGGTTAGTCGGCATGGCGCACCATGTGCAGGTAAGTTTGAATTTGGCTCTAAAGTTCGCGGAGCCACAGCTGTAAGACCTAGGGTTGCCACCTTTTTTTGTGCATTGGTTATTATAGTAAGAGAAAAAAAGTACATAGTATCAATATAAAGTACAATTTATTTTTCTGTATTATTTTGTTTAAAAACATATTTTTATTACTTTTTGCGGTTTGTATCAAATTTGTATTATATTGTATTAGGCTAGTTGCCAATGTTACAAAATTATAAAAACTTTCTATCAGTAACGTAAAATAAATAAAACTAGAACGATCTGCGTTCTTAAAATTTTAATAACTTATGTCCGACGTGTTTTATGTTCGATCGAAGTTTGGTGGGAAAGTCCATTTTAAAGGTATGAAATTATAAAAAATAAATATTACCATTGTAGAAACAATAAAAAATACTGTAACTTTTGTTACGGCACTGGCTACATAAACACATATATTTAACACTAGCTGTGCCCGCGACTTCGTCCGCGTGGAATAGTGTCTTTGGGCAGCATTTTTAAATATTTCGGCTAATTATTTTACAAATAAGACACATACGTATTAATACTTATATGAGTTGCAGTGTGCCATCTAGTGCTTATATAGCTCTTTTGTGGAACATTGAACATTCATCCCAACCAACAGCTTACACAGCTGCAACTTTCTTCCGCGCTCACTGCTTTTGCTAATGTTACATACCGGCATGTCCTCATCAGCTAAGTTCAATGGTAGTTTTAGAACCGAGTGCGCTATACCCCTATAACTATTTACACTTTATTTTGCTTTTAACCGTAAACACAGAAAACAAAACTTCTTATTATGAAAATAACTTATTTAAGTATTTTATTTAATTGTATAAAAACCTATTTAAAAAAAATTATAAACCCAAATGAATTAAATTTAACTAATTTTATTGACCCAAATAAACAAAATCTCTATACTAAGTATAACTTTTTACACTTGTACCTACTTAAGAACTTGTTTTTATGAACCATTTGTAACCGATTCCTAGAAATCCCTTTCGGATATTGCGACTTCTGACTGAGTCGGCATGCAAAGGCATAAAGACTCATTCATAAAACTATTAAGCTTTCTTATCTTTTGTTTACATTCACAGATGGTCAAATGCTTTGTTTGTACAATGCTCAAAAAAGTACTGTTTATTTGGTGAGGGCAATTAACTTACCGTTCTTAGGTACCTGCCTAGCATACAAATGTGCAACAAAAAAAAATGACGTAATAACATCTAATTAAACTCGAAAGTAATCTACTTTTAACGAATGAAATAAATAAAACAATGACCCAACTAAAGAAAAAAATATTTAATAACTTATCTACTAAAGTAAGCAAATCGAATTGTAAACAATGTGCAGTGAATAATAATGCATTTGTAGCGGAAAAAATAATAATTGTCACGTGTCTGCACGTTTGGGCAAGCCCACTTGGGCATATTTTTTCTGTGCCGTAACGCCGCGTAACGATCCCCGGCCCGCTCCCTGACCCCCGCGTGGCAGCTTTCAATGTGTACGGGTGGTGTACGGCGTTGAGATAGGCAAAATGCCTGGCATTTACAATAAGTGCCCAGTAAGAACCTGTAAATGCCCAATAAATGCCTAGTTTTGGGCATAAATAGGGAATTTATAACTATTTTTTGGACATTTATTGTAAATGCCCGGCATTTTGCCCATCTCTAGTACGGCGCGATGCTTGGCAAGTTTTTTACTCGCGTTAATTTCAGTTTCTCATTTTGTAATGACTGCGTAAATGTTATCTACATCAGGATAGCACTAATATTTTGTCTCTTGGCAAACAAACTTATAAAACATTCATTTATACCTTACATATTTCCATAGAAACTTTCATCCCCTATTCCCTATTGTTATTTTACCCCCGTGTGGGTAAAACTTTTACAAACTTTGAATGTCATATTTATTTATATCGAATCAACAGCCTAAAAAATAAGTTTCAAGCTTCTAGCTCTAAAAATAACGATATTTCCATACAATCTTTCACCCCCCCTTTTAACCCCTTACAACCCTTTTTTTGCATTAAAAAGTAGCCTATGTCCTTCCTCAGGCTCTAAACTATCTGTGTACCAAATTTCATTTAAATCGGTTCAGTAGTTTTGCCGTGAAAGCAGGACAGACAGACAGACAGACAGACAGAGTTACTTTCGCATTTATAATATTAGTAAGGATATCGAATCAACAGCCTAAAAAATAAGTTTCAAGCTTCTAGCTCTAAAAATAACGATATTTCCATACAATCTTTCACCCCCCCTTTTAACCCCTTACAACCCTTTTTTTGCATTAAAAAGTAGCCTATGTCCTTCCTCAGGCTCTAAACTATCTGTGTACCAAATTTCATTTAAATCGGTTCAGTAGTTTTGCCGTGAAAGCAGGACAGACAGACAGACAGACAGACAGAGTTACTTTCGCATTTATAATATTAGTAAGGATATATAGTAAGGAAGTAAGGAAGTAAGGAAGTAAGGATATCGAA
This sequence comes from Hypsopygia costalis, assembly GCA_937001555.2. Classification (NCBI taxonomy): domain Eukaryota; kingdom Metazoa; phylum Arthropoda; class Insecta; order Lepidoptera; family Pyralidae; genus Hypsopygia; species Hypsopygia costalis. Next base: position 20,896,761 of record OW443329.2, read on the forward strand.
TCAACAGCCTAAAAAATAAGTTTCAAGCTTCTAGCTCTAAAAATAACGATATTTCCATACAATCTTTCACCCCCCCCTTTTAACCCCTTACAACCCTTTTTTTGCATTAAAAAGTAACCTATGTCCTTCCTCAGGCTCTAAACTATCTGTGTACCAAATTTCATTTAAATCGGTTCAGTAGTTTTGCCGTGAAAGCAGGACAGACAGACAGACAGACAGACAGAGTTACTTTCGCATTTATAATATTAGTAAGGATATCGAATCAACAGCCTAAAAAATAAGTTTCAAGCTTCTAGCTCTAAAAATAACGATATTTCCATACAATCTTTCACCCCCCCTTTTAACCCCTTACAACCCTTTTTTTGCATTAAAAAGTAGCCTATGTCCTTCCTCAGGCTCTAAACTATCTGTGTACCAAATTTCATTTAAATCGGTTCAGTAGTTTTGCCGTGAAAGCAGGACAGACAGACAGACAGACAGACAGACAGAGTTACTTTCGCATTTATAATATTAGTAAGGATAGCTGTCGTACAAATTTCTGATTTAATGCATATAAAATAGCAAGGTGTGACGTCATAATGTGGTAGCCTTTTGTATAGAGCGTTTTCGGGATAGTCCAAAATGGTGATCTTCAAGTTATCATATCTCGAGAAATTTTTAGGCAATCGCCCCTAGCTATCGCCGTAGCTCCCTACCTCTCTTCGCCAGAGCTTCGTTTGTCAGTCAACAGGGTGCACCACGTGCAGGTGAAGTTGGCTTTGGTTCAAATATGTTGATGAACCACTTGCATGCACCCCAAACTTGTTTTTTTTTTGTAATACACAACTCAGCATTAAAATCTGTGAATGAAATATAAATCATCTCCTGTTTTCCTACCCTTAGGGTTGAATTTTTGTTTCCTTTATTTGGGACTAACTTCGGGGTATACTCTTTCCAATAAAAAAAATATTATCACAATCGGACTACTCTGTGAAAAGTTATGCGTGGTTATACATTGTAATCAGTGAGTGCACAATCAATCATCCTCTGTTTTTCTACCCTTAGGGTTGAATTTTTTTTCTAAATTTATACGGGACCAACTTTGGGGTATACCCTTTCCAGTAAAAAAAGAATTATCAAAATCGGACTACTCTATAAAAAGTTATGCATGATCATACATAAAAAAATATATATAAGGTCCTAACTTATTAGTTGGCAATACTGAATTGAGGATGCGTATTGCTTAAATACATCACATTACTAATAGAATTTCACGGCTAGCAATTATTATTTTTTTATTTTAAGAAAAAATAAATTATCATTTTAATCAAATAAATACCATATACTGAACGCTTTAGTGAAGAAAAGTGTTTGTATAACAAAATTTATTTATCATTAAAACATGTTTAAAATGTTCTTTTTTATCTTTACATAAAACCGTCCTTGTTCACGAGTTCATACCAGTGCAAATGTTGGTAGTATCAAGTGCGCATGTGCAGTCTACCTACCATTCATACTTGCGCGCTGCGCGAACGGCGAAAGACAATCAGTCGCCGCTAAACTGAGTTTGTGAGCGCACGCATGTTTTTTGCATTACCGGCCGGCGCCGCTACCGCCCGACAACGTAGTGCTCTTGCTCGTACGTTTTAGTTTTAGTGTGATTTGTTCAAATTTGCCATGCCAAACCGACGTTACACCAACCAGGAATACCTGGCAATGGTAATTGCGTACCGTGATAGTGAAGTGATAGTGGGGAGATTGTTCTGCAAGCGTAGAATCTACTAGAGCGAAGGCTCGGAACACGTGTCAGCAGGAACACGATTCTCACAGCTGTTTACCCTTCCGAGAACATGGACGGTTCGACCAACCTGCGGTGGACGCTGGTAGGACTCGATATCCTGCTGTCTTGAGGAGGAAATATTGGACTTTTTTAGTCAGCATCCGATGGCAAGTACCTCTGACGTATCTACATATCAGCTGCGATTGCGAGTTCTCGACATTTCAATCTACGCTATTGATCAATTCAATAACCTCATTAGATCGAAAGAAAAAATAAATACTGTACCGTTGGTCTCGATATACCCTACATCTTGCCAAAACCGCGTCTGTTTATCAGCTGGCTGCACCACGTGCACTAAAGATCAGCTTTAACCCTAGTAGGTAATTGGTAGTGCATTGATAATAATGATACTAATGGCCGTTCGCTTATGAAAGACAGCTGTGAGGGCGATGACCTTGTGCTTCCGAGAAATCAACAGACATCGACTTCCGAGAAATCAACAGATTTGACGAGCTCGGTGGCGTAGTGGTCAATAACGCGGCTTCGACACCAACGCTCGTGGGTTCGATTCCCACATAGGACAAACATTTGTGTGCATGAACATGTCTGTTTGTCTTAGTCAGGGTGTTTTCTATGTATCATAAGTATGTATTTACAAAAAAAAAATGTATTTACGTATGTTTATCAGTTGTCTAGTACCCATAACACAAGCTTCGCTTACTTTGGGGCTAGATGGCGCTGTGTAGTTTGTCTGACATTATTTATTTATTTATTTATCGGCCGTTACGGCTGGCCCTCTACTTTACTTATTGGGGTATGTACGGAAGTTAGAAAGCTAGCTACATACCTATGCCGTCAACTCGTATATGCGATGACTTCTTTTATTTAAATACGGCGCGATTGAGTTTAGATGAAATTTTAGGTACCTAACTAATTTTTTGACAAAGTTGTTATTATGATTTTAATGTTATTGAATGTTTCTTTTGAATCTTTTGCAACAATGAGTCTTGCGGCCCTATAAAAAAGTAAAGGGGTATGTTTGGCTTACCGCGATCTTTAGATCCAAAGCCTGCACGTGGTGCATCCTGCCGACTAGCGAAAGAGACTCTGGCGAAAGAGAGGTAGGGTAAAACGTATTTGTAAGTTGCCTGAGTGGGGAATACCTCTACATCACAGAACATCGCAGCTAATTTACAATTCCATTGAGGGTCTTGTGTTCCAGCGAGTGAGTGAGGTCACAAAAATGAAAGGAGTTGCTGCGTTGGTAGCGGGGTTGGCGGGGGCGCGCGAGCGTTGTTACCGTCGCGACCGTTAATACGACTACGGTAACTACTTCACATGGAACATGTCTCCAGACAAGCAGGGGAGAGTGACTAAAGGATTAGGGAGAACACAAAAGATCCATGAGGGTCGACGTGTCACCGGTGCTGCAGCACTGGACCCACTCTAAGATAACTACTTCACATCAGGCGGACTGTATACTTGTCTGCCACGCGACGTGGTATAAAAAAGTTAAAAAGAGAGGGAAAAACAGAGTTCAACGCTCGCACGCGTCACCGTAGCTGTCATATGTGGCAGTACTTGGTCGTATACGTATCGTCGTACATAACTAGTCATTATTACAATTTCATTCTTACGCGTGATGGTAAATGCCTAAGGGAGCAAGTTAGAATATTTTTTCTTGGTATACAGAAAAATAATATCATTTTAAAAACATTTTTATTTATGCAAAATTTCATTCACAATACGATGTATACAAGCTATAGATGCCAACCATATAGTATTGTCAATTAAAAGGTTAGGACCTTATATACGCGTCGAATTGAGAACCTCCTCCGTTTTTTCGTCGGTTAATAATACCAAATGATAATAAACAAGAAAACAAAAAATAGAAACAACTGTACACAACCACCGGCAAAGACAACCGCCATGACAGTGTAAAGTGTTGCCGACTATAAATGAAATATTCTTCATTTATAATACTCGAATACTACTATATTTCGAATAAATAAAACGTTTACTTGTTGAATACAGAAAAAAATAACCTATTAATTTTCTACTTTCAAAATAATAAAAGATAAATAAAATTCATATCGTAATTCGTTCACAAATTAGTAATTTGTGTTCATGAAAATTTTACCCAAATGGTAAAAAGCCTTGTACAGCAGCATACCGTTGCTGTACATTAGCGATATCTGCAATTATGATTCAGTTTTGCACAATTATAATCATCATCAGTCCCCTTACCACCAACTCTTATTGCGATACTATAAAACGTAAGGGACTAAGCTATAATAAGTAAGGGACTAAGGGGGCATGTCATTTTAGTCTCCACTAACTACAGGAGCACGACCCTCTCTCGTCCGTTCCAGACAGGAGAATTTGGCCTACACTCCCCACGCTGGCCAGACGGGTTGGGGTTGGGGAGGCCTGATAAATGTTTTATAATGTATTTCCTTAGTCTTAGTCGCCTTGTACGACATCCACGGGAAGAGACGGAGTGATTCTATTCTAGTCTGCCGGAAACCACACGGCCAAATAAAATACGAAAAAAATAAAAAAACAGCTATTTTATTAAGAAGTATTAATACATGTCTATGCTGGTTAAATTGTTTGGTTATTTATTACGAATAAAATTTCCAGCTTTCCCGTACCAAGATTGAATTGAATACCCTGTGTATTCTGCGAGGTGAAGGTACTTCCCCAGTCCCTACCTCTCTTTTATTCGATATCCTTTATCAGTTAGCATGGTGCACCTTGTGCAGGTGAAGTTTGCTTTGGTTAAAAGTTGATGAACTACTTACACCCCAAAAAGGATACTGGTCTAAGTGAATTGGGAATTCGGCTACGATTCAGCTTACGTATCAGCAATCAATTATCTAATCTACCGTCGATAACAAAAAGTACCTAATATAAGACCACTGCACTACTGACTTTATCATTACAGTAGGTAATACGTTGGTGGTATTGTCAAGTTGTAGTAAATAAGTACTCAATAAAACATGGATGCAAAAATAAATATTCAGAATATGTAAGTTTTACCTTTGGTCCTCCGAGGACTATAAAATGAATGATTATTTGTGAAAGTGTTGATATCAAATGATCGGATTGGATTACGGTGCTATTTTGGGAAGTGATATTCTTTGTGAAATATTTGTGGGAATTTTCTGCACTTAAAACTATATTTATTCGGTTTATCAATTATGCCATACATGGCATGGATGGATTAATTAACCTATATATTGATTTTTCTAAGGTTTAGTGTCAACAGCTGTAAGTAATATAAATATATTTTTATTATTATTTTAGCGTCGCCACAATGGTGACAATAGCAGTTTACATGCCTAGAGCAGAAGGCCAGTCTATCTGCCAGACCGACGATCACTGTGACACGGCTTCGGGATATTACTGCAACGTGAACTTATTCGAGTGTGTCAAGTGTGTCACCTGCGAGAACTTTAAAGAAGGAAAATGTGCTAAATCCACTGGCGACTGTGGCGCTACATCTGAATGTCTTCAAGGGTGAGTCCTTGATAGTTACGGCTTCTTTTACTTTCCTTGTATACCTACTCTAGGGTAAATATGTATTAACAAAACACTTGATCATATAGTGGCTCTAATTTCACCGCAATTAGGCACATAATGACACCTGTAATCAAACTGTTACTTTGTCATTGCTATTATTCACAAGTGAGATAAAGTTTTTTATTTTATTTTATTGGTTGAGTTGCTTTGTTCTGAAAAAAGTTTCGATACAAAAAAGATCGTGTTCAATAGTACAAGTAAATGAATGTAGGTACTTACATATTGCTTGCTAATTTCATGCAACTTCGTATTTAATTAGACGAATTTAAATACGAAATTTTGTAAGTGGCTAAAACGCTATCCGCGAAAAGCCAAAAAAAGAAATCTCATTCTTTTAGTCTCTGGCCGATCGCCATTGTTCGATGCGCGCGCATAGGAAAACTGATGAATTTTTCCCGCCATTGCGAAAATCTTTATTTTATCTACTAAATAAAATGTTTTTTTAGTATTATTTTCTTCATAAGTGTGTTGAAAAACGTCGCATGATACACATGTGTATTGATGATTACCGTCCTCGGCTCTCTTAAGACCCTCACCTACGGCTCGGGTCTCAATGTCGCCTCAGCGGTAATCACCAACATTACACACTTGTACCATAATGTACAACTATAATGCCGAAATTCAAAATACCGAAAATTTATATGCTGAAGATTCCGACCATATCACAATTTCTACAGCTTAATGCCGTAATATTATAAGATCATAATACTTAGGCATGGACGATGTAGGCCAAAACTGAAAACATCGAAGGCACTAAACACATGATGGTGGACGGTTTACCGACATAGTTGGGTCAGGTTATGTTATGCTTGTGAACACCAAAATCCGTTTATAGGTAAAAACATACAACCTACAAGTAAAAACATGTTAGACCACTTCAGATAATGAGTAGTAGGGATGTTACGGAAGTGGTTATATATTTTAATTTAATTATTTATTTTTAAAGTAAATATATAATTAGATATTATGTGAGCATTTTATGCGTCTACCTATTTATTTTATTCCAGTTTTTAGTATTTGTTGTTATAGCGGCAATAGAAATACATTATCTGTGAAAATTTCAACTGTCTAACTATCACGGTTCATGAGATACAGGCTGGTGACAGACGGACGGACGGACGGACAGCGGAGCCTTAGTTAGGGTTCCTTTTTACCCTTTGGGTACGGAACCCTAAAAAGGCTTATGTTTAACTGATCACCAGACATAGTAAAATATAACGCCAGAAAAGCACTTTTTACAGCCAAAAATAGTAAATGATCACCAAAATTATTACCCCATTTTAATCTGAAACTGTAACCAAAAATTTAACATTTTGCTATCCTATCAAAGCAAATGACTGCAAACTAATCATTGCTAGGTAAAACCATGTATATATCCAAGCGGACAGGCTTTGATTTTGTACGTGACCCGTTATCTAGTTGTATATTGTTGATCGGAGTATAAAATGAAGGAATTTATCCCTGCTTGGTCCAAAATATTGAATAACAAAAAACCTGTACAGACGACCTTCGACTTGCCGCTTTGACACTATATTTTTTGCCATCTGGGCACGCTGTGCATGGTAGTACATATTATAAAAAGTCTAGTGTCCGACCAAATATTCGGTTTCGGTTTCGGTTTCGGTCGAGTTTCGGCAAAAATAACGAGTTTCGGTTTAGTCTCGGTTTCGGCGGCAAACCTGCCGAAACTACGACCGAAACCGAAACTTCATTCGAGAGTTCCCGCGCTGTGCTCGATCATGTTCGGCGCAGTAAATTCCATCCAAGCGACGAAGACATTTTGCCGCGTCCACGTGCCTAATCATGTCGTGACTTGTTTGCGTATGCAGTGCGTTTTGTTTGTTGTTTGTGAGTTTTCGTCTGATTTGTTTTGAATTCGGTAAGTTTTATCATGTGATATTGTATTAAGGGTGCCTACCCTTAACATCACAATATCATATTATTGTATTAAGGGTACCTACCCTTAATACAACATCACATGATATAACATACCGAATTCAAAACAAATAAATTATTATGTTTACTACTTAGTAAATATTATAATAATTTAGTATAACAAACTTTTTTTATTTTCTTTATTCAGACAAGCATACGGCCTCTCTCGCTCGCAACATAAAATATCGCTCGCGCACCGCCAACCCCGCTGCCAACGCAGCATCTACTTCCTTTCTGGTGACCTTACTCACTCGCAGGAACACAACAACCCTCAAGGGAATTGTTATTTGGCTGCGGTATTCTGTGAGGTGGAGGTATATTCCCCAGTCGGGTAGCTTACAATTACGCTCCCTACCTCTCTTTTCGCCAGAGCTTCGTTTGTCAGTCAGCAGGGTGCACCACGTGCAGGTGAAGTTGGCTTTGGTTCAAAGGTGTTGATGAACCACTTACACCCCAAACTAATGCGTAGATTATAGTAGAATCAAGTCTAACATAACTATCTGAATATTTTGTGGTTAATTTAACTCATTCGGTAATGCTATACGTAAACAAACAATAGTTAGGTATTTGGTACTTACTATAGTGCATTAGTGGTGATAATATTAAAGATTTAGAGTTTCAACGTTCAATTTAATAATTATAACCAAGTATTATAACGTAAAATAACGTAATTATTATTATTTTTTTTATAATACGTCGGGTAGCAGATAAACATACGGCCCGCCTGATGTGAAGCGGTTACCGTAGCCATATTAACGATCGCAACATAGAATATCGCTCGCGCGCTGCCACCCCCGCTGCAGATGGAGCATCTCCTCCCATTCTGGTGACCTCACTCACTCGCAGGAACACGACAACCCTCAAGGGATTTGTTATTTGGCTGCGGTATTCTGTGAGGTGGAGGTGTACATTCCCCAGTCGGGTAGCTTACAATTACGCTCCCTACCTCTCTTTTCGCCAGAGCTTCGTTTGTCAGTTAGCAGGGTGCACCGCGTGCAGCTGAACTTTTTTTTTATACTACGTCGGGTGGCAGACAAGCATACGGCCCGCCTGATGTGAAGCGGTTACCGTAGCCATATTAACGCTCGCAACATAAAATATGGCTCGCGCGCCGCCACCCCCGCTGCCACCGCAGCATTTCCTTCCTTTCTGGTGACCTCACTCACTCGCAGGAACACAACAGCGCTCAAGGGAACCGTTATTTGGCTGCGGTATTCTGTGAGGTGGAGGTACATTCACCAGTCGGGTAGCTTACAATTACGCTTCCTACCTCTCTTTTCGCCAGAGCTTCGTTTGTCAGTCAGCAGGGTGCACCGCGTGCAGGTGAAGTTGGTTTTGTTTCAAAGATGTTGATGAACCACTTACACCCCCGAAAGTTGTCTTTGATTCAGAGATGTTGATGGACCACTTACACCCCCAATTATAAGAAAAGTGTAGGTACTTTTCTTATAATTGGGGGTATAAGTGGGTGGGGTGTAAGTTAGATACCTAATTGTTTCGTAAAAGTTTCGGTTTCGGTTTCGGTCGTAAAAACCAGTTTCGGTCGGATACTAAAAAAGTCATAGTTTCTGGCTTTTTTTCGGATGATTAGCATAGATCTATTTGTACATTGTCATGTAACGTGCTAATAATGGATAAGCATATAAATTTATATTCTACCTTCTCATATTACAAATAAACACCTAACGGATTTAGCCGACAAATGCCGCCGTCTTTGTCGGTATATCAAGATTTTAAATAATAAACAAAAGAGATGTGAGTTATCTTCATACATAGTTTCATTTAAATAATAATATTAATAATAGTCACAAAGTCTCAGTACCTACATTAAGTTAAATGGTTATTGAGTTATTCAACATTTAAATTGAAATTGGGGTCAAATGACCGCTCCTGTCTTTCTAGTGTTAAAATGAAATTTAATTACAAGAATAACATATTCTTTGAAACATTTTTTATTAAAAGAAATTCTGTGAAATTTCTGTCTGTGAACCAAGAGAAAACCTCGTAAAAGCTGACGCACTAGTCCAATACGTTTGCTTTAAAAGAAGCAACTTTGGGCAGCGAAATATGTCTAAAAAAATATGGCTCCATTGATTCGATTCAATGATATTCACAAAAACTTATCTAGTCTGTGAGGTCTGAGCAGCGTTGCCAGATTTTTTTTTTGCCAAGTCGGGATTTTAGAACTTTTTGAGAGAAAAAAGCGGGATTTTTTCGAATAAAAACGGGACATAGTAAAAAAACGTATACAATCAGAAGTTTTTATATATTTATATTTTCATTTGAGTTCAAATTACGTTTACCTGACAATAGATAGCAAAAACTGTAATAGAAAATGTATTTTAATAAAAATATGATATTTTAAATCAAGTCCATACTTGTATGTGCCACCCAACCGCGCTTTCTCAGCACGCTGCACGCACGGTCGAGTTATACCCGAAAAGCGGGACTGAGCCTGTCCCGCGCGGGACATTAAATTTTGATTTAAAAATCGGGACGTCCCGCCAAAATCGGGACGTCTGGCAACGCTGGGTCTGAGGGACCATAGCATAGTATAAATAGAGAAGTAAGATAACTTCATACAAACGCACCGAGCGCGGTTTGTATGTGAGCGCGCCCGTACGTATGGCCGTCGCACGCACACACTGACAACATTTATAGGAGGTTATATGGAGCGCCAGTCGGGGTCGGAGCTGCGCCGTACGCAAAACCGCGCAAGATTCGCGCCTGCGCTGACGTTCGTTAATATTTTGAACATTTAGGTACCTACCTACGTCGTATATAACTACAAATTCGTTAAAGATGGCTACAAAGTCGACTAGCCATAAAAAACATTGCAGTGTTCATGGATGTCTCAATCACAATTTGTCGGATACCCTAACCATTCGGCCACCGACACTCTTAATAATCACATGATAAGTGTGTAAATTAAAAAGTATTAAAAATAGTTTAGTGTAAAAAATAATATATAATAGGTACTTAATAAAAATATATTTTCATAATAATTTAGATTATTTGAATAAATATTATGATTCAGTAAAGCTACGTTTTAATTAATCCTATTCCTATTTAGACCGTAATTTTTCAAATCATTATACAGATAACATGAAGTAGGTTTTATCAAATGGTAGGAGTCCGCCTGGGTGAGGACCACTGCCTTATCTATTTCTGCCGCCAAGCAGCAATGCTTGCATTGTTGTGTTTTGTGTTCCGGTTTGAAGGACAACGCACCTGCGATTCTGCATGTTTGTTGCCAACAGCTTGAATGCGTGAATCGTGGATGTTATGGGCGACAGTTACCGCTCACCATCAGGTGGGCTGTCTGCTCGTTTGTCACTGAGTAAGCAGGCATTAAAATGTAGGTAATGAAAAAATTGCAGTCACTCCTGGTGTATGTACAAAAATAATTATATTTATTCTTTTTAGATTTCCATACCCAAAGGGTAAAAACGGGACCCTATTACTAAGACTCCGGTGTCCGTCTGTCTGTCCGTCTGTCACCAAGGGCTGTAGGTATCTCATGAACCGTGGTAGCTAGACAGTTAAAATTTTCACAAATGATGTATTTCTGTTGGCGCTATAACAACAAATAATAAAAACAGAATAAAATAAATATTTAAGGGGGGCTCCCATACAACAAACGTGATTGTGTGTCGTTTTTGGTACAGAACCCTTCGTGACCGAGTCCGACTCGCACTTGGCCGGCTTTTTGATACAGATCCCTAACACTTACCCTACTTAATTTTGTATTTTGTACCTTACTTAATTTTGTATAATAGAGATTGACTAAGTATTTTTGACGGTTGAATAAACTATTAAGCGACAGCCCTACGTGTTTAGGCTATTATCTCCCGCTCGGGGCTTGAGTTCTCCTACTTCTCTATTTATACTATGACCATAGTTTTCACGTTATACTTTTTAGTGTTCCGTATCCAAAAGGTAAAACGGACCCTATTACTGAGAAACAGAATAAAACAAATATTTAAGGGGGGCTTCCATACAACAAACGTTTTTTTTTTTTTTTGCCGTTTTTTTAGGGTTCCGTACCCAAAGGGTAAAAAGGAACCCTATTACTAAGGCTCCGCTGTCCGTCCGTCCGTCACCAGGCTGTATTTCATGAACCGCGGTAGTTAGACAGTTAAAATTTTCACAGATGATGTATTTCTGTTGCCGCTATAACAACAAATACTAAAAACTAGAACAATATAAATTTTTAAGGGGGCTCCCATACAACAAACGTGATTTTTAGCTCGTTTTTGATCGCAATTGATAACGGCAATAGGTAGATGTTTGAAATACTCATATAACATTTAGTTATATATTCACTTTAAAAATAAATAATTAAATAAAAATAAAATAAATATTTAAGGGGGGCTCCCATACAACAAACGTGATTTTTTTTGCCGTTTTTATAGATAATGGTACGGAACCCTTAGTGCGCGAGTCCGACTCGCACTTGGCCGGTTTTTTATAAATAATGGTATGGAACCCTTCGTGCGCGAGTCTGACTCGCACTTGGCCGGCTTTTTAGTTTTGATACTTCATGAACTGTTATTTAATGAATAAGTTTTAGCACATTATATACAAAATGTCTGTAAGCTCATTAGCTTTATTTTTATAATACTTCCGAAGATATCAGATATAATGTGTGAGGATTGAAAGACCACACTTCAAGAGCTGTATTTTCTTAATATTTTACTACAAATTCCAGGACTCTCTCTTTACTTCTTTTAAGACTAATACTTTGATTTAAGACTACTCTACTAATACAATACTCACACACGTTTATATATTAACTTCCGAGTTTCCTTGTTTCAGACGGTACTACCATTTCTTATAGCATCGATATCACTGATTTTTTTTTAATTTAAATCCGCCAGGTATTCTTTAACCAAAGACGGGAGGTGTATCTCAAGTCCTTCTGCTACCTCTACAGTAACAGTGGTATCGATAACGGTTGTTGTGGTTCTGATTATTGCCAGCATAGGCGGCGGTTACGTACTGCAAAAAAAAAGAAAACCATGTAAGTAGAAAAAATTAGGTTGGTATATATGTAGCTATTGTTACTTTGACCATATTTACGCCTAAATTTAAATTCCAACCATTACCGACTGGAAAATTATAATTCTACCGGGGCTGGCATTACACAGCCGGATTCTGACACGGAATTCACAAACTGAATTTAAGAATCTGAATTCCGATGTGTGTGAATTCGATCCTTGGAAATATATGGAAAGACGTGCGCTTGGAATTCATATTCTTAAATTCTCATACTCGTCAGTATTTATTGTCAGATCAATCTGATAAAAACAGCATGTGAATGGTGAATAAGTGTTTTGTATGAAATTTCGTGCGTCTGAAATTAAAATCCTTAGTCAGTACTGCCCATGCAGTGATGATTACCATCAGCACAGTATAAGTAATAGTACTAACGTACAGTATGGACACTCTCTGCCGCTTTCACTAGTCGACCTCACCTCCCCTATGAGACCGATTTGGAACCGTTCGCAATGGATGCAACGTCCTACAAATTGACGTCGCTCGTATTTTATTTTCCATTCAGTTTAAAAGATGAGAGTTACTTGTGCAGTGGATGGATGTCTCAACACATGGAAAGTCAAAAAAAGAAATTTATTCGATCCCTTTGGATGAAATAAAGTACTGATTTTTTTATAAGTTACCTAAGAAGCATGCGGCAGCCATAGTTTCATCATAACAATTCATGTCTGTCAAAGTAGGATACAAGATACAATTCAATGTTTATTGTTTACATTTCAATGTTTATTGTGCGTGATGTCATGTGTGGTATTAGTTTTAAATTACGTTTGTTCCATGTGAATATGAAAATGAATCAAATCATTGCGCATGCATTTTTAAGAATAGTAAAAAGCTACAATTAGTGACAACAACAAGAATGAAATGGTTTGACCATTACAATGAACCGGTGTTCGTTCGTTCGATTTAGTGGTAATTAGAAAATATAAAATTTTGGGTAAGTTAGCAATGGAAATTATACAAGGCGTTTGGCTGAAGTCAATGTAGTGTATTTGCTATGTTTTTTTTTTCTTCACTACGCCCACCTGATCGCAACATTAAATATCGCTCGCGCCATGCCATCAACGCAGCAACTCCATACTCTCTGGTGACCTCACTCACTCGCAGGAACACAACAACCCTCAAGGAAATTGTTATTTGACTGCGGTATTCTGTGAGGTGGTGGTACTTCGTCGGTCGGGCTGCTTAAAAAATACGCTATGTACTACCTCTCTTTTCGTCAGAGCCTCGTCTGTCAGGCAGGGTGTACCCCGTGCAGGTAAGATTGACTTTGGTTCAAAGATGTTGATGAACCACTCACACCCCCTTACATGTCCGACTAATAATTGAATAATGTCAGCCCTAGAGAACGTCACTCAAACATAGGCACGTGTACAGACGTCATTTGGTTACTACATGCAAATTTTTGTATGGAGTGGCCGGGGTTTGCCATCAGTCTCAGAGGAAAGTACGTTATTTCTTCAGCCCCCTTACCAGCATCTCTTATTGCGATTCAATAACTGAATAGAATTTGAAATAGAGTCGCTTATTCATTGGTATGAATAATCATTCTATCCAGTTATTGAATCGCAATAAGAGATGGTGGTAAGGGGGCTGAGCCAGCAGTGCTTCAATTCTCGTAAATGTTCAACAGCTCGTAGCTGTATCGTAGCGATTTAATCGTAGACGCACTTTAGATACGTTCACACAATGACTTCTCGATTCGAATTTTTCACGTTTACTATTTTTCCGTACTCAACATTCATTCGCTCATGGACCATCCAATTCATTTGTAATAACGATTAAAATGGCCTCGACTGACTCGAATATGCGGGAAAATAGTATACCTACGTGAAAAATTCAAAAATAGGTAGTCGTCGTTTTAAGGCACCCAAAAGACTTCAACGATACTGCTACGATATCGTAACGATTGAACATTACGGAAATCGGACCCCGGAACGACAGTACATATTAATTCCATGCCATCAGGTGACTTATATGCTAATTTGTCACCAACTTTTATAAAAAAAAAAACATTATAACGTGACTTATTTTATTTATGAAGTAGTTATGTGCTATTGAATAAATTAATTATAATTATTCACCAAAATCACAAAAATGTTGTGTTTTGCGGATGTGGATTTATAAGATCATGATATTTTGAGAATATCGTGTTTTGCGAATGTGGTGGTATAAACGTGGTCTTTTGAGAATACTTATGATATTCAGCGAAGGAGGGGTTGTTTGATGCGGCTGACCGCCTGGAACCAGACTTCCTTCGGAAAAAAGGCTACGTGTATAAATAAAACGACTGCAAGAACAGTAATGTTATTTGCCTAGTAAATGAGCCATAAGTACCTAATTGAAATTTGAAAATTTGGATGATTGTTAACAAAAGCGGCTGAACAGTTTTAGATAAATTTGCCACATTATCTATGTGATTGTGTTAATGCGGGCATGGCTACGAACGGAAGCTAGTATATATAAACTTGTAAAAAACTAAGAATAATTCTCATTTAGCTGGTGTCGACCCCGAGAAGAACGCAAATCCAGGTGCAACGCCTCCTACCGCTCCCGACCCAAATCGAGAATATCTGGAAGATCGGCCCCCGCCGTATAACTACAGTTACTGCCAAGGAACAGACAGGCCAATCAACGACGACTGTTTTGTGAACCTACCAGGTATATTTCAAGTCATTAATTGTTCATAGATAGATAATAATAGTAGGTAATGGGTAAACAAATATTTATACGTAAATATTCAGTTTAGGTAGGTACCTACCTAGTTAAAGCGCTTATCACAATATTATCCAACGCAACCCCGACTCAACTTGGAAATGCGCATGAAATTGGATGGTGTAACCGCGTGTTGAACGAGTTGGATTCAATTAGAACGGTTGGAGACCGTCCCAACCGGTTGGAGGCAACTTGTTGCAGGAAAGCGTAATCGCACGCTTCTATTTTCAGTCGGTGTTGCCAGGTCCTAAATATTGAAGTCCCATAAAACTTAGGTCTTTTCAGTATATTATTTGGTATGAAACTTAGTGGAAAAAATGAACTGCATCACTATAGTATGAAATAAGAGTTTCTTAAAATGTTTACTACTTTAAACAAAACAGGGTGTTTACAATTTGTACTCTCATTTAATAAAATAAAAGTTGGATTAATTTGCCACCAGAATTAAATTTATCCATGAATATTGTTCCCACATTCTAGATTGTGGTAGAATCACTAAGTTGGCAACACTGATTTCAATGTCGTAGCTGTCGTAGGACATTATAATCACGAGCCTTCAACCTGTTGTTAGCAGGTAATAATAATAATTTTAAGTTGAGTCGGGGGCATGTTGGTTAACAAAAATTGCACAGGGACAGCCCTACGGTAAGTCGGACGTTACGGTTACACGTGCCAGCGAGAAAAGGATAGAGTTAACGCGGAAAATCAATAACACAACATTACTTATATATAAATATTTCTAGTTAATATTTTGGTTGGAGGGGGTATGAAGGTGAAAATTTGGGGTTATAGGTTTTTATGCCAAATAAAAAAAATACAAAATCTGGATAGCGACATCCTTAATCACCTAGAAATACCTATACCTACTATAAAGTTTAATATAAAGATAGTAATATTCTCATACCTACCAAACCAAAGTATGAGAATATACATAATAAAAATCAATAGCCGTTTCGGAGGAGTGTGACCACAAACACCATGACAGGAGATATTTATTTATATAGATTTATTATTGCTGACAGATTCAACGGATCCGTTGTTGAACTCTAAGCCTATCGAATATAAAGACCAGCCGCACACAGAGCGAATGCAAAGGGCTAATCTCTTAAACCCACCGTGTTACGTCCGCGGGTCGCGCCTACCATACAGGTAAGTAACAGCACCTATACAAACTCCGTCTGTAGGTTTCACGAAGCGTTTCACCTATGAGATATGATAGGTAACCAGTGTATTATATATCCATTGATAGAGATCAATGGAGATTGTGGGAAGTTATTTCCCACTATCCTCATTTGTCATTATCTGGTAATTCATTATAAAAAATGACTAATCTATTAAAACAGCATTCCCACTATCGCCATGGATTATAACAATGGATATAGTGGAATGTAACGAATCTGCTCTAAGGCGTAGTACTATTGTTATGCTGCGGCTACAGTACCGTGATATGCCAATAATTATTGCCATAATTTCAACAACGCCTAGGTGTAACCACGATTTATGGCCATAATTTTACAATGCCAATCAATATATAGCCCGGTAGACGGTAAGGTAGTGTAGCCGCAGCATAATGCTGCGGCTACACTACCTTACCGTCTACCGGGCTGTTACCGCCATAATTGTGGCATTAAATTACCGTTTAAATTACTGCGTGAAGTGGTGTGGTTACACTAGAGTTTACCTAGATATGTCAATAAATTAGGCGGTAAAAATATCATTTTTCAAGATGGAGGTTGACGCTACAGCTGTTATATTTATTTAGATGGTTTCGGTCTTTTTTCTTCTTCAAATCATCATTGTACACTGCGATTTTTATCGGGGTATACCCGACTGAAAGCTCATAAAAAGATACGGTTCGCATTGGAATAATTCCAAAACTCAAGCTTTTTTCGTTTGACCACTCCATGTCGGTCGATATGTGCGTCGCCGTTGAGCTCATGTTGCACACTGGATCACTGGACAAACGGTAGTATGGCCACAAACGCATTAATTATTGCGGTAATTCTCTTTGATGTGCGAAAAGAGACCGCCGCGGCGCCGCCGGAGCTATTGTCTACCGTCATTTGCCATATTGATTGGCATTGTAAAATTATGGCCATAAATCGTGGTTACACCTAGGCGTTGTTGAAATTATGGCAATAATTATTGGCATATCACGGTACTGTAGCCGCAGCATAATACAGTGTTCCGCAAACTTTTTGTGTCTAAGGTACATCTAGGAAAACGATAATTTTCGGTACACCATAAATGTTAAATCAATTTTTATTTGTGCAAGCATTTTTCTTCTGCCCGTCTAATTAGCTTTATGAGATAACCTAATTTTTCCGAGGCACACTAATTCATGCCCACGGTACCCCAGTGTCCCCCGGCACGCACTTTGCGGAACACTGCTCTAATATACCACGCCAGGACATTCATTTGAGCTTAAAAACATTTCTTTCCTTACGTAACGTTTTTATCACTTGACACTTTGCAGTTGTCCGAGTTTACCACTCAGTTAATTGTAGGTACCTACTTTAAAAATGTTTTGTTGACAGTGATCCTACAGTTCCTCCTCAAGCGGAAGAATCCCCACCAGCGCCTGCACCTGAAAATGTACCACTTCAGAACATAGCGGGGGAAACACAGGTACCTATCTACTAATTCATTTATATATACTTTAAGTGTTGAAGTAGTGCCAAGATGACTGACTGATTACTAATTTGATGCAGGAACCAGATGATGAGGAGAACCAACACTTCATTGGGCCGAATCAGCCACCCTTACAACAGCTGCCAATGCAGATAAACTTAACTGTCGTCAATACCAACTCTACAAATCAGCTTTCGTTTCATCAATTTCAATAACTCCGGCTTGCTATTGTTTTAACTATACATTCTTCCTCTCAAACATTCTCGTTTACAATATCAGGAGGATTAGATAGTTAATGTAATTAAATCCTTTAAAATATCTTGTGTCCTTTTTCTATCATAGAGTATTAATTTTAACGTAAGCTTTCTTTTAATTTGCTACCCTTTTTGTAAGTAGATTAATACAGAAATTCTTGATTACAAAAATAGGTGTCAAGTTAATTACAAAAATCTTCAGCTTAGTCGGTAGAACTCTAGGGTTTTCAGCTAAACTAAACACAATTACCACCCAACCTAAGCTGAAATTTTATTTTCGCAATCAAAAAATAAGTAATCGGCTTGAGCTTAGGGTCCCTGATAAGGCATAAAAGAGAAGACACCTAGTGCCGCCATTGGAAAAATATCATAGACTATGGAACAGAAGCGGAGTGAAATATTTCTGTAATTTGCTATGTTCGGTGGTAGGTATTGTTTTTTTTATCAGTCATAGTCTCGTGTATTTAATATGTTTCATTTGTACTAGTAAATGTACTATTTATAATAACACAATATTACGTATGTACATCTATTATATGACACTACATCCAAATCTATTTTAACTATGTGTTATATAAATTAAAATATATACTCGTAAAATACATATTTATAAACTGGAACAATAATCTGTAGAGGTAATTAAGATAATAGTGATAATAGATAATAAAGTAGTTCAGACCAATAAGATCTAACCTAAAAAGGGGGTAAAATCAGATCCTATATTGGTCTTAGGGGTGACAACATTGAAAAAATGAAGAAATACTAGACTAGATCTTGCTTTTCGTAATACCTACTTTGGTTCACGTTAAAAGGCTGCTGGATATTTTATCCTACTAAATACATAGTAAGTTAAAAATACTACTTGACAGTATTATAGTTAAGTCAACCTCTCTCTTGTAGTGCTCAGGGGCCTTACCACAAGCTCTAAACGCAGGAATGGAACTATGATGGTTGCGTATTTATCAATGAATTTCATTCATGTATTCGCAACCATGATGGTTCCATTCCTGCGATTAGAGCTTGTGGTAAGGCCCCTGCAGGGTCATTCATGCATTGATGCTGTATGAAAAAGTACCTACGTATTTATTTAGTCAAACCCTGTCCAAATGTACCTGATGCAATTGCAATAAAGAATTGTGAATGTACTTATTTATATGATGGAAGTTGGGAATATGTATATCAGACGAGCACTTGGAATGGCATCTACCATAAATAAAGAGCCAATGCTTGATAAGCTCGCCTGAATCGTTAGGCCGGCTGCTCATACGAACAAGAGTCGACGCGGCGCAGTGAGGCGCGAGTGCTGTTGGTGGGTGTATTAATTCATAATGACAGAAGATTTTGAAACCAACTCGAAATTATAAACACCCTGAACTCGATCGATAGTCGATCACGCCTCAACTCCGCCGAGTCTCTTCTTACCATTAAGTGAGCGACCCGCCTAAATATAGACTCGGAGTAAATGTATAGGTATCGAATAAGATGGAGGCTGTATTCTCTCTTCTCACATAAAATTATTGTAGCTGTAATCCATTGGTTCCTTTCGACGTGAACGAAGGACAAACAAACAAACACACTTTCACATTTCCTACTTATAATTACTATTTATAATTTATATCAATGGTCTGAATTGTTAATGATATTAATATGCAAGACTGAAATTCTAAAAATGTATGTATGAGGTATGTAACTACCTAACCTCCTATATATACGGTATTATCAAATGTGATGATATGGAGTATGAGTTTCATTTGTTTTTATATATATATATATATAATTCAAATAATATTATTGGTAGACATAATATTATACAGGACAGCAACTCAATCAAAAGTAATCGATACGTCCGAACATTTTTCCAAAAAGGAAAGATTTTTTTACTTAAAAAGAAACGAAACAATGGAGAAGATAATTTTAAATAGCTCTTTTTATTCCTGTTGCTACCCTGCTTTATTTCTCTAGTGTGACGGTAATGTACTGTGTGATTGATTATGTAATAATGATACATAGTTTTACAAATTTTTACTAAACTTGTTACTGCCATAGGTATCTACTGCGTTCGCGTTTATAATGACAACTTTTAGTAGACAAATTTTAGTAGCAATGTGGAACGTATCGGAAACTCAGAATTTCCATACAAAAATATAGGAGTATTTACATGGGTGCAGTAGGTAGTAGTAAGGTAAATCTTTGTTAAACAGATCTCAGATCATAAGTACTGTGTTGATTATTTATATTTATTATTTGTAATTAAAAATATTTAAATAAATAAAATATAAATAACTATCTAGTGTCTTTTTTTATCGACCTCGCCATTACTTCTTGTTCTTAGCGATACTATAGAAATTATTATTTTGATAAAATGGTTCAGTATAATACGATTTTGGGGTGTATGTGTTTCATCCAACCTGGCCTGCACGTGGTTCACCCTACTGACTGACTGACAAACACGGCTCTGGCGAAAAGAGAGGTAGGGAACAGCATAATTTTTAAGCTGCCCGATTGGGGAAGTACTTCGACCTCGCAGAATAACGCAGCCTAAATTATTTCCTTGAGGATTATGTTCCTGCGAGTGAGTGACCAGAAAGAAAGGAAGGAGTATAGGCTGGCAACGGATCGGTGACCCCTTGGTGTTGCTGGTCTCCATGAGTAGTGGTGATTGCTTTCCATCAGGTGACCCACATGCTCGTTCGCCCCCCTCTCATATAAAAAAAAATACGAGAAATATTAGTATTCTACTAATAGTATTTACAAGTAATGACAGTTTCTATCTTTACATGCAATGGAACGGATTTTGATTAAGCTTCACAGTAATATAGCACGCCCGTTGCATGAGGTTGACTTCTGTACTCTCTGTATTTAACCCCGCCGCCACACTATGCTCCTCGCGCTGCCGCGATGTTTCCCTCTCTGCCCACACACTGCTCTACTCGCGCAATAGGCTATTTGACTAACTTTTTTTTCGGTTTGATATGTAAAGACGTCTCCATAATATAACCATAGGTGAAAGAATTACTTCGATAGCACAAAAATCTCTCGAGATATGTTAATTTGAAAATCACAATTTTTAGACTGCCCCAAAACGCTCCATACAAAAGACTACCGAATTATGACGTCACAGGTTTGTATTTTGTATGCATCAAATCAGAAATTTGTACGATAGCTATGTTAAATATTACGTTTATGTGATTAGTATCATAATAAAAGTTATAGCCTTTTTTATTGCTTCTCCAATGGAAATATTATTTTTTAATAATTTCATACTTTTAAAATGGACTTTCCCGCCAAACTTTGATCGACGCTAAAAAATGTCTGACTGAAGATATTAGAATGAAAGTTTACAGATCCTTATAGTTTTGTGTATTTTACGATATTGTTAAATAATTTATACAATTTTTAAACATTGGAAAATAGCCTATTATTCGCGACGCTCCGCACTTGGACATTTGCCTTTGCTATACAATGGACGTTGAAGCTTTGAAGTTGAGGCAGCGTGCGCGATATGCATTTTTATTATAGCGAAACGAAGCTTTTTTTTGGACTTGGACTAACGGTCTGAAAAATGCCATCAAACATTTCTTTTTTGCTACCAGCTCTTATAGGGAAATGTTCATGATAGACATGATTTTAAAAAAAATATTTAAAAAATATGACGCGTGTTACACGCCCGAGCGCTCGATGCGGAATGCGTCCGAGGCGATTGTGTGGCCGGCCACTCGCGCTAACTCCTTTGACTCGCGCCCAAAAAACCGACAAAACAGGGAATGATGAGCAAGACGAGCGGCATGACGAGTAACGTGGCCACACTACGTTCCTGCCTACTTCCCTCGCTACTTCCTTCGCCACTCGACGAGTGTATGGCAGGGCTATTATGTCTCAAATGTATTGCATCTAGGTTACACTCCCGCTGCCAATGCAGCAACTCCTTCCTTTCAAATCAAATCTTGCTTATTAAGTTATTAAGAGCCCTATTACATTTGCACGCTGACGAGCTCTCGCGCAGTACTAAACCCGCGAAGGCCGCCGGTGCATCGTTTTTTGTAGTAATTTTGAAGTTATATTTATCGTTTTTATTGAATTAAGATAATAAATTCATGCTACAAACTTTATTCATCATGAAGTAACAATTATTCTCAAATAAATTTTGCTCAATAATATTATCGTTTCTTCGAGAAATTAACAGTTTACTTAAAGCGATTTTCGAAGTTTTTTTGGTTAAAAGAATGTTTTTTTCTATACTAAATCAATGAAATTTCAAAATTCCGAGGCCGCTATGTACTTTACGACTATATAACAAATAACATTCTATTTTTCTTATTTCATTTGTTTGGAACAGTAGTACAATCCAGGAGCTCGAAATAGTGAATGCGCGCATTTTATGAAAATCTTTCTCTGCAATTTTGGGTTTATTTAAAAAGTTAAGCAAAATTTACAAAAAGCGAGGCCGCTACGTACTATGCCAATAGCTATTCTGTACTATTCAATAAGTCAACATTGTTAATGTATTTTTGTTTCCGAGATCAAGAACGCCAAAATTGGCCATTTTACGCAAAAATCACAGTCAAAATGTAATATGGCTCTTAAGTTTGACCCATTTTCTAGTAATTATCCGATTGAGCTGAAAATAGGGTTGCCATCTATAAACGCTAGCAACCAGGACAAGATGCGCGGAAACTCCGGATTTTCAATCTTAAATCCCGGACATGTCATCAGTGCTTTTTAGTACTAGTACCTAGTTTTTTTTTTATCTGTGACATGACATTAATTCGCAGCGTGGAGCTTGCGGTAGTGATTTAAAGCTTTTAATCCTGGACTATAAATGAAACTTCGCCCGGACGCTCCCAAGACGCCCAGGATTTGTCCAAACTAGACAAATCCGGGGAAAGAGAGGTAACAGTTATCGGTAGTTGGCAGAGTCAGAGTCTCCCTTTTTAGGAATCAGTGAAATGTTGGCTTCCTTCAAAGCTTCCGCCACAATGTCCGATGAATCGGTATAAGAGTGTTAGAACGGACGCCAGTTCAGAAGCACAGTCCCTGAGAGCCATCGCCGGCATCACATCCTGTCGCTGACTCTACAGACGTCGAGCGACTAAAGCACCGCTCGAACATCGCATTGCCGAGCATCGTGTAGCCACAGCTGGCTTTTTGATGTGGTTATGCACCACAGTCGAAAACACGAGAATATCCTAGAAGCCTTTGTTCTAAAATTATAAAAAATAAATATCAGTAAGTATCGTAAATACACAAAACCAGAGACATCTGTCAATGTTTTGTACATAGATTAACAATTGGGTATTTGACTAACATTTTTTTCTGTTTGATATGTAGGGACGTCTCCATAATATAACCATAGGTGAAAGAATTACTTCGATAGCACAAAAATCTCTCGAGATATGGTAATTTGAAAATCACAATTTTTAGACTGCCCCAAAACGCTCCATACAAAAGACTACTGAATTATGACGTCACAGATCTGTATTTTGTATGCATCAAATCAGAAATTTGTACGACAGCTATGTTAAATATTACGTTTATGTGATTAGTATCATAATAAAAGTTATAGCATTTTTTATTGCTTCTCCAATGGAAATATTATTTTTTAATAATTTCATACTTTTAAAATGGACTTTCCCGCCAAACTTTGATCGACGCTAAAAAAAGTCTGACTGAAGATATTAGAATGAAAGTTTGCAGATCTTTATAGTTTTGTGTATTTTACGATATTGTTAATTTATTTGTACAATTTTTAAACATTGGAAACAACCCAATTGGTCGCCGTAAGCGGAAAGTACACAGTAAGCGGAAAGCCTTACATGCCTCAAATATATTTTTGGAAAAAATAATGTTTTTTTTCAATAAATATATTTGTGGCAATGTTAAGACGCGCTTGGCAATGTTAAAACGCCGACTAAATCGTCTGGCTTATATTTTTGTCTATTCTTTGAACAACAACAACAACATATAAAAAATGCATATTGCCTCAAATATATTTGTGGAACAAAAAAAATTATATTTAAAAAAAAAATGGGGTTGATTTAGCCCCGCTACTCACCAGCCAGGTCTGCAGTTCCGTGTTGGGGATAATAGTAGAGGTATGTGACAAGTTTTCAACTTGCCTCACGTACCTACCCAAAAATTGCTACCAGCTCTCCTACTATTAATATTATCTGCGAACTTATGTCCTATTTATTTTATGGTAGATCAAAATTTGGTGCGAAAGTCCCTTTGTATGTTGTGTAATGGTTGAGTCACACCATTTTGTGTTACACTGTTACACATTGGGAAAAAAATTAAACATTTGATCGAAGCCGATTAGTAACACTGTAACTTAATGCCCCAGTGTGTGTTCCCGTTGGGTAACACCTTTTTCACTCTTCGATAGTACGTGAGAACTCAGACCACTTTTACGAACGAAGGAATACTACTAGTTTCGAGCCAGATATTTTTTACTAAAATGCAATGCTATTTATAACATAAGTAAAATGTATCGTACCAGTTTAACAATTCACTAGGTCTTTATATCGGGTATCTTAGTGTTCAGAGGAGTTCTTTGATATGTTGACCACGGCCTCTTTCGGACCTACTTGAGCGCGTACTGTGCGGTTTCAGAAGTTTTCTACTTCCAACTTTCAAGTTGCGGAATGAACTCCCTGTCAAGGTTTTCCCTGGATATTACAGTATGGGGTTCATCAACAGAGGCGTTTAAGGGGTTTCTACAGGATCGGCAACGCGTGAGTGACAACTCTGGTGTCGCAAGCGTTCATAGACTGCGATGACTGCTCACCATCAGGCAGGTCGTAAGCTTGTATGCGCCCTAGTCGTGTAAAAAAAGAGTAGGATCAAAAAAATGTGTGTGCTTAACGACACACGAGAAGTGAAAACTTTATCTCGCTCTACCTCTATACCCTACTTTACCCGAACGAGCATTATGTTCCATGGGAAGCCCAAATTCGACAACCTCATCTGGGTACTCTTCCGTGAATGTCGCGTCGTTTACATAAGACAAGAACGTTCGTGCAGAGCGGAAATTACTGTGTGTGTGCGTGCGGCGCCATACAAACCGTTCCAGATTTGTCTCAGAGGGCAGGTGAAGTCAACACGAGAGAGCGGCAGGGAGGGACCATACTGTACGTAGTACTATTACTTATACTGTGATACTACGACAGTACCACCTTGAATCGTTCGATGAGTAAATATCTACATCTACAACACATTTGTGACGCAACATCGACTGTTTATAAACATACGATACTCGATGACGAATGAATGAACGTTTACAACGTTTTCTATTCAAATCAGCAAGTACTATAAAGAGATAACAATATATTCTACCTACTCACAGATTACAGCTTAGTATGATATGACTCGAGATTTATATCTCTCGAAGAAATCAAAACTGATTTGGCAATTGTAGCGTCATCATCTATTCCTTGTCCTTTACCCATTGTTTGTGACTGGCGCAGTATGCCTTTTTCTTCCATTGGGGTATCAGCCGTCATATCTACAGTTGCCCCTTTCTTATCGACGAGCTCGGTGGTCGAATGGTTAGCAATGGTAACTTGCTTTAACGGGTTCGATCCCCGCACAAGACAAATATTTGTATGCATGAACATGTCTGTTTGATTTGGTCTGGGTGTTTTCTATGTAATATATGTATGTACAAACAAAATGTATTTAAGCATTATATCTATTATCTAGTGCCCTTAGTACAAGCTTTGCTTAGTTTGGAACTAGATGGCCGTGTGTAATAATGTCCAGAAGGCCAATTCTCGTAATTTTTCTACGGTCACAGAACGAAAGTTGACGGAATCGAGCTCAGGAATTGAGATTGAATTGTGAATTGATTATAAAATATTTATTTGATTCCATTCATTAATTATTATCAGTTTTTATTGTTAGCAAAAAGGCACTATTAGTTTGTTTATTTTTCGGTCATATTTCGACATAATTGCACTTAAATTAGACTTTGAAGTTTCATATTGTAATAGGAGAATACCAAATTTCACATTTGTGAGATCGAGACTAAATCGAAACTGAATTTTGAATTTTTTTTATTTACGAGAATTGCCCCTCAGGAATATTTAGTTATTTATTATAATCTCATTATATCCATTCGCATTCAAATTCATCGTTCTCTTTGTCACATGTCTTTCATCCATGCGCATTAAGTGCCCATACCACGAAAGGCGATTTCCGCGCTCTCGTCTCGTTTACATGGTAAAAGGGTTGTCAACTCTTGAAAAGACTAACACGGGAGACTTATGTACGAGTACGTGGAAAGAAAATCTCAATTAATTTTTAAATTTAGGTATATTTATTCTGCTTTCGAACAGCATCTGATATACAAAATTATAAAAGTTTTTACATGGAAAATAAATAATAAATAAATATTCCAGGACAATTTACACAGCGCCATCTAGTCCCAAATTAAGCGCAAAGCTTGTGTTATGGGTACTAGATAACTGATAAATGTACTTTAATTAATTTTCTTTTTTGTAAATACATACTTAAAATACATAGAAAATACCCAGACCAAGACAAACAGACATGTTCATGCACACAAATGTTTGTCTTGTGCGGGAATCGAACCCGCGACCTCAGAGTCAAAGTGGCCATTGCTAACCATTCGACCACCGAGCTCGTCAAAATGGAAAAAATGGAAAAAGAACGGAGAACGAGTAATGACGTGCGAGCGAAAGATGCGTATAATTAGAAAAACCCAGTGAGCTTACGATAGTAACATATAATATCATTGGAAAAACAGGAGACATTATTGTTCGCCCGGGAGGTCGGGAGATTGACCATTATTACCGGAGTCTCACGGTCAATCCGGGAGGGTTGGGAATCCTAATGGTAAACCAGAAACTATTTGCGTAAGAAAATTGGCTGCTAAACCAGAAGGAAAGCTTTCTAAATTAAAAATTTACAATAGAACATACAAAGCTTTCTAGGCAGCGAATTAAAGAGTTATTAGAAAACTATGTTATATAGGTAATGACGTTATAATTATAATGTCAAATCTCAATACCTAAATCCTAATATTATTATATGTAATATGTAATTATAAATGTGAATGTGAGTGTTTATTACGCTTTCACGCCGAAACTACTCAACCGATCATCATGAAACTTTATACACTTCTCAAAGGTATTAGGAAGGACATAGGATACATATATTTTCTAATTTTTAATTTAAAACTGATTCTATTAAAACAACAGTTATTCCAACAACTTAAATTAGAGTATATTATTCTGTGACTTAAACCTACATAAACTTTATAAATATTTCTAAGTTTTTTGTTTACATATAAATTTGCGTTTTTATAGTTTAGATTTTGACATGTGACGTCACAAAATAACACAGATCACCAGAGCCTATTTCTCTAATCGGCAGGATGCACCACGTGCTTGTGTACGATACGGGTTGGCTTTGGCTCTAAAGGTTGTGCCATCAGGCAGGTCGTACTCTTGTTGTCATCCTAGTATTACTTATTATAAAAAAAACTAATAATAATTGTCATTACTTTTGTGTATGTCGATCCTGGTCGTAAATCTTTAAAACAAACCGCCTGATATGAAGCTGTTACCATAGCCATATCAAAGCTCGCAACATGAAATATCACTCGCGCACTGCAACCCCCGGTGCCAATGCAGCAACTCCTCCCTTCCTGGTGACTTCACTCACTCTCAGGAACTCGACAACAATCAAGGTAATTGTTATTTGGCTGCGGTATTCTGTGAGATGGATGTATTACCCTAGTCGGTCAACTTGGAATTACGTTGCCCTACCTCTCTTTGTGCCTGAGCCTCGTCAGTGAACGAGCAGGGTACACCACGTACAGATGAGGTTAGCTTAGGCTCTAAAGATGGTGGTGAGCTGCTTACACCCCAAAAGTGCTTTACAATAATTTAAGTACCTACCTATATGATGCGAAAACCCAACAGACTTGAGAGCCTCTTTCTCTAGTCGGCTGGGTGCACCAAGTGTAGGTGGCTCTAAAGATCATGGTGAGTCACATTCACCATAAAATAATCATATTATGATCAAATGATCTTATTTAACTGTTTAAATAAGTGCACTTTTAAAACATTGTTAAAATATCCACACAGTTAATTCCGCAGAATATCAGTGCATTTATTTTGATGTCATTTTATAAAAAAATCGAACAAAAGAAGCAGGTAGTTTACTTTTGGACAAGTTAAGACACGTTCGCGCTCGACTTTCGTACACCTGTATGACAAAAGAAACAAAAAAACAAATGAAAGATGGGCGTTAACGGATAGAGGCAGGCACTCAGGCAGGATCGGACCGCAGGACCATTCAGTTCTCAGGAATCTGGGCTCGCTCTCGTGTCGGCTCGGTAGCGGTACGTAACAAAAAGTAAAAAAGTGTTGGGTGCTTGTGACGTGAGTGGTGTGATCTGGCAGTGACTCATTCAACAACAACAAGTTCCCTCGTAAAGTGAAATTATTGGTACTCCGACTAAACAGTGTGTAATAGTTCGATCGCCTTGGTCCTGTGGTTATTATTTAGTGAAATAACGGCATAGACTTTGAAAATGATTCGGTAAGTGGTGATAAAGTTATTAAATTTAATACCAACGATGTTTAATATGTAGTTCAGTTTGTACTTACAGATAAATTAATACTTACTTATCTACTTACGCACTTATCTTGACCGATAATTAGGTAGTTATCTATCGGTACGGGTACGGTCACGTACGGTTGTTGTTGTCTATGTTATGTATATATGAGTACATACATAATAAGGAGATATGGTAACACCAAATGCACTAGGTACATAACGTTACAGAGCCTAGACATAGGTAAATAACCTAGGCAAAAAATTGGTAATGCGCTGTTAGTAGTTAATTAAATATATCGGCATCAACCCATAATCATCCCACTGTTGATATATGGGTCTCCCCTCAATCGAAGGGGTTTAGAGCATACTCCACCACGCTGCTCGACTGCGGGTTGGTAAATAAATATGTATTAGTTTCACTTTCACCACCGAATTATTCTGTATGTAGGTAGGAACAATTCCATATTGGACTTAATCGGTAAGCATAGATAAATGTTGTGCAATAATTATCATCAATATTAAGTTCATTGTTTGTTAGACTGGTTAGACATAACATATACCTACTTAAGTAAGTACAAAAAGTGTAAAGTAAGTAAGTAGGTACCTAACTAAAAGTTACATTTGTATATGTCTCAGCACTATATATCTACATTCAAAATATCTAGTTATCGTAATTTTCTCTATATTGCATCATAGTAAATGAAAATTTCATCATCCTTAGCTTTTGGTGTTTTAGAACATAGAAGTGTTGTAGCCTTTATTATCTACATAAAAGAGCTAAAATACATTTTATGTTAAACCTTTGTGGTTTTTATAAATGCTGTTTCATTGAACTTGTAATTAATTTTAAGATGATAAATAAATAAAAATAAAAAAAAAATGTAGATTTTTAGGTCTTTGTTTATTTAAGGCACAGTCTTAAGATAGGACACTCTTAATACTGGTTCAAGGTGTAAAAAATAACTCTACCTACAAGCTTGAGCAAGCAAGTATTCGAAAACTAACAACTTGTCAACTTTTACTACGGTACATATGGTTCTTAAACCATAGTCAAGTCGTGGTAATAAAAAAATATCATAAAGTTTGTCGGGTTCATTTACGATTACGATTACGATTTCGCTTACGCTTTATACATAAAGCGACGTAAGTTCGGAGTTTCGTATTTTTAAACCAGGGGGGCCTACCGCCGAAGTTGAAGCCGATTACCATGGGATTTTTTGACTGCGTAAATCAAAGTTTTGCTTGGATTGGCGGTAATTGCGTTTATCTTAGCTAGTAGAAACCAACCATAGAGCTCTACCGACTAGGCTGAAGATGTTTATTATTAACTTAAACCTAAGATCTATTTTGGCGATCAAAAAAATCCAGTGGTAATCGGCTTCAGCTTCGATTCGATAACCATTATGTACTGAAGTATTGAAAAAATATTTGTTAAATCAGGAACTAGATGGTTATATACAACTGAGCACCTGATAAATCTTATGCTTCAATTCATTATATGATTAGCTTTAATCTGCTCGGTAGAAAAAAATCGTGAAAGTAAGTCGATTTCGAAACTATTTCTTGTTTTTTTCCTGCTGAGTTTACTTTTATTATATGAAATATTTCAGTATGTAATTCTTTAAGAAAGGCGTAAAGGGGTTTTTATACAGAGTCGGCAACGCGTGAGTGATGAACTGGTGTCATAAGCGTGCATAGCCTGCGATGGCTGCTTATCATCAGGCAGGTCGTACGCTTGCTTGTCAACTTTAGTCGTTTATAAAAATATAATATTTTGTCTTTGCGACTCAATCTGGTCGTCAATTTTTAAATCAAATAGGTAAATATTCGTCGCGAGGAAGTAGGAAGTCACGAGGTTAGATAAAAGCCTTCAAAATTAAAGCGTCTGGTGCAAAACCGGGCCCCGCGAGCGTTTCATTTTTTTTATTGACCTCACTCACTCGCAGAAACACAACAACCCTCAAGGGAGTTGTTATTTGGCTGCGGTATTCTGTGAGGTGGAGGTATTACCCCAGACGGGCAGTTTATAATTACGCTGCCCTACCTCTCTTTGTGTTTTTGTTTCACTCTGATGGTTCACTGACGAGGCTCTGGGGATCCTCGTCAGTGAACCATCAGAGTGCCCCACGTGCAGGTGAGATTGGCTTATGCTCT
Organism: Hypsopygia costalis; assembly: GCA_937001555.2. Lineage (NCBI taxonomy): Eukaryota > Metazoa > Arthropoda > Insecta > Lepidoptera > Pyralidae > Hypsopygia > Hypsopygia costalis. The sequence goes on from OW443329.2 coordinate 20,927,433, forward strand.
AAAGATGGTGGTGAGCCGCTACACTCCAAAAGTGCTTTATGATAATGAAAGCATGTAATGCGAATCCCTAGCAAAGGCTTCAGAGCTTCTTTCTCTAGTCGACAGGGTGCACCATATGCAGGTAGTTTTGGCTCTAATGAAAGTATGTAGTGTGAAAACAAAGCAAAGGTCGAGTCGAATCGAAACCTAGCACATAAACCTTTAAATCAATCCAAATCCAAAGAATAGGCCTTCGCAGTTATTTTAGTTTGTGAAGCATAAGTTGAGCCAAGTTGTGGCAAGTTGGGACAAGTTGGGCAAAGATAAGCTAAATTGGGGCAAGACGGGATCGTTCATTGAATATGACGACACCCTTAACAGGACAGGACTAGGTCACACTCCTAGTGATGTCTCGTTTATGAATATATTATATAAGTATGTTAATGATATACATATATGTAGTAACTTCTATTACACAGTGTGTCCTGGGATAAAGTGTAACCCCGAAAGGGTGGGAAAATAGATCTAAAATTATCGACAAAATCATAGATTAAATTGGTCGCCGCTCCGCTTCGGCAAGCGGAGCGGAGACCAATTGATAATCTATGGACAAAATATAATAATCAAAACCGGACAAGTGCGAGTTGGACCTTATAATAACACTGAGACTGTAACCAGAAGAAGACGGCATGTAGTAGCTCATGTTTCCTTCGTTAAAACTGATTTTGCAAGAGTGCAATTCAACCCAGCGTGGGTTGAATTGCACTCTGCTTTCATATACAATATAATAAATAAAAAATATATAATAAACCATATTACGAACCTACTGAAGATGTATGTAAAATTTCATAAAAATCGGTCAAGCCGGAGAATTTTATAATATATTAGATAATTCCTTAGCTTCCTAAAATCCCTTCTCCTTCCTAAATGCTTAAATGACATTCATCCAATATCTTACCTTTCTTGTCTAAAATATTATAGAAGCTGCAGTCTATAAACAACTTCTCTGACTATACTGCACGAATTTAATCTTTTTTATCCTTATCAGTCTGGGTTCAAACAAGGTCATAGTATACTCGTAACTATGGCCTTGCTCAAAGTAACGGAAGATGTGAGATATGGCATGGAAAATACTATGGCGACAACTCACATTTAAATTGATTTCTCAAATCTTAATTGATTTCTCAGTTACGCCGGGTGACAGACAAGCATACGGCCCGCCTGATGTGAAGTGGATACCGTAGCCATATTAACGCTCGAAACATAAAATATTGCTCGCACGCCGCCACCCCCGCTGCCAACGCAGCATCTACTTCCTTTCTGGTGACCTCACTGACTCGCAAGAACATAACAACCCTCAAGGGAATTGTTATTTGGCTGCGGTATTCTGTGAGGTGGAGGTACATTCCCCAGTCGGGTAGCTTACAATTACGCTCCCTACCTCTCTTTTCGCCAGAGCTTCGTTTGTCAGTCATCAGGGTGCACCGCGTGCAGGTGAAGTTTGCTTTGGTTCAAAGATGTTGATGAACCATTTACACCCCAATTCATTCATTCACCCCAATAAGTTCGTGAGCTGATAGTCTTATGTCGCTTAGAAGTTGGATGAATTTTTAATGAACACGGCAACAAATTGTTCTTGTTCTTGTTTTAAATTTTAATAACTGTTAGTTTTAATATTCATCATACCACAAAATTCAGCTGTATTTTGTGATTACGAGTTACTTCAGGGCTAGGAGTTACCTATCAGTATTGGGGCAGAAGCTACCAATACAACATGGACAAAGCTTTCGTAGCACAAAAAAGCGCTCTTTTTTGTGCTACGAAAGCTACGTAAATACGGACGATGGCTCGCATACTCCCATGGGAATCGAGCCGAGAACACTCAAGATTTTAACTGTGCCGTCTTTATTTTATTTTTATTTTTTTATACTACGTCGGGTGGCAGACAAGCATACGGCCCGCCTGATGTGAAGTGGATACCGCAGCCATATTAACGCTCGCAACATAAAATATTGCTCGCACGCCCCCACCCCCGCTGCCAACGCAGCATCTCCTTCCTTTCTGGTGACCTCACTCACTCGCAGGAACACAACAACCCTCAAGGGAATTGTTATTTGGCTGCGGTATTCTGTGAGGTGGAGGTACATTCCCCAGTCGGGTAGCTTACAATTACGCTCCCTACCTCTCTTTTCGTCAGAGCTTCGTTTGTCAGTCAGCAGGGTGCACCGCGTGCAGGTGAAGATGGCTTTGGTTCAAAGATGTTGATGAACCACATACACCCCAATTACACCTTTAAATATATATATATTCGTATTACTGACTGATTTCGTAAAAACTAGAGCCAAATATGAATCGGAGGAAGAGACGTTACGCCGTGAGGGCACAAGGCGAAAAGATTTGACCCGAGCAATAGCCCCTGTTCTTAATGTAGTAATTCATCATTGTCCACGTAATTTACAATAAATTACCCAGTGAACTGAAATTAGGAGAAGTGTTGTTACTCAATTCAAGACTTTTATATTGGGTTATACTGTCAGGAGTACAGTAATGCAGGGTATTGCAGATATGTAGTAGCTATGGTGACCTATTTAGTAATTTGTGACTTTAATTATTTAAAGTGTATTTAATTATTTAAAGTTTTAGATTATAAGCTAAAATTCGTATAGGTACAATTATAATATTTTTTTGTGAATAAATAAATAATAAAAAATAATAATATCGCAATCTCTATATTTTAATTAAATAAAAACAAGGCTTAGAACTAATTATGTATTAAAATGCTTCTTAAAATTAGCCTTCGCTGTGGCTGGCAAAATTTTTGCTACTTGCTTTTATTATTTTTTAATCTCAAATTCTGATTAATTTTTCGCGGCGTTAAATTATATGCCCATAACTAATATCATGTCATGGGCAATAACAATTCCGCCTGACAGTCAGGTCATGTAATTTTGAGAATGTCATGAGCAATGAAGGTATCAGATACTGTCAATCAATTTGGGCCAAGTTGGCCAAAATTTATAAGTTGAGTCAAATAATTTATTTTAGTGATGTTTTCACAATCCGGAAGTACTAACTTATGCTAAGACAAGACAACGCTGACAACACAGCAGGTGTGCAGTGTAGCAGTAAATTTTATTATTTTCAACGACAATGATCAGGATTTTTTTAATTAGGTTACTTCTTTGTTTTAGGTCATTGATTCTCCTCATGTTGTGTCAACACGGCAGCTGGGCCTATAATTCACCATGCACCGACGACTCGCACTGTGATGTCAATTATTACTGCGAGCTCAACACGTACCAATGCCTGGAGTGCCTCCGCTGTGAAGACTTCAGGCGAGCCGCACCCCCCGTATCGACAGACTGTATCAAGTCAGTCGTCGATTGTGGACCTTGCACGGAAAGGTGCGTTACATTGCCCACTCATTTTATGTCTGGTGAACCGTTTGCTTGCCGTGTCGTGGTTACCATAGTCTACACAGACGTTTGCCATAGAAAGAATATAATTTACGCGCCGGCAGTTCCGCTCATAATACAGCATTTCCTCATTTCCTCCATCTAATATCCTCACTCTCAATAACTCTAAATTCTCAAGGAATTATTTATTGGCTGTGAATGTTGTGATATTCTGTGAGGTGGAAAAAATAATTCTTCCTAAAAAGCATACATATTTAAAAACGTTTCACAAAACAAGTTACGTAACGGAGTGTATGGTGGTAACGGTATGGAGGAGGGGTCTTGCTTGCCATGCATTACCGTCATAAAACCTTGAGGTGTTTCAACCACGCCGAGGCGGGTGCCAGACAATCATAAAGCCCTTTAGTGTTAAGCGATTACCGTAGCCTAAGACGCTTCCAATACGAGTAAGTAGTATTGCTCACGTGATGGTACCCCTCGCGCGAGATGTTACGTTGACAGAGGTCCTCTTCTCTATCACCTTACTACTTATCACTTTGGTGACCTCGCTCACTCGCAGAGACATGCCACTCCGTGGGGCTTTGCTATTTGACTGCGATTTTCTGTAAAATAGAGGTCGGGGTCAACATACTCTCCCTCATTTTCACCACAACAACCTTGTTAATTAGTTGGCAGAGGCCAACACATGCACATGAGGAAAGCTTAGGTTTTAAACATTGTATGTGATGTGATACAAGAAAAGAATATTAGGTAACTGTAAACATTTATATTTTCAGGGATAGACACGGAGGAGGTCGTGATAACAAAGACTGTGGTGCAGTAAACGAGAGAAAAGTTAACAACAATGTTGACAACAATTTACTAAGAGACCTGGGGACTCGGGACATCCAGCTCCCAGTTTACATATGGATACTAATTGTGATTATAGTGGCTGTGCTGGTGATAACTTTGGGTTTAATCCTCAAAAGCTCTGTCGTAAATAAGATGATGACGTATTGTAAGTGCCTTTTGAATATTTCACACTTCTATTAACTACTTTATCGCGTTGCGATGATACGCCCTTTATAATGCATTCTTTAATAATTTCTAGTATTATAGGTATGTCTCCACATGATGATATTACTGCGGCGATTTTATCAATAACTCGTTGCGATACACTTGCTAGTGAAGGTCGCTTAAGAAGGCCGGTAGTCTGACGTGATTAGCGGTTACTGCGTAGCCTATATGAATGCCTGCAAGACATTCATCCACTGGTAACCTCACTGGTAATAGAGAACCTAATGTCTGGTGACCACATTCACTTACCATAACGATCATCAACTTGTCATCAATAGTTATTTCGGTTTTTTTTTATATGAGCGGGGGTAAACGAGCATGTGAGTCACCTGGTGGAAAGCAATCACCACCGCCCATGGAGATCAGCAACACCAAGGGGTCGCCGATCCGTTGCCAGCCGATACTCCTTCCTCTCTTTCTTTCTGGCGACCTCACTCACTTGCAGGAACACAACAACCCTCAAGGGAATTGTTATTTGGTTGCGGTATTGTGTACTTCGCCAGTCAGTCGGCTTAAAAAATACACTATGCCCTACCTCTCTTTTCGCCAGAGCCTTGTGTGTCAGTCAGCAGGGTGCACCACGTGCACGTGAAGTTGGCTTTCTTTCAAAGATGTTAATGAACCACTTACACCCCTTCGTTGCTCTCTTTAAAAGTGACATGGAGATACTTTACATTAAGCTTGTTCTGAACAGAGCATCTTGTTTGACATCACATGCGACATATGTAAGGAATTCAACAATTGCCCATGTGCGTTGATAGTGAAATCTTCAAAAGGCCAACAAAAAAAAAATGAACGCCGGCTGCACGCACGAAAAAGCATGACTCATTGTCACGTTCCGCTTGTGCCGAACGTGTAACCGAGAGCGTGGAACGGCCACGAAAGAAGGCAAGATCGGCCTAAGCTTCGGCTTGTGACGCAATCTATCTCTCTTCCTCTCCATCTTTCGATGTTTCGTTATCACGTACAATTGATTAACGTCCGTAAACCGACTTTAGACACAACTATTTTTTTTATTATTATTTTATCACTGTCAATAATTTGTGACAAACATTTTCCCTAATTGACTGACAGAAAGTCAACGGACATGTCAGGAAAATTCCTGTCTGGTAACCCTATCTACGCCCTGATTCCAAAGTCAACCTTAGAACAAGTAACAAAAGTAGAAGTATCAAATTATATGTATACCTAAGTATAATCCGTATATTTCTTACAAATAAAATCACAATCATGACTGGACTACCCGAGTGGTGAAAACGAACTTGTTTTGCAGCTCTTGTTTGTAGAACTGCGCGACAGAGAAGCCCTAGCGGGGACTTTCCAGCTAGTGCACCAGAGCCGCCGCCGGCCTACCACGCCGTGTACGAGATGGAGTCATCAGCACTACTACTTGACGCTGCTAAATTTGAACACGGTAACACTGAAACATTTCTTGTATCTCCATGCTCATTAAATGGTACGTTTACACACGCTAACGTTCAACGGGCATAAACACGAGCACGAACTTGTGAATAGGTAGCTCGCGCCCGCGCTTATTACATTATCCAACACAATCCCAACTCAACTTCAAAATTGGCGTGAAATTGAACAGTATAATAGAGAGCTGGACGTTCATCATGCTATGACATCATTCAATTTCCATGTTCATTCAATTCAGTTTTCAAGTTGAGTCGGGGTTGTGTTGGATAATGTAACAAGCGCTAAAGCGCTAAAGTCCCAGGCTTAGTCCGGCGACGCTCGCCGGGCTATGTGCAAGCTGCGTGCCGGGTTGCATGGAACGCGTTTAAACGTACCATAACGCTAAGGGGGCGTCCATTAATTCCGTGAGGTGTTCAGGGGAGGGAGGGGATCGAGCCGAATCTTAAATCTCACTTGGATAAAAAATTACGTGATATTTGCCAAGATCCCCCCATCAACCAATATTCGCAAATACTACTTTTTGGTAGTCTTAAATAAAAATAATTGAACAAATTGTGTTTTTTTTAAATAAATCAAACGCTTTTACACCCAAAATATAAATTTGGTAAAAAAAGGGCATTGGGTTCAAGGGGGCAAGGGGTTGGGTTCGAGGAAAATCTTACAACATCTCACCTTTGGGGTCAAAATTCTCAAAAATGCCTCATGTAATAATTATGAACGTCCCTATTGCTGTAACAGTAATAAAATAAAAATAAGAATGGTTATGTTATTGTTTAGTGAATGGAAGAGATGCTTTATATATTTTTTTTATCTTCAAAGTAAAATCCCATAAGAAAGTAAAATGCCTATGTAATGAAAATAAACTTTTTCTAACTTAGATTATAGAATTTTAATAGGTAACTTGGTTTCTGAATCTACCAAAGGGACAGCAGCCAGAGTGTTTTTTATACTACTTACGTCGGATGGTAAACACGCATAGATAATAAACGCAGTGATAGTTAGTAGGTTTATTCCTGCGATATATTATTTACGGTGCAATAATGTCGTCACCGATACAAGAGTCAATTGTGAATTTATCTAATCTCTTTCTCGAAGAATCTTTCCAGCTACTTAATATCGATTTTTTTCACACACATACCTCCCTATTAGTCTGATAGCCTTATCATTATTTATCAACGCCGGACATAGTTCGAGTATTATTATGAATTATGTCTGTATAACTTCGCAGCAGACACCATCTGAATCATATGCCACCTGAATCGTATAAATAAAAAAATAGTACCTACCGTAATTGTTACATCAAAATCTTAAATTGTTGTCCAGCAGGACACTCCGATATTTGAAGGTCTAAGTAAGTATATGGTCCCGTTAGTTTGTACCTATCTTAAAATACCTCGGTACCTTCATTGTATAATACGTAATTTATTAATTTATTAGGAATACACCTGCAAATCTTTTATCATTTTTTTATACTACGTCAGGTGGCAGACAAGCATTCCACCCGCCTGATGTGGAGCGGTTACCGTAGCCATATTAACGCTCGCAACATATCGCACGCGCGCCTTCACCCCCGCTGCATATGCAGCATCTCCTTCCTTTCTGGTGACCTCGCTCACTCGCAGGAACACAACAACCCTCAAGGGAATTGTTATTTGGCTGTAGTATTCTGTGAGGTGGAGGTATTCCCCAGCTTACAATTACGCTCCCTACCTCTCTTTTCGCCAGAACTTCGTTTGTCAGTCAGCAGGGCGTACCGCGTGCAGGTGAATTTGGTCTAGGCATAGTAATATTATGGCTTAGGTTTAAAGATGTTGATGAACCACTTACACACAAAATCCATATCATGCCAGCTCAAAAAAAAAGCAAAATCATGCCAGCAAGAACCTATTTTGTATGGACGCTTTCATTCATCTAAGATTGCCAACTGACCCGTTTTCAGGCTCCTATGTCCCGCGTCCCGATGACAGTACTGTCGTGATGCAAAATATCGAATAAATATATAAATAGTAGGTACTTAGATAAAAACATGAATAGACGTCCACAAACAATAAATTACATAACCTCACGTTATATAGCAAATATGTAGGTACCTAAATAACAATAAAATTTATTGCTCAATGACAGTTTTAGCAGAAAAGAGATAGGTCTCTTTTGTGGCTTTTAGCTACTGGCTGGGGTAGGTTCTTAAGCATCATCATTGTCCTATGTATGAATAAAGTTGATATGATAATAAATCCGGTCCTACTAACTACGGCAGGGATGCCGTATCAACTCAAGAGTCACTCAAGTGAAAAACGAATTATTCACAAAATGCATAACTAGTCTGAAAGATGTTTCACAAGTCATAGATTTTCTTATAACTTAGATAATTGATAAAATATACACTGGACACCAAATAAACCTACCTTGCAACTAAAATTTTGTCAAAACGTATAAAATTTACGTCAGAGTTATACCTACAGAAAGTGTACGATGATTTCATGACGATTAAAATCACTATAAATTTAGTCCAGTCCAAATTTTAATCAAGTCATAAACACAATGATAACGATTTGCTCTGTTTTGACTAGAGTTTGCCCGTAGCATTCCTGGCACGTGAGTGTAGTCAGGTATTTCTTTTCTTTCGTTTTCGTCCGTCGCTTGCTCTGACGCATGTTTTTGCTACTTTTTTCTGTCAATTACCGACACTCAGGAAGCAGGTTGTAGCACTACTTCGAGCAGGCTTTGGGCAACGTGAGGTCACACGAAGACTTCTAATCGGCAGATTTTACAGCAATTACCAACGATGCTTAGAGACTGGATGCAGACCTAGGGCTACATCATGGTTTCCAGATATATTTTTTTTACTTGGTGATTACTAACGATTAACATGACTAGAGCACAACTCAATAAACACTTAATAAATTGATTAATCCCAACGTTCCATTCATTTTAATCGTTATGAAAGGCACTTTCTGTATATAAACGCAAAACGGCCATTTTTTGCTTCCGTACATTTTACTTCAACAACTTCATCTGCAACACATTCAACAACTATCAAATTTTATCAAGAATAAAAAAACTGCATAATTAAACGATAGTGTTAAGACAGTACTTTATATTTCAGTGTGTATTTAGCGAATTTGTTATTTTCGCCTAAGTTGTAGGAATTATACATTTTCAATCAAAAACTTTTTTGAATTCAGCTCCAGAATCGTGCATGTCCAAGCCAGTGGCGGGTATCCAGCTGGACGAAACCCGCGAGTCTGCCGATCGTCAAGCGGCAGTTCCTTACAACCATCCGGTGTATGTGCGCAGCGCCCCGATGGCCGTAAGGTATCTATGAAATACTATTACTTGCATATTCACCAAGCAATGGCTAGTTAATATACCTATCACACCACCCTGGTGACAAACTAACATTGACCTACCATGATAGAAGTTACGTATAGTTTTACGCTATGTAAACATCACTTACTTACACTACGGCCCGCCTAATGTGAAGAGGTTACCGTAGCCATATTAACGCTAGCAAGTTCAAATATCACTCGCGCGCTGTCGCGCGCCTTCCAGGAACGCCACAAACCCTCAAAGCAATTGTTATTTGGCTGCGGTATTCTGTGAGGTGGAGGTACTTCCCCAGTCGGACAGCTTATTGCGCTGCCTCTCTTTTGCCAGAGCCTCTTTCGGTAAGCGGGAGGGTGCACCACGTGCAGGCGAGATTGGCTTTGGCTCTAAAGATCGTGTTGCGCCGATTACACCTCAATAATATAATAATCTTATAGCCAGAAGCTTTACTCCGAAATGTACTCAAATTCGAAGTTTCGGTCGAAAGTTTCGAAACTTTCTTAACACATATTACCATATTTATTTAATATAATTTTATTAACATAGTGTTCACGAGAAAACAAATATCAATTTTTATGAAGCAATCACCACCGCCCATGGAGATCAGCAACACCGGTCGCCGATTCGCTGCCAGCCTATACTCCTTCCTTTCTTTCTTTCTGTCGAACTCACTCATTCGCATGAACACAACAACCCTCAAGGAAGCTGTTATTTGGCTTGGCTGAGGTATTCTGTGAGGTGGAGGCACTTGCCCATTCGGGCAGCTTAAATAATATGCTATGCCCTACCTCTCTTTTCATCAGAGCCTCGTTTGTCAGTCAGTTGGGTGCATATTTCATGTTTATTGTATTATTTTTAAAATTAATTAGATTATTGCCTTGCTGGATGAAAAGTTCACATCCACCGACCCAATTAAATGAAATTCGTGTTTGAAAAATTTCGAACTTGCGCCCGAAACTAAGGACATTGTTTATATTGTTGGGTCTTTTGCAGCCTAGAAAATGAGATTCTTAATTTTACTATAACATGTATTATTCATTCAGAAAGATTTTTCTTTCTTATTTATTAATATTCTTATCTGTACAAATAACACAGATATGGTTGATAATGAAATGGGCTCTATATTTAATGTGTGCTAACAGTAATTGGCCGCCGACAAACGCAGCGGGCGCGGGGATGTCGCACAGTGATGACGCGGACGGTGCAATAGCAGACAACAGGTAGGTATAACATAACATGTTATGCTCCTTATCTAATCGTATGCTGCCATTACTCATTCGTCTATTATTTACCCAGGGGCCCTACCGGCTAAGCTGAAGCCCATTTCCATCGGAATTTTTCATTGCGAAAATCAAACTTCAGCTAAAATTTACGGTACTTAAACATAAATACCGTTAGCTAACATACAGTAAGCTAACAAGCTTAGCTCATAGAAACCCTAGAGTTCTACCACATTATAAGTAATAGTACTAACGTAGTTCTACCGAATAAACTAAAGATATTTTTTAATAACTAGAACTTAATGTCTTACGTCTATTGATGATGAAAATTTGTCTATTTTTCGAATTAAAATATTCTATGGTAATCGGTTTCAGCTTCGGCGGTAGTCACCCTGATCCAAAATATTTTTTTCTTTTATATATGCGGTAAATGCTTTCCATCAAGCGGGCCGTATGCTTTTGTTATGTTTGCTACCTTAATGGTATAAAAAAATAGCTCGCTTTGTGATTATGCAAACACGTCCGTGCCGGTTCATTTAGTTAAAAAAATTCTTGCTGATCTTACAATAATCATTTTCATCGAGACATTTGGACAAGACAGTTCAATTTTCACGTAATTTGTAAGTGTATCTAGTTTATAAAGTTTATAAGATATTTTTCTGTGAAAGTAGAACCAGCCATTAAAACTCATTTTCAATTGCTGGATGAACAATTATTAAATATTTTTTTTTATGTTAAATAGCTCTGTCGGAGATCAGTCCGTTGTCGACGGAGTATCTGGTCGTATGTCAGATGGAGACGTCAGCCCACAACCATCGAACAACAGCACAGTCATTACGGTAAAATCTTGTATATATAGAGTACACGAGCGAAGCTGGAGAGCGATCCTCTCCAGCTTCGCTCGTGTACGATTTTCCCAGTTTTTGCAACATTTATTCCTTAGTTTTCCGCTCGTATTGGTCGTAGCGTGATATTATATAGCCTTTCTTGATAAATGGGTTATCAAATACTAAAATATTTTATCAGTTCGAATCAGATGTTCGTCCTGTTATCCAAATAAACCCTTCAGCTTTATAATATTAGTATAGACATTCAAGTTGAAGATTAAATCCATCTATTTTTGTTTTAAGTGCATGACTCACGAAGCAAATTAATATATTGAGAGCGAGCGAAACGCTGCTATATGCGCGTAAAAGATGGTGATATTGCCTTTCTTGTTTTTCTTATAGCAGTGCCTCGCTCTAAATACATATTATCTGCTTAGCGTATGATGAGCATATCATACTGATGGAGATATGTTTAAAGGATAGCCGTGGTCGTATGCCACATTTGATTTAATGTCATTATTCTAATGAATCTGTTTTGCTACAGAAGGTGGCATACGATCACGACTATCCTTTGTACGAGTATGATGTATAAAAAACTACGTTAAAATACATTTATACTACGTGTAAGTAAGTTGTTTATGTAAAAGTCGTTAATTGTTTTATAGTATGTACATTACAATTTCAGCGGAGACAATTTTTTCGTTTCGTACTTTTTAGAGCATGTTTTTAGTGGCCGGGTTTTAGTTTTTTAAACTATATTTTTATCAACTACTCATCACGTTTCAACTATTGTGATCAATTGAAATTAAATTATTTGTTATTTGAAATCATCATCATTAGCAAAAAATAAGAAACAAGTACCTACGTTTAGATGCTCTTTGTTATATTCTTTTATTGGGTAAAACCTTTGGGCATAACCTTGATAGTTTAGAATTTTAGATATTTATGTTGACTTAGAACTTAGATTATAGATAATTTGGCAGTTTCATATAATAATGTCGTATGATATTTTTCAGGGAGCATGTTCAAACATTGAAACCAATCATCCAACACTGAACGACTCGGGACACAGCTACTCTAATTCATCCTCGGAACCGAGTGGGGCACAAGTCATCGTACTAAATAACATTGTGAACTTGCAAGCGGTCATCTCAGATTCAAAGTCAATCAGTACCTAAGAGTGATTCGTTATGTACGTATAATCGTAAGACTAAGGTTTACTACTGCCAAGATTTTATTTAAGTTTTAGTGTAGATATACATATCTACAGGTACGTTACACGGTCAGTCTGCTAGGACTAATGCAATGATGTAGATATAAAGAACCAGTGTGGTCGCGTTTATGTGTTGGTCTACCACCTAGTCTATTGATATAGCTTTCTAATCTGAAGGCATTATTTTATATGTTTGATTACGCTTATGTGTCTAATTTTTATCCATAACTTGGGAAGCATATGGTAGCTTGGCGGATATCAAGAGAGGAGGCCGATGGTTCTGAACAAACTGGTGGAATGAAAGACCAGGCTGACCGTATAACATACCTCTGTGATTTTGATTCTGTGATAAGAATAATAACGTACTCTTTTAGTTTTAATATTGTTACTATTGTGATGTGGATTTGTATGTAAGGAGATGTAAGCTATAGTTTGTTCATAGATACGTTGTAACATTAATTGATATCTTTTCTCAATTTCAATGAAAATTAATTTATGACCTTGCACGGGAGCATTCCCCTGACGACGTTTATATACGTATAATCGTATAATAAATTCGTATTAAAAAATAAACCAGTTTCTCCATACATCCACAAGAAAATACAAATGAAGTTTCCATGCAAGATCGTATTTGCAAATAAAAATAAATGTATCTTACATAATATTACTACTAAAATGTGTATAAAATTTGACTGTTTTTGTGTATTTTTGACTGTTTTTAGCGTACTTTATTGTTTTATACTTCAAATGTAAGGATTATTTGATTGAAACTGTTTTATAACATAATAACAGTCCGATGAAGGTGGACTTATGATTAGTTTCTACTTTAGTTTTATTGATTATCATTTACAATATAAAATGCTCAATTCACATTATACTTAAGACAAAGTTTTACCAAATGAAAGAAGTCTCAATTTTAAAATTGTGAAGCATTGTTATTAATTTTTTATATTAATTATTAATTTCGAAATAATAAGTACATGTTCTCAAGATGTATTTTAACACATTAGAATAGTTAAGTAACGTGCAAAACTCTCTATATAAAATACTAAAATCGCGTGCTTGCAATTAGAACTAATTAGCGCAGCCGCAGTAAAAAAAAATTGAGTTCACTAACTATTATAAAAACAAAAATTACAGAACACTATTATTCTCATAAAGATCATGAAGTATTTTTATAACACTCATCCAACATTTAAGACGTAACACAAGGAAAATGATTACATAACAACCCAAAAACTGCAGTATATACCATTAGTGATACTTTCCCTTTGTTTCAAATGTCATTTTAAATGTTGGATATGTGTCGTAAAATACTTCATAGTCTTTGTGAGAATTATTTTTTATACGACTAATGTCATAAACAACCCTATGTACTGCCTGATGGTAAATAGTCATCGCAGCTTTTGAACGCTTGCTACACCAGAGGCATCACTCACGCATTGTCGGCTCTGTAAAAACCCGTTTATCCCTTTTCTAATAGTGTTCTAGTGTTCTATAATTTTCGTTTCTATAATCGGTTACGTACTTACAACGAATTTATAAATTTTATTCAGTGGTTGCACTAGTTATAACTAATATAATAAGATTTAAAAAAAAAACATTACCTACCTACTACTTGACAGGAGCATGCTATTTTATTAGCAATTTTATGTGCATTTTTGCACGTGAATGTACAAAGACAATCGCAAAGAACATAGTAACGGTCCAAAGGTAGATGATTCACCTTGTATTTGTTATCAATTAAACATTACTATTACTAGACTAGCACCATCAGTGGTGCCAGTAACACTAGGTACCATGCATCGTTTGCACCATTGATCAATAACTTGTTTCCCCTAAAATTAAAATCCACAACAAGGTTATAGGGGGTCGAAAAAGGCCTGAAGTGCTTCGAGAAAAGGGTGGTACGGCCGTGCCGCTTTTTGCTCGACTTGGTGGGGGCACTGCCGTGCCCCCAGATATATTAAAGTATATACGCTACAGTAATCGAACTGTTCCGGAGTTGAAAACTGGTAAAAGTTTTTACCCCCCGGATTTTTTTTAAGTACATCGATTTGACTGGAAATATTAGGCATTCATATACATAATGTGTGTCTACATTAAAATGGAATTGCTGCTATTAAATTGAAGTGATTCCAAATAGAATCTTGTAATCCATTTTATGATTCAATTTTATTTTTTGTGTTCTTTATTATAAGTAGCGCCAGTATCTTTTATGCTAAAGTCAATCTCACCTGTACAATGTACTTTACCAATCAGCGAATAAGGCTACGGCGAACAAAGAGGTAGCACTCAACGAGAGACTATGCTGTGCTGTGCCTCGCCTGTACCAATGACTATTCTGTAGATCCCATTATTATAGTTAATAAATATTCCTGGACAAACTACACATTGCGATCTAGTCCCAAACTAAGCAAACCTTGTACTAGTTAACTGATACTATACTTAAATGCATTTTTTTTAAATACATACATAACAAATACCCAGACTAAGACAAACAAACATGTTCATGCACACAAATGTTTGTGTGCGGGGATCGCACGCGCGATCTCGGAGTCAAAGTGGTCTTTGCTAGCCATTCGACCACCGAGATTGTGTGAAATTAATTCCCATTATCCCCATTAGTTATTTTTCAGAATTACCACTTGTCAATACTAAGAAATAGACCACGCAAACATTAATTCAAGTTCCACTAATTATCAACCATGACGATAACATTTCCAGATGCACTTTTCACAATAACTTTTTAACAAAATTTACTGTCAGGTAATAACTGATTATTCTTTATGCAAAATGACAATAATCTAATAATATTCTATATCTACTAACCCTATAGATTGCTATATACATAGACATAGTAGGATGTGCCACGTTTTTGTAGGGGTCGGGTGGGACAAAGCGAAACAGGTAGAGCTCGTTAACCGTTTTACTACTTTAAAGATTGAAAGATCCAATGTTTCATATTGCCTTTTGGATGTAGTCTATTGCCTTGTCAGAATTAATGCTACTTTATCTAAATCATAGTAACCAACTGGATAGTGGAGCTCCTTCAGAAAAGATTTACTAATCAAAAATTATATAAAGAACGAATTTGAACTAGAACTAGAAAAACTCACTGCGTTTTAAACATATCTGAAAATAATCTGATTATTACTTATTAATAGAAGCGTTATCACATTAGTCACCAACGTTATCAAGTTTCTAGAAGTTTCCGTTCTATCTGTTTCAAGTAAATAAATCAAATACCTAACTGCAGTTTTTTTTTTATTACAAAGAGAAAGTTTAACAGACAATATTGAAACACACATGTATTAGTCGTTTAATCACAATAGGGATAAGGGATAATGCAGTGTTTATTGTAACGGGCGTATTGAATCCCGATCGAGCGCCCTAATATTAAAGTTTATGAAGTTAAATCTAGAGAATCTTGAGTGTAGTGTGGGATTCCTCAAGGAGAAGGATTTCTCCACGAAAAAAGTACAAAACTTATTGGTTACTTTAGTTTAGAGAATACTTTTCACACGTACCAAACAATGAAAAGCAATAGTATTGTAGGTAAATACAGTGTTTTATTAGTGCAGTAGTCCTATTTTTTCTTTAAATCAAAGTTAAATGTTGGATATATTTGTGTAAGAACAAAGTTATTGCTTTATGAAAACTTAATAAATACACCAGACAGATTGATTTTTTTAGAAGATAAGATTGTTAATATTATCAACGTGAATGAGCTTAGATTTATTGAATCTAAAAATGATAACATTCACGTCACTCGTCATAATGTGTATAATTCTACACAACTTTGAAATGTTTCAGCAAGTGAGTACCTACAGTAGTGGCCAGTTGATTTATGAATTATTCTTAATAGAACAAAGGAACAGTATAGTATTAATACGATTTATAGTAATCAGTACAATTTAGCCTAACTTATCAGAATGTCATCGTAAATTGCACATTGCCGAGCAGGTGGTAATAGAAGAAGGAATAAAGTCCCAAATATACGTATGTGTAATGATGAGTAATATAAACATTAAACAGAGCGGCGATTAAACAATGTTATAGTTTAGGTGTAATGATGGCTTCTATCACTACGTAACTGTAAATAATTATATAAACCCTGTTATCATAATGGCACATAGCTACGTTTTACGTATTCATAAAAAAGTTACGAAAGGACTAGTTTCCCAATAGACTGTATACTCATGCACTGACTAGGCTTGGAATAGCTTGGAATTTAAGCTGATCGTCACTTATTTGACAACCTCGGGTCATTGGAGGGCGGTGGTAATTATGTAAAAAAAATCGGTTGTCTGTAAAGTCGGTTTACTGACGATAGTTGAACGTGACAACGTCTTATGAAAATACTGATGGAATGTTTGCATTTTACAAAAGAAAATTTTAATGGAACGCTTCAGAGCGAGGTAACGCCGCATACGTCATCTTTTTCGTGCGTGCAGCCGGCTCTATCGAATTATAAGACGTTGTCACATGAATAAGGCTGGATCCACACTATAAGGTCGATCACGTTTCTTTCGCAGTCCGATGTCGATCATGCTTCGTTCGCGGTCCGATCTGGGTCTGGTAAAATCTAATCATATTCACATTAGACAATTTGACTCAGTTCGCGATTCAGTCTTTAACCGTCAATAAGTCGGATGTATTTGGCGCATAATTAATAATTTTGTTAATACCATTCTTATGTTATTTGTAAATATCATTTTAAAAATCAATTTATGCAAAAATTACCACTATTTATTTACATATAAATTACCTTTTTCAAAAGTCCACACTGGTCTAGACATCGTGAGTATTAGAATTACCTTAAATATATATATTTTTTTAATTATTCAATAGGTGTTTAGTAAAATCTTTCAAATGTACATTAATTACATTTGATGCAATTCACACTTCAACGGGTAAGAAATAGCTGACTGAACCGGGAACAAAAGAGCATTCATACTATCGATACACGTCGTGACAGGTTCGATCTCGCTCAAACAAAATCGCGACTGATATGAGATTCGACCTTGATAGTTACAGATAGTATAAATACATACATTGTTTTTCATTTAAATAATAAATATTTTACCAGACTGTCGGACCGCGAACAAACCGTGATCGACCTTATAGTATGGATCCAGCCTAAAGCAGAAGTGGTCTAGTATTGTCCGGTTCAGAAAAATTAAGTTAGCGTATTAACGATTGAACCATTTTGAATATTTGTCTACACTGTAGCATGACTTCATCTTTTGAAAATGTAATGTAAAGGTAGAAAAGTCAGAGATACTCGTTTTTTAGATTAAGTATATTATGATGTTCATAAAATAAGGTGCGAAGTGTAATTGACACTAAAGTATTAAAAATATAAACAACATTTTTTAAATTGTTTTTTATTCATTTCACACTAAATCTAATATTACACGCGCATATTGATTGATATTTTCAAAAATATTGACGAACAATAATTTTTGTGGAAATATGTAAATCTATAATAGAAATGGCTAACATATTGTAAGTCACCATTGAATCTACTTTTTGAAATTGGTAAATCGTCTACGTTTGCCACTGCATATCCTATAGCTTAATCAACGAATTAAAAATAAGAATAAAATGATGCTTATCGTTAAAAATTATATAAATATACAGTTATCAACAAACGTGGCGATAACGTAGACAGGTTTCCTTCTAGGTCACGTCTAGGTGAAGTAATAATGCGTCTACCTAGCCAGGGAAGAGGCATCCAGCTGCATAGAAGCGAAGAGAGTGACATCGTGTAGGAGACGATAACTAGTAGTGATGTGCGATGTGTTCAGTGCAGCGGTGCGACGAAGAGCGCGGGCGCGTTGAGCAGCGCCGCGTCGCGCGGGTAGCCGGCCGCCAGCGGCGCGCGCGCCGCCCACTGCTGCGGCCCGCGCGCCTCGTGAGCGTACACCGGCACCTCCACGCTGCGCTCTGTCGCCGCGCCCGCGCCTACGCTCCCACTCTGAGAACGACATATTACTCTCTGAACATATCTTAATATTCAAACTACAATAATACTACTTTATGAAACTGCTGCATAATAAGGGTTCTTAAAATACGAGTGTGAGATGATAATATCATCACACGAGTATTTTAAGACCTAATTATGTGCAGTTTCATACACTGGTTAATCTCTTTGGTTATTGGACTTTACAATATCCACATTAATGTCAAGATAAGTATCGCAATGTATATGATATGGGTGTGTCCTTGTTATGTATAAAACAATGTCATAAAGAGTGTGGTCGTTACTCGTACCTGCGGCACGTACCGCAGCAGCAGCGCCGGCGCGGGCGCGTGCGGGGGAGCGTGCGCCGGCGCCGGCGCCAGCGCGCCCTGCGCCCACGCACTGCCGCACAGCCGTAGCCCGTGGACCACTATACCATCTTCAGCTTCCATGTCGCCTTTCAATCACAAATGTATCATCATATCACAATAAAACTTTGACGTGACTGTTAATGATTAGTTATTTCAACATAACACAATAATTGGTTAATACATTATGATTCACACGACATAAGATGTGAGTGACATAAGATGTTTAAATTACGATTGAGAGAAGATTTCAATTTCTCATAAACTAATATAGTTGTCTTGTCCATCCATTTCACCGGTGTGCCTTATTTCGGCACTGCCCAGGTCTCAGATCTTGATTTTAACTAGACAAAAAATTAAGTCGTTAATTTTTCGCCCAAAGGAAAAAAATTGTCGCTCTCCCGTTAGAGCTATAAGGTTTTTTTGTCTCGAGATCTATTACACTACATAACATAGCGAAGATATGATTTCCCCCAGAATTAGTCGTCAATTTGTCGAATTCAGTCACCAAATATCAGAATTACTCGACCTCCCGTTAAAAAGTTATAAGTATTTATTTGTGGCAGTGTCGAAATAAGCCTTATTTCGGCACTGCCCAATAAAACTACACCACTTAGCGAAAATCTGATTTCACCGAGTTGTTGCCTTGAATTTGTCGAAATTTGTCGGAAATAAAACACAACTGGTCGATGCGTAACTAAAAAGTTACACGTATTTTAATAATTCACGTTGTAGTCAGAGAGCCTAACGTAGGCAGAGTAGAATAGCACCACCCCATTCGCATATAGCTATCGTAAAAAGCGACTAATGTAGTGCTAAAGAACACCTAAAGCATTCGTAGATCAGAAAACAGTTGTATGCATTGACAAACTTTGCCAGACTCTGAAAAAGGAAGGAAATAAAACTTTACTGTTGCATTTTGTGTATGATATAATTTTGATGCAAGATCTCGGACTATACTTATTATGAGAATTATTAAAATGCGTGTAACTTTTTAATTACGCATCGACCAGTTGTGTTTTTTCTGCGACAAATTTCGACAAATTCAAGGCAACAACTCGGTGAAATCAGACAATTTTTTTGTCTAATTAAAGTCAAGATCTGAGACCTGGGCAGTGCCGAAATAAGGAACGCAGCCAGACCCTAGGCGTTGTTTGGAACATTAGAATTTGAACTAATTAAATCATATAACATACGGAAACGTTCCAACTAACCGGCAGTGGCATTCCATTTGACCGTAAGTGTTAGAGCGTGAGGGGCGACATTGTGACGTGCTGCCGCACACGCTCGCAGCGCGCTTGTCACTCGCGATACTTGCAGGAAGTCACGCATGTCTACTTCTGTACAACAAATAAACAGACAGGGATATAAATTCTGTATTCTTTGAAAATGTATGTATACTAGCAAAATTACATAACTTTGACGTTGTTTTTTTATTTTGAATAAGGGTATTTTTTTGGTTGAGTAGCAAAATTACATGAATAAGTTTTTGGGTTTCAGCGAAGCGGGCCTCATCGTCTCCGATGATGAACAACACTCATGTGCCTCCTTATGTCGACCGTAACTCTGTTTGCGAGACAAGACAAATGTAACCAAACCGGAAAAGTCAGATGTAAAACAATAAAAAACTGTATAACAAAAAACATACCTTTTGGTATGAGATGAGCGTCGGCGCAAGCATCGAGCCTTGCCACGGCCGCGCGAGCTCGGTGACAGAACTCCTTGACGTAGGCGTGCGGCGCCGGCGGACCCGCCCACAACATTTGCCACTCTTCAGGCACCTTTCAAAACACAAATTGTAATAAAGTAGGTACCATAATGTAATAAATTACAGACACGTTGCAAATACGGAGTAGAATGGACTTAATTAATAATATACATAATTTAATCTGACTCATTGTACATTCCGTGCTGCAAAATGTGGGTTTAGTCATAACAATTTTTTCTTAACATAACACATAAGTTATTTTATTTTTATTTAGGTTCAGTCCAGAGCTTATGCAATTTAGACTTGAAATACTGACTAGTTTGGGACATCTTCAAATCAACGGATAGGGAATGCCGAAGTCGTGCAGCCTTTATAGTAAAAGATTTTGCATAGGAGTGACTTGTTGAATTGTACGAGGGAGTGTTAACTTTGGATTATTGCTAGATCTCAAACGGTCATCCGAATCGCGAAACTTATTTTTTTCTAGTAAATAATTTGCAGCACAGGGATTAAATAAGATTTGGTAACGGAGCGTAAGGGTATGAATATTTCTGCGATTAAATTGAAATTCTGAGATGTGATCAAACTTCCTCACCCCGAAGACATATCGGATACATACATGTGTCTATTTATCTATCTATCTTAATAAGCAAAACGCAGCACAGCTCAACGCAGAGAGATAAGATCGATTCGAGAGAGCGGTGGAGTGGCATTACTGTACGTAAGTACTATTACTGTACTGGGGGGTAGTATCTCGTGCGCCACACGCTGCCCGCGGTCGCGCGCCGCGTGCGACAGCGAGGCGTGCACTGCCCGCGCCACCAACGCCGCGTCGCGCG
The DNA here is from genome assembly GCA_937001555.2 of Hypsopygia costalis. NCBI lineage: Eukaryota > Metazoa > Arthropoda > Insecta > Lepidoptera > Pyralidae > Hypsopygia > Hypsopygia costalis. The sequence goes on from OW443329.2 coordinate 20,948,773, forward strand.
CCTCGCCCGCTGCCACCGCAGCCCACCATCCGCGTCCGCGCTGTGGATAAATCCGTTTGTTTAAGTATACCCACCTCGGAGTGCCCTACCTAACAGTGCAAAAACTGGAAATAGTTATGATACAGATCGATGAAAATTCTGTAAATAAATAATAACGCTTTCAAAGTAAAACATGTTCACATGTCTACCTCTTTGATTTGATAATCCTCCTTGATGAGCGGATTCCCCGTCATGAGCTTCTTCCACAAAGCTAACAACGCTTTCAGCGGCGACGAGCCGCCGGTGTTCTCGCTGTTTGAATCTATGACCTTGTCCAGCTCTGAAAGATCGTTCTTTATTGTGTATTTTAAAATAATAACAGATACGAGTACCATGACATAAGATTATCGATTGCATAATGCTACAATAGGTTTTTAGGCCAAATACTAAAAGTCAATAGGCTATTTGACTAACATTTTTTTCGGTTTGATATGTAGGGACGTCTCCATAATATAACCATAGGTGAAAGAATTACTTCGATAGCACAAAAATCTCCCGAGATATAGTAATTTGAAAATCACAATTTTTAGACTGCCCTAAAACGCTCCATACAAAAGACTACCGAATTATGACGTCACAGGTTTGTATTTTGTATGCATCAAATCAGAAATTTGTACGACAGCTATGTTAAATATTACGTTTATGTAATAAGTGTCATAATAAAAGTTACACTATTTTTTATTGCTTTTCCTATGGAAATATTATTTTTTAATAATTTCATACTTTTAAAATGGACTTTCCCGCCAAACTTTGATCGACGCTAAAAAAAGTTTGACTGAAGATATTAGAATGAAAGTTTGCAGATCTTTATAGTTTTGTGTATTTTACGATATTGTTAAGTAACTTATACAATTTTTAAACATTGGAAAATAGCCTATTGTAGTATTTTTTTAAAGATGCACTATGACTACTGATTTGAGGCAATGGTAACCGCTCCACATCAGGCGAGCCCTACGCTTAGTATAAAAAAGAACGACGAAGTATAAAATAGACTACTGAAAAAAATATTAAAAGGTAATTTAATAACACATGGTTACTATTGCATTTGAAATGGAATTCATTCATTTTCATAAAAATAAATGCTATGGGTACGCCGTAGAAGATTAGATAGAACACGTTTAATAGGATAGTGAAGATTACTGTAGAATGTTTGGAACGGCACCTTTCAGGCCGGCGACGATGTCGTCGGCGGCGGTCCTCTCCCAGGCGAGGCGGCAGTTGGCCGGCAGCCCGAGCAGCTGTGGCGTGTCGATGTCGGGCAGGCCGTCCAACGCCGATATGTAAGCCTGCGATCAAATATAAAAGGGTATTTTTTTCTTATAATCAAAAATTCTGGATCATTTATTCACTTATTTATGTTTAATTTTTAAAAAAAGCTAAAATCATTTTTCTATCATCCCAACAAAATAAATTATTTAATTTTAACTTAATTATTTTTAGAAATATTTTTTAATTAATTAATTTATTAAACTCATTTGTGACGCTTGCTAATTTAAGATACAACATCGAGCACAACTTCTGTGAATCAAATACTAACTGGATGGTTTATGTGCACATAAAAACAACATGGAATAAAACGGTGCCCCAGGATATAGTGCACCCGAGAAGCTTAAACGTCAACTATGGTTGCGCATATAGTGTTCGGGAATATAGTACTTATTCCAGTGGAGGTGGATCAAACGAAGCAATGGGATATGGGATCTCGTTGCTTATAAATTTAATAATAAAGTGATGTTACTTCCAAAATAATCGGATTTTATAAGTTTACGTGTCTAGTATACGCTTTCATAACCAACAGTAAAAGATTTGGTTATGAAAGCGTATTTCTTTTGTTATTGTTTTACGAACTTCAATGATGAACTTTCGCACATGACTCTTTTTGATAGATAAAAATAAACAACTAATAAACTTATTTATTTTTACTTCAATATCTTTTGAATATGTACGTTATTCCCCTTTTGTTATTTTTTTATCCTGAGTCATGTTCATTGAGAACAGACTGTGAATAAAAGAAATAAATTAAAATAATCTTCGACATATAAAAATCTCGTACAAAGTGAAAACTAAATATAGTAGATGTTTTGAGGCAATGCTATATAGTAGATGTTTTGATGCAAGGATGGATAGTTGTTGCCTACTGTGTGTTGAGATTTCATCAGGCTTCAGTTTCATAGTGCTCGAAGCCGGATTCTTTCAATGTACTACTGACAGTGGGATGGAGTGGGTGGGAGTGGGGACAGTGACAGTCGTATAATCCACACAAACAGTTGTCCAATGACTGGTATCAATTTTGGTTCGTAAACCACGGAAATAAGGTCGAATTGTTCGCCTTCGGTTAGGCATCGAGAGTACATCGAATAATTTTATAAAACGACCTAGCAGTACACGGAAACGAGTGTCCGAAAATTCACTTTAAATCGTTACCTTAAACCTTATTCCGTCGATCTACTCCAACGAGGACAGATCCTCGGAAAAGTATTAGGCTCCACTAGGGTGGATTTTTGGGGTGAATGAACTGGCAAAAGTGGTTACTCACCTGAAGGTTGTTGGCCATGGGCATTCGCAAGCTGAGGCCTTGAGGCCGCCAGTCGTGCGCGAAGGCGGCCTCGGCGAGGCAGGCGCGCGCCAGCGCCGCCAGCAGCTCCCGGTCGGCGGGCGACGAGACGCGCGCCGCGTACAGCGCCTGGCACAGCGCGCGCGCGCCCGCCCGCCCCGCGCCGCCGCCCGCCCCACCCGCGCCGCCCCAGCCGCGGACCACCCGCGCACACGCGCTCACGTCGCCCCATTCCCACGCGTACCACTCGCTCCAACCTACGCCCGAAGATATTACACCGTTTAAATCGACCAAAACGATTACGGATTAGTTTGGAACTGTAAGATTCACCGTGTATTCACGAAGTGATTCGTGTATAGCGAATAAATAATGTTATTACATTATTTATTTCACACAAGTTGCACATGTCGTCATAAATATCGAATCAAATATCAAGCACACACCAAGAACCCCATGTAAATATTATTGGTCGTGTAAGTCGACCCAAATGTTTTCATATATTTCACCAATTCGCTATTCAGCTTGCTTACATCATACGCATTCAAATATATAATAAATATTTCATGTCCGCTCCATTTCATTTACTTCAAAGGCATGACGCCCCTAAAGTCGTGTTCGTTGTTACACAATACGTCCGTGTCAATTTTTCTGACACCTGTATGAATACAATAACGACACTGTTGCTTGACGTATAACAAAGAAATGAAAATACACTCACCTTGAGGTATATAGGCGCGCCGTTCCTGCACGAGCGCGTGGAAAAATGCGAGGCAGGCGTGCATACGCACGGAGCCGGCATCCGCCTCGTAGTGGCCCCACGCTGACAACGTACCCAGCACGTTAGACTTCACGCCCTCGGGTGCCTGAACAAACAAAATATGTCTTAACACAAACCCCCAGTACCGTTAGTTGATACATGCTACTGCCATGAAATACGTATCGCAGAGACGGCAGCTCAGGCAAACATGACCAAAGCAGTCATGCCAGTTACATGCATCTAGGTAGTTAGTGAGTGCCGGCCAGCAATAGTTTCATGAGATAACTGGTGGAGGCAGCAAGTAACCAAAGTAGTTTAGATGTAATTGCCCGTAAATTTGACTTCCGCAAAAGAACACATGAATCAATTATCATTTTTTGTTCGTTGGTATTTTAGAGTACAATCAAACCCCGGCCACTCCATACAAAAATGGCTCTTTTGCATGTAGTAACCAAATGACGTCTGTACACGTGCCTATGTTTGAGTGACGTTCTCTAGGGCTGACATTATTCAATTATTAGTCGGACATGTAAGGGGGTGTAAGTGGTTCATCAACATCTTTGAACCAAAGTCAATCTTACCTGCACGGGGTACACCCTGCTGACTGACAGACGAGGCTCTGACGAAAAGAGAGGTAGGACATAGCGTATTTTTTAAGCAGCCCGACTGACGAAATTAGTGCAAATTTAGAGAGTAAGTTCGCGATTTTTTTCTATCGAGCCAAAAATTATTAATTGTGTTTTCAATAGCTTTGTGCCCTGCAGAAAGGACTTAAGATTTCATAGTTAAATTTCTAGGAACCAAATTGAAATAGTTTAATAGAACTATTCTTTCAATAAGCGTGTTTCCTGGACTCACTTCACCTTAAATATCGCTCGCGCGCTGCCATCCCCGCTGCCAACGCAGCAACTCCTTCCTTTCTGGTGACCTCACTCACTCGCAGGAACACAACAACTCTCAAGGGAATTGTTATTTGGCTGCGGTATTCTGTGAGGTGGAGGTAAATTCCCCAGTCGGGTAGCTTACAATTACGCTCCCTACCTCCCTTTGCCAGCGCTTAGTTTGTCAGTCAGCAGGGTGCACGGGGTGCAGGTAAAATTGGCTTTGGTTCAAAGATGTTGATGAACCACTTACAGCCCAGATATAGTGATAACCCCAAAGATAGTGGAACAAACAGACATCCATACTTTCGCATTTATAATATTAGTAGGTAGATAGTTAATTGATTCAGGTGTTATTTTGCGGAAGTCAAATTTACAGGCAATTTGATCTACAGTACTTTGCGTGCTTCCGCCACCAACGTTTTTGGTGTAGGACACGACTTACGCTTAATATTTTTTTGGTGTAGGAGCTAGGACGTTGGATCATTAATATTTTAGGGTGTAAGTGGTTCATCAACATCTTTAAACAAAAGCCAACTTCACCTGCACGCTGTGTACCCTGCTGACTGACAAACGAAGCTCTGGCGAAAAGAGAGGTAGGGAGCGTAATTGTAAGCTACCCGACTGGGGAATTACATCCACCTCACAGAATACCGCAGCCAAATAACAATTCTCTCAATCAATCATGAAATCAAATCAATATATTTTTTTGTAAATACATACATACTAACTGTTACCCGTGGCTTCGCCCGCGTGGTCCAGGGAAGCTGCCATTAATTTGTGTATATTTTTTTCTTGTTGTCATTTTTTTACTTGATGGGATATAAAGTAGCTTATGACACTCTCCAGACCGTAAACTATCCCCGTTAACAAAAATCATGTCGGTACTTAGGTTACTTTCGATGTAAAAGAAGGACAAATGATTACAAAGTTTATTTTTCCCATTGGATTAAGATGTTTTTCCGTGATAAAAAGTAGCTTATGTCACTCTCCAGATCGTAAACTATCCCCATTAAAAAAATCACGTCCGTACTTAGGTTCGTGTTTGACGTGAAAGAAGGACAAATGATTAACTTTATTTTTTCCCGTGGGAATAAAATGTTTTTCCGGGATAAAGAGTAGCCTATGTCACTCTCCAGGCCTTAAACTATATAAAAAAAAACATGTAAATCAGTTTGTTACTTTTGACGTGAAAGAAGGACAAACAACCTTTTACCTATATTATGCTATAGTGATTTAATCTTAAAAGATAGGCATATGCGCAAATTTACGCAGCGCACGCAACTTAAGCCCTCAAAAGGAATATTTTTTTCCCGTTTTTTATCGGTGCTCCACGCCTATTGGTGTTACGTGATGTTATATAGCCTATATATGGCCTTCCTTGAAATATAGGCTAACACTAAAATATTTTTTCAATTCGAACAAAGAAACAAACAAACTCTTCAGCTTTATAATATTAGTATAGATAATACATAGAAAACACCCAGACCAAGATAAACAGACATGTTCATGCACACAAATATTTACTCGTATCTTGTGCGGGGATCGAACCCACGACCTCGGAATCAAACTGGACATGGTTAGCCATTGGACCACCGGGGTTGTCAAATATAAATCCTGTTAAAATCAATACCGCTGTATGCTCGGGCATAGTAGCTAGGGACAGACGCGTGCTGTACGGCACATATCGATTCCTAGAAGGATGAAGAATAGTGTATGCTGGCGCGTGATAGTTAGTTAGTCTAAGTATGTACCTATTTTAGTTTGACCAATAATAAATATAATTATTGAATAGTTTTCTTTTTATTTTGAATTCTTTACTTTTTCATAATATACCAAAACATCACTTGTATGCATGTTGAATATTATATACCTCATTAATAAAAAAAATGTATTTTTACATGTGGTTTATTTATTTTCATATAATTATATTTCCAGTACTTTTAACTATTGTATTGACGGGTGTAATACTACACGGGTGTAGATAGTCGCTTCGCTATACTGTGGCGTCTCGGCAGCGATCGCGCGCTTGTAAGCGGGTACCCTGCGCCGGCTCCTCTCAAGCCCCGCACCTCACCCCCTCGAAAACGGCCAAGCCCTGGACTCACGTCACCTTAATGTTGCGAGCGTTAATATGGTTACGGTAACCGCTTCACATCAGGTGGGCGTAGTGAAGAAAAAAAAACGTGTGACACTCGGGGACTGCCGCGGTAAAGCTATTGCATAGCATTTTTTATCAACTAATGCTCGTTTGCTCGTTCATCCATCCATCCATCCATATCCATTCATCTATCCATCCATCCATCCATCCATTAATCCATTAATCCACCTATCCACCCATCCTTCAACCCATCCATCCATCCATCCACCCATCCACCCATCCATCCATCCATTCATCCATCAATCCATCCATCCATCCATTCATCCACCCATCCACCCACCCATCCATTCATCCATCCACCCGTCCACCCGTCCATCCATCCATCCACCCACCCACCCATCCATCCATCCATCCACCCATCCATCCATCCATTCATCCATCCATCCATCCATTCATCCATCAATCCATCCATCCATCCATCCATTCATCCATCAATCCGTCCGTCCGTTCGTCCGTCCATCCATCCATCCATCCATCCATCCATCCATGCAAATTGTTTTTTTTTTACTTTCCATGTGTTGAGACATCCATCCACTGCACAAATAACTCTCATCTTTTACATACTCGCATATTATTTTAAACTGAATGGAAAATAAAATACAAGCGACGTCAATTCGTACGTTGTGGCATTCCTTGCGAACGGTTCCAAATCGGTTCCATAGGGGAGGTGAGGTCGACTAGTGAGAGCGGCAGAGAGTGTCCATACTGTACGTTAGTACTATTACTTATACTGTGGTACAATATAACCTAAACAAATTTTGATGCATCTGTTTCTAACTGAAAAAAATATATACGGGTATAGACTGTATAGTCAAAAAGCTATGTAAATATTAAGTTTCATTTTTGGAACCTATCCAGCAAAAAAGAATACACTTGAAATTCACTGCCCTTTACTGAATTTATTCGGAGGTGATTAAATATCAGTAAAACTAAACACAAAACTTTGGTAGTATTTTTTGTCAAATGTTGATATAGCTTACCGAAAAGAGCATCGTATTGAGTTCGAGAAATAGATCCTCCTCCGGAAAGAGAATATAAAATTTCTAATAATTTCATCAAAGGAAAGTTATCTAAATGTAATTAAATTATTTTTATCTTAATTTACTTTTTAATTAAATTTGATTTATGAGGTAAATTTTCGAACATTATGCATTTTACAATATATATGTGTGATAAAGTATATGTGTGCCCATATTTGATTTTTATAATTATTTTAATACATAATATGTAGTGTCCGACCGAATGTTCGGTTTCGGTTTCGTTCGAGTTTCGGCAAAAAAAGCTAGTTTCGGTTTAGTTTCGGTTTCGGCGGCAAACCTGCCGAAACTGCGACCGAAACCGAAACTGCATTCGGGAGTTCCCGCGCTGTGCTCGGCCATGTTCGGCTCGGTAAATTCCATTCAAGCGACGAAGACATTTTGCCGCGTCTACGTGCCTAATCAGGTCGTGACTTGTTTGTGTTTGCATTGCGTTTTGTTTGTTGTTTGTGAGTTTTCGTGTGATTTGTTTTCAATTCGGTAAGTTTTATCATTGTGATATTGTATAAGAGTAGGTAGTAAACATCGAAAAATAATTTAGTATAACAAACTAATGCACAGATTATAGTAGAATCAAGTTTAACATAACTATCTGAATATTTTGTGGTTAATTTAACTCATTTACTCATTTTTTGGGGTGTAAGTGGTTCATCAACATCTTTGAACCAAAGCCAACTTCACCTGCACGCGGTACACCCTGCTGACTGACAAACGAAGCTCTGGCGAAAAGAGAGGTAGGGAGTGTAATTGTAAGCTACCCGACTGGGGAATGTACCTCCACCTCACAGAATACCGCAGCCAAATAATGATTCCCTAGAGGGTTGTTGTGTTCCTGCGAGTGAGTGAGGTTACCAGAAAGGAAGGAGATGCTGCGTTGGCAGCAGGGGTAGCGGCGCGCGAGATATATTTTATGTTGCGAGCGTTAATATGGCTACTGTAACCGCTTCACATCAGGCGGGCCGTATGCTTGTCTGCAAGCTGACGTAGTTTAAAAAAAATCATTCGCTAATGCTGTACGTAAACAAACAATAGTTAGGTACTTGGTACTTACTATACATATACTACGTATAGTGCATTTTAATAAATAAATAATAAGATTTAGAGTTTCAACGTTCAATTTTATTTTCTTTGGGGTGTAAGTGCTTCATCAACATCTTTAAACCAATGCCACCTTCACCTGCACGCGGTGCACACTGCTGACTGACAGAACAGACAGACAGAACGAAGCTCTGGCGAAAAGAGAGTTAGGGAGCGTAATTGTAAGCTACCCGACTGGGGAATGTACCTCCACCTCACAGAATACCGCAGCCAAATAACAATTTCCTTGAGGGTTGTTGTGTTCCTGCGAGTGAGTGAGGGCACCAGAAAGGAAGGAGATGCTGCGATGGCAGCGGAGGTGGCGGCGCGCCAGCGATATTTTATGTTGCGAGCGTTAATATGGCTACGGTAACCGCTTCACATCAGGTGGGACGTAAGATTGTCTGCCGCCCGACGTCGTATAAAAAAAAATTATAACCAAGTAGCAATTATAACGTAACGTATCGTAATTATAAGAAAAGTACCTACAGTTAGATAATTGTTTCGTAAAAGTTTCGGTTTCGGTTTCGGTTTCGGCCGAAACTGAGACCGTTGCCGAAATTCGGTTTCGGTTTCGGTTTCGGTCGTAAAAACCAGTTTCAGTCGGACACTATAATATGACAACGTATAATAAAATTTTATATCAAAATGTGGAAAACGCATTCTCTTGGTAACTTTAAGTAAATTTATTACGTTGATTTATTATTTATAACGATTTATTATGTTATTTACAATTACCCACTTACCTCAAGTATGACATTTATGCACATGTTGGATATAACGGGAGGTATATCACGGTCTTCCGAAACTATCCACAATCGGAAGTCATCATTGAAATCTGCAGCCTAAAAAGACAGTACGTATTATTTGATATGTACCTATTAAAAATGTAAGAGTAGAAACGAGTACGAAAGAAGCAGAAACCGAAGGTAGTGCAGTGGGCATAAGTTTTGCCGGAACGAGTGATGTAAGTTAGTAGTGGGTATGCGGCTACAGATAGAGCATGGTCACCGGTCGTTGTGTAAAGGCCAGCAGGAAGGCGGTGAGGTCCGGTGTGAAGGGCGAAGCGGCCACCACCAGCGCCAGCCAGCCGCCGCCCGCCCGCGCCGCCTCCACGGCCGCCTCCCACACCGCGCGCCCCGCCGACACCGACACCTGACACACACATCACTAATTCATGGCGAAATGCTCATCATTTTTTCCGTCTACACCTGAACTGGAATTTATTAGGATAGCAATAGTGTGACGCTGCCGTCGGTCGCGCATGTCTGGCGTAGTAATGTCTTTGAGATAACATGGACGTGCATATGTAGCGGTTCGTTACGGACACCCATACGGACCTGGACATCAGTCGGCCGAGCGGACTGCTGTGCTGACCGCTAACAGACCAACACGCAATTATGGGAAACATAATGAATATCTAGAAAATTAAACAATCGGTATCAAAATGATTTTATTAGCAACCATTAGCATACGACCGTGGGCAATGGACACCCATGTAACACCATGTTCACGCTTAGCCCACCTGTGCGAGTCTCGCGGCGTGTGCCCCGAGCACGTCGAGCGCGTGCGCACCCAGCACGAGCACCGGCCGCGGCGGCGACCCGCTGCGCGCCGCGCGACGCACCGCCTGCACTTCGCGCGTCGCGCCCGCACCTAACATAACATTCACTTACAATTCTCTGTGTAAAAATCAGAATGGGCCTTACGACTAAGATTAACTAGGATTTCTAAATAGTCTAGTATCCAATAGGTACGTTGACACATAAGTGAATCATCAGTTTCCTTATATCACCTGCGTGTTAATACAGATATTTTGGACTTATGACATTATTCTAGCTTGCATATTGTGTCATTTATTAATACCATTCGTAACAATTTCAAAATCGCAACGAGTTAATTTTAAAATGTTTTATGATACTTTTCATACAGTCAACACCCCTATTACTCTAGTTCCTCAATAAAGACCACCCAGAAAGATCCAGCATCGAAATATCTACTCTTAAATGGTCCATTCAATGGTTAATCTGTAATCAATGTTCGTAATAACTTCTATAATGGTATGATAACGATTGTACAAACCGAGGAAGTGGTCGAGTAGTGCGACTAGGCTTCGGTAGCGCGAGTCCGGCCGCATTGCCGTCACCGCTACCACCACCTCGAACGGACTCAGTCCGAGTCCAGAAAGCGCTGACAGATCGCCAGTTGCACAAAATTGACTCCACATGTCATTGTTGTTAAGTGACAGCTTATTAAAAAGCTCTTCATCAGTTGCCTAAACAAAGTGTCGATGGATAATAAATTTATTTATTGTTGGAGGTGAATAACTATGGTTACTGTTTAGAAGGATAACGAATGGAATGATATTTATATGTGATTTATTTATTATACATGTCTCCGCATATTAGATGCGCTATAGGACAAAGGTAAGCTAGTAATAATTCTTAAATAACAATATAGCGTGTTACAAACACGACATAAAACGAACTTTAAGCGAGGTCTGTTATAAACACCGTACCTTAATTTGTGCGATCTTCCTGATACTTTCATCAGATAGCCACGAGTAATTCTTTTTGATATCATTTATGATCTCTGGATCCTCAGTAACGGCATAATTTCCAACAAATAATTGCCACAACTGAAATCAAAATATTAATATTTTTATTGAGAAGACGTCGATGAATAAGACCATTGATGAAAGACCGAAACCATACAAGAATATCATTAAGGATTGTTGTTCCTGCGAGCGTGAGAAGATGCTCCGACAGCAGCAAATGTAGCGAACAATCTTGCAACACCACCTCACTTACGCGTTGCTGACCTTGCAATAACCCCTCATCGACTTCCTTGAAGAACCCTATATGTCCTCTTGGTACCCTTGGCAAGGAATTCATTCCACAACTTAAAAGTTCTGTGTTCACAATTGGAATCGCACAGTACCCGACCAGTAGACCAGAATATCAAGATTGATGTTTATTGGTCCTCATGCGAGTTGGTCGAAATGCAATTTCGTCAAGTTCTTATTTTGCGTATTGATCCTTAAGCGTCAGAAGGATTGTTTATGATTTTTATATGAAGTAAACATCGCTTGAAACGTGCTGTGGATATAATTTGTAACCGAACACGCCGAAACGGATTTGTACTGAACGTATTTGTACTGAAGGATTCTTCACTATCATTCGCGACATTTGACTCTTATTCAAATCTTTTATGAACAAAGTTTTAAAGAAAGAACTTTTATATACTATATAAAATAGTCTTAAAGGAAATAGTCTTGATTCGTAATAAGTATTTTCAAAACATTTTCTTTTCTTTTCTTTTTAGGGTTCCGAACCTCAAAAGGAAAAACGGAACCCTTATAAGATCACTTTGTTGTCCGTCTGTCTGTCTGTCTGTCTGTCTGTCTGTCTGTCTGTCTGTCTGTCTGTCTGTCAAACATTTCTATGTCGAGAATGCGTGGAGGTATCAAGCTGAAATTTGAACTGTATACACAGGTCTACGGTCCCTTGAAGTTAAAAAAAAATCAAACTGCTAAGTTTACGTAGAAAAAAGTTACGGCCGTTTATTCAGCAAAAAACGCATATTTCGACACACTCAAAGGAATCAAAACCTATAGGGTACTTCCCGTTGACCTAGAACTATGAAATTTGGCAAGTAACATCGTTACAGACTAGAAGTACAGGAATAAATCTCAAAACTATACATTTGTAAATAGATCTAAAAAAAATAGGGGGTCTATATTTTTTATAGGGTGTCGAAATTTCAAATTGAAACTACTAGTTCAAATGGGGTATCATATGAAAGGGCTTGATGTACACATTGCAAAATATATTTTATTTATTTTTTTCGACGCATTATTTCTCATTTATAATGAAAAATATCAAATTTAATAATGATACTACGTACCTACGGAACCCTCGGTGGGCGAGTCCGACTCGCACTTGTCCGGTTTTTTTTAATAGGGTTTTTAAGTTTGGATAAAGGTACTTTCTTAGGAAAAAGGAAATTTGACAACACAAAAATTTAATTTACACTTCAGTTTTTGAGATAAGCAGGAAATACTTTAATGATTTCAGTTTGTCGTTGACCATTTACAAATTGAAAGTTAATACCTACTATAAAATAAAATATACCTATTTATTTCAGACCAGAGAATCCATAAGTTTGTCAATAACAATTTCCTTAAGATTAAGTTAGTGCAACAACATTTTCATACAAGTGAACCTACACTAATATTACCTACCTTATCTGGTATTTGATCTTCATAAACTTCTTTCAGCAAATGCAAGACCACTATATACTTGTCTTTCTTGTGTAGAGCGAGGAGTACTCTCTCTATGATTCTCCTCGTCGTGTACTTCACTACTTCTTCGCTATTAGTAGTTTTTGAATCTTTCGACTGTAAAATAAAATACAACTACATTGTATCTGTGGAGCGGACTGAATGTCTTCAAATAAATGGTGCAGTAGTGCGCTGCGTAAAGCCTCTTCAATTATGACAGGTATCGTCGTCAACCCTTATTCATCCTACAGCTGGGATATGGGCCTCCCCTCAACCGAAGGAGTTTAGAGCATATTCCACCACGCTGCTCAACTGCGAGTTGGCGGAGGCCAGTGTTTTCAACGCGCCTAAATGCCACTGACTTGGTTTAACGGCTGTCATTTAATGACAATAACCGGGACCGACTGCTTAACGTACTCTCCGAAGCACGGAGAAGTTCGAGATAAATAATGGACATCCATGGACAGGTTACGGTCGACGTTGCTTGTTCAATTAGACCGACACAAGTAACGACACCATCGAGTTCCTCGTATGACAGGTAATGGTAATAATATAACTGTCGTGGGCTGATCGTTTAATTGGGCCGATCGCGATAAGCCTGGGCAGATCGACATGTGCCGCCATATTTTGATTTGGCTGCCTAATCACCGCCATATCGTTCAAAGCATAACGTTTGACGATTTGGCCGTCCATACTTGGCCAAATCGAGTTTGTAGGGTGTCCATCATACTTACAAGCAAATAAAATCAAGTTTAAGTATTTCACTCGATAAAAAGACGTTTAAAAAGTTAATAAAGATTTACTCAGCTATGTTCGGTTAGAGTAGGTAGGATGACTAACAAGTTGGAAATGAAAAGAGTTTTATTATTTTTAATGACTTTTATTTAAAAATAATTACATAGCAATGTTTCATTTTACCAAGTATTATGTAGTCAAATGTGGTTCGGCATAACATGCTCTTCCCAAAATATTGCAAATACACTGCATTAAAAATTGAACTGCATAATTACATAATTTATAGGTAAGAACTTCTATAATAATTAAATTGTTATTAAACAAATCAATTCCGGCGCTTCGCCGGCCGCTGCCGCGGCACGCTCGCTGCGCTCGCTCGGCTCGCGCTCTGTTGGGGTCACAGTTCTAACCTAACCTAACCCACTTTTCTTGCAGTTCTAATCTAGACGTAAACAAACACACAGCTGACACAGTCACATGAACGAAGGAGCGCAACAGCGCCAAAGCGTCATAAAGTGGAACTACATCACGATGCGCCCAGGCATATCATGATATGCCCAGCCTTGTCTCGATGCGGCCAAGTAACTGAATGGGAAAATCGACAAATAGTCTGCTCTCGTCGATCTGCCCAACTTTACATTGGGCCCATCATGAAATAATTGGTCAAATCAAAATATGGCGGCTCACGTCGATCTGGCCAGGCTTATCGCGATCGGCCCAATTAAACGATCGGACCACGACATAACCACCTACACATTCGTGCAGAGCACGGACGAGTTCGTAGTAAAAGTATAATTTTACCGACGCTGTGACACTGCAGACCAGCCTTATCAGATTCCGCATGGTTACGGTGTCACTACGGGTCGCATAACCTACGCTTTTGGTTTGGTTGTTTGGTAGGAAAATATGTAACATGCCGTATGTAGTTATTTGTGACGGCTGAGTAATAAATGAGTTATATTAATGTGACGTGAAGCAGAGAAGCTATTTATCTCGAGTTTATCAGTATTTCGGAGGACTCGTTAAGATGAAACACTAAGGGCTAGAGAATTGAAAAATAGGTATTTGTAAAATCTATTGCTGTCGCGCAGTGCCCGAGCAAACGAGCTATTAATGTGTGAGTGGGACTGTAAATGTGTGATACACCGCGCCCGCGCCACACCGCGCCCCGCGCCCGCCTGCGCACGCCTGGGAGTGCCTGTTATCAGAAATAATCGACGGTCGTATACCACGAAATTTAGCAGTAAGAGAGAGGAAAGAATTGGCCCCGGAATAGCTATTTACCTACCAAACTTTAGATTCACCTAAAATATTATTAATATTAGTGTATTTTTTTTATACCACCCGTGTGGCAAACAAGCATTCGGCCCGCAAAATTTTCAATTTAAAAAAAAAATTTGGAAAGTAGTTACCGTAGCCTATGAACGCCTGTAACTCCCGAGGTATACGCGCGTTGCCGACCCTGTAAAAACCTCTTCATGCCCTTTTTGAAGAACCCCATGCTATAGTCCCCTGAGAAAACCTCGACATGTAGTTCATTCCACAGCTTGACAGTACGCGGGAGAAAACTTCTCTGGAACCGCACAGTACGTGACCTCTTAGGCTCCAATGTGTGAGGATGAATTCCCTGTCGATGGCGAGCGGTGCGACTGTAGAAGGAGGCCGTTGGCATCATGTCAAACAACTCCTCTGAACACACCCTATTGTACAGACGTTAGAACACACAAAGGGACGCAAAATCTCTTCTCAGACTTAAAGGTTCTAAACCGTCTGTTAATTTGGGATCGTCGATAATCCTTACAGCACGCCTTTGAATCGAGTCACAAGGTGCAAGCTGGTATCTAGGCGCTCCCGCCCATAGATGGCAACAGTACTCCATATGCAGCCGTACTTAAGCTTTGTAAAGCATAAGTCTTTGCCGCGGATTGAAGTACTGCTTCGCCCTGTTGAGCACACCTAGTTTCTTCGACACCAGCTTGACCTTCCCCTCCAGTTGACAACGAAACTGGACGTCGCTGGAGATTTCAACTCCAAGAATCCCAATGTTTTTGGCGATGGTAAGGGGTGTGTTTTGGAATTGAGTAGCCACAGCAAAAAGGGGTTTATTCATCGGTGAACGCGCAGACGTGTCTTAGAGGGATTGAAATGAACCAGGTTCAGTATTTTTTTGTATTACATATCTATAATAAAAAAATGTCAAAATAAAAGTTTATCAAACTGTTGCATAATAGGGGTTCTTAAAACACGAGTGTGAGTTTATAACATGAGCCGAAGGCGAATGTTATAATAGTATCACACGAGTATTTAAGACCTAATTATGTGCAGTTTCATACACTACTTTATCTAATCTCATGAAATAGATGATAATCTATACTATATACTATACTATAATATTATAAATGTGAAAGTGTGTTTGTCCTTCTTTCACGTCGAAAGTAACGAACGGATTGACATGGTTTTCTTTTTAGAGATAGTTTAAGATCTGGAGAGTGACATAACAGCTCCCCTGAACCACGCGGGCGAAGCCGCGGGTAACAGCTTTAACAGCAAATTTTTAAATAAAACTTTGAAGTTAATTTATCAGCTTCATTTCTTACATAAAAATCCATTTGCAGATCGAGCATGCTTGGTGCGCATGCGCGACGCGCCACGCGGCGCCGCGTTCACAGATTATGTAGATTTTTTTTGCAAAGTTGCAATTCATTTACATTGCAACCTACATGCTAATGAATCGAAATGAAAAAAAAGTTATTTTTCAATACAGTTGTACATAAAAAGCTGTACCGAAAAGTAACTTTTTAAATTTATTTTAATGGCTTGTGCGTAAAAGACTGACATTAATATTCTGTGTGTAGTTTTTTAATCTCTAAATTTTAGTATGAGAGTAGATAAAAAAGGTTATTAGTTACTTAATACGCTATTATACACTTCACGCAATTTATTCTAATTAGAAATATCGATATCGACGAACAACACTAGGATGTCGATAAAATTATCGACATGTCACGTCACGAGTGTATACGTATTAGTCCGCGCCTTCCCAACCTCAAGCCTCCCCCTGCAGAGCGCGATAGAGACAACTGCAGCTTGGACCGAAAATACCTATTAAAAGTACACAAAATCGAAGATTCGTAGTCCCCTGATTCCTTCTCCAAAAGTTAACCGATTTAACTACTTTTATAATTAAAAAATAAAGAAAGGCTTTGGCCGTGTTGCTATGTTTTCCTTTTTTATATAATCTAGTAAAACTTGTTTTCTGGGTGTTTGAACACAACGGAAAATATGGGCATTTTTTTAGGTTTTTGAATGTTTATATCTCTTTTAATAATTACGAGTACAATATGAAAAAAAGGAAAACATAGGGACATGCCAATAGGGGCCATAGATTTTTTTGAAAAAAAAATATTGGTCTACTGGCATTACCCAGGAAGTAAACAGGGGACTACGTTTGTACTCTTAATGTCTTCTTAACTGTAGTAATTAGTTAAATAAAGTTTATGTTTATCTTTTTTTATATCTATCATTATTTGACGTGCTCGCTGGTCGAATAGTTAGCAATTGCCACTTTGACAAGACAAATATTTGTATGCATGCACATGTCTGTTTGTCTCGGTCTGGGTGTTTGCTATGTATTATATATTTACTATGTATTATGTATTGATAAAAAAAAGAAATCTATTTAAGTATTATATCAGAATGCAAAACTGGTGTTTTTGGTAATTTTATCTATGAATTTATCAAAACGACATATGAGTTTATGAAACGTTGCAAAACGAAATTTAAAATCAACTTATTAAGGTCTCATGAGCATTTTACTTAGTGAACATTTTAAACGCATTTTAATGAATAGGAATGTAATATTATAACAGGAAAATCTATCATTAGCAATACATTTTTAATAACATTGTATGCTTAACTATAATTGTGTAAGTTGTTGGTTTTCTATATAAATAAATAGAGGTGTATAGTGACCGTTGCGTTCCGGACGGCGTCAGCGAACACGTGCGCGACGGGCTGCGTGGGCAGCGCGAGCAGCGGGCGCGCGGCGGCGAGGCGGCGCACGGCGAGCGCGAGGCGCGCGGCGCGGCGCGCGCTGGCCCCGCTCGCCTCGCTCGCCGCCGCCCGCGCCCGCTCCAGCGCGCGCGCCGTCGCCAGCGAGGACGCGATTGTCGCGCTCGTCTCGCGCATGCGCCGCAACGACTCCACCAGGCTCGCGTCGTGGAGGATGTCGCTCTTTGTCGACAACGAACGCAACAGGTCCTCCTGAAAATGTAGTAATAGTGTCCGACCGAAACTGGTTTTTACGACCGAAACCGAAACCGAATTTCGGCAACAGTCTCAGTTTCGGCCGAAACCGAAACCGAAACCGAAACTTTTACGAAACAATTATCTAACTTACACCCCAAGGTGGGCAAGCGAGCATGTGGGTCACCTGATGGAAAGCAATCACCACCGCCCATAGAAATCAGCAACACCAAGGGGTCGCCGATCCGTTGCCAGCCTTTTAAGGGAAATATTGACTCTGTTTTTGAAGGCCCCCATGTCGTTTGGGAATACCGCTGAGGGAAGTTGATTCCACAACTTTACAGTTCGTGGTAGAAACTGTCTTAAAAAGCGTACTGTAGTAAAGATAAAAAAGATAAAAGATAAAATTCCTTTATTCACAAAAATAAGGTGATACAGATGTCAGATTTATAAAGTGAGTTTCACTTATTCTGCCCGATTTTGGGCATGTGAAAACATAATTATCATTATATTTAAAATTATTATTAAAGTTTATATACATAATATCATTATTATTAAAATTCAGTTTAAGTTGCAATGTCCATTCATTATTATTGAAGTTATTTACAATTTATGTCGCAAGTATTCGTCAATAGAGTAAAAACATTTATTTAATAGAATGTCATGCAATTTTTTCTTAAATGTCGATAATTTGTGCTCTTTTAGATTGTCAGGAAGATGATTGTAATTTTTTTTTGACATGCAATATACATTTCTTTTAAACTGCGTTAGACGTTGTTTGGGTGTAATCAGTCTATTTTTATGTCTTGTTCTAGAAGTTTGAATTTCTCCATGTTTAGTAAAAAGATTTAAGATTCTTTTTAACAAAAACACATAATTCGTAAATGTACAGACATGGAAGTGGTAAAATCGAACATTTTCTAAACAAAGGTTTACAACTGTCTGTTCGCTCTGCATTACTTAATGCTCGTATACATTTTTTCTGGCACACAAAAGCTCTAGAAATATCGACAGAATTACCCCATAATATTAAACCATATCGCAGTATAGATGATACATATCCATGATATGCCATGAGTGCAGCTTGCACTGAGGCTATACATCTTACTCTTCCCAACACATAAACAAATCTATCCAGTTTGCAACAAAGCGTGTCAATGTGAGCTTTCCAACTACAGAGGTTATCTACAGTTACGCCCAAGAATACGGTTGATTCTACCTCCTCGAGTTTATTATTATTATATGTAACGTTTAGCGGCACTACAGATTGGTTAATTGTAGTCCTAAAATTAATTACTTTCGTTTTAGTCATGTTAATACTTAAATTATTATTATTTAACAAATTAATTATATATTTTAAATTTTCATTAATGTCAGTTTGATAATCAACGTCATTTCTTTTTTCAACTAAGAGTGTAGTATCGTCAGCAAATAATATGCATTTATGATTTGTAGCAGACGGTAAATCATTTATGTATATGAGAAATAGGAGCGGTCCCAGGATACTTCCCTGCGGTACGCCGCTTTCGTTATGACAGTATTGGGATCTATATACATGTTTATGATGACCTCTCAGTTTAGTGATTTCTACACATTGTTGTCGACAGCGAAGGTAGCTTTCCATCCACATGTGAGCTTTACCTCGAATACCGTAATTCCAAAGCTTTTTCAATAAAATGTCATGAGAGACAAAATCGAAAGCACTGGTCATATCAAGAAAAATAGCCATTATTGGTACTTTATCATTTAATTTTTGTGTAACTGTTTTTATAAGATGATGGCAGGCTAAGCTAGTTGACATATTTTTCCTGAACCCGAATTGTTCCGGTTTTAATATGTCATATTTAGTTAAAAATGAATATATTTTATCATATATTGCTCGCTCTATTACTTTTGATAACACCGGTGAAAGCGTGATAGGTCTATAATTTTTGATTGTATTTTTATCCCCCTTCTTATATAACGGTTTAACAATAAACCATTTTAGCCTAGCAGGATATTTTCCTTCCGTAAAGGATAAGTTAATTATATGCGCGAGAGGCCCACTTAGCGATTTAGCGCATATTTTTAACATTTTTACGTTAATATTATCATATCCTGTCGAGTTGGTATTTTTAAGTTTAATTATGATTTTGTAAATGTCATTTTGGTCTACCGGTGTCAAAAATATGCTATTACTATTATGATTGTATAAATTAATGTCAACATATTTAGAGTTATTAGTATTTGTTAAACTGTCGGAATGTAAAAAATGTTTGTTAAATAGTTCACAAATTTTGTCTGGGTCAGTGTAAGTAATATTATTATATTTTATTTCTTTTATTTCATTAGGAATAGGCTTAGAGGATGTATTTTTAATTATTTGCCAGGTTGCCTTACATTTATTTTGAGCCTTTTGTATAATTTTTGTGTTAGAGAGTTGTTGTGCCGCTTTTATACATTTTTTTAAAGTTTTTGAGTATGTCATATACCTCCTTTTCTTGTTTAATTTATTACCCGGCATTAAATGATATCTAAGATATAGATCTCTTTTCTTTATGCAGCTTCTTTTCAAACCTCTAGTCATCCATTTGTTTTTAATTGGCTTTTTACTGACTTTAATTTTGAGGACAGGAAAACATCAGTCATAAAATAGGACAAATGTATCATGTAATTTATTAAATGCATTATCCATATCAGTTTCGTCAAAAACATCTTGAAAGGATAAAGATTCAATGCATTCGCGAAATTTACGGATAAGGCGAGATAATGAAAACCCGTTTGAACCTCCGCCATATTGCTTGCAATCAAATCAATACAGGACAGCTTTCTTGTAGGTTTAATTATATGATTACTTATGTTGTGATTGCTTAGTATAGATCTCAATTCATTTGCTGGTTTATTGACTTTAAGCCAGTCTATGTTCCAATCTCCACATAAGACTATTTTTTTGTTACTTCGCCGTGTAATTTTATGTAATAAGTTTTCTAATTTATTAAAAAATATGTCAACATTTGAATTTGGAACTCTATATATACAAATAATTATTAAATTTAATGTCAAAATTTCAATAGCACAAAATTCGAAATTATAAAGTAGGGATTCTACTATATTTGATAAGTCAGTACATTCAAGATCTTTCCTTACTAATATGCAAGATCCCCCTCTACGTTCATTTGGCCTTGAGAAACATGCCGCCAGTTTATAATTTTGAAGAGTAAGATTAGTTTCTGTTCCTTTTTTTATAAAAGTCTCAGTTAGACAGATTATATCTATATCTCCTATGTTTTTAATTAAATCGTTTACTGAGATTTCCAGCAAGTCTTTCTTACCTAGCACACCGGCAATATTTTGATGGAGCAATGTAATATTTATTGAACTAGTCTCGAAAAAGAGTATTTTGTATTTTTGGTGAGTTTAAGTTTGCAGAGAGATTCTGTTTTGCAAAATAATAAGGTATAGTACCTTTCTTATGTGTATTTAAGTCAGTCTTTATTTGAGAATTACTTTGTTTACATTTTTCTCTCATCAAATTATAGTTTTTGAGGAATAATTTATCATAAGCCATATAATTTACCTCAATATTAATCTTATTACATAGATTTTCAATGCGTTGGGCAGAGTATGACTTGGCACTATAAATGTTATAGACGTGTATTATCTGTAGTAGATCGCCAAATATCAAGATGATGTGGATGGAAGTTTAATTTTTGGCGAGTTGTACGATAGTGGAACTCAGCGGCAGGTATCAAATCAAATAGCTCATCCGAGCACTCTCCGTGGTATAATTTATATAGAACGCAAAGAGATGCAACATCTCTGCGTGTAGAGAGAGACTTCAGCCGATCAGAAATCATTGGGTCACCGACGATTCGAACAGCTCTTCGTTGTATGCGGTCAATTGGAGCGAGTAAGTACTGGGGCGCACCAGCCCAGAGCTAACTTGGGCTATATACAGTTGAAGGCGATGCTGTGGTGTAAAATACCTTCTGGCTTTACAGATGATGCCAATTTTCCTAGAAGCTAATTTGGCCTTGCACTCCAACTGACCACGGAACTGTACATCACTGGATATGTCAACACCCAAGATACCAATGCTGGAGCTAATAGTAAGGGGAGTACCTTCCAATCTAGGAGATACGACAAATGGGGACCTTTTTGCAATAAACGCACATACTTGTGTCTTTGATGGATTCAGCTGGACTAAGTTCAGTCTACACCAATCAGAGACGTGTCCAAGAGACGTCTCAATCTCAGACACAAGTTTTTCTCGGTACTCATCGACGCAATCCCGAGAAACATTACATATACCACTGTATCTTGCGTCCACGGTCATGTACTGTCATCTGCATAGCAAAGGATGCTGCATACATGCAGCAAGTCATTGATATGCAGAAGAAACAATGTAGGGGACAATACGCTGCCTTGTGGCACACCAGCGTTCAGGGGTAATGGATCCGAGCGTGCACCGTCAATCACAACTTTAATGATCCGCCCAGTGAGAAAGCTGGCAATCCATGTGCAGAGTCTCTCGGGTAACCCAAAAGAAGGAAGCTTGGATAGTAGCGCTTTATGCCACACCCGATCAAAGGCTTTTGCTATGTCCAGACTAACAGCCAAAGCCTCGCCCCTGCTTTCCACTGACTCCGCCCAACAATGAGTCAAATATACCAGAAGATCACCAGCCGAACGACCATGGCGAAAGCCATATTGGCGATCATTAATCAGCTGGTGATCCTCAAGGTATGTTATCAGCTGTTGGTTGATAATATTTTCCATTATCTTGGAAAACAAGGATGTTATAGCAATGGGTTATAGCAAAGGTGTTTGCTCAGATCCGTCCAACTACATGGAGGCTTTGGTTTACCCGATCAACACTCCAAGCGATTCACCACGCCAAGCGAGTACGAGTACCGAAAAAGGTGGGCTAGCATTGGGGCTAACTCCGCGGCACACATTTTCAAAACAACGGACGGAATGCCATCAGGCCCACTCGATTTATGGATGTCTAGGGAGAAAAGCGCTCTACGCGCGGCTCTTTGCGTCAACTTAACTTCTGGCATAGAGCTCTCACACCGAGGGATGGTAGGTGGTATGGCTTCCTGGTCATCGAGAGTCGAGTTAGATGCAAAAAGAAACCCTAGGAAATCGGCGTTTTATTTTGCAGTATGGGCCAGCGAGTCATCCATCCGTTGCAGTGGTGGAAACGACGACTGTCAGAAGTTACCCGGTACGGCTTTGGCGAGCGACCAGAACGCACGAGACCCAGATGGCAAGCGCACTAGTCTCTCGCCAATTTCGCTTATAAATCTGGACTTTGCCTTCGTGGTACAAAAGTAAAGTAAGTGGGTGTAAGTGGTTCATCAACATCTCTGAATCAAAGCCAACTTCACCTACATGCGGTGCACACTGCTAACTGACAAACGAAGCTCTGGCGAAATGAGAGGTAGGGAGCGTAATTGTAAGCTACCCGACTGGGGAATGTACCTCCACCTCACAGAATACCGCAGCCAAATAAAAAATCCCTTGAGGGTTGTTGTGTTCCTGCGAGTGAGTGAGGTCACCAGAAAGGGAGGAGATGCTCCGTCTGCAGCGGTGGTGGCAGCGCGCGAGCGATATTTTATGTTGCGATCTGTATTATGGCTACGGTAACCGCTTCACATCAGGCGGGCCGTATGCTTGTCTGCTACCCGACGTATTATAAAACAATATATAAAAAAAAATACGTTATGTTACGTTATAATTGCTAGATACTTATTAAATATATATATAGGTTATAATTATTAAATTGAACGTTGAAACTCTACATCTTTAATATTATCACCACTAATGCACTATAGTAAGTACCAAGTACCTAACTATTGTTTGTTTACGTATAGCATTATCGAATGAGTTAAATTAACCAAAAAATATTCAGATAGTTATGTCAGACTTGACTCTACTATAATCTAAGCATTAAAATTATTAAAACAAATCACACAAAAACAAACAAAACGCACTGCAAACGCAAACAAGTCAGACATGATTAGGCACGTGGACGCGGCAAAATGTCTTCGTCGCTTGGATGGAATTTATTACGCCGAACATGACCTAGCACAGTGTGGGAACTCCCGAATGAAGTTTCGGTTTCGGTCGTAGTTTCGGCAGGTTTGCCACCGAAACCGAAACTAAACCGAAACTCGTTATTTTTGCCGAAACTCGACCGAAACCGAAACCGAAACCGAACATTCGGTCGGACACTAAACGTTTGTATCGAATCACATTTTACCCGACTACCTAAGAGAGCGTAAACTTTTTCAAACATATTATAATTCTTTGATGCTTGGCGGATTTCATCATACTTATGTGGTATTATGATTTGTCTCAGCTATGCGTATAATATATAAGTATATTCAATAATAATTTGGGTGTATTATTTCAATAAGGCATCTGCGAAAAAATATAAGACTTTTCCTTATCCTAAAGGAAATCAGAAAGGAAAACGATATTTACGATTACGATACGATTGATAAATAAAGTTACAACGATGTTTTAAAAATCGGCTTAGGATGTGAAATCGAGCGGCGCGATGGACCCCTGGAATTTACGACGTTCCAGATTTAAACTTGACAACCAGAATTCAAAATATGTTATTTGCAGACAATTTTATATTATCATCTTCGCAATAAAATTGTCTTTATTAATCTATATGGTTAATTGAATAAACAAGTGAGTGCAAATTACTATTACGGACTTTCCACTTTCATATTCATTTCAAATATTTATCAATCGACTCGGCTCTTGTTCGTATGTGGATATTGATGTACGAGTACATGTATGTGGTTAAGTCGTACCTGTAATTCGTGTTGTTGTTTCTGTAATGTAGCCTTCTGTAGTTTTACTTCCTTAAATTTCTCATTCAGTTCAGGATTTTGTTGTTGTAGTGAATAATATACTAATTGATCTGGAATAAAAAACATAATAATGTGAACGCCATTATGTAATATTAGTATTGCATCACGTCGCTATACGGATTATGTAGCACATACAGACGTATTACTTTTGTGGTATCTCGTATCGCTATGATATAGTACTTATAAAACTGCAGAACAATAGCGGTCATAAGGAGAGAACGTGTTCATTACCACATGTCGCATTACATGTATCTCTGCGTCCCACTGACCTGCGAGCGGGCCGACCCTGCCGGCGTAGTTTTTGTTTTGTTGATATATATAGCTCAGAATAGTGGCTCCGCTTCGCCTGATGTAAAGCGAAAAGAGAAGCCCAAATTGCAGCGGCAACTGACCAAAGACTAGACAACAGTATTCAGTCAGTTGACACCGCTATGCTGGCTCGCGAGATGCTTCTTCACGCTTCGTTTGAAGGATCCCATGTGGTAGGAAAGAGGAAACACATCGCCTGCAAGGCGTTTCACTTTTTAAAGGTAGAGGTAGCAGAGTTAGGAGTTTAGGCCGACCCCTTTAGGACGTGAAGAGTTCTCAGTTCTCAATAGTGGAATAATGACATCGCGACCGTGCAGTGTTGCGTGGTTCGATGACGGAAAGGAGAATGTAGGATAAGGGAAAACAGTTCCTCAGAGCACTCACCATGGTAGAGGCGTTAAAATACGCTTAGCAAGCTAATGTTTTTACGAAGTTGAAGAGGTTGTAGGGCCGTGGTGACTTCTTCATCGTTGATCATGCGGATAGCCCGTCGCTGCAGTCTATTGAGAGCCTCAAGAAGATATTGTGCGAATCCGTCCCAGAGATACGACCTACTTCCACGCGAGAATACTCCACGCAGGATCTTACTTGAGAAGAGAAAGCTGGTCTGGTGCGAAGAACCGACGCACCCGGTTTAGGACTCCCGAGTTTTTTGGAAGGCGTTAAGATGAGGTCCTCGATCTAGTCCCGTTGGCTAAGATTGCAACGAATATCCATGCCTAGCATAATCAGGCCATCTCGCATACTGAAAGAAGCGCCTTGAAGACTGGGGATGGGAAGAAATGGAGATGTTTTTGCTGTAAACGCGCACTCCTGAGTTTTCTTAGCATTAAACTCATTTAGTAAAAAACCCCATTTACAAATGTGATCAAAAACCCGATTAAGCTCAGTAACAAGACTTTCACGCTTCTCTTTTTCAGTCCTACCAGCACCAGCCCGACTGAAATATCGTCCAAGGAGCGTACTGTCATCCGCATAGCAATGAATATTGCCAAGTGGCAGCATGTCATTAAAACGAGAAAAAGGGTGGGCGATAAGACGGAGCCCTGAGGGATACTGGCATTCACTGACATGAACTACGAAAGGTATCCATCTACAACAAACTACATCTGCACAACAATACAACTACATCCATCTACAAGAAACTACATCTACACAAAAATCCAACTACATTACTGCTAGGTATCTACGCTCACGCAGGAAGCAAACAGGAAGGCTTCTTCAGCTATACGAGTATATAGCGCTCATCTATGCAGCACGAGCAGTGCGTCGCTGCACAGCCGGCTGTCTGTCACACTGACCTGCGAGCGGGTCGAGCCTGGCGGCGAAGTGCAGCGCGGAGAGCGCGGCGGCGCGGCGCGGCGTCAGGCGGGCTAGCTCGCGCGGTGCACGGCTCTGTAGCACGAGCCGCGCGCCGCTGCACAGCGCCCACGACTCGTGCTCCTCGCTCACGTCCGTTATCACCAACACGCGACCCAACCTGTTCGACACTCTAGTTTATACTGTGTCTCTGGGATGAAACCAGCGATAATTCGGGTCGTGTAGTACAAATTTCATCCACAGATACACCTCCTTGAGGGGTCCATACCCCTCTTGAATCCCCTTTGGAATGGCAATCATTTTTAACTTTAATACTTATTAATATCTTTGTCAAAAAATGTTGTGAACTAAGAAACCTTACTTACGGCACAGTATAAGTAATAGGACTACCACTTCCCTACTGCTCTCTCGTGTCGACCTCAACTCCCCTCCGAGACAAATATGCCCCGCTGCCAACGCATTGCGGGGGGGGGGGGGGATTATCATGATTATGACGCCGAAGAATGTTCGTACTTGATATCGTCGTCATAAAGATATGAAAGCGTTTAGGTAACAGATCGTGGGGATATATGAGTCGTTGTGAGCGAAACTACTGACATCATTAGTGACGTCTTCGCGACCGCAACGACCGTGGTCGTCAGGTCAGGTCGTGGAACGCCTGAATCATGATTTTGATCATCGTGAGCGCTTAGTGGAACGCACCTCTAATAGAAGATAAGTTAAAATTAGATAACAATTATAAAATTAGCTTGTGATTGTAAAATAATTTTCAGTTGTACACGGAAGATCGATATTGTATTTTAAATGTGACGTAACAATTCTATAGAGAAAATTAAAGGTTTCCGTTAAAAACTAATTAGGTTTTTAGCTGTTGTTTTTTTCAAATATAATACAATAAAATAAACATGCATTAACCTGGAAGCGTACTGCACTGCGGTGTGTAATTTGTCGCTGTTTTGTGAGACAAAGTCACAAGGAGTGTCTGCTAACGTTCGTTGCAGCCATTCTAGCGCTTCACCGTCGGGGTCCAATAGCAGCGGAGTGAGGCCACACTTCGGTAGCTCCAAAGCCTGCAATGAATTGAAATATCATTCACATGTTTTTAAGACTGAGCCGGTATGCTCGGGTATGTAATGCGTCACATTTGGCTCTGTAACGCTTGTTTGGGTAAAGCTGACAGGAAAGGAGCAAGATGGTGCGAGTAACGAAGTTTTCGCTTCTGTCGTGTAGTGAAATTAAATAAAATAAAAAACATGGGGCGTGGCTGTGTCATGGACGTGTGTTATACGTGTATACGTTTTATACACAAAAATTATCTCAAAATAGCAGCGCTTCCCCCTCCCCTGCACGCGATGTTCCATAGTCCTTACTTAGCGTAATAAGTTCTTTGATCCTTCATTTATCTAGTGATGTGATTGAATTTTGGATGGAGATGATAGATATGTAGCTGCAACACCAAACTGTATCCCCCGATTTGATTATCGTTTTTTTTTTTTAATTGGAGAGGCAATTCAAAATGTGTAAGCAATTTTAAATACGTATTCACATCAAGACACACACCGTTTGTATTATTATTAAAATTAACAATTTCATCTAGTACTAACTAGATAAAATTAATAACGACATTGACATTTGTGATAAATCATACTAACTTGATCAATTAGCACAGCATTTTTGAGAGCCGACTGATCACATGGCAACCCATCAGCTTCCCACTTCAACTGCTTCTCAGTGGTTGACAAAAAGTTTAGCACCGAAAACGACGAATCGTCGAAACCAATGGTAGCGCTCCATCTACTTATATAATCTCTGTAAAGGAAATAATACATACTATATTGTATTTGTTTGTTGAACAGGTATTTTTGATTGATGAACGCGTCAATTATTTTGCAAAGAGCTTTGAAACTATCTATTTAACCCTTAGTTACTCGCATGAAGAAAATTACATAACTGCCCGCAAGGGATCACTGGTAACCCTAAATTATATGAATAATTTTGAATATATATTAAATATATAAATTAATAAAACTATTTTATTATTAGTGCTTCTTTAATTCTATAATATCTACAAAGTGCAACTTAAAATAATTATCTAATTAAACAAAAACAAGCTAAATTAAAATAAGTATCAAAAATTTACAATTTGCACTTTTATCAAGATCAAAGTTAATAGTGGTTCTTGTTTGAGAAAAGACTACTACGATATTTTATAACATTTACCTAGCTTGCGGCTCAGTTAAGTGCGGCAGGTAAACTACATATCCGGCAGCAAGTAAAGATCGAAGATTCAGTTCAGCTATCTCTTTAGAAATGTATTCCAACTGAAAAATAAAGGAACACAATTTACCAGCATTCTCTAAACAACTCGTATATCAGTTTAAAATTACAATTAGTATAAATATTGTTGCCAACAAGGTTTTTCGACTTCATATACGTGTTACTTACCTTGCCGTGGTGCAATAACACTATGTCAAAAATTTAAAGTATACAATGAGACCTCCGGCGGGCGTTGCTCTCTTTCAATGTTCACAAGTAAGGGCAAGTGTACCGGAAAAGTGACAGATCCGACGTATTGAGACGTGCCTGTGGCTAATATCTCCCATCTCTCATAATAGATGGAGTTAATAAATATAATAATAAAAAAAATCTATGAATTGATAATATATGATTTGTTATTCTATAATATGAAAATCTAACAATAATATATTATTGGTAACAAAAATATGAAATAAAGTTATTGGAAGTGAGTATTCTGTGTACTTTGAGATTAGGATGATTCTATGAAATGAAAATATGAGAAACATTTTATGTGAAACGAAATTCTATAAAACCATTGTCTATAAAACGACATACAACCCAAACATGCACATGTGGATAACCAGCCATAGCCATATGTTTTACA
This sequence comes from Hypsopygia costalis, assembly GCA_937001555.2. Classification (NCBI taxonomy): domain Eukaryota; kingdom Metazoa; phylum Arthropoda; class Insecta; order Lepidoptera; family Pyralidae; genus Hypsopygia; species Hypsopygia costalis. The sequence goes on from OW443329.2 coordinate 20,977,944, forward strand.
AGGAAAATGTTAACATTCCTTTAAAGACTTGAGTTACAAATAGCAGAATATTTTAATTGATTGGAGACGACTAAATTAAAATTGAAGTTTGACAACGTAGAGTACCTAGAGTAAAGTAACTCTGTGTCTTTTCTAACCCGATTATAATCGAAAATTGAACACCTATTGAAGTGAAACTACATTCCCTCGGACAGGCAGTTTGGCCTGAATAACATTAACAAAGACTCAAGAGAGTTAGCAAGTCTCAGCATCTAAGGGTTTCTCTGTAGATACTCTACAGAGAAACCCTTAGATGCGGAGCCTCGGGCTGGTCCGCAGGTTAAAACTCGCATAGCAGCGATTGAGAAAGCTACGCTCAGATTGCTCAGATGATTCTCAGAAGGACAGAATCCTCCAAAGAGCAAATTCTATGGTAAACTAAAGTTGACGCTCACTATAATGAAACATTGGGGTCAGGTAGTGTGTAATCTAATAATATCGCCGTTTTCCAAAGTAATGTCAGAGTCAACAAGGTGGTAGCGTAGCGTGGTGGAGGTAAGCAATTCCAGCATTGCAACGCACAGAGCGGCCGAGAGCATCTACAGTGTACAGGTGACGTGAGTCATATATATACATCGTTCTCCCATGCCGTGTACTCGTCGGCGAGGCGGTCGAGCAGCGCGGTAGCGGCATCAATAGTCCCGGCAGTGGTTCGTAGGCTGTGTTCTAGCGCGGCCGCGTCCCGCGTGTGCCGGCCCAGCTGCTCCTGCAGAGCGCCCACACGCTCCTCTACGCTCTCCAGCCCACTCGACAATGCCGTCAGCTGGGCTTCCGCATCCGCCATATTCCTGGACAGAGAGCCCAACTTACAATCACTTGGCCAGATTTCTAAACGGGTAACTTGTCAACGAAGCAATAACTTTTTTTGTATTTTTAAATGCGCATACAGACAACATTAGGAGTAGTTTTAATGAAATGAGTTTGTGTTACTCGTAGCTTTTTTTACGGGAAATAGACAAGTGTGTTAAGCATTGAACATTTTTTTATGTAACTTTCATGGAACTTTCGATCGCCGCTCTAAAAATCGACCGAAACAGTAGTGAAATTGCGCGATCTTAGCGGTCTTATCGTTGAGCGATTACAACAAATTAAAGAACAAGATGATTCCTAAAGATATTTTTCGTTAATTAAATACAATTGCCGGGGTGTAAATGATTCGTATTCGGGACCGTAAAATTATTGATAAAAAATGTATTACTGGTGAAGCTGTCGTTGTTGTTCCTGCAGCGGGCGCACGCGAGCGAGCGCGTCAGCGTAGGCGAGGTTGGCGCGCACCCAGGCGGCGAGCGGCGCGCAGGCCGCGCTGGCGCGCTTCGCCGCCGCCGCCTCGAACGACGCGCCGCGCCGCTCCAGCAGCCGCTGCACCGCCGCCGCGGCCTCCGGCTTGATGCTGCTCGCGTCCATGCATCTACACAGTCACGCAGCTACACTACATGAGAGCTTCGGACTATTTTTATGTGATATATGTGTATATGTACAGGATGATAGTTGTGCGGGGAACGATCCACCCGATGCGATCGGCTATTTCGAGAAATGACTTTAATAAAAAGAAATTGTGAAAGATTGCAACGAGCAAGCAGGCATGTCATTGTATTCGGTGCTCATTATTTCAGTTGCACGTAGCAAGTAATTACGCCGTCGCTTTGTGTGTATATTGATATTGATGTGTAGATGTGAAAGGAACGCGACTTCTGTTTTCAACAACTGTTAAAGAACGATCTTGAAGCGAGCATAAAGATCCACGTGCTTGACGTCAAGTCGCTTGAACTTCTCCGTAACTGAATCTCTTTTGAAAATGACGTCACACACGCCATTTAATAATTATTATCACAACGTTAACAGGGGCAAACAAAAAATCACCTTATGTCCTCCTTCACTCCTCGTTTTGAAAGGAAATTCTTCATCGAGTGCCACGATGTGTCGGCGATGCCCATCAGACGCAGGACCCCTTCGAGAATATCGCGAACCACGTCCGGAGGCGCCCTTAGTGAACGAACCTGCAACCGAAAGCAGGGACTAACATGTAAAATCTTAACAGATGACGCTATCGGAGTTGTAAAGTCTGTTGTGAGAGCGCGCATAGCCTCTTTTTAGGAGAGGCTGTGTGGCTCTGATAATAACGTACTTAAAGGCGGTGAGTAGTGGACTGAACGGCCCTATATTTAGGTACTGGATGAATGTTCATCGGTGCGAGAACCGAAAGTGACTTTTAGTAATTCTTACAAGTTAAGAATGTTATGTAAATTTTATTATTCGTTATTTCATTACTATTATTTTAGTTCTTTATTATGTTGTATTTTATATAGCAATTTATGGCTGCAATAAAGGTATTATAAAGGAAATTGGTTACAAGGCAACAGAAGAACAAAGTTTCATGCTAGCACAAGTTTTTTATATCGTCAAAATTTATGAAATTGACATAAAATACTCAAGCTGGTATCTGATCGCCTGGTAGTTTGTCGCTCGTATTACTCACGTTTTGTCGCTCGAAAGTTCAGCATTAATTAAAATTTACTCAATGCCGAGTGGCATTGAGTAAATTTTAATTGCAGCGCAAAGTGAGGACTATCAACGGACATAATCAGCGCCATCTAGTGGCGAATTCTATTACAAGTATGACTATTTTATAGCATACATATTAATATATTAACATACCTCGCTCAGGGATTCAGGACGTATATCTCCCACGGCGGCCCTTGCCGCCTCGATGATCGGTTCTACTGATGATAATTCAGCCTCTATTTCCTTTTTTCTGTATATAAAAAGAAACATTACTTGAATGAAATATGTTATTATTTGTTTATTAAAGTTTGCTAACTAACTGGGGAAGTACCTCCGCCTCACAGAATACCGCAGCCAAATAACAATTTCCCTGAGAGTTGTGTTATTCTTGTGAGTAAGTGAGATTATCAGAAACGAAGGAGCTGTTGCGTTGGTAACGCGGATGGAGGCGAGTGAGCGATATTTTGCCTTGCCACCACCGTGTCTGCCACTAACAAAATATAACTACTGAGAGCAGAGGGTGTCGTTGACTCAAATGGGAAACGTTGGTAGATGTTCGCGCGTACCTTATCTGCAGTTTTTGGTTCTCGTCCTCGATATTCTTCTTGAGCGCCTGCATCTCCTCGCGGCGGTCGGAGGTGCAGCGCACGGTGGCGCCGATCTGCTGCAGCGCGCTGTTGGCGGCGGCCTGCCGCTGCTCCAGCTCGCCGCGCTGCGCCGCCGCCTCCGCCTGCAGCACGCGCACCGACTCCCGCGCGCTGCGCAGCGCCTCCACCCCGGCCTGACCCCCGGCACGTAATACTTATTAAACACTTTACCTTCAAATAGCTATATTTGTAATTGGGCCCTTGTACTTACACCGCACCTAGGCCACTGCGAATGCCGCGTCGTTAACTATATTACATACACTATCTATTACAATACAGAATTGGGTATTTATTATATTACATGAACTGAGATGTCTATGTAAAGCGTTAATTAGCGTATGTGAGTGCAGCGTCGAACGAACTATTACAGATTCGGCCCAGAGGTCCGCGAGGTTAATACAATAGAGCTGCTGGAAGTGTCCATACTGTACATAAGTTCTATCGCTTATTTCGGCATCAACCCATAATCATCCTACTATTGGGATATGGGTTTCCCCTCAATCGACAAGGTCACTCTACCGCGCTGCTCAACTGCGGGTTGGCGGAGGCCAGCGTTTTCAAGCCGCCCTAAGGCCTTTGACTTGGCTGAACGACCGTCATCTAATGACTACAGCCGGGACCGACGGCTTAACGCGCCCTTCGAAGCATGGTTGGAGCTCAAGAAAAATAATTCCATCCAGATAAAGGCTACAGTCGACGTTGCTTAAATAACGTGTGCGATTAGACTGACACGGTCATCCCTATCACTATTACTGTGCTTGAACATACACTTAATACATTTTTTTATGATTTATAATTTGTATACTTTTTTTTTTTCTACAGGATATACCTACACATGTAGCAAGCACTAGCACCACCACCATATAAAATCATACGCCCGCTATCATTCCCCAAAAAAGACAAAGTTTCGCTAGGCCACACATCCGAAATGCCGCTGCCAAGTCACAAATAATACGAGATACGACTTAGAAGCTAACAGCCCAAGATTAAATTATATTTTGATGAATGCGTGGATAGCATTCGCATCCATAAGACCCTTGTTATCGTCACGATAGCATATTTTATATCTCAGCCGTGTTTATTTAACCTTGTTTCGAATGTATATATATCTTTCTATTAGCAAAAATCAACCATAAAATATAAACAGTTGGCTAAAAGCAATTTTGACCGCGAAACAGTTTTGACTCTATTATGTTCATCTCATTGATATTTTTATAGAAAGTATTTTTAATACAGTTGCTCAAAAGAAAAAACCAACCACGAAGTTTTTACTAAAAAAAATTCATAGAAGTTTTTATGATTCATGCAAATATTTCTAAAAAGAAACTACTAATTTGTTTCAATATCAGATTTAATGATTTGATTCAATGAATTAGGTTAGGTTTCATTTCATTTCATCTCATTAAATTTCATTTTTATTTCATATCAATAAAAAAATTCTACTGAAGACTTGGCTGTATGGGCATAGTTCCCTTTGCCTACCCAGAATGGGTGAAGAAAACAAAAAGAAATCTCTGCCTATATTATTTTACGGTTGGTGCCATTTTTCAAAAATTTTCTTTGCGATTAATTAGTTGAGTTTAATGTGTTTTTATTATTTTATTAAAATGCTTCATTTTTTCGCAACTGTATTAAAAATAGTTGTTCAGTACACGTGCGGAACCGTCATTGCAACTTGTTCCGACTGTCAAACCTCACCTTCGGCTGCGCCTCGGCTCGGGTAGACATTTATCGGAACTCTTTGCAATGACAGGCTTTCCGCACTCGTAATGAAATATACTATTTTCATTTAAGGTGACGTGAGTCCAGGGCTTGGCCGTTTTCGAGGGGGTGAGGTGCGGGGCTTGAGAGGAGCCGGCGCGGGGTACTCGCTTACAAGCGCGCGATCGCTGCCGAGACGCCACAGTATAGCGAAGCGACTATCTACACCCGTGTAGTATTACACCTACACCCGTCAATACAATAGTTAAAAGTACTTACTGGAAATATTTTTACATGTGGTTTATTAATGAAAATAAATAAACCACATGTAAAAATACATTTTTTTTATTAATGAAGTATATAATATTCAACATGCAAACAAGTGATGTTTTGGTATAATATGAAAAAGTAAAGAATTCAAAATAAAAAGAAAACTATTCAATAATTCTTTTATATTCAATTATATATATTATTGGTCAAACTAAAATAGGTACATACTTAAACTAACTAACTATCACGCGCCAGCATACACTATTCTTCATCCTTCTAGGAATCGATATGTGACGTACAGCACGCGTCTGTCCCTAGCTACTATGCCCGAGCATACAGCGGTATTGATATTAACAGTATTTATATTTGACAACCCCGGTGGTCCAATGGCTAACCATGTCCAGTTTGATTCCGAGGTCGTGGGTTCGATCCCCGCACAAGATACGAGTAATATTTGTGTGCATGAACATGTCTGTTTATCTTGGTCTGGGTGTTTTCTATGTATTATCTATACTAATATTATAAAGCTGAAGAGTTTGTTTGTTTCTTTGTTCGAATTGAAAAAATATTTTAGTGTTAGCCTATATTTCAAGGAGGCTATATATAGGCTATATAACATCACGCTAACACCAATAGGAGCGGAGCACCGATAAAAAACGGGAAAAAAATATTCCTTGAGGGCTTACGTTGCGTGCGCTGCGTAACTTTGCGCATATGCCTATCTTTTAAGATTAAATATTTTATTTTCGTATTTTCATTATTGCGTATTTTCATTCAAATTTCTTATACCGTAACCACTCCAATATGCCGCAACCCCCACACCAATGCTCTAACAGTCAAGTTCATTCTTCTTCAAACCAATGTGTCAGTGACATATCCTGTATTGATATTACAGTTGATGACGTAAAAAAACAGCTACTTGCCCTTGACAGTTCGAAGTCCGCCGGCCCTGATCATCTTCCTGCTTCTTTTCTTATAGCCACAGCGCATACAATATGTGTACCTCTTACGCTCCTCTACAAAAGGTCACTTCGTGAAAGTAAAATGCCTAAAGTTTGGAAATCTGCCTTTGTAACTCCGGCCCATAAGAAAGGCTCTAAATTAGATGTAACTAACTATAGACCTATCTCTAAACTATGTATTGTGTCTAAGGTGCTTGAAAGACTGATATATAACAAACTTTACCCATCTATAAGGCAGTCGTTAAATCAGGTTCAGCATGGCTTTCTGGCTGGTAGATCATGCGTCTCGAACCTGGTACTCCTTAATGACTATATTACTGAATCTATGGACAGCGGGCGGCAGGTTGACGTGATCTATACTGATTATAGCAAATGTTTCGATCGTATAGATCACGCTCGGCTGCTGACGAAACTAATGAACGTAGGAATTAGAGGTGACCTTCTTAGATGGTTCGCGTCGTATGTCGATAACAGGTCGCAAGCTGTTGTTGTTAGTAACTTTATTTCCAGTTGGGTGGACGTCCCCAGTGGGGTCCCGCAAGGTTCCCTGATCGGGCCCCTGCTCTTTACGATCTTCGTCAACGACATCGTAAGCTGTCTAAAATCTGCACGCCTACTCTGTTTCGCAGATGATATGAAAATATTTATGTCTATAACGACTTCTGCGGATGTTGCTGCTTTACAATCAGACCTCACCCGACTGGAAGAATATTGTACCGTTAATCTCCTTGACCTTAATCCCTCTAAATGTTCAATTACAACGTTTAGTAGGAAAACTAGCATTCTTATTAACAACTACACTCTCAAGAACCATATTCTCCAGCGTAATAGTTTAGTGCGCGATCTGGGTGTCTACCACGACTCTAAGCTACTATTCGATTCGCATATCGATGCCGTGATTTCTAGAGCTTCGAAAGCGCTCGGTTTTGTTTTGCGTAACTCCACAGCTTTCAAAGAAATTAAAACGCTTAAAGTTCTATATTGCACATTCGTACGAAGTACTGTGGAGTACGCATCTCAGATTTGGAACCCTATGTACAATACATATATCGACCGCATCGAAAACATTCAAAAAAAGTTTGTGAGACACTTATGCTATCGTCTTAAGCGAGAGTATAAATCCGATAATTATGTATCACTTGCCGTAGTTCAACACCTAGTACCTTTATATATACGTCGAGACGTAGCTGATATAACTTACCTCCTTAAGATAGCCTCTGGTGAAGTTGATTGCCCAGAATTATTAGCTAAACTAAAGTTTAGAGCCGTCTAGATCACTAAGACCTAATCTCTTCATTAGTCTCCCCCCCGCTTATACAAATTATAGGCAGAACACATACCTCTGGCGAGCGAGCAATAGTTTTAACAAGGCATCGAGAACGGTTGACATTGATTTATTTAACACAAGTGTTACAAAGGCGAAGCGGTTGTTGTATGAGACAATGCTAAGTTTGTACTAGGTTAGCAATGCTATTGGCTCCAAATCAATATATGTATATATATATAATTAAATTATATATATATAATAGAATCGTAGGAGTAGCAATGATTTTGTATCATTTTTACTATAATTTGTTGGTTTAAATATTGTATTAGATATTATTTATACAGAATTTAATACTTAATAAGTTCTAATGTTCTAATTTATTGTTCACATCACTAGTAAGCTAACATAGTGCTATATGTGAGGACCTGTAATTGGCTCTGAAATTGCTACTGAAAAATTGTATTATGATAAGTTCAGCTGTTGGTTTTCCGAATAAAATAAAAAAAAATAAAAAAAATAAATCACTATAGCATAATATAGGTAAAAGGTTGTTTGTCCTTCTTTCACGTCAAAAGTAACAAACGGATTTAAATGTTTTTTTTTATATAGTTTAAGGCCTGGAGAGTGACATAGGCTACTCTTTATCCCGGAAAAACATTTTATTCCCACGGGAAAAAATAAAGTTAATCATTTGTCCTTCTTTCACGTCAAACACGAACCTAAGTACGGACGTGATTTTTTTAATGGGGATAGTTTACGATCTGGAGAGTGACATAAGCTACTTTTTATCACGGAAAAACATCTTAATCCAATGGGAAAAATAAACTTTGTAATCATTTGTCCTTCTTTTACATCGAAAGTAACCTAAGTAACGACATGATTTTTGTTAACGGGGATAGTTTACGGTCTGGAGAGTGTCATAAGCTACTTTTTATCCCATCGAGTAAAAAAATGACAACAAGAAAAAAATATACACAAATTAATGGCAGCTTCCCTGGACCACGCGGGCGAACCCACGGGTAACAGTTAGTATGTATGTATTTACAAAAAAAATATTGATTTGATTTCATGATTGATTGAGAGAATTGTTATTTGGCTGCGGTATTCTGTGAGGTGGATGTAATTCCCCAGTCGGGTAGCTTACAATTACGCTCCCTACCTCTCTTTTCGCCAGAGCTTCGTTTGTCAGTCAGTAGGGTACACAGCGCGCAGGTGAAGTTGGCTTTTGTTTAAAGATGTTGATGAACCACTTACACCCTAAAATATTAATGATCCAACGTCCTAGCTCCTACACCAAAAAAATATTAAGCGTAAGTCGTGTCCTACACCAAAAACGTTGGTGGCGGAAGCACGCAAAGTAGTGTAGATCAAATTGCCTGTAAATTTGACTTCCGCAAAATAACACCTGAATCAATTAACTATCTACCTACTAATATTATAAATGCGAAAGTATGGATGTCTGTTTGTTCCACTATCTTTGGGGTTATCACTATATCTGGGCTGTAAGTGGTTCATCAACATCTTTGAACCAAAGCCAATTTTACCTGCACGCCGTGCACCCTGCTGACTGACAAACGAAGCGCTGGCAAAGGGAGGTAGGGAGCGTAATTGTAAGCTACCCGACTGGGGAATTTACCTCCACCTCACAGAATACCGCAGCCAAATAACAATTCCCTTGAGAGTTGTTGTGTTCCAGCGAGTGAGTGAGGTCACCAGAAAGGAAGGAGTTGCTGTGTTGGTTATAACTACGGTAACCATTTCACATCAGGCGGGCCGTATGTTTTTACGGCCCGACGAGTATAAAAAATAAAAATTATGACGCCTAAACGGCCAAACCGATTTCGATGATCGCGTACCTACATGTATGCGATAAACTCAATCTCTACTGAACGAATTTCAATGTGGGTTTACAGATATTCCAAGAAAGAATTATAATAAAGTTTTCCAAAGAAACATCTAGCATGAGAAAAAAAAACCGGGTCTCAGTAAAAAAATAAATGTATCATCATCATCGTTGTTTTGTTGTCTTACTGATATTCCTACACTGTGTTTATTTCAACGTGTTTATTGACAACGCGTTGAACGGACGCGCGGCACAGGTCCTACCTCGAACGCAGCTCCTAGAGCACTGACGTTGAGAGCGATCGAGAATCGGGGAGGGTGCCCGACCGCAAATCGTTATTCTTTTAATAATTTTATTTAAATTATTTTATTTTTAAAAGTAATAGCATAGTGCTCTCGTAATTAAAATTATGAAAATTTTGGTATAATTTCCTTATAAAAAAATTGTATTAAATAGTTATAATTTTTACTTAGTGCAAATTTAGAGAGTAAGTTCGCGATTTTTTTCTATCGAGCCAAAAAATATTAATTGTGTTTTCAATAGCTTTAGGCTCTGCAGAAAGGACTTAAGATTTCATAGTTAAATTTCTAGGAACCAAATTGAAATAGTTTAATAGAACTATTCTTTCAATAAGCGTGTTTCCTGGACTCACTTCACCTTAATGAATACAAATAGAGTCAGGTTCAGCTCAAATCATGGGTATGGTGTATTTTGTGGATAAAAATCGGGTGGCGCTGTGTCGGCGCTCGGCGCACACGGCCGTTGGTTAACGCGAAACGTCTATATCAGCGAGTCACTTTTAGTGTTGTTTCTATTATTCTACGCAATGCTTCTCCCCCGCCGCCGCGGGCGCCCCGCCCGGCCTCGAAGCAAACTTATGGTCTTAGCAGCGAGCTGACTGATATACGCTAAATAATGACATGCGATTCATGTTTCTATGACTTACAGTTTAGTACTTATTAAGGTAAGACGATATAGTATTGGAGGGATTTTAAAGACGTTTCATGTCACAAAGTTTCAAATTGTGTACTTACAGTAAGCATGCTCTGCCTTTGCAGAAGTGCATTTTTCTTCTTACTCATGATGTGATAGTACGTTTTGACGAAGTGTACGTATCTACTCGGTGCTCGCATAACTTCAGTTTCGATGCTGTTGTAAATGCTGACGAAGCCCTCGGTAGGGATTGGTTCGGGTTGCTCTTGAGACATATCTTCCTTCATAAGCCTAGAAGGGCAGAAAAAAGTTAATAAATTTTCAGATAAAATCTACACAAAAAAGCTACAAACACACAAAGTACAAAGTAAACGTTTGTGAAATTAGACTACGATACAGACATCAAGACACACGCCTTGCGTTTGTGCGAGTGAAATGTTTTTTAAAGTAAATACACCATAAGACATCCTTTCAACGGTGTGTTGGCAGCATTAAGTTTACAGTAGCCATATAAGCGAAAGTCACTGCTGCTAATATACCACCAAAAGGACTTACGGTAAATGTACTGTAACTTGACTTGAAAGGGGCAGGCAGGTGATAACTAATGCCATCACTGAGTATAGAAATCAAATTCCGCAAGCGATTATTAAAACGAAAATTATAGAACATACGTACATACTTATTATTCTCACAAAGACAACGAAGTATTTTTAACCGACTGCGCCAGAGGGATATGTTATTTGAGTGTATGTATTTATGGTGAACATGGGTTGATGCAGATTTAGTGGTGGCGGTAATATGCACCTATCTTGAGTTGTGTCATCAAACCTACTAACAAATTTATGGAACTCTCACGCAGTGAAATTGCAATACCCACCTTAAGCATAAAAAACATGTGCGATGGTGCGTATGTGACCACTACGTGATTACTAGTCACACTGGATACCTATTGACAACGAGTGTGGGCATCTCCCGCAGTGTGTCTGCCGACCAGCCGTCGAGCCACACCATATGCCCTGAATTGTACAACATCGGGAACTTCTCTATCAAGTCCCAAAGGTTATCTTGACTCTTATCTAAGCATATCACTATGCCTAGGTATTGTTTTATGTCTGCAAGGAGAAAGTAATATTCAGAAATAAAAACTGTTGTACTTTTCAACATTCAAACATTAGGTGGTATGAATCTCTTGCAGAGATAAGCTTCGCCTTTGTACAAATTATATTTTTAAGGTTGTTATGTTAAGTATGTTGTTTGCAATAAAGATATCACAAACAAACAAAAATACACTACGGCGTAAAATACCGGAGGTATTAATTTAGTATGTACCAAATTTCTATTTCGAAATATAGATTATACATTCTCGAATGTGGCAATTTTGTTAAAACACATCCAGAATTTTTTGAACTAAAACCCATTAATCCAAAATTAAGACCAAGAGACCCAACGCGATTGCTACTACCAACATGCAAAAATACAATATTTGACAAGAATTGTTATAATATGATGATTAAAATATTTAATAAATTACCTGTAGATATTAAAACACTAGACAATAAGCGTTTTAAAACAAAATTGACTAAATGGTTATTAGAGAAATGTTTTTATGATATTAAAGAATTTTTGTAACGACAATTAATAACAAAATTGACATACTTAATTAATTTTTAATTTATGGACATAATAATTTTTTATTTTTAGTATTTGAATTTATTGTTGACGTAACTATTTGTGATTATTATTTTCGTTATATTATATAGCATCATAGTCTGTACATTAAATAATATGTGATCCTGATCAATTAGCAATCATTAAATATTTTGTAAGAATTAAGCTTTTGCATGCCTTTTTAAAAACGGCGGAACATGCTGAACTAATTATATATCAAAATTGTCTAACATATTGTACCATGTGTCCTAGCAAATAAACGACATTTCATTTCATTTCATTTCATTTCAAAATCTTTTTGATAACTTGTTTTCTAAGAATGTAACGGCATATAGGCTATTGTATAACCCTATTCTGGAAAACTCAGACTTTATCTAGGCCAGGGGTGGCGAACCTTTATCTCACACCCGCGCATGCGTGGTAAAGTTTCGCAGGGGTTGACGCCCCTGCAGTTTGGGCAAGTTTGGGCCCGGGCAAAGAGCGTCTAGCTCGAGGCCCGTACGCGCTTCGGCGCATGATTCCACTGACTGACTGAACCTTTATGTTTAAACATGCTATTTCTATATAGAAATGTTAACAATGCCATAAAAATGCCGTTAAATAATTTGGATTTCGCGATTGTTGTGAAAATAGTAATACTAAATAAATACTAAGATTCAAGAAATCCATTAAAATTATTTGTTTTATTATTTCAAGAATACATGTTCTTGAATCATGATTTTTTTTAAATCTTAGTATTTATTTCTTAGTGCTTGTGCTTAATGAACTTTTGATGTGTGCCCAAAATATAGTGTCTGGTGACATCAACGGCACGCGTGCCTATGGTTCGCCATCCCTGATCTACGCAAATACACAGATACGGCAATGCATTAGATTATATATATAGACGTTATGCCGCCAGGTTATTCACGAACAACGTGCCAGTGAAAAATAAGATAAGATTTTTTATTTTTTTTATTTTTTTTATTTTTTTTATATATCATCTTAAAATTAATTACAAGTTCAATGAAACAGCATTTATAAAAACCACAAAGGTTTGTCGACAATGCCAGTAGCAATCTGCATCGATACTTACTACTAATTCCTACTAGGAACTGGGTAAGCACAATATTACGCACAACATGTATAATTACATATATTTACACCCATGTATCATATATATACCTACACATTACATACATACATATATACACATACACACATACATATACAGATAAAAGTTTATTCAACTAACAAAGACACAAGATTACATTACAGAGAAACTAACATACATTGAAAAGTTATTAATATTATCAAGATAATATTATAAGATATGAACGTAAGTAAACATCAAGTACGTAATGATTACATCGTTTCGTTGACACCATCCAGCGGACATAGTATTTAGTCTGTGAACTTGAAACTTGGCGTTCTTTCGGCTAGCTCACCTGGACGCTTCGTTAACATGTGGTACTGACAGATAGCCCTGTGCCCGCCTTTGGCGCGACGGATGAGTACCTAACGGGTAGCCTATGAGCACAATATACGTAATAATACTCCGTACTGTATGGCCACTCGATACCGCCTAAACATTGATGCATAAGCTACAAAAAAAGTGTGCACCACTTTTTATACACAAAAAAAATCATGAAATTCCTAAATAAAGGATCTTCGTCGACTTAACCTGCAACCCTGTATACATAATACAAAGAAAACACGTAAGCCAAGACAAACAGACATGTTCATGCACACAAATGTTTGCCTTATGCGGGGATCGAATCCGCAACCCCAGACTGAAAGTAGTATTCACGCGCCCGATGGTCGAATGTCTAGCAATCTAGCCATTCGGCCATCGGGCGCGTGAATACTAAGACATTTCGATGATTGAATGTGTCGCGCAGTGATACGTACTGTGTATCGTGTGTGCGGTGGTCTGCGGTGGCAGCAGGTGCGCGGGCACGGCGGTGAGCGAGCGCGCTCCGCGCACGGCCTCCACGAGCGCCAGCCCGCGCTCCGAGCCCGCCCACTCGCGCACCACCACCAGCGTCCGCGTGCCTTCGCCCGCTGCCGTCAACGCCTGCGCAACCAATCGATAACGTACCAATCATCACCAGACTGTGTCTACACACTTCTAGATTTAGGAGGATATAGGCCTCTCCGACGCTTTCCACGGTATGCGATCCCGCGCGTTAGCATAGATACAGCCACATCCACCCGTTTTTTTTAAATCTACAATCTATTTATAAGACCTCCACTCTAGAACATCTCAGTAAAAGTACCCGCAATTATCTAAACATTTCAATATCGACTCAAAAACCATGCGACTTTTTAGAAATTAGGAAGTTTCATTACCACGAATTAACATCGCATGATCGATACCTTGTAAGTAGCTGAAATTTTATGCTTGATGAAATAGTTACGTCGATGTTTTTCCCTTAAAAGGCTGGCAACGAATCAGTGTAGCTGATTTCTATGGGAAGCGGTGGTTACTGTTCATCAGGTGATCCACATGCTCACTTGCACTTCTCTCATAACAAAAAAAAAACATAAATTAAAAAAGTGATTATATTCGCAGAATTGCTGAGCAGCAACGCTTTGGCTTGGTTACTCTGAGACGAACCTCATGTAATAACTGCTCGTAAAACTTTAGTTCATAAATGTGTAGAAAATTGTAAACAAAATATAGAAAATACATCACATTTTTAAACTGCGCATTGAACTGCTGCGGGCAATCGATGTGGTAAAGCGCGGTGGGCAGTACTGTGGCTGTAAGTAGCGCGGCAGCGCGTCGGCCGACACCTGCACTGCCCACGCAGGTCACTAACCCACCACTACTCTGAAACAACAATTAGAATACGCTAATAATATTTACATCATTTTATTAGCCTTCACTAGCCTTCATTATTTCTATTTCTGATTTTTATTTTTTATTCTTGAAAATACTAAAAATTTCAACCTCTTTTAGTTACGCTACACTATAAGTAATAGCACTACGTATAGTATGGCCACTCTCTGCCGCTCTCTCGTATCGACCTCACCTCCCCTCTGAGACGAATCTGGAACAGTTTGTATGGCGCCGCACGCACACGCGGTCATTCATGCTCTGCACAGACGTCATAGTTTATGTTTAGTAAACGACGCGACATTTGTATGGAGTGGCCGGGTGTGGTTACGCACCACTCGGAGTTTATATGAACAATCTTAGTGTAAATTGTATTAAAAAATTTATTAAACATCAGTAAACACATTATATAAAAAACAATAACGCATGAAAAGGGAGTGACGTTATTTATAGCAAGGAATAATGACGGAAAGCACATTTTAAGTTGACCGAAAAGCACATAATCTTGTATGGCAAGAAAGGTCAACGGTTATGAGCTAATTGTAACAAAATAATTTTATTTCATCAACTTACCGCCCTTGCTATCGCTGAGCACAATACTGCGAGTTCGGAACAGACTTCAGCGCTAATTTCACCAAAGGCGCACTCGTTTTCTGTAACTGAATTCACAGTAAAAGTACATTAATAAACTAATTCTAAAATAAAAATATGTTGCAAATAGAACAGTGCAAGGCAGGGGGCAACAACTATAATACGCGAGGTAATACCCAGCCCACATGAACTTCGCGAGGTTCCTCGTATTTATCAAAATGTTTCGCGTAATTCAAGACATTGATGAGTTGGCCAGCCAGCCCTTGGGATTTAGTGCATTACTCTGGAATATGAATTGATTTATATACTCGCACATTTAGTTCAAAACTGTAAATGTAAAATCAAAATAATTATAGTAGTTAAACAACTTCATAAAATTGTTAGATGTCAATAAACCTAATCAATAGAGACTTAAGCAGTACTTACGACATTGATTGATAAGTTTCTGAGTCCTTTGATGCCAATCCTTGTACTCTACGATTTCCATGTAGACCCCCTCGGACCGCAATCTCGGGGTGAAATATATGTTATCGCTGCCGCCTTTTAAATGATTTCTACATATTGTGCTAAATCTAGCCTTTTCTTCGTCCGTCATTAATCTATCTCGGAATATTGAGTTGGCTTCTGCGGTTAGAGCCTGTATAAATTAAATAGATAAACACTGCTACAATAACATGACGATGATTTGTTTAGAAAATATTGTAGACAGCATTGACACAAAGTACACGTGACCTATGAACACGCGCGTCGGCATTTTGACGAGCCTAGCATTTCACGTGTGAGATTTATTTCTGTTCTCTCTGTATTTTCTGACAATACCACATCATACATGGTAAGTAAGATTCTAGTTAGATACATACAGATTAAATGTTCAAAATAGTTTGATTGAGGTTACCTTTCCCATATATAATCATAATATCACCGATGTGTCCCTATATGCTGAAGCAGTTTCAACATTCTTCAACTAATTAAATCATTAAGCTTTCAGTAAACGACAAAAAATTATAGCGAGAAGCATAAAAAGAAGAATAACAATTTGGAATTGCCAAATTTGTCCGTCCGTGATCGTCGAACAACCTACCCTCTCTAAGAGATTATGTTCAAGCTTGACTACATTAAGCATACGTGTATCCCATTGCATCTAACTCCGATTTGGAGTATGTTTATATACTATTACCTATTACCGAAATAGTACAACAGACTTACCACTATCAACTCCGAAATACTAGACGGGGAGTACCACTTGACATTCTCACACCATCTCGTCAGATGTGACGCGTTCCACTTGTAATGCGGACGAGAGTTAAATGTTTCTATTGCCTATAACAAATAAAAAGACATATTTCCTCATTCTTGTCCATGGCATATTCCTTTATTTTATCTCGGTACCAACATAATAGAAAAAAAAAAATAACTTGAGCGAAATTTATTTTGAGACATAGATTTTGACAGATAGATAAATAATGAATTTATTTGAATAATGTGCATTGTTTAAGTACATTTGTGCAGCAGTTGTTCCAGAATGTTCTTCTCGAGGATAACTCGAGAAATCCCTGATTTCACAATTAAGCTGACGAGGACGATTGCAGTCCAACATAATGAAACAATTCGTATAACTATCATGAATTCACCTGCGAATAACACTACAAATTATTATTTGCATCTACGTATATCTACACTGGTCAACAAATAAACCGGGCCACCCGCTACCTTGATTTTCTCAGATAGCTGGTGGCCCGATTTATTTGCTGTCCAGTGTATAAACTACGTATGTATTGGCCCTACAATAAATTAATTGATGCAAAAACAGATTTGCAACCGGCTAGGCAAAATTCATAGCAATTTTCTATATAGGTGGAGGGATATTATTCCAGCATTTCGTTGTCGCACACCTAAAACTACCGATGAATGCCACAGTCGATAAATCGAGGAGAAAAAACAAACATTAAAGAAAATGATAAAAATATTTCGATAAATAAAGACTTTTGAGATTGCCCCGACGAAAAGAACTGAACATATTATGTTGATCGAAGGTCGTACAAGTCATTATCCTTCCATAATTCTCCATTCTATGTCTAATAATATTCACTTCCACGTCTTTCACGACTACCTTTAGGTTGCATAATAATCAATTTAAATAACTATCCTACCTCTTTGAATATAAACACCATGCTGCTAACAAGGCTTGATAATTCTTTTTCTTGTATATTTTTGTCGACGCTATCTTGCAATGACGATTTCGCTAGTTCCATTAGTTCCTCATCATCTGGTTCTCTGAAAATGTGGGAACAGTTTTTTTTATTTACGCCACTATAACCCAGTAAGGACTACATTTTTGCTTACATATATTCAGAAACACAGACATGTTTTTCTTCAGGTGTGAAGTGAAGCTATCTCAGCTCGTCGTTAACCCTTATTCATCCCACTGCTGGAATATAATCCCCAATCGAAGTAGTTTAGAGTATACTCCACGCTGTTCAACTGCTGATTGGTGGAGGCCAGTGTTTTCAAGTCGCCTATGGCCAGGCTATGGACAACGTTGCTTAACTTGCGTATTCAGTTAGACTGACACGCACAACGACGCCGTTGAGCTCCTCGCTCTCATCGGATCTAAGTTCGCAGCTATGATAAAGTTAGTTTGTAGCTAGTACGGGTGCTAGCTACAAACTAACTTTATCATCCTGCGAACTTAGATCCGATGAGATATAGCTCTCGAAAATACGCATATTGATCCAATGATATTCATATAGTGCAAATATTGCATTTTGTTTGTTTAATACATACTGTGCGGGGTGGAAAACTAGTGCTAATTTTCTAACTTTCACCCCACTATATATGATTACATATCTAGCTCGATTTAGTCAGTTATGTTTGGCAAGTAATTCTAGTTCAAGCTATGCACTTGATCTTCGTATTACTAATCGCTATTTATATATTCTTATGTATGCCAAATTCCATCAAAATCAGCCGTTCATTCGTGAGCTACAAACATCCATACATTCACACTCTGAAACTTTTTCATATGTATCCATAAAAAAGAAATCGTTACTGAGCGATCCGTCATTGCATAGCTCAAACCACTGGACGGATCGGATTGAATTAAAAATATTAGCTATAAGCTGGTCGGACAGACTTCGTTCTATCAAAAGTAATATTTTTTTTTTACTATTGTCCACGCAATTTTTATATTTTCTATTTATTAAATAATCATGTGCCTTAAGAAAAAATATTAATTAGAAATATACGAAAAGAAATTGGCCGTGTGGTTTCCGGCGGATTAGAATAGAATCACTCCGTCTCTTCCCGTGGATGTCGTCCAAGGCGACTAAGGTAAATACATTATAAAACATCGTTCAGGCCTCCCCATCCCGGCCAGCGTGGGGAGTCTAGGCCAAATCCTCCTTCTGTCTGGGACGACGGACGGACGAGAGAGGGTCGTGCTCCTGTAGTGGAGATTAAAATGACCTGATGATGATGAAAAAAAATTTGCCGAATTGGTCAAGCCGTTGTTGAGTTTTGAGCTTAACATGCTCGGACAAAGTCGCGGACGTAAGCTTGACAATGAGTATTAAGTTTTATGTAAAGGGTATGTCATACGGCACGGCGAGCAGCGGTAGCGCGGCTGCGAGTCGCGGGTCGGAAGGCAACGCGGCGCCGGCGGCGACCAGCTGCACCGGCGCGCGCCACCACGCGCCGCCCGCCTCCGCGCCGCCGCCCGCCCAGAACCCGCCGTGCTGCACCAACTGCATCGCAATCAATCAATCTATAATTATTTATTTGAACAAAATGTAGGTACATAGAAAGATAGCATTAGACAATTCCCCATGTACATTATGAGTAAGACATGCAAACATAATAGTCTTTTATATACCCAATGGCGGATTTTCCTTAAGGCTAACTAGGCCCGGGCCTAGTGGCCAAATGTTAATGCGGCCGCAGTAGATAATCAGGAAGGGCAATTCTTACAGTCTGCCGTAGCGGTATTGCGGAGAAGAATTACATAAATAGGTATAAAGTTTATAAGAACCAAGATACTATATAACAAGGTATAAGGAGTGTGCTAATAAGAACCAAGATACGGCCTAAGATAGCCACGATACGACCTCGGGCATCGAAGACATGGCCTCGGTCGACCAAGACTACAAATCCTCTTAAATATGAATGATTAATAGTAGATTAGTTGCCGAGGGCTGTAAGGCATCAATTGCAGCCCGAGATATTTAGGCGCACGAGCGCAGCGAGGGCGCCTATAGTTCGAGGGTGCAATTGATGCTTACACCCGAGCTAACTACTCTGCTTTACATCTCGATTGTGAGGTAAGAAGAAAAAAACCGGGATTACAAGAATAAAAGACTTTACTTGTTTTTCTTTTCGCCACTTCATGAACTCGTCGTAAGTTTTCAAATATCTCTCTTTAGAACTTTCAGGCAAAATATTGTTAATTGCTGCTTCAGCTTCCATTTTCATTGAATCGGGAGTGCAGCTTATATCTTCATCACTTGCAGAACTCATGTTTTTTTCCTAATTAGCACGTAATTATAAAAAAATCCCGAAAACAAACAATATTAAAAGTAAAAGTTTCTATTCCCGCCTTTTTTCATCTCTTTTTTTTATTTTATTTTTTTCTAGAAGGAAATTGAGCTTCGCCGTTCGATATTTAAAATTGATGACTATTATACTCATACGAAGACAAGGCTGAATAGCGAAGCGACCTCTTTTGTCATTGGGCTGAATGCATGATGTCTATTGCCAGTATGATGGTTATATGTACGCGAACTTTTTGAAAGAGAAAAGTATTTTTTTTTTAATTACTTACCGCCCTAGGCCTTTTATAGCTACATTATTACCCTAGAGCGCTAATTGGTCACCTACAAGCCCCATTTGGGGGTAATAAGGACCTACTTACCGAATATGAGAGATGTAAAATAATTATGCTCTAATGACGCATTCGAATGTCAAAAAAATCAATTTGAATAATTACTAAATAACAGACATGCAGTATTAGGTAATATTAGTGTTAGTTTATTTTTAAAATTATTTAATGTCAAATCCCTAATGCTTTTCGGTAATTCACACCCACCACTTAAGACTTACACTGACTTAAGAGTGTCCAACTTAGTTGGGGACTTTAGAGTGTTCAAGTAGCCTGCTTGCAGGTGAAAGGGAAGTAAGACCTACTACCAATCTGCTTGAGTGCCTGGTTGGTTTACAGAGCGCGATCGCGGTGCGGGTAAAGGTCCTCCCGTCTGGTTGATTCACTAGACGAGACTCGCAATCCTGTGATATAACCGGAAGGTTAATGCACAGGGGCGCATTAGCTGTAGGCATAGGGTCCAAATCAAATCAAATCAAAATATCATTATTCCTTGGACTTTATAAAGCACTTAGAAACGTCATACAAATTAAATATAATCACACCCACCACATCGCGCATGTTAAGGCCAGACTTACATAGCTGGAACCCGTCACGGAATTCAGAAACTGAATTTAAAAATACATATTTGTAAATTCTTCATACCCGTCAATATTTTTTGACAGATCGATTGTCAATTATTTTGAAACAGGTATGACAAACATGAAGTAATATCTTAACAATCTAGTTCAGATGTATTCCGCCTCGTGTACATACAATGGGAATGTTTGATATTTTTTCTGACACCAGATGTCTAGGTAGGCGTCGGGTCCAGGTTGTCAAATTCTACTCAATTTTTTGACAGTGAAACTTTAAGACAACACAAGACGTCAACAAGACATATGACAAGATGCTATGAATTGACAGATGATTGGACCCTACGCTACAGTGCTGCCACACCGTCATTATATAAAAAGCGTACATAGATGACGTAAAAATGCATCTTTGATAATAAGAATCGGCACTCTCACATCTCCGCTTTGGTGGAGTCCGGGACTTAGTCAGTAACAGGAGATCAGTAAGTGATCGTAAGTCAGTATAGTATGTGTAGAGCGTCCACGCCAGTAGCTCATCCCGCGAGCGGTCACTCACCTGCAGTATAAACTGCAGGAGCGCGCTGCAGCCCCAACGATCAGTGTGAGCGCGGTGCAGCGCGCGCACCAGTAGCACTGCACGAGCACCGCCTGTGTGTGAAGTGTCCCCGCTACGACCACCAACACGGGCTACGTTATTCTGTTCACAAAACACATAAATATACTAACTGGCTAATTACTAGAAATTACAAAAAAAATGGATATTAAACAGAAAATAAGACTTTAGTTTCGCGAACACCATACTGTATCGTTTGAAAAAGGCCTCATAGTATGCGTAAACATCACTTAAAACTGATCGACCGTGCTACGCTACGCTAGATATATAATAATAATTTGTAGATGTCAGCAAATATATTAGATTGATAAAATTGATAAACATAATTATTCCGTTATTTATCATTTAAAAATTCATCAATAGCATAGTTGTAAACTTAGAACATAAATTGCGAAGGACAACTGAAAATCTTATAATGATGAAAAAATGACCGACCAGAGTGTTATCTTTTCGACCAAAAAGATAATCGGTTATATAACCAGACGAAGCTTTGGTCAAACCGAAAAGCAGATAAATAATAAATATTCCTGGACAAATTACAAGCGGCTATCTAGTCCCAAACTAAGCAAAGCCTGTACTATGGGTACTAGATAACTGATATTATACATTATCAATGTATAATATCAGTTATATATATATATAAATCATCATCATCATCATCAGGTCATTTCAGTCTCCACTACAGGAGCACGACCCTCTCTCGTCCGTCACAGACAGAAGGAGGATTTGGCCTACACTCCCCACGCTGGCCAGACGGGTTGGGGAGGTATATATAAATACCTACATTGATTTTTGTAAATACATACATACATATATTACATAGAAAACACCCAGACCAAGACAAACAGACATGTTTGCCTTCTGCGGGGATCGAACCCGCAACCTCGGAGTCAAAGTGGCCATTGTAAACCACTCGACCACTAAACTTGTCTATGAATCATCACTCATCATCCTATTACACTCTCGGTCACGGCTACCGACCCACCACACAGAATTTTATACAGAAGACGTGTCTTTAGCTGGACATTTAATATGTCAGTAAAGTGAAGTTGGCTCTATGGAGACAATTCAGGAGCCACACTATAATACTTATTTTATGGTGACAGTACAAACATCGTATTTCATTTACCATGAATATGTTTGTTTATTGTAAGTACCTTCTTTAACTCGGCTATTATATCCGATGGTTCCGTGATAGGCGTACAATTTATAGTTATTACTACGGAGTCCGTTTCTTTCAGTCCGTATTCTATCAGCATACTGAAAAATATACGAGAAAGTTAGAAACGTGAAATGAAATTCAATTTCAATTTATTTGCTTCCATATTACAATTACATCTAGATTGTATAAACTAGATTATAAGTAGATATCCAAATGATCTATGACTATGGATCCTGTTGGGTACTGCAGAAATTAATAAATTTACTGATCAGGCGAAGGTATTTTCATACAATCATAAGGTATTCTTATATCTTCTATTGCAATAACTGTATTTAATTATGACAGTCACCTACCCAGCTGGGAAAGACTTGCACTCCACACACTACCAGTATAATATCATTATTACAATACTGACGTAAAAATTTTGAAACAATCTGACCTCACCATTATTTACCGTCAGTACATCATTTTAATCACTGTCACAGTTAGCAGCGTACTTCGGAGGGCACGTTAAGCCGTCGGAGCCGGCTGTTTTCAATACATGATAGTCGTTAAGCTAAGTCAGTGGCCTTTGGGCGGCTTAAAAACACTAGCTTCCGCTAACCCGCAGTTGAGCATCGTGGTGGAGTATGCTCTAAACTCCTTCAATTAAGGGGAGAGTAAGGGTTGACGACGTAACTGTTAGTTGCTTTCTTGAACGAAATGTCATTATTACTGGTTATCTGGTTCGCTACTGGTTTTGGGAGCTGTACGTACCTCTTTCCAGTGGCGTGCGGGCCTACGACTAGAAGATGTTCCCCAGCGTCCAGCGCGGCGCGCAGCGCGGGCTCGCGGGCGCTCAGGCGCGGAGACAGCAGCAAGCCGCCCGCCCACTCCGCGCACAAGCCCCCGCCCCCGCCGACACTCGCGCCCACCACCCCGCCCACCGACGAACATACCTGTGCCCCGAAAGCTACGTGATACAGCTAGCACTATCATTGAAAAAAAAAGAGGCATGATGCAGGTGTGGCACACCCCTCCGAATCAGAATATCTATAAGGAAAAATATCGTTGTTTGAAGATGTCCGCGTCATTGAAAATAAAATAGGGCTGTAAGTAGGCTGTGTCAGGGCACACAACCATTGATTTAACGTGGAACTTTTATATATTGAATTAACTTCAAGATTACAAAAGAAAGATGGTTACAAAAGTTAAATAATGACACATTTATGTCTCTAAAACACGTCATTCATGTCGCTAAGTCTCTAGTTGTAATTATTAAAAGGTAAAGCGACATATAACTTTCGTTATGGTTCATTTCTATGGCCCGGTTCTGACATGGTCCACGTATGTTTCGGTGCCATTTGAACCACGTTTCACGTCTAAAATTAATAGTTCGTAACAGACTTAAAATTATGCTATTAAAATCATTATATAAAATCATAAAATAAAATCATTTCTGCTGTTTTTTATTATAATTAGTAATGTTAAATTACCTCATCATAAAATTCGTCCACAGCGTTGTCCTTGAGTAGTCCCGTGACACTCCGCTGCACAGCCTGGTGCACTACCTCGTCAGGAGTCACGTGGACTGTACTTGATGCCGCCGTTCGAGCCGCATACACAAACTGGGTTGTCATTTGTTTAATCTGAAATAGACATTCATTGCTTCACTCAGGAACTCAAAGGCAATGGTGATGATATAACTATGTACTAAAATATTAAAAAATAAAAATCCGCCTAGTGCGAGTCGGACTCGCCGAGACACCGAGCCTTCAAACTTATAGATAAATTGTATTCTAACAGGCTATTTTGCAGGGTTGACAACATACGAGTGATGTACTCGGCATTGCAAGTGTATATCTTACCAACAGTACACTTATCATCAAACCTGATAATAACAAAAAAATATTAGTAAAGATGCAAAATTTACTACCATAGTTGTAGTGCATATCTTCACGACAACATCAGATCTATGCGCATTGAACCACAGCGAACTTTTCTTAATCACTTGTTGGAGGAGTGGTAGCGCTATTTTCGTTGCCTCGTCGTCAAAATCTTGCTTTCGAACCCAACTCTCCAAGGCTTCTTCAGCGCAACAATTTTCGTCACTGGTAATATAAGATTAAATTTAATTATTGTATGGGATTCTATGTGTTAACACAGGTTACAATCCTGCGAGGTAAATCTCATCCAAATCCATTCACCCGATAGAGTAACAAATATCTAAACATATAACCATTCTCTCATGTGAATGTTATAAGGTCGCGCAGCGCGAGTTGAAGCGAACTCAGATGAATTTCAGGCGCCTCGTAATGTGCGCAAGTGCGACGGAAAGCACTTTCTGTCTCACTTGTACATATTGAAATGCGTCTGTGTCCACTTCATCACTCGCTGCGCGACCTGTAATATTCACGCGACCTGAACTTACTAAATGTCAAAATAATATTTTTATCTATACATCTATACATATAATAAAACAGTAAAAATAATGTGTCTGTACATTGAATATATTTACAAAAAAACAATTGGAGGCGATGGAGATATAGTAATAGAGTAAGAATTTAAAAAAAAATGTCTGTCTGTCTGTTTGTCTGTATGTCTGTATGTCTGTTTGTCTGTTTGTCTGTATGTCTGTTTGTACACGCTAATCTCTGGAAGTACTAGACGGATTCGAATGAAACTTTTTTTGTTATATAGCTGTTAAGCCTGGGCAAAATATAGGGTATAATTGATTTTGGAAAGTGGAACACCTGATGCTGCATCATAATAGTTCAGGTAAACTATAAGAAATATAAAAATGACGCCTTAGCAAAAGTTGTTCAGCTTGATGAGCATTTTCTGTTGAGGTATAAAAATCCAAGATTTGGAACACCTGATGCAGAACAATAATGGTTCAGGTAAACTATAAGAAATATAAAAATGACGCCTTAGCAAAAGTAGTTCAACCTGATGAGCATTTTTTGTTGAGGTATAAAAATCCAAGATTTGGAACACCTGATGCAGAACCATAATGGTTCAGGTAAACTATAAGAAATATAAAAATGACGCCTTAGCAAAAGTTGTTCAGCCTGATGAGCATTTTCTGTTGAGGTATAAAAATCCAAGATTTGGAACACCTGATGCAGAACCTTAATGGTTCAGGTAAACTATAAGAAATATAAAAATGACGCCTTAGCAAAAGTTGTTCAGCCTGATGAGCATTTTCTGTTGAGGTATAAAAATCCAAGATTTGGAACACCTGATGCAGAACCTTAATGGTTCAGGTAAACTATAAGAAATATAAAAATGACGCCTTAGCAAAAGTAGTTCAACCTGAT
Source organism: Hypsopygia costalis (assembly GCA_937001555.2). Taxonomy (NCBI): domain Eukaryota; kingdom Metazoa; phylum Arthropoda; class Insecta; order Lepidoptera; family Pyralidae; genus Hypsopygia; species Hypsopygia costalis. The sequence goes on from OW443329.2 coordinate 21,003,710, forward strand.
GAGCATTTTTTGTTGAGGTATAAAAATACAAGATTTGGAACACCTGATGCAGAACCATAATGGTTCAGGTAAACTATAAGAAATATAAAAATGACACCTTAGCAAAAGTTGTTCAGCTTGATGAGCATTTTCTGTTGAGGTATAAAAATCCAAGATTTGGAACACCTGATGCAGAACAATAATGGTTCAGGTAAACTATAAGAAATATAAAAATTACGCCTTAGCAAAAGTTGTTCAGCCTGATGAGCATTTTCTGTTAAGGTATAAAAATCCAAGATTTGGAACACCTGATGCAGAACCTTAATGGTTCAGGTAAACTATAAGAAATATAAAAATGACGCCTTAGCAAAAGTTGTTCAACCTGATGAGCATTTTTTTGTTGAGATTTGGAAAATCCAAGATTTGGAACACCTGATGCAGAACCATAATGGTTCAGGTAAACTATAAGAAATATAAAAATGACGCCTTAGCAAAAGTTGTTCAATCTGATGACCTTTTTTGTTGAGGTATAAAAATCCAAGATTTGGAACACCTGATGCAGAACCATAATGGTTCAGGTAAACTATAAGAAATTTAAAAATGACTCCTTAGCAAAAGTTGTTCAGCCTGATCAACATTTTTTGTTGAGGTATAAAAATCCAAGATTTGAAACACCTGATGCAGAACAAAGTTACATTTATTTGCATAAACAACACGTGTTTACAATAAATTATAGTTTTTGAAAAAAGTAAAAAAAACATGCTATAATAGCCAATAGAACTAAAAAAGTTTTTAAGTAACTTTTTTAGTTCTATTTGCTATTATAGCGTGTTTTTTACTTTTTTAAATCTATTTATTACAATACATAGATTACAATAAATAGATTAGAAAAAATATTGAATGTATTGTAAAAAAAAAACCGCGGGGTGCTACTTTTATTCTTACCTGCTACAAGTTAGACGCAATCGTTATATTTTATTTACAAAGGTAACGTGGTATATTTAGTCAGTTTATTATAGACGTGTACGCTAAAATTGAAATGGAACGATTGGTATATATTCGCACAAACCAGAAGAATACGTGCATTTGCGGGACGCTATGTAGCAAGATCAGAGTTTATTTGATTTGGTGGTGGAAAGTGTTTTAAGCAACGAGGCGAAAGTGTTTTTCTTAATAGCTCCAGGAGGGACTGGAAAAACATACCTGACGAGAGCAATCCACGCTGAAATCAGGCGCCAAAATAAGATCTCGCAGCAGCATCGCCAGGTATTGCAGCCACATTACTACTAGGCGGAAGGACGCAAATACAATGTTCAATATCCTACTCGATTTAAACAGAATTGAAACACCGACATGCTCTGTGACACGAAACTGTGACAAAGCGAAGGTGTTTCAGGATTGCTGTCTAATCGTTTGAGATGAATGCGAAATGGCTAACAGTAAGGCACTAGAAGCTATAGAACTTTACGTGCCCAAGAGTTTTCAAGAATATTATTAAAATTTGGGGAAGATCTCCTTTCTGAAGTAAAGTCAATGTCAGCGCAATATAATTGAAGCTGAGATTCTCACTGGGAGTGGTGCCGGTGAAACTGTATTTATTCCGCGTATACCACTCTTCTCCAAAAAAAAAAAATCCATTTTAATTTTAAACGTACGCAGTTGTCTGTAACCACTTGCTTTGCTATGACAATAAAAAAATGACAAAAACAGCTGGTGACAAGCTTAGGACTGGTTGTTTTTCGCATGGCCAACTTTACGTGGCTTTCTCGAGAGTTAGTGACGCTTTAGGTCTGTTCATATTAGCTCCCGAAGGAAAGACTCCCTTAATTTTTTTTTTTAATTATGGTTACAATGTTAAACAAAAAAATATATATATAGACTTTTAACGGATAACAAATATTTTCTTATGTATCTACATTAGTTCGTATTTGTATTAATACGCCGGAATCATAAAGTCCACGCGAACGAAGTCGCGGGCATCAGCTAGTAATATCTATCATTCATCATAATATCTTTTCATTGTATCCAAACAATGGAACTTGGAAATTTAATAGTTGTGAGTACCTTCAATGAAGATAGATATGTTTTTTTTTTTGGTTGGTTAAAGTGAAGGACATCGCCAAACGTGTACGATACCTCAGTAGCACGATGCCAAGGCGTGAGACGGTGGCAGGTGAAGCATGTCGCAACTGATGCGTCTCGAAGATGAAGTTGACCCCAGATGCAGGCAGCTGCAGGCGCGCGCCTGACGCCAACGTCAACAGCCGGTTGTCGTCGAGCACAGAGTTAAGCGCCTCCACCCACTCAGGATCCACTTCGCCGTCCAGCACCACCCACGACCACACGCCTTTAGAACATTTTTTTATTACCGGCCCTAGATACAAATTCTTTAGAGCCCGATTTTTGTTTATTTTCTTAATATTATTCCCAGCTTTAAGGGCATGCCCAAAAATAATGCCAGGGATCTTCCATTCAGCGCAGTAATACTACTGCGCTGGTAGTAAACAGATTCGTTGTATTATTGCCCTGATAGAGAATGAGTTAAAGTCGTCACAATCAGAAGGCCTATAAGGGAAAATGTTATAGTTTGCAGAACCCCACAAGTTAAAAAGTCATCGTCGTCAACCCTTAATCATCACACTGCTGGGATACGGATCTCCCATAATTCGAAGGAGTTTAGAGCATAATCTACCACGCTGCTCAACTGCGGGTTGGCGCAGGCCAGTGTTCTGTCAGTCTTGGCTTAACGACTGTTATCTAATTACAACAGCCGGGACCGAGGGCTTAACGAGTCCTCCGACGCATGGAGGAACTCTAGATAAATAATCCCATCCATAGACATACTGCGGTCAACGTAGCTTAACTTGCGTGTTCGATTAGATTGACAAACGCTAGACGTTAAAAAGTCTATTATTTGACAATGTCTGTAGTGGCAAAACGACTAAAGTTCCTCGTTGTATATTATTTTATTGTAATCAAATGTGAAACCTTGTGATTGATTGCATATCACAGCCGCAGTAGCGGAAATGACTCCGTCAGTCCACTGCCTGGTGTCGTGGTCGATGTGGCCGAGCAGCCACTCCCGACTCATAGCCTTCGGACTTATCACGTACTCCACGATGGGCTTGCCCTCTTGAGTCAGAGCCTGAATATCGCAATTTAATGATGTACTACATGCATGCGTGCATTTATATATTATTACAGTCAGACTTATCTATCGGCCCGCCCTACGAAATTTGTCGTCCCCTATTCAATCCATAGTTTTTAGGTGTAAATGGTTCATCAACATCTTTGAACCAAAGCCAACCTCAGCTGCACGTGATGTACCCGACTGGCTGACAAACGAGGCTCTGGCGAAAGAGAGGTAGGGTATAGCGTATTTCTAAGCTGCCCGACTGGGGAAGTGCCTCCACCTCACAGAATAATCATCATCATTCCCTTGAGGGTTGTTATGTTCCTGCGGGTGAGTGATGTCACCAGAAAGAAAGGAAGGAGTTATAGGCTGATTAGCGAGACGGATTAGCGACCCCTTGGTGTTGCTGATTTCCATGGGGGGTGGTGATTGCTTTTCGTCAGGTAATTTCATATATTCCTCGTACTCATACACAAATATAATAAATATACTCACAGTTTTTAATAGTTGTCTGATAGTTGTTTTGCCTGATCCCGGTGGACCGACGACCGCAACTCCGATACGTTGTTGAAGCTGTTCATACAGTTCCATACATTTTTGTATCTGTTAAAAATATAAAACACATGCTTTACCAGTTTCTTCTAGTCTTAAATTTCAGTTAATCATATATTTATAACATATATTTCTCCCGATTTTATTCACTAATACAGTTTTAATACACGAAAAGCTTCTTCGAAAAGCACCGGGTATTACAGACAAAACCGCAGTCCGATTCATTCAGGAGTTCTCGAGATTAGAACGTCATATAGACAGATAGAAGTGACTTTGTTTCATACTATGTATTGATGGTAAATATTATTTATATATAACATATAACTTAAAATACCATAATAAATTGACTACCTGTGTCTACATCTTACAAATCTTCACGACTTACGTCTTTTATGTATTATTTTTAAAAATTTTGAACCACATATTTTAGCTATTTAAAAATATAACAACGAATATCCAACATTTTGACTTTGAACACTAGCATCTATTTAAAAAAAGATAAATACTGTTGTACATAGAATCTCCGCCTTTTTTGAAGTCGTTTAAAAGACCAAGGTAAACGCAAAACAAAAAAAAGGCGTGTGGTTGACCACACGTCAGAAGTGACATACATTCAACTCTCGCTCCCTCCTTGTCCACTTTACCTGAACGAGCGTTACAGAGCCGAGCGTGATGCGCTTCATACCCGAGCATAACGATTCAGTCTAACTCATCATCATCACCATCAGGTACATTTTAGTCTCCACTACAGGAGCACGACCCTCTCTCGTCCGTCCTAGACGGAAGGAGGATTTGGCCTACACTCCCCACGCTGGCCAAACGGGTTGGGGAGGCCTGATCGATATTTGATAATGTATTTCCCTTAGTCGCCTTGTACGACATCCACGGGAAGAAACGGAGTGATTCTATTCTAGTCTGCCGGAAACCACACGGCCAGTCCAGCTCACTCGACACGAAATAAAGTTCACAGCGCATCTGAAGAAATTATCAATTATAAAATTATACTCCTTCCTCATACTTTGTGCCGTAAGACCGCTACGGCTCCATAGACCTTTTATGTATAATAGTAATTACCTGAAGATTATTACACGTAAGACCGAGTGTTTTGACGCTAGTCTCCAGAGCTTGCTTCATTGGATCCGCGGCAATTTCCTCTTTACTGTCATCTCCGAACACCAATGATAGAATATCTTCAAATCTGTAATAATAGTGAGAATGTGCCTTATAGTTTTAAACAAGCAACTCTTGTATATAAACGCTATGACGAGATATCCTTAGTATCGCAAACGATACTAAGGATTTTCGATGATAAGGAGTCTTCGGTCTTCAACCCATCGAAGAGGAAGGATCCTTCAACTGCTGCGATACGAGTCTTCCTCATCGAAGAGGGTTTAGAGCATACAGTAGAAGGGTAGGAAAAGTGCCACCAGCGCTGCAGCTACCCACTACCAAGACCACGTGTGAAGGTAGCGTCATGATCAATACCTGAGTGCATCGTGCGCGGTGAGCTTGGACACGTTGTTGAGCGCGAGCAGCCGCCTCGTTCGGCGCGCCTGCTCGCTGTAGTCTGCGTGCGGGTGAGCCGCCAGCGCCGCGCCGCAGCTGCCTACCGCTGCTTTTAGTGCGCGAAGCCCCCAGTCGTAATGACGCTGACCGCTTAGCAGCGAGCTTCGAAATACACACATATCATCATAGTTCAAAAATAATTCAGCCAGGGGAGTAAGGCACAAATTACATCACAAGTGTGCATTTGAGGTTCGTGCCTTTAGGCAAGAGAGCTAAACCGCACAAGATACATCGCAACGTTAAAGAAAAACTGGTTTCCATAAGACGCATCTATTCATTTTTTTCTTGATCCTTTTTAATTTATATAAACGCAATGTTATTAAAAAAAGTTAAAACCAAGATAAAGGCCATTTTATATTTTTTTATCACCATAATTTTTAGGTACGTAATAGATTTTCATGCAACTTTATGGGACGGAAATTTTAAGAGAGAACTTTCCGTCCTATCGTTAGCGTAGTAACTAGAGGTAAGTGCAATACAATGGCAATCGAATAATGAAACTTGTCGCTTTTTTTATAAGTGAGGGGGGCAAGCGAGCTTGGGATCACCGGATAAGAAGTAATCATGCACCGGATAGAAGTTAGAACGTACGTCAAAACGTCGTCGTGGTGTGAATAGCGATGGGCAAAAAGCCGGGCATTTACGATAAATGCCCAAAAAGTACTTTTAAATTCCCTATTTATGCCCAAAACTAGGCATTTATTGAACATTTACCGAAACTTACTGGGCACTTATTGCAAATGCCAGGCATTTTGCCCATGTTCAGGTGTGAATATACCTCGCGAGCGAGAAGACGTCACACAGGAGGTGTGCGAGGTCCGCGGCGCGGGGCGTGGGGCGCGCGGCCAGCAGGGCCGTGGCCAGCGGGTGCGGGCGGGGCTGAGGCATCGCCGCAGGGCGCAGCGCCCGCTGCAGCGCCGGCGGCAGGGCGCGCCGCCCGCCGTAGCCGCGCCCCGCCGGGTTCAGCGTCGCCGCCACGCCGCACCACCCGCTCACAGACACCTACGAATCGCAAGCGACTCATGCCATCGTACATACCTACCACTGTGTGCGAGGCTATAAACTGCGACGGTCCCTACGCCATACGTATAAAGCGACATGTCAAAAATGGCAATTATTTTTCATTTCAGACATGTCTGCTCATACTACGATATAGTAATTAAAGAATATTATTATTGCACAAATGAGTTAATTTCATACTTTTTAATTGGGTATATACAATCAATTTTAAAACGAAAGTGTTTTTTTACACGGACAAGCTATAGCAATTTATACTAAAGAAAATCCATTTTTGACATATCGCTTTATACGTAGGAACCGTCGTGTTGATTGCTGGGTATAGTCCTTTAGAACGAGTCTTTTGATGTGAATAAGTCTTTAAAATTGCTTACATAGGGAGGCTAATCAAAAAAAACGAATGATAACAAAATCGGTGGATACAGTTTGGTGTTGCAGCTACGAATCTATCATCTCCATGAAAAATTCAATCACACCACTGGATAGTTGAAGGATCAAAGAATATATTACGCTATGGAACATCGCGTGCGGGAGACCCCGGGAATTACTGGAGAAAATTTTACGTACAACCCATTTTTTTATTTAAATTCTTCGATTTCATACTGAGTTTATAACATATTATTGACAAAAATATTACGGGTTCCATCCCGTTCTTTACTTTCAGAGACGGCGAGGTGTTTTTACTTATACAACGATATGCCGTGGCGCTCGGACTTGTATGGATCTAAATAACCTAAATCAAAATAGTAACTATAACTTTAAATAAAATGTAAATTCCTCTATTGAGCTGACCTCTTTGCCGTTGAGTTGAGCCGTGGCGGGGTTCCCTGCGGCACTCTGCTGCATGGCGGGCAGCAGGGAGGCGAGCTGGTGGGCCACGGCCGCCAGCGTGTCCGCCGAGAGCCTGTTGAACTCGTCGAAGCAGCCCCACGCGCCGCACAGCGCGAGCCCGCTGAACAGACGGCCCATGCACTCCTCGTCCATGGCCTAATACAATGGGTATTTTATTTTAAATATTACGTCACCCCATGTCACCTAATTTGAAGCGGGTACAGAAGTCATATTAACGCAACAGAAAATATTGCTCGCGTGCTGCCACCTCCGCTGCCAACTCGCCACTTTATATATATATTAGCTAAGCATATTGGCTCCGCTTCGCCTGATGGTAAGAGAAAAGAGCCCCAATCGCATCGGCAACGGACAAGATACCTTGATGTCTTGTCAGTTGATGCTGCCATGCTGGCCTACAAGATGCTTCTTCACGCTTGGCATGAAAGATCCCGTATAGTATGAATAAGCAAATACATATGCCGGCAACGCGTTCCACTTTTTAATAGTGCGACATAACAGGAGTTGCCCTACGTTTTGCAGGAACACTGGCTGCAGTATTCCGTGAGGTAGAAGTACTTCTCCAGTCGCAGCTTACAAATACGCTGTATCGTACCTCTCTTTAGCCAGAACCTCTTTTGCTACTCGGCAGGATACACCACGTGTAGGTGAGGTTGGCTTTGACTCTCAAGATCGTGGCGAGCTACTTACATCCTAAATTCGTTATTACTATAATTAAAATTACCTCATCACAGTTGAATATCAGCACCAATCGGCCAACCAAACCGCCAAGAGCTTTAACGGACTCCGTTTTTCCAGTGCCGGCAGGTCCAAATGGATTGCCGACCAAACCAAGGTGAAGAGACTGCGAATTAAAATAATAGAATAGGTATGATAAATATGCAGAAACTACGTGTGGCAATTAGGCAAAATTTTAAGATGCTGAACAGGTTTTCTTCATATATAAATAATAAATAAATGTTGTCAGACAAATTACACACGCCATCTAGCCCCAAAGTAAGCGAAGCTTGTGTTATGGGTACTAGACAACTGATAAACATACGTAAATACATTTTTTTTTGTAAATACATACTTATGATACATAGAAAACACCCAGACCAAGATAAACAAACATGTTCATGCACACAAATGTTTGTCCTGTGTGGGAATCGAACCCACGAGCGTTGGTGTCGAAGCCGCGTCATTGACCGCTACGCCACCGAGCTCGTCAAAAATATATTAACGTATCTTCACGTATATTTATTTCTTCTTTTGTAGCCCATTCTGTATAGACAATACTGTTTTTATCTAGATTTCGAGATCAAAGTTCAAAGGAAATATAAAATTATATACATACCTGTGTCAAAATCAGGAAACACTCGTCAGCTAGCTCAGTCCTTACAAACTGCCCGGTATTAACGCCCAGATATTCGTAAGAATAGGAAATTTGAGCTAAGCCCATTTTAGCAACCACCTCCTTATTGCTCAGTAAGTAAAACCTGAAAACGCATATTAGGTACATTACAACCAGAGGGGCAATTCTCGTAATAAAAATATAGTCAAAATTCAGTTTCGATCCAGTCTCGATCTCACAAATGTCATATTTGGTATTCTCGTAACACAATACGTACCTTCAAAATTAAATTTAAGCGGGATTATATCGAAATATGAGTGAAAATTAAACAAACATAAGAAAGATACTTTGCCAACAACAAGAACTGATAATAATTAATTAATTATATCAAGTATATAATTTTAGTCAATTCACAATTCAATCTCGATTCGGTCAACTTTCAATCTGCGTTCGTAGAAAAATTACGAGAATTGGCCTTCAGGTGTTTTTTCTGATGGCAAATACAATTATAGGAACTCGTTGGTGTCGTTACGTGTGTCAGACTAATTGAACAAGCAAGTTAAGTAACGACGACCGCAGCATGTCTATGGATGGGTTTATTTATTTCGAGCTCCTCCGTGCTTAGGGGGCACGTTAAGCCGTCGGTCCCGGCTATTGTCATTAGATGACAGTCTTTAAGCCATGTCAGTGGCCTTAAGGTGGCTTGATAAACATTAGCCTCCGCCAACCCGCAGATAAGCAGCATGGTGGAGTATGCGCTAAACCCTTTCGATTATCTACACTTCGATATTACGATTTCGATTTTGGGGTGTAAGTGGTTCATCAACATCCTTGAACCTAAGCTAACTTCACCTGCACGCGGTACACCCTGCTGACTGACAAACGAAGCTCTGGCGAAAAGAGAGGTAGGGAGCGTAATTGTAAGCTACCCGACTGGGGAATGTACTCCACTTCACGGAATACTGCAGCCAAATAACAATTCCCTCGAGGGTTGTTGTGTTCCTGCGAGTGAGTGACGTCACCAGAAAGGAAGGAGATGCTGCGTTGGCAGCGGGGCTGGCGACGCGCGAGTGATATTTTATGTTGCGAGCGTTAATATGGATATGGTAACCGCTCTACATCAGGCGGCCCGTATGCTTGTCTGCCACCCGACGTAGTATAAAAAAGAGATTAAGGGGAGACCCGTAACAGGGGGATGATTATGGGTCCATGCCTTTTTGCATCTTTGATGATTTGATGCAATTTTTTTTTATTATATATTTTGGTTCCAATTTATTGTTTACAAGTTAAACCAAGCATACACATTCGTTTGTGTGGGTAACTTTTTTTTATACAAATAACAAAGACAACTTTTATCGTCACTCCGTCCATTGATAAATACCATTTAAATTAAAATCCGTCAGTAGTTTTTGAGTTTATTGTATTCAGTCAGACGCGGTGACTTTGCTTCAAAATATGTAGTGATGTATTGATACGTTTTATTTTATTATTATTTTTATTTAACAGTCAATTTAACTGCGTGAAAATATATCGTTCTCTAAATTCGTAATTCGAATATTCGTAAAAAATATTCGATTGCTGCAATCGATAAGTTACGTAAGATCTCACTACATATGATCGAAAACGCACCGTAATTGTTTTTGCCATAACCAGTCGCTAGTCGAAGCCACATTATTTTCTATCAGCGTCTGTATGACTGACATGTAATAAGCGCATTGTAATATGAGAGCCTGTCTTTTGTTTCGTTCGCTTTCGTCGTCCACTTCGGCCGCTGCGTAATACGAATTCTCTTTTTCTACGTTCCCTTTCAATTTATGAAGTTCTTTTGACGAGATGGCCCTTTCCGCTTGCTCAGTGAAACGTATGTTCTGAGCGAGACAAAGTATTTGTGTAGGCAACGTAAACGGATCCTGGTCTTGTATGGACTTTGTCATTACACATTTTAAAGCCATGTTCTTTAGAGACGAACGCATTTCGCTTTCGAGATTTTTTAACCATACCTGAAATATTACAATAAACTTCAATAGGTCTCTATAACTCTTTTTTGTTCATTAGGAAAAAATACTTTCATACCAAATATTTGAAATTATTTATTGAACTAAACGTACAAGCTACATAAAACATTTAACACAAAAAAAATAATTGGGTGTGGCTGTGTTATGAACACGGCCATAATTTATACGTGAATACGTTATATGTACTAAAATTATGTCAAAATAGCAGCGCTTCCCCTTCCCCGCACGCGATGTTCCATAGTCCTTAGCGTAATAAATTGTTTGACCCTTTATCTATTCAGTGGTGTGATTGAATTTTGGATAGAATTGTAGCTGCAACACCAAACTGTATCCCTTGATTTATATAGGTATGTATATATTATGATTCGTTTTTTTTAATTGCCTACCTATGGAAGCAATTTTAAAGACGTATTGGGGTGTAAGTGGTTCATTAACATCTTTGAACCAAAGCCAACTTCACCTGCACGCGGTGCGGGTGCACCTGGCTGACAAACGAAGCTCTGGCGAAAAGAGAGGTAGGGAGCGTAATTGTAAGCTACCCCACTGGGGAATGTACCTCCACCTCACAGAATACCGCAGCCAAATAACAATTCCCTTGAGAGGATTGTTGTGTTCCTGCGAGTGAGTGAGGTCACCAGAAAGGATGGAGTTGCTGCGTTGGCAGCAGCGATGGCGGCGCGCTAGCGATATTTAATGTTGTGAGCGTTAATATGGCTACGGCAGCCACTTCACATCAGGCGGGCTGTATGCTTGTCTGCCACCCAACGTAGTATTAAAAAAAAATGCTACAAGTAATTGGTCGCTCAGACGTTTTAAAGAAAAAACAAACCAACAGCAAGTACACAAGTATGTGAAACAAAAAAAAAAGAGAGCAACAGCATCATGAGATGATGACACGATGCTGCCCATAAAAAAATAAAAACAGATTTGACAACCCATTTCTTTAGAACCTAATTTCTAAAAGGCCATACCTCAACAGAACAATCGATGTCAACAGGATGGTCCAACTGAAATATTTCATCATAGTGGCTACAAAGTGCCGTTATCGACATGTCTCCTGGCCCAAGACGCACTCCGGTGGTGCCAGGGAACAGCTTCTTCAGGTGGGTCTGCATCACAGCCTCCCGACCTTCGGCGCCGGCTCGCGCTTGCCCAAGCAGCTCTAAGAGATCGTCATCACTCAGGAAATACAATCTCGGAAAAATGGAGCGTTTTTCCTGAAATATAACAATCGTTTCATTTTTTAAACCACTAAAAACAAGTATAAAAACTGCTTGATGGTAAGCGCTTTTCACATTCGATGAACGTTGCAACACTCGACTTTCTTGAAGAACTCCATTGTGTAGTCGCCCGAGCTTTATGGCAGTTTTGTAGGAAACTGTAGGATTTTGCTTGTTCTTTTTTTATACTACGTCGGGTGGCAGACAAGCATACGGCCCGACTAATGTGAGGCAGTTACCGTAGCCACATTAACGCTCGCAACATAAAATATCGCTCCCGCACTGCCACCCACGCTGCCATCGCAGCATCTCCTTCCCTTCTGGTAACCTCACTCATTCGCAGGAACACAACAACCCTCAAGGGAAATGTTATTTAGTTGCGGTATTCTGTGACGTGAAGGTACATTCCTCAGTCGGGTAGCTTACAATTACGCTCCCTACCTCTCTTTTCGCCAAAGCTTCGTTTGTCAGTCAGCAGGGTGCACCGCTTGCAGGGGAAGTTGGCTTTGGTTCAAAGATGTTGATAAACCACTTACACACCTTGTTCAGAATATACGATAAAAGTTAGGATCTATACCTTTTGATTTACAACGGAATCAAAGTAATACATATGTGTATGAGCAATGGGCTATCACTAGCCCAATTTAATTATGTTTATCTACTTATAGCATATGACCAATTCTCGTAATTATTTTACGATCGTAGAACAAAAGTTGACCGAATCAAGATTGAATTTTGAAATGCTGTTTTAATATTGTCAATTCTGCTTGTTAGTAACATAACATTCAACATTTTCGGTCATATTTCGATATTATCCCAGTTAAATTCAACTTTGAACTTTCAAACAAAGTTCAAAGTTGAATTTAAGTGGGATTGTGGGATTTATTGTGTCACGAGAATACCAAATGTGACATTTGTGAGATCGAGACTGGATAGGAAGTGAATTTTGACTATATTTTAATTACGAGAATTGCACAAACTCGACTCCACACAGTAATTAAATAAGTACATAGATAACTTCACAGTTCCTAACAGGTTGCTCAAAAATAACTGGTGTTAATAGTGTAATGATAATAATAGATATTTAAAAGAATAGTAATAAACTCGCTTAGACGCACTCCATTGCAAGTGTATTCTAAGGTAAGGTTTTTACTACTAGAGGTCATTGTTAACTTATATTTTAAGAAAAAATATAATAATAAATCTTCTCCTGTGCCTATTCTTATTTTGTATGGTGGATAACGACCAGCGCTACTAGATTTATTTTAGACCAAAGCGGGACTATAAGCAAAATTCATTAAATATTTTTTTTTAATTATTGGACAAGTGTTTTCGGCATGAAAGGACATAGTCAAAACGTCAACAATATTTCAGCGCTTTAAATGATAATGTAAAAATATAAAAAGTTTAAATTGCTTATATTTTCCAGAGATTCAAATTTTGACATTCCGTCCATTAATTTAAGTTCACGAAATCATATGAGATATGTGGTGTCCCGCGTGGGACATTATATTTTAGCCTAAAAAAGCGGGATGTTCCGCCGAAATCGGGACGTCTGGCAAGGCTGATAACGACTCACGTTATGTACTTACATCGATATATTGATTGAGTGCTGACTGACAAGAATGCAGTTGTTCTGATATAGAGTCCAACATGGATTGTAGTCGGGACGACTGAACCAGCGCCGACAGACGCGGATCTGCCTCAAAAATGCGGGCCACTTGACGGAACCCTTGATCCACCTTTCGGAACTTGACCCCCAGCTCTCCGTCATCATTACATAGAATAGGCTCCAAATACAACCACCTGAAAAATACACGGTAAGTATCTGCATATTTTTTTAGCAATTGCACTAAATATGTTTTGTTTTCCTTTTGGGTAATGAACCCACCACCTCCCATGGCTCTAACGACCTCGCGGTCATATGAGCCGAATCGCGAAAGATGCGCGCAGCACCGTTGCTCTAAAACTCTTTTGTGCCGCGGGCAATTCTTGACTCTCTACAAATTGATTATTCTATATCCTTGTCCATTGGGTAATTATATGGTATAAATAGAAACAAAATCTAAACAAGTCACAAGTTATTTTTTTAAACTAGCTTTTATTACTTCTTAATAAGCTAAAAATCGGCCAAGAGCGTGTCAGGCCACGTGCAATATTAGGGTTCCGCAGTTGCCCGACACAATATTTCGTCTACATCGGTTCAGCGGTTTAAGCGTGAGAGATAACATTTAGACAAACAGACAGACACACTTTTGTATTTATATTATTAAATTTGGAGTACGCACTAAATAAAGTTTACATGATGCTAAACAAACAATCAAATAAAATACAATTGTGACGCTAGGTCATAATATTTTTGTGATCTATTGTGAAGTTTGTAATGCTGAAAATATGTGACGTTTTGTGGTTCTAGCGTAACATGTATAGTAATTTGATACAATATATGTCCTAAACGACATTTTATTGTATGAAAGTAATTCATAAATTCATTATGGACAAAAGATACATACATATTTGCGATATCAATTCAGGCAATATACGGTAAACGAACAAATACTTTATTTTCTATGTATATAGGTAGATGTATAAGTGGTTCATTATCATTTTTGAGCCAATGCCAACCTCACCTGCATGTGGTGCACCCTGCTGATTGACAATCGAGGCTCTGGCAAATGAGGTATGGCGTATTTATAAGCTGCACGCCTGGGGAAATAACTCCATCTCACAGAATATCGCAGCTAATAAAAAAATCTCTTCAGAATTATTGTGTTTCTGCATGTATAAGTGTTTACATTGAGACCCATCCTAATCTTGTACAGGCTGACTAACTTCCGGACTAACTTTGGTAAGTGTCGATTCAATTTCGCTCTTGGGTCAGATGGTGAACAAGAAGTTCTGAAGATTTGGTATACATCTACTGGTTTGGACGAGACATCGGGACAAGTTAAATTATATTTTATATGCCTGGTGGCATATAAAAAATAATTTCACTTCTCCCGATTTTTTATTTGTGTGTTGGGTGGTAAACAAGCGTACAGCCTGCCTAAGCAGTTACCTCAACCTATAGACGCCTGTAACTATCAGACGTGCGTTGCCGTATTTATATACCTTTATTATTGCCAACGTGTCAGCCTGCCACCACGGCCGACGCCACCTGGTCGAAACGTCAGGCAATAATAAAGGTACCTATGGAAATACCCTTAAACATGATCGCGTTAATTCCCGTTGTTATTTTCATAAATCATGCAACGCGAAAATTGAAAATGCAAAAGTTATTAAAATATTCAATTATTATTGTTGATGATAATTTCATAAATTAAATATTTCGATTATAAAGAGTACTTAATTTATCATCATTATCATCTATTCAACTATGCAACCGGGTACGAGCGGGAAGGCTTCCCCCAATGCTTTCCACCATATCAAATCCTGGCCTTTTCGCATCCAGCCGCTTTTATGAGGTCATTGGTACGTATAATTAATTAGTCGTTAATATATTAGCCGTGTGGTTTCCGGCATACTAGAATAGAATCACTCCGTCTCTTCCCGTGGATGTCGTACAAGGCGACTAAGGAAAATACATTATAAAACATCAATCAGGCCGCCCCAACCCGTCTGGCCAGCGTGGGGAGTATAGGCCAAATCCTCCTTCTGTCTGGGACGGACGAGAGAGGGTCGTGCTCCTGTAGTGGAGACTACTGAATGACCTGATGATGATGATGATGACATAAATATATAATTTTCAAAACACAGATTGTAATAGGTACTTATTGAAACACATCAATTTTAATAGAGCAATTGTGTAGGTAAATAGAATAATTCAAAACCAAGTTATTATTTTAAAAAATGATTTTATTCACATTTAAATATCGGTGTCTTGTTTTATTGTACATGAAAATAAAAAAAATAATATACAATAAGATTAACCGAAAAAAAAATGTTAATATACGTTCTAATTTTGTATTTGTAAAAATTGGGACAGTTACGGTACGTACAGTTAAAAACACGTCAAGGTTGACAATAATCTGATCTTTACATTGTTTTTTTAGACAGGCAATAAGCGTTAAAATGGAATTTCAAGTGTCAAATTGATTACTCTTACTGTACACGTAAGGCATTTTGTCGACCTACGATTACGTCAGACTTTTTTTACTACGCAAGTTCTACATGACAAAAAAGACTGCGAGTGCACACATAGCAAATGTTTCGTGACATGCTACATCTAAGTAGCCCACGCATCACACTACGTATTTTATATATGACTTGTATCGTTACTTGTATTTTTAAGCAATTGTCTAGGCGCGTAAACTATATGTTCACAATTTTACACTCTAGATTAGCACATAAAATTTGTAAAAAGAAAAAGGAAGGCACATTTTGTCTAATATACTACCACGTACTACTAATAGTAAATCTACTTACTACTACTGGTAGATAGTAGTATATAAATAACTTTCATTCGACTAAACAGCTCAATACGAACGACAATAATGATGTGTGCCTCGTACAACTAATTTTGCTTTAATTGCTTAATATCAAATGTAAAAAAAAAAAATATTTAATACTCTTTCATATGGCACCGACGTAAATAAATTGAAATAACACAAATAACTAACTATTTACGGCAAGGAAATACATGATACATGCATTATCAGATCAGAACAGCAATCATGGATAGTTATAGGAAATGTTATAAGAAATTATTTTACAGTTTAAAATATAAATTCTATACATACAATCTTAAAGTGAAACTAAACATAGGCAATCATAAGTATAAATTATCTATAATTATTATTAACAAGACACAAAATACCGTATTATTAATTAAATATTACTAAAATGCAATAGGTAATTTAATAATTAAACTGATAAAAAATATCAACAGATATCGCTCTATAAGAACTAAATAAATGTAATTCTTTGGAATAGTAATTTTACCACGTAAGACTACAATAATTCACGTAAGTATCGTCTACAAAATATTTACCAAAAACAATAAATGTAAACAGATTGCAGATTATAATTAGTTAGTTAAAGTATGATGATACTCAAAGAGTTTTACAAAGTTACACAATCTGTAAAAATGCAAACAAATAGTAATAAATGACAATATCAGATCAGTTCTATCAATTTTAATGGCGTATGTGCGAAAAAAGACAAATGTCGAGGTAACTAGTGGATATCGTATATTATACTTATATATTGTTACGGTCAATAAATATTTAAGTAAGTACAATCTCATTACATTATACAGTTATTCATTTCAGATACATCTACAACCATTATTTTTCTTGCAAACAGACGCGACGCAGTCATACCGCATCAATTAACGATCAATGACTAACTTTGACAAATGCACAATATTATGGCACTCAAGAAAACAGTAACAACATTCGTAAATTAGGTAATATTAGTTGTAGGTACAATTGATTCGCTTATTGTTCAAAATACGTTTTTCTAATCTTTTATGTCGTACAGGATCTGTAGTGATCGGATCGTTTCGTTATTTCGGCAAGATAATAAATCATAAGACCATTGAGTTCTGCTATTTCTTTCTCCAAGTTATCCAATTGTTCTGTATGATCGTTATATAGCTCTTCCATATTCGCAAGAAGTTTGAGCTGGCCTTGCGTATCACTCGCCAACTTTGTAGCTCGATTTAGCAACATTTGAGCCCGTTCTCGTGAATTTGACGTCTGATTTGCACGCTGCGCTAGAGACATGTTCGTGTTTTTAAAATCAAGCCTCAGTTGCCTTGCTTTTTGTTCTGCGCCTTCAGCCCTATTAACTACATCATTAGCCTCCTGTTTGACTTGCTCTGCATCGCTTTCTATTTTAAGAATATTCTTCTGTAAATCAGAGAGTCGTAAACGTAGCCCTTCTACTTCATCTTTAGTTTCATTAGCTTTTTTCTGGGCTTGTTCCGTTTCCATTGCGATTGGAATTAAATCACTTTTAGCTGCGTCAATGTCGCTGTTAGCCTTAATAATAGCATTTTCCGCCGCATCCTGAGCAGCTTGTGCATCGTCTAATGCTTCTAAAACTTTATTGGCCATTTCTAATGTCAGGTTTGCAGATTTGTTTACAGCTGTTGCATTTTGTTTTAATGCTTTCGCTCTCTCTAAATCAGGTTTAGTTTCAGTTATAATATTCTCAATATTTGTAAGCTGTGAAACTGTTGAATTAATACGATGGGATAGCTCAGTAATCTCCTTAGGTTCTATACTTATCGATAAGTTGAGAATATCATTTGCTAAAGTTCTGACATCAGCTGGAGTATTCGAAGTATTCGATAAAAAGTCCTTAAGTTCAGTGGTTAAATCCTGGCTTTCATTTGTGACACGTTCAGCGGAATTCTTAAAATCTTGCGCACGATTGAATAAATCTTTAGCCCTAGAACGAACGGCGACAGTGTCTTGTTTTACTAGTGAGATAGACCGGAACAGATCTTCCGCTGAAAGCTCGTGTTCTTTTATTCTGTGTTCTGTCTTATTTGCGAAATCTAGAGCTTGTTCTGCTTTGGTAACTGCTCCTTGATCACAAGATATTCCTCCGCATTTTCCACAACCAGCCCCGCCGCAAATATCACAAGTATCAATTTCCTGGCCACACATTTTATCATTTAGTTTAGGTAAACGTGATTCTAATTCTGATAGTTGTGTTTGTAGATCATCTAATTTCTTGTTATTTTCATTTTGATTGTTATTGAAGTGTGTATACTGCATTTCAATTAAACGATCTGTATTTTTTATTTGTCTGTCTGTGTTAGCAACTATAGTTTGTACATTTTCAGCTTCATCGGAAGCTTTTATTGCTCTTTGTTTTGCTTCACGTGTTAAGTTTAGAGCTCCTTCCAAGTTAGCCTCCTGTAATTTAGTAGCATTATTACCTAAGTCAAGAGTTTTTAATTTCAAATGTTCAATGCTGGTCCTTAAACCATCTAAAGTAGCATTCCCCAAATTTATTTTTGATGTTATATCATTTAGATGGTCAGTGCTATATCTGACTTTCTCTTCCGTATGAGCTAGTTCGTTTTGCAAACTACTAATGTTAGAAA
Organism: Hypsopygia costalis; assembly: GCA_937001555.2. NCBI lineage: Eukaryota > Metazoa > Arthropoda > Insecta > Lepidoptera > Pyralidae > Hypsopygia > Hypsopygia costalis. The sequence continues at coordinate 21,022,434 of OW443329.2, forward strand.
ATAATTCGTTAACTGTATTTTGCCCAAGTTTTGCACTTTCAAGCATATTTTCTACTACAGTCAATTTTTTAGTCATATCATCAAAATCTCGCGTGTACGCCCCTGTGGCACCAACCACTTTTATTTTGCTAGCATTACCTATTGCATACTCGGTTTGAATTCGTAAATCGCTTATAATACGGTCCCAATTATCAAAACACTCTCCACAGGCATAGCATACAGGAGCTTCACCAAGATAACCTCTTGCACAGGTATCGCATTTATATCCACCAATGCCCGGCTTGCATACACAAGAACCAGTTTCCCGTGTACACTGTTGTGAAAGTGACCCATCTCGATCACATTCACATTCATGGCATTCAATATTTGGATCTCCCCAGTGATTTTCCTGACACTGATCACATTGTCTACCTCCATGTCCGGGTTTGCAATCGCATTGACCTATGTAAGGGTTACATTGTGCCGATACAGAACCAATGGCATCACATTCACAGGGGTCACAACCTGTACCTAATGCTATTCTCCAGTGATTTTCTGTGCACTGGTCGCAATTTATACCCATAACATTATTGAAACAAGGACACTGTCCAGTCGTTCCGTCACAATTACCTCGAGTAAAGTTTGTACCTAGGACAGAACAGTTGCATCTATAACAAGATTTTTCTAATGCATCGCCATAATATCCTTCCTGGCATATTTCACAATGATCACCTGCAGTATTATGCAAACATTGCAAACATTTTCCAGTATAAGGATCACAATTTCCAGGTTTGGTGATATCAATATTTTCATTGCACTCGCATTTCTCACACGTGCCTCTTAAAGGATCGCCGTAATAATTATCTGCACAAACATCACAAAGAAGTCCAGCATAGCCTTCTTTACAATCACAGACCACGTCCTTCGAATCGGGGTCCAGTTCACAACGATCAGAATGGCTACTTTTGTTTGGATCGCCTTTCACACCAGGACATGGGCATGGTCGACATGGAATATCTATTCCTAGTCGGGGGTCGCCATAGTATCCCTCTAGGCATCTTTCACATCTATGGCCTTCAGTATAGTCTCGACAATCTCTACAGGCTCCTGTTTTATCATCACATTCCACTGCATGACCATTACAATCACATTGTTCACAATTTGGAAAATTGAAATAACCTGGTTGACATAAATCACAAGCGCGACCGTAGGTATTCGCTCTACATTTACATTGCCCACTTGTAGCGTCACAGAAATTATCAAGAGATCCTATGCTGTTACAATCGCAACGTTTGCAACCAAATTTACTAAATCCGTATGTACCTGGTGCACAACGATCACATCTGGATCCTACAATATTTTCAACACATTGACAATATCCAGTGTATGGATCACATTGATGACTCTTAGATCCTGATGGATCACACTGACAAGATTCAGATCCATTTCTAATATAAAATCCAATGCTTGCGTGATATTTTTTACAGATTTCGGGAACAGTATCTCTGTTAAGAGCATAATAATATGGATTTCCACAATTATGCCGGTCAAATTCGTCTTTCAAAGCACTGCCATTAGCAAAGAAAGGTAAATCTTCAAACGACGGTATTAGAACTATAGAATCTATTAGTACGGATGCTCGAGGATTTGACGTTCGTCTATCTTGGCGACCTAAATATATACGAATTTCTGTTTCTTTATGCTTTTCTAAACATACAGGTGGAGTCACCAGAACACTTCGTTGATTAGCAGGTAAATAGGTAGATATTCTATCATCTTCAGGCCTAACATTTGCACATGGTGAATCTAAATCTACAGGGAAAGGTCTTTTAACTAATATAGTAGCTTCTTCCCAATTAGCATTTGACTGAGGTTCATATCTAATTAATACATTATAGTTCATTGTTGTTTTTAAATCATCTATTATAAAAACTAAAGTACTGCCTTCGGGAATTTTCATAAAACCAGGACCCGTCCACGTTTCTTTTCTTCCGTCTGGGAAATTTTCTCTAATAACTACATGGCACAATTGACTTTGAATAGCATTATCATCGATTTGGGAGTCACACTGACTTGATTCACCTTCAAATACGAGTGAATCAAGAGCACCAACATAAAAGTTTTGTATAGGTTGATCACAACGACGACCGGTAACATACGGTCGGCACTTACACTGACCAGTTATCACATCACAATCTCTATCAATCGAACCACCGACGTCACAATCACAAGGCGTGCAGCCATCATCACTTTCAGATAAACCATAAAACTCGGGCAAACACTGATCACATTTTGCTCCTGTAACATGACGTTTACAAATACAGTTACCAGTCGTAGGATCGCAGCCTCGTTCATTGACTGTCCCCAATGCATTACACGTACATGAAATGCAACCGTCAGGATTAAGAGGCTCGAAATTCCAAAAACCATCTTTGCATCTGTCACACCTTGGCCCGTCGACGTTAGTTTTGCACAGACAACGACCAGCGGTTTTGTTATTAGACAAATCCGTTTCGTCATCACAAAGAACTTCTTCATCTGTAGTACCCTCAGGGTCACAATCACATGGTTTGCAAATATCGGGACTTTGAATATCCAAATTCGGGTCTTTGAAAAATTTTGGTTGGCAACGTTCACAATTCACCCCCATGGTGTTATGTTGGCAATTGTCACACACTCCGCCACTTATTTTCCCAGTTTTATTGTAAACTGCAGCATCGAAATGGCATTTAGTTGCATGATTATTACATGTACATCTTTTACACGCGTTTGATGTTTTTCCTACAGCTGGTTGCCATGGTAAGTCATTATAAAAATCTTCACAATATTCACAATTCAATCCTCGTGTGTTATGGGTGCATTCGCAACGCCCGTGTACCATGTTGTTCTTCGACTCCACTCCTGGCATCGGTAAACAGCGAGATGCGTGCCCATAACAAGAACAGGAACCGCGTACTGTCATTTCATAAATGGCATAGTAATATTTCTCGTGAATTTCGGCTCTGTTATCCAATAAATCATCGCCCAAAGTGTGTAGCTTAGTAAAATTAATCCTAAGATTAGTCATTCTAAGTAAATTCTGCACTTCCTCTGAGTAAGGATTTGTTACATTTATGTTTGGTGGAAGAACTCTAAATATTACTTCTCCTTCGGTGGATGGTTCCACATTTGAATACCGAGTCTCGCAAACAATTTCTGTCAATGAACGTTGAGAATGCTTCAGTACTCCGGGGAAAGCTTCGTCACAATTGTGCGCAAAGTATCGATAGATACGCCAAGTTTTTCCGAAATCAAAGGAACGTTCCACGAACATTGCAGCCGGGCGAAATGTTTTGAATTGTATTATTAAATGAGTGAGGTGAAATTCTGCTTCCATATCCAGTTGAATTGTAACATTTTCTTTGCCATTTTCAGACTGCCACCAAGATTTACTTCGTGTTCCAGGAGTAAATTTGTAGATTATGTTTTGTATTCGATGATTCAAATTCGGGTCGTGTATCGTGTTGTTGGTCGAGTCGCACCAAAAGCATTTCTTACGATCTTGTAAGTGTGACACGATGCAGTAGCGTTCGCGACCGTAGTTACCGCACGTGGAGGAGGCGAAAAGTCGTGACTCGCGCCCAATGAGCAAGTTTCCAGTGGCGGGATAGCATGAGCTGAGTTCACAAGCTCGATCCAGGAGGCGGGGGTCGGCGCGGAGGCGGTCGCGTTCTCTGTTATACACGGCGCCGCAGCCGGCGATAAGCGCCGAGACGATAAACAATGCGCGTAGAGCCATGGCGCGGTCCAGGCCGTCTGCGCGCCGCTCACAGCACTGCTCGTTCAAACCACTGCCTGCCTCAGGCCGCGCCACTCTCGCGCTGCCCGCTTCCCCCGCCGCCACCGCCGTCCGACATTTCCAGGGCTGCATTCAGAGTATTTCGCTTAAATTATTGCACCAATTTCGTACAATTTGAGTAGATACACTCTACATGTTTTTCATGTACACATTTCACAATGAGAAAAATGTTTTAAAAAATTATGAATATGCATAAAAATAAAAATCGCATGGATGTAATCTAATATATGTGATTTATAAAAATGTCAACATGAAAAGTCTTTCAATTCAATGGTTCACAATAAAATTATGGATTATATGTATTTAATAATATTTCATGTACATGTTGTCTCTATATTAATGTTAAATAATGTAAAAAATAATACATTATTTTCAAAATCTTCAGGTATTTTAATAGTTTTGTCGTCGAGCGGTAAAAAAGCATATATCCACTCTGTTTTGAAACAATTATCGTAGTCATATAAACGCTCGCAACCTTCCTTCCTTCCTCGTGACCTCACTCACTAGCAGGGATACAACAATCCTCAAGGAAATTGTTATTTGGCTACTGTATTCTGTGAGGTGGCCCCCAGTGGGTCCAGATTTGGAATACGCTGTTCCTTACCTTTCTTTCACGAGAGCCTCATTTGTCAGTCAGCAGGGTGTAGCACGTGCAGGTGAAGTTGACTTTGGCTCAAAAATTATAATGACACCCCAAAATGGCACAGGTAAAAATAGTTACACTATTCTATTATGACTGGGCCTGGAACCTTCGACCTCTACCTACGTGAACACATTATCGAGACATGTATCCTATACGTTAACCAAATCTTTAATCTATGTGTGTGCCAAAAGTTATTTAAATTAGTGAAACAAACATACGAACACCTTCACAACTTTTACATTTCTATAAAAAACTATTAGAGAGGAGTAGACTTTACTAGCGTACCCATAATAGTCGACCACTTTAAAGGGTAATTAATTATTAAAGAGTTTCATATAAATTATTAAAACTGTTTAGATTTTTTTGTAATTGAACTATATGTTATATCTACCTATTTTTTATCAACCAATAATAGTCTAAGTACAGTCACAGTGTAATAGTTAGCCATGCCATAATATTTTTAAATATTCATTCCTACTACTGAGAAAAAGAGTTTTTTCAACATAAAAGTTGTGTAATAAATTAAACATAATATAAGTAATAAAAACTAAATGGATCAAAGTACGGCCCTGTTCGAGGCGACGACCGCTCCCGCCCGCGCCCTCTTGCCGTTCTCCGAAACGGGCACTAAGCAACAAAAATAACACCGCATTTCGGGATGCGCTTTTTGTTTTGGTCATTATTATGGCAACAAGAAAGTCCTTTCCTAGTTTCGAGCGCGCCTGGTAACAGACATTGCATCATCATTATAATTTAAGTATTTAATGACTAAGAGTGCATGAATGAGTTAACTAATCCACATGAAGTCAGTTGTTGGCTTGGTTAGTACACTTATCAAGAGATCAAATTCATTCCAACCCTCGATGCCTCCCCTCTCCATGGTGTTAAAATGACCATTGCTAACCAGTCGATCACCGAGCTTATCGTAATTCAACTTTCTCTATAGGACCAAAACATAGTAGTACTATCACTTACTCTGTGCAGTACTTTTAAGATTATCTCAATCCTGATACTTTGACATTTGTACCGCTATTATCCCGTATGTAAAGAGAATTAGATCTACTCTTAGCTGTACAAAAATCACTGTTTTATGTATTCTGGATAAGAATTAAAAATTGTAGAGACTTGATAAACCAAATAGAGTTATTTACTGCACTACTTAATGCAGTAAATTAATTAAACTAAAAGTATGTTTATAAATAACTTAAATAACGTTAGGGGCCTTACAGCCTAAAACCTAGAGCTGATTCAGATCGAGTAGATTGGAGTAATTCGGGTTTGAACCTTTCCTTACCCACCTTAGCGTAACACTAGGAGCATACCCTAGGAGTAAATTGTGCTGGATGTAAGTTTTCATAGAAATTACAATATGTCTATGTAGTAAAATATAACCCCATTAAAAGTATTTTATACTTCCAAAAATAGTAAATGTTCCCCACAATTAAATCACCATTTTAATGTAAAACTACCAAAACATTAACATTTTGCTATCCCAATAAAGCAAATGACACCAAAATAAATTTTGTTGTCCAAAAATAGTAAATTAAATAATCACCAAACTTTTTATCGTATTTTACATAATTTAATTTGTTGCCCAAATTTCTAACAATTCGTTATCCTATAAAAGTAAATTACTGCAGTTAAATCATCATGAATTACTTTAATTATTAGATGTATATGAAAATGAAATCGTAACTGTTGTATTATCTGATTATTTAAAAAAAAAACGACCCATATTGGCAACTTTCTTTCAAGCATTTCTTCTTCGCCAATGGTCGATACTGAAATGCTCGTAGATAAAAAAATACAAAAAATAAGCATATTATTTTTATAACGTTTAAGTGCCCAAAATGCCCAATGACAGAATAAATAATTTCATTGATTTCCCAATTAATACAAGTGGGAATGCAGAATATGACTGATACACGAGTAACTTTTCTATAGTACAATAGTACAATCCATAGGATAAGCGATATGCTCCCAATCACCAATAATCCTGACTACTGATTATGATGATTATGAAAAGTTCTTCTCCTAAGAGTGGTTCAAATACAAAGTGGTAGTAAAAAGTGTAGCCAGATTTATTTTGTTAGTCTGGCAAATTTATGCATTTTCAGACAAGAGTTTTTTTTATTGTAGGAATTAAACTATACTACAGGACGATTAATAGTAAGTAATACAGTAACTTAAAAAAAAACTGACTTCAATAAAAAATTCTTTCACTTATATTTAACAATCAAAATATTTTTAGGGTTCTATAGAATGTTAATAGGATCCTATTACTAAGGTTCTAATATCTATCCAGAATTCTCCAACTGACCGTCAGTCTGTCTTTTTTTTTGTGTCGCAGGGCTGTATTCTTATCCATAAAGGTAGACTTGAAATTTTCAAAAACTGTGTATTACAATGGCGTCTACACAGATTAATTTGAATTCGTGAGTTGTTAACATCAAATTAATATATTAAATACTCTATTTTACTCCAAATAGAGATAAATGTCCTGTCAAATCAATGAAATTTTTACTATGAAGTCCTCAAGAACAACGCACCCTATACCTAACAGCTAATGCGCCCCGTGTGCCAACCTTCCGGTTATATCACGGGTTGCGAGTCTCTCGTCCAGTAAATCAACCAGACGAGAGGACCTTTACCTGCACCGCTTTTGCGCTCAGTAAACCAACCGAGCACGCAAGCGTAGCAGTATCAGGTCTTAGTCCTCAAGAACAGTACAGACTGATGATGTTTTTGGTATTTCAAATCCGAAACCTTTTACATCAAATATTTTTTCAAAATTTATGACAAAGCGAAGTTGCCATCGAACAATGAGCGAGCTTCAGCAACAAACACAGATCTCTTGGTCGCGCGTGATACAGTCGCTGGCCTTCCGCCCTACAACATCCGCTGCTGATAAAGCATCCGCGATTGACCGACCAGACCACCCATTTTGGTGGGATAAACATGTTACTCCAAACAATGTAAATAAGTAGTAACTTCCAAGATATTACATACAATTTGTACAAATTACGACATCGTGAGATCTCTAGGACACATTATAGAAAGCTTTTATAACAAATACCACTTACTGCTATTTTGCTCCATGTAAACATATTTTTGGGATAAAAACACTCTTTTTTCAAATACATTTTATTTTTATATTGCTACGGCAACCGTTCCACATCAGGCGACCTGTATGCTTGTTTGTCAGCCGACGTAGTATAAAAAGTGGATGAATATGGACTGACAATGATGTTGGTTGACATGAAAAATTTATAGGTATCTACTGGACTCATATGTCAATGTGGATCACATTCTAATGTATGCGAAATTTCTTTCAAAACTATTCAGATGATAAGACACAAGATATAACAAATATCCATCCGTCCATTAATTCTCACAAATAAATAAATAAATAAAATAAATAAACATTTCTGGACAATTTACACAGCGCCATCTAGTCCCAAATTAAGCGCAAAGCTTGTGTTATGGGTACTAGACAACTGATAAATGTATTAAATACATTTTTTTTTGTAAATACATAATTATAATACATAGAAAACACTCAGACCAAGACAAACAGTCATATTATGTCTGTTTGTCTTGCATATGCATGAATATTCATGCACACATATGTTTGTCTTGTGCGGGAATCGAAGTCGCAACCTCGGAGTCAAAGTGGCCATTGCTAACCATTCGACCACCGAGTTCGTCAAAAATTCACATTTATAATATTAGTGGGATATGTAGGATGTTAATTAATATATTTTATAAGCATTTGATCTTTATATCTTTTCGATAATATTAATTAATTTCGACATAAATTTTGCTTGCAATTGAGTAAAATAATCGGGAGGGAGATTAATTTATAATAAGTATCACGATGTTGACGTTATTTCTACATAGATGCTGAACTGACTGGCTGCCATATAATAGTACATCAGCTCAAAATTCATGTAATGTCCTTACGTAGAGTTTCTTATTTAATCCCAGTACATGCCCTTTATATCAAGAAATATTACTTAATTGTTAAATTGCTACGTATTATAAAACAAAGTACCCCGCCGTGACTGTCTCCGTCCGCAGGCTGCAAGAACTGCTTATCATCAGACGAGTCAAATACGTCATGGTATTAATATATATAACTACATAATTCTATTGGATTCAAATTAGTTAGCAAAAATATAAACATATTAAAAATTCCACATTCATGTCATTCGAGATTTAGTAATTACGAGAATGATAAAAAATATGGATATTTTTAACAGTTGCATATTGATTAACACGACCCTAGTATACCAGGAAACATTTTTTAACCATGGACACCGAATAAGGACAAGGATTTCTCGAGTAAGCACAAAAGGGGCTGTGACAAAGGGATCTCTCCAACTGCTTAATGAACTGTGTAGTACAAAGCGTTTACATTCAGCTCATTTCACTAAAGAGATTATTGACTTGAGTTATGACAATTTATTTATTACCACTCAGGTGTCAAACAAGCATATTGTCCGCCTGTTTGGATTTTTTTTATACAAGAGTGGCGCAAATGCAAAAAGCATTCGGGTCAACTTATGTATAGCAACCACCCCCCATAGAAATCTGCAACACTAATAATCACCGATACATAGCCGTTATAAGAGAAATGTTTGAAAACACCGCTGAGCAAAGTTGACTCCACATTTCACCGTTCGTGGTATAAAATGTCTTAAAAAACGTACTATGTTAGATCGCAACTTATCAAAGTGATATGGATGGAATTCAAACCTATGCCGAGATGTACGATAGCAAAACTAAGTGGCAGATAAAATCAAATAGCTCATTCAAGCAGCGATAATCAGCGATATAATTTGAATAGCACGCAAAGATACGTAACATCTCTACGTGTAGAGAGGAGCGAGTCCACCCGATTCGAGATCATTGAGTCACCCGACGAATCGAACTGCTTTACATTGTATGCCGTCAAATGGAGCAAGCAAGTACTGAAGTGCCCAGAGATGTGAACAGTATTCAATGTGAGGCCGAATCCGGGCCTATAGTTAAAGGCGATGTTGGGATGAAAATACCGCCAGTCTTTACTGATGACACCAATCTTCCGAGAGGCCCGTGTGGTCTAGCACTCCAAGTGGCCGCGATACTGAATATCACTCGTTATGTTAACATTCAAGATCCCAAGATCAAAGATACTATGACTAACATTCAGGGGAGCACCTTCCAATGTAGGAGATACGATAAATGAGGATTTTGTTTGCGATAAACGCAGAAACCTGTTATACCCTTTTTATGTGCCATTAAATATCAACGCACAGCTCGAACCACTGAACGGATCGGGTTGAAATTTGGGATACAGGTTGCTATTATGGCGAATGCTAAGGAAATGACGTCACTACTGTGACGTCATTTCTTCCTTACACACTTATACAAGATATTAAATCCTTATACACGATATTACATCATTATAAATGAAAAGAATTGGCCTCAGTGATTTCATTTAAATTTTAAAATACAATTATACACACAACGGGCCACAGCCTCCTACAATCGCATTGCTAACTTGCTATCTATAGAGAATTCTTTAATTTTCAGGCTTTAGAACCGGTATATATGAATGAATATATGAACCATATACTGTGGTGAGAATTTATCATCAAGCTAGTTATATGCTAATTTGACACGGTAATGATATAAAAACAAATAATGTCGGTTACACATATTTCCAAATGTAAAGTCCAATTCGCAAATATAACTTCCCTATTGTGGGGTGTTAAATGTCAAAACGTGACCTGAATTGGGGTAAAAAAGATTTGTCATTACAAAATACAACATGTATTTGTTTACAATCTTCATCCTTGGAAAACTAGGAGATAATTTGAGTCGTGTAGTTAGCAATACTCTATCTATCATTTGACGAACTAATTCTAACTTTGGGAACAAAAATCTATTGTGACAGGTTAAAATACCTTTCATGGTACAAATGTTTTTTTCTTTCTATTGTCGACGGGCTCTGTAGCGTCTGTCTATAGTATACGGACGTCAATACTACATCACCATATGGTAAAGGACAGCGCGATACACCCTTAGCATAAAAAAAAAAACCGGACAAGTGCGAGTCGGACACGCCCACTGAGGGTTACGTAGGTACGTAGTATCATTATTAAATTTGATATTTTTCATTATAAATAAGAAATAATGCGTCGAAAAAAATAAGTAAAATATATTTTGCAATGTGTACATCAAGCCCTTTCATATGATACCCCATTTGAACAAGTAGTTTCAATTTGAAATTTCGACACCCTATAAAAAATATAGACCCCCTATTTTTTAAGATCTATTTACAAATATATAGTTTTGAGATTTATGCCTGTACTTGTAGTCTATAACGATGTTACTTGCCAAATTTCATAGTTCTAGGTCAACGGGAAGTACCCTATAGGTTTTGAGTCTCTTGAGTGTGTCGAAATATGCGTTTTTTGCTGAATAAACGGCCGTAACTTTTTTCTACGTAAACTTAGCAGTTTGATTATTTTACAACTTCATGGGACCGTAGACTTGAGTATACAGTTCAAATTTCAGCTTGATACCTCCACGCATTCTCGACATAGAAATTCTTGACAGACAGACAGACAGACAGACGGACAATAAAGTGATCTTATAAGGGTTCCGTTTTTCCTTTTGAGGTACGGAACCCTAAAAACAAAGGAATCTTCAAACGGACTTAACAGGGAGTAGGGGATCAGACACGGACGCCGACGCCGAATAACATCACTTTAGGCTGAACTAACGGAATCTGTAAGATGCGCTCATTATTTACAAAAAAAGAATATACCTGGTAAATCGTTATTTAAGAAAAAACAATTTATGCGTGTCTAAGTGACCGCAAAAGCCCAATGGTAAATATACTCGTACGTATATTTTAATTTGATAGAATACATTCTTGGTTGACATAATAAGTAGGTAGTACCCAGGGTACTTTTTATGACGGTGGTATGTTCATACGGGCAAAACCGCGGGCCAATCATACATCAAAGACCCTATATATAAATCAAACGTATCGAATAGATACTTGCTTGGTTATAAAAACCATCATATCTATAGAAAGCTTTATAATGAAAATATACTAATTCTTTATGTTATAAAAACGACATATTGACAACAAGTTGAACAAACTGCTGATGCCCTAGATTGTGACTGTGCACCAAAAGTTATAATTAGTACTTAATTTGCAAAGTAGTCATGAAATGACGTCATTAACGGACGAGTTAAAACAATTGTAGAACAGCGGCCTCTTTAACTATGTTAGATAAGTTGTAACAATTTCGACAGTTTTGCCGATAACCCCTTATCAGTGTCAAGTTGACTAGAGACTGGGCATAAATAGTAACACAACATGTAACAAGTTGATTGTTGAAAACGATTAAGTTATTACCTACTCGTTTAAGAGATCGCTGGTACAAAGCTTTTCTAAAAAATTAAGTTTAACATCTGCATTTTAAGAACGTCATTGAATGGGCGTTGTGTTTCATAAAGATAGGTGAACATAAACCTAAGTTTAGCTGGCTAATGTGCACATTAGCAGAAATGAAACCGCTAAGAATGATTAATTTATAACATACTAGCTGGCCCGGCGAACTTCGTATCGCCTTTAAATATTATTACATTAATTTTCCGATGTGTAAACTATCCTATCTCTCAAAGTGAATCAAATTGCACACACTGTGCAAAATTCTATTAAAATCGGTTCAGTAGTTTAGGATTCCATCGCGGACAAACAATGTGACACGAATTTTTTATATATTAAGATAATTGAATTTCATAATGGACGGTTCATCGACATGGTTAGGTTAGGTTATACCTGATTTTGGAGAAAGAGAGCTGAGGTGCCCACACCCTTTCCAATAGCAATAGCAGTTAGAGGAATTTTGTTCTGTATATGATGGCCTGATAAAAATCTGGGCGATGACTATACAAAAGGCTTTCTAAGAACTCTGGGTTGCAAACAAAACAAAACAAACAACAAGTACGAAAAAAACCTGAACAATATAGCATTCTGCAACAACTTGTCACTTAAAAAGAAAAAAAATATCCCACAGGAACTGTATAATTTTTCTGCCAATGTCATTTTGTGGCGTCTAAACTACTACTACTACTACTATGTATAAAAATCATGTCGATTCGATCCCTTGCTGAATGAAAAATAGAAACAAATCTATTCGACGAGAACACTACATTTATCCGGGAAGCTGAGTATGTTACATAATATTTAAGAGATTTTCATGAATAAGATCGTATATTATATACTCGTACAGTAGAGGAATAAATATGTAAATACGTCACCCACCCCGTCGCCGCGTCGATTATTCATATACGAGTACTATGCAGATTGAACAAATTGACAAAATTTCAAAACATGATAGCATTTTGTTGCCTTATAAACTATTCTAGATTCAACTTAGAGAAGTGGAGGTTGATACGAGAGAGAGAGCAGAGATGTCCATATGGTATGCAGTACTATTACATAATACTGTGCTATTGGTAGGCAATCATTACAGTCTATGGACGCTTGCATCACCTGAAATATTAAAATTACTCAATAAACCAATAACGGAATCTGTTTGATGTATTAATGCCTCAGCTTCGCAATGGTGAAAATAAAATCTCATAACATAAAATCCTGCCAAGCCAAGTTCGAGTAGGACTTGCACCCCGGTATTCTAATGGCTAACCATGCCCACTATGACTCCGGGGTCGCGGGTTCGATTCCCGCACAAGACAAATATTTGTATGCATGAACATGTCTGTTTGTCTTGGTCTGGGTGTTTGTTATGTATTATATGTATGTATTTACAAAAAAATGTATTTAAGTACAATATCAGTTTATCTAGTACCCATAGTACAATCTTTGCTTAGTTTGGGACTAGATGACAGTGTAATAACCATTGATATTTTACCAACCTCACCATTATGTAGCAAGCAATTATTTATGCAGTTAGAAGATTGTTGTCGAGTCGATAAAACGTCATTGCAAACAGGAACCCGGAACATAGAAAAAAATATCAAGATTCTTGGACTAAACTATCTTATATTTTTTAGATAGAAAATGCGGATCTGTCACAAGCATATAAGTATGTATTTCACATTGTGTTTGCAATACAAACTCGAAATTCGCAATGGGTATAAGTCACAAACATTAGGACTTTAAAATTATCCTACTAAACTAAGTATAAATGTGAAAGATTCTGAAGATGTTTATACAATATAATCAATCTAAATAGATTTGGGCAAATCTATTAAGATTGACACGTTCATTTTCGCTCTGTATAAGCGTAATTGTTTATGTAATTGTGAATGACGCTATATTTGTATGGAGTAGCCGGGTTGTGCCCCTACTCCACCGGGTGGAAGCTGGTGTCGTTACTTTAAAACCGAGGTATATAATCTCAAATTGAACGAAGACTAAATTAATTAGTGGCAGTTGTTGCAGTGGATTTCAACCGTACCTTCCTTGATATGATATGATATGTATCATATGTATGACACATGACAGAACAATAAAAAGGGGATAAAATCCTGTGATAGTACGTCATCACAGCCGCAGTGAATGAACGCTTTCGCCACGATAAGCGTTCGTACTCAAAAGGCGGTTATCGTGTCAAAGTTCAGATGTGATAAGTGCTTGGCTACCGATCCGTGTTCACGCTTATCTTATATTAATAGACATTATTTACGCGGCGTGAAGTCAATTTTTTATAAACATCCTATCTATATTTTTGTACATTAATCAGATAACTATTAAAATATGCAAATAAGCATAACACCGTTTTGGGTGTTTGCGCCAAATGGGAAGCAGCCACAACTTTATCCTATACCAGCAGTTCCAAAACATTAAGAGCGTACCGGACCCCTAAATAAATCCTATTAAAGTTATACAGAATTTAACACCCCATAATGGGTAATAAGCACGATATACTGCTAACCTTATATACTTGTATACTAATTTGTAAAGAGGTAAAGTTATAATAACTAGTATCTAAGTTAGAATATAGGAAGTAATCTATAAAACAAGTTATACGATTTTAAAAATTATTTCACCATTTAAAAGTGTACATTATTAATGAACATAAATAAATGGGGCGGGGGGCGGTTGCTATAATATATTTTTTTTTTATCTACTAGCATTTTGGAATTGACTATTGGTGAAGAATAAATGCTTGAAAAATACTTGCTAATATGTAAATTTTGTAATTAAGATATCAAGCATTCCATTCAGATAGTATTTATTAGATGTCGGTGCTGATTCATTCTGACTCGCAGGTCAACCAGCCAAAAAGCCTAACAAAAGCCACACAGGCCGGACGAGAAAATATTAAGCAGGATATGTCCGTAAAAAGCCAAACATATCGGGCTAAAGCCGGAAATCTGGCGATCTTGGGGTGTAAGTGATTCATCAACATCTTTGAAACAAAGCCAACCTTACCTGCACGTAGTGCACCCTGCTGACTAACAAATGAAGCTCTGGAGAAGAGAGGTAGAGCATAGCGCATTTTTTAAGCTGCCTAACTGTACCTCCACCTCACAGAATACCGCAGCCAAATAACAATTCTTGAGGGTTATTGTATTCCTGGAAGTAATTGAGTTCACCAGAAAGAAAGAAAGGAACGAGTATAAGCTGGCAACGAATCGGCGACCCGTTGGTGGTGCTGATCTCCATTAGCGGCGGTGATTGTTTTCCATCAGAAGACCCACATGCTCGTGCAGGGGGCACGAGCATGTGAGCTCATATAAAAAAGAAAACCCCTAATTCCATGCTATAGTCTCCTCATGGATGGGAAAACCATGGCAAGGAGTTCATTCCACAAGTTCAGGGCTCCAGGTAGAAGTCTCCTCTACCGCACAGCACATTTTAATCAAAGAATAGTCACATAAATAAACAAATAAAAAATAGTCATAGAAGAACGTGTGAATAGTACCTAAACAAAGTGATTCATAGATTGAACAAATTTTTAAAAACACTCCTTAATTGGGTTTGCTAATGAAAGACCTTTAAAATTTCTCACGTGTTACCGAAATTTACCTAAAAGTACTCGCACCGAGTTTGGAAGTTCATATTGATCTTGCCCTAAGGTGCCTCAAATGACGTAATATTAGATAATCTTATGTTCAAACAGGAAGGGAAATCTAAAATAGTCCGTGGACCGTTCACAGGCGGTAAGATCGTAAACTCCAGTTTTGACGGATTACGATCGCAATACAGGCGACGACGAACGAAGCCACACGAAGAAGTAACATGTCTCATATTACGGGATTATTATAATATTACAGATAAGTATTTTTTTTATAATCATTTACAAAAATTTACTTTAAAATTTAATTTAAAATTATTTACAAAAATCCTCCCTCAAGGGTATTGTTATTTGGCTGCGGTATTCTGTGAGGAGGAAGTACTTCCCCAGTTGGGCGCAACAAGCCCTACCTCACTTTTCGCCAGCACCTCTTTTATTTGTTAGCAGAGTGCATCACGTGCAGGTGAATTTGGTCCCATGATCATGGTGTGACCAGAAGGTTGGTACATAAGAGTAAGCTATAGCTGTAAGAAATAGACTATGTTTTAGCATGAGAGTACTGTAGACTCTTAATTAACAGTGCGTAGAAAATTTCATAAATGACCTGCGGAACCTCGGAGTTATCAATTGGCGAGAGTTGACCCAGGATCGAAATGCGTGGCGTCATCTGGTCCAGGATCCAAGATCCACTTTGGATCCTTGCGCCACAGCAGTAAGTAAGTAAGAAAATTAACTATCACTACTTACTCCATCATGTGTTCATTAATAAGTATACTCAGGCGGGGGCAGTAAAAACATGATCTTGTTTTACGTAAGAATTAAACGGGCTGTTAAACCAAAATAATATGCACACTATCCTTATAGCTTTTCGCCTAAATGTAGGTGGTATAAAGTTTAGTCAGGTCAGTGAACCCGCGTTATCAAGATAGATTACTATGACTTACAAGTTCCCAGCTCGAGTGTGTAGTCTTAGCTTATTATGGTTCATTAACTTGTTCGGTGTGTAACGTGTACACAGAAAGAAAAGGAATTATAGCAACGAATGAATAACTGACTGACCGAACATTCATACTGACATTTTATTTGTAATTTCATAATTTTGTAATTTGCATGCTTTTTATAAATTAGCAAGACATGTACACTTCCAATAACACCTTATAATTGTTTTATGCAAATAACCTACATATTCAGCTACAGAGAAAGGAGTGTATTGTAAAATTGATATAACTCCTCAGTTCCTCAGCGACAGTAAGACAGGATTTTTTGGGAAGAAGCATAACAAGAAGTTTTTAGTCGTTAATTATGTTGAATCGACATATAAAGGAAAACTGTTTTTCATATCTTGGAAAATAAAATGGAAGCAGAACCAAAAATTATATTCCTGATATATACAATTGACGCAAAAAAATTACCTTCATTCAATACATCATTATTAAGGACAAAAAAATGTTTTTTTAAAGGATTTCCTAGAAATAAATATGATGAAATTGAAAAGAGCCTACATTTCTGTAAAAATGCTGGCAACTAATCAATGACCTTTTGGAGTTATTGTCCATGGGTTGTGATAATTGCTTACCATCCATCAGGCGGCTCACATGCTCTTTTGCTCCCCTTTCCTATAAAAAATACTTTTTTGGAACTACATGCTAGAACAATTGACTTCGTCCTAGGACATGGCGTTCCACGAAGTGTACTGTAGATATCACAGAACAAATAATTGTTCTGTGGTAGATACACATATTAAGCGATATTTTATGTTGCGAGCATTAATATGGCCACGGTAACCGCTTCACATCAAGCGGGCCGTACGCTTGTCTGCCACCCGACGTAGTATTAAAAAAAAAAAGAAAAAACGTAGGATATGGCTTAAACTTCAGCTATTAATATAAGTATTATTAGCTACCGACTTCGGACGCACGGTCCCCAAGCACCGCAGTTCCATCACGGTGCAGTAATCAGAGACGGCATCCGACGTTCGTGCCAAACGGCTGTATAAGGCGGTGACCACATACCGTATATAGAATGTAATCTCATCGCATCGCGAATCGCCGTAACTGGCACATGCAATTTTCTGTGACAATCGATTCATATCTTTGATTTGAAGTAGGACAGTCGTTCTGTTGTTTGATTTTAGTTTAGATCAGTAGTTTAGAAATTTAATGTTATGTGATAGGTAAATATAATTAGTGAGCGATACTTAACAGCTTGCTGATATTCTGAGCTGATTGCACTCATTCATAACTATGAATATATAGAAATACGATCGGCAATGTCATCACAATTTATTATTTTTAATACATCAGACATTTGTGGTCGCATTGCATTACATTACACCTTCGAATGAACTAAACACTTAGTTGTTACTTGAGTCGGGGAACTCCCTGGTTTATTTGCAATGGTATTAATAATATAACAATATTATTATAACACGTATCATTAAAATTGTCGCACTTGCAAATGTATGCATCAAATATTGCTTACAACACAATCCATTTGTAGCGTGGGCGCGACTTAATTCGCAGATGTTGGAGATTAACCATCAACTAGTCCATAATGCTTGGTATCAACTTTTGCGATTTTCGTAAAATAAAGTCTACATGTTGTCGAACCTTACGACTATGTATATATTCATGTATGTGTATAAGTAGCTTACTATTTTTAAACCGTGCTGTATGCCGCTACGATATTCAGCATCAACAAATGAACAGACTTCTTCAGTTAATCAGCTAATATTATCAAAATCTCCACAAAAAAAATGCAATTATATCATCAACATCAGGTCATTTTAGTCTCCACTACAGGAGCACGACCCTCTCTCGTATGTCATAGACAGGAGGATTTGGCCTCCACTCCCCACGCTGGCCAGACGGGTTGGGATTGTGGATTATATGCAATATAATAATAAATAAATATTCCTGAACAATTTACCCAGCGTCATCTAGTCCCAAATTAAGCGAAAAGCTTGTACTATGGGCACTAGATAACTGATATAATACTTAAATACATTTTTTTTTTGTAAATATATACGTATAACACATAGCAAACGCCCAGACTAAAACAAACAGACATGTTCATGCACACAAAGGTGTTCATGCACACACCGAGATCGCGGGTTCGATCCCCGCACAGGGCTGTGCGGGGATCGAACCCGCGATCTCGGAGTCAAAGTGGCCATTGCTAACCATTCCACCACAGAGCTCGTCAAAAATAATGTATGTGTGTAGACACGTAACTACACACCCACTCACATGAGACACAGAAGTAGATAATGCATTGAAGATTCGTTTTGTGATAGGATTTGTTATGAAAGTGTTAGGGGGACTGGATAGAAAAATATAGGTCATAGAGAATAATATGTGTGAAGTGGCAGTGGGCAGGGCACATAGCACGGAGGACGGATGACCGATGGGGTCGAAAGGTTCTCGAGTGGAGACCACGTACCGGCAAGCGCAGCGTAGGACGTCCACCCACAAGGTGGACAGACGACCTCATTAAGACCGGAGGATCGCGCTGGATGCAAGCCGCTTCCAACCGGTCTTATTGGAGATCTAGAGGGGAGGCCTATGTCCAGCAGTGGACTTGCAATGGCTGAGATGATGATGATGATGATGAGAATAATATAAATACATATATACTTATTATTATATATTAGATATATTGAGTAAATACCAGAAAGTGACATATAAAATTGAATAAAACATTCTATGCGAGCAAAGATACAAGAACAATACAATATTAAAGCAACATTCAAAAAGTAGTAAATTAAATTGAACAAAATTACAAATAAGTAGGAAATATAAATGGCGTCTATAGCAATAATGAGTGAACCACATGTGCGGTGCACATGGCCGCTCTACCAAATTATTGTGACTGTACACGACAAAGGCAAATTTACTTGGACCGCACCGGTCCGCTGGCCTAGCATTTTACTCACAATTAATAATAGAACAACCATTAGTTACGCCCTTGCACGATCATTAGCATTCAAAATCAGAACGAACGTATTCTAAAACTACGCACTACTAGTATTTTTTTTTTTGTTGAATTCATAGACAAAAAAGTTAAAATAGAATTATTGTAATGTTGGGTTGTGTAGTATATACTACTAATATCTACTGAAACTTAGTACAATTATACAAAAGCAGGATTTCTGCATATTGCGGCCACCTGTTGTACCACCCACGCCCACAAATATTTTTTTTAAGATTTTGAATCCAATTCCCAGAGCAAACAATTTTTTGTTTGCTTTTGAATATTTATAACAGTGTGAGGTATTACAATATAATTAATTCGACTTTAAACTACAACCGAGGAGCTCTGTGTTGCGCGAGTCAGTGTAATCGAACACGCAAGTTAAGCAACGTGGACGTAGCCTGTCCATGGATGGGTTTATATTATCTCGAGCTCCTCCGTGCTTCGGAGGGCATGTTAGCCCTCCGTCCCTCTCCCGGCTGTTGCTATTACATGACGGTCGTTAAGCCAAGTCAGTGGCCTTTACGCGGCTTGAAAATACTGGCCTCCGCCAACCCGCAGTTGGGCAGCGAGTATGCTCTAAACCCCTTCAGTTGAGGGGAGACCCGTATCCCAGCAGAGGGATAAGTAAGGGTTGACGACGACTAAAATTTATGTAAATAAAAGTAATTGATCCCAGTAGCTTGCTCCTAAATAATGTTTGGAATCTTTCATTTCTTTCAGTTAGGAACCCTTACCTATACGCTTTTACCTGTATCTATAACAAATAAAAACCGGCCAAGTGCGAGTTGGACTCGCGCACGAAGGGTTCCGTACCATTATCTACAAAAACGGCAAAAAAAATCACGTTTGTTGTATGGGAGCCCCCCTTGAATATTTGTATTATTGTTATTTAAATACTAGCTGATGCCTGCGACTTCGTTCGCGTGGACTTAATGATTCCGGCGTATTAATAAAAATACGAACTAATGTAGATACATAAGAAAATACTCGTTATACGTTAAAAGTCATTTTTTTTATTTAACATTGTAACCATATTTATAAAAAAAATATAAAATAAATTAAGGGAGTCTTTCCTTCGGGAGCTAATATAAAAAGACCTGAAGCGTTACAACTCTCGAGAAAGCCACGTAAAGTTGGCCATGCGAAAAACAACCAGTTCTAAGCTTGACCAGTGAATTTTAGTGACTTCTTTATTGTCATAGCAAAGCAAGTGGTCACAGAGAACTGTGTACGTTTAAAATTAAAATTGATTTTTTTTTTGAAGAAGAGTGGTATATGCGGAATTAATACAGTTTCACCGGCACCACTCCCAGTGAGAATCTCAGCTTCAATTATATTTCGCTGCCAAGCATTGACTTTACTTCAGGAAGGATATCTTCCCCAAATTTATTAATATTCTTGAAAACTCTTGGGCACGTAGAGTTCTATCTACAGCTTCTAGTGCCTTACTGTTGGCCATTTCGCATTCATCTCAAACGATTAGACAGCAATCCTGAAACACCTTCGCTTTGTCACAGTTTCGTGTCACAGAGCATGTCGGTGTTTCAATTCTGTTTAAATCGAGTAGGATATTGAACATTGTATTTGCGTCCTTCCACCTAGTAGTAATTAGGGCATGTAATATCGGAAAGTTTTCAATTCCGATACTGATTTCCGATATTACATCTCAATATCGGAATTCCGATATTAATATCGGAATTTCTCAAATGCGTTATACATCCTTATAAAGTTGGGTTCGATGCAGTAAAAATAATATTTTAATTTGATTTTAAACGGCTACGTTTGATTATAAATTTTTTTCGTAATCAGCGACCCGATAAACCATAAAAACTCATGACGATTTACAGACTTTTTCATCCCATTTATACATTTCAACCCCATCGCACCACAATAGGGAATGATGGTCACGTTAGCCACGTTGAATTTCGAAATCGTTGTTGTTTTCGTAGTCACCGATAAACCATAAAAAACAATACCCATGACGTTTTCAGTCATTTTGGCCCCCTTGTTACCCTTTTCGGGGTTAATTGGAACTCCGTTTCACCCTCATAGGGGTAAAATTTGAAAAATCCTTTTAAGTAATTTCGTGTTCACTATGTTATATTTTCATTCTAATTTAATATTTTCAAATCCATGCCATTTTCGTAATTGACGTCCCAGAAAACCATAGAATCGACACCCATATTGTTATTTTGAAATTTCAACCCCATCGCACCCCCACAGGGGTGATTTTATGTCACGTAGGCTACGTTTGATTATAAAATAATTATTTTTAGGGTTCCGAACCTCAAAAGGAAAAACGGAACCCTTATAAGATCACTTTGTTGTCCGTCTGTCTGTCTGTCTGTCAAGAATTTCTATGTCGAGAATGCGTGGAGGTATCAAGCTGAAATTTGAACTGTATACTCAGGTCTATGGTACCATGAAGTTGTAAAAAAATCAAACTGCTAAGTTTACGTAGAAAAAAGTTACGGCCGTTTATTCAGCAAAAAACGCATATTTCGACACACTCAAGGGAATCAAAACCTATAGGGTACTTCCTGTTGACCTAGAACTATGAAATTTGGCAAGTTACATCGTTATAGACTACAAGTACAGGAATAAATCTCAAAACTATAAATTTGTAAATAGATCTTAAAAAATAGGGGGTCTATATTTTTTATAGGGTGTCGAAATTTCAAATTGAAACTACTAGTTCAAATGGGGTATCATATGAAAGGGCTTGATGTACACATTGCAAAATATATTTTATTCGACGCATTATTTCTTATTTATAATGAAAAATATCAAATTTAATAATGATACTACGTACCTACGGAACCCTTGGTGGGCGAGTCCGACTCGCACTTGTCCGGTTTTTTTTTCGTAATCGGGTCGCTGATGAATTACGAAATCGTTGTTGTTTTCGTAGTCAGCGACCCGATAAACTATAAAAACAATACCCATGACGATTTTCAGACTTTTTCACCCCATTTTAGACATTTCAACCCCATCGCACCCAAATAGGGTATGATTGTCATGTTACCCTCGTTGAATTTTAAAATCGTTGTTGTCTTCGTCCCGATAATCAGCGACCCGATAAACTATAAAAACAGTACCCATGACGATTTTACGACTTTTCACCCCATTTTACCCCTTCAAGGGTTGAATATTGAAAAATCCTGAAACACGTGTTTACTCATTTATCTATATAAGGACTCGTGTAAAGTTTCGGATAAAATAATCCAACTAATCTTGTTTCCCCATACCAACTTTGGACCCCCATTTCACCCCCTTAGGGGATGAATTTTGAAAAATCCTTTCTTAGTGTACCCCTAGACGTCTTATGGAATCTACGTGCCAAATTTGGAATCCGGTTTGGGATGTGCGTTGATATATCAGTCAGTCAGTCAGTCAGGACATTGAATTTTATATAGATAATCGACCGACGAAAAACACGCTCACTTTCAACACTCGTCGGCAAAACTCACGTAAGCTAAGTGTAGGCCTGCGTTAGATAAACTTCTCTTTCACCTCTGTTGTCGTATATTACTTTTTTAGTCATTACAAATCCCAAAAGATCAAATTTGTCTGACGAAGATACGGTTCTCTTCTTTTCTTTGCACTTTTCCAGTTCCTTCTCAAGTTCTTGTTGCAGGGTTACCTTATTTGTTGTAGCGAGACGAGCTAAGGGTTCATCATCTTCATCGGAAGATAATAAAGCAGTTGTCGTAGATTCCATCTCTGTTTCTATGACGGCGATAGCGTTAGTTGGATTTTCTTTATATTTAAGGCGTTTCAACATGTTTACAACGACGTCCCATATTGGCTCACTTGTGGGTTTCGGAAATTTATCATGTTTGCTGCGCTGTTGCTTGTGGTTGCGCTTATTTACTTTATTTAAAAACAAAAAAAAACTAAATTTGTCTGACTTCGATATTACGATATTGGGTCACTCCGTATCGGAATTTATAATATCGGAAATCGGCTCCGAGATTCCGATATTACGATATTCCGAGATTCCGAGATTCATGCCCTAGTAGTAATGTGGCTGCAATACCTGGCGATGCTGCTGCGAGATATTATTTTGGCGCCTGATGTCAGTGTGGATTGCTCTCGTCAGGTATGTGTTTCCAGTCCCTCCTGGAGCATCTAAGAAAAACAGTTTCCCCTCGTTGCTTAAAACACTTTCCACCACCAAATCAAATAAACTATGATCTTGCTACATAGCGTCCCGCAAATGCACGTATTCTTCTGGTTTGTGCGAATATATACCAATCGTTCCATTTCAATTTTAGCGTACACGTCTATAGTAAACTGACTAAATAGACCACGTTACCTTTGTAAATAAAATTGCGTCTAACTTGTAGCAGGTAAGAATAAAAGTAGCACCCCGCGGTTTTTTTTTTACAATGCATTCAATATTTTGTTAATCTATTTATTGTTATTTTAAGTAACTTTTTTAGTTCTATTTGCTATTATAGCGTTTTTTTTACTTTTTTTTTTTAAACTATAATTTATTGTAAACACGTGTTGTTTGTGCAAATAAATTTAACTTTGTTCTGCATCAGGTGTTCCAAATCTTGGATATTTATACCTCAACAAAAAACGCTCATCAGGCAGAACAACTTTTGCTAAGGAGTCATTTTTAAATTTCTTATAGTTTACCTGAACCATTATGGTTCTGCATCAGGTGTTCCAAATCTTGGATTTTTATACCTCAACAAAAAATGCTCATCAAGTTGAACAACTTTTGCTAAGGCGTCATTTTTATATTTCTTATAGTTTACCTGAACCATTAAGGTTCTGCATCAGGTGTTCCAAATCTTGGATTTTTATACCTCAACAGAAAATGCTCATCAGACTGAACAACTTTTGCTAAGGTGTCATTTTTATATTTCTTATAGTTAAGCTGAACCATTATGGTGCTGCATCAGGTGTTCCACTTTCCAAAATAAATTATACCCTATATGTTGCCCAGGCTTAACAGCTATATAACAAAAGAAGTTTCATTCGAATCCGTCCAGTACTTCCAGAGGTTAGCGTGTACAAACAGACATACAGACAAACAGACAAACAGACAGACATTTTTTTCATAAATTCTTACTCTATTATTATGTCTCCATCGCCTCCAATTGTTTTTTTGTAAATATATTCAATGTACAGACACATTATTTTTACTGTTTTATTATATGTATATATTTTTATGTGAGTATTTCAAGGGTCTACCTATTACCATTGTCAATTGCGAGCAAAAACGAGCAACAAAATCACGTTTGTTGTATGGGAACCCCGTTAAATATTTATTTTATTCTGTTTTTTTAGTATTTGTTTTTATAGCGGCAACAGAAATAATCATCTGTGAAAATTTCAACTGTCTAATTATGACGTTTCATGAGATACAGCCTGGTGACAGACGGACGGACAGCGGAGCCTTAGTAATACGGTTCCTTTTTACCCTTTGGGTACCGAACCCTAAAAAGCAACCATTACAGCCTGATCTATCAACGCACAGCCCAAACCACTGAGCGGATTTTATCGAAATTTGTCATACGTGTAAATTAAAATTTCTACGCGATACTGATACGCGCGTCGAAGTCGCGGGCGCAAGCTAGTACAAATTAATATATTATTATATCGCAATACAAGGAATATTGCAAGCGACACGCCCGTACGAGGTTGGTGGCATCCCCGCTGCTAAAACAGTATCTCTACACATTTGGCTGTAGTGTGCGACTAAAGCTGAACGCACAATTATCCAAGCCGAACGCGTCGAACAAACCGAACGATCCGAATTTTAGAATTGTCTATGTAAAAATCTTATGACACCTCGCACACCTATCCCAACCAAATCGTCTAATTCGGAAGGAACCCCAGATGTCCTAGAAAAATTCTGATGACGTCACCAGATTCAGTACGGATAACGTCATCAGATGCGGACAAATCAATCTCTCATTATGGAAAATAAGAAGATAAATAATAATAATGCAAGATAAGAATACTCATTATAGACATCAACATTTATTATAGAAGATAGAAGTTAAATTCATAGAAGATAAGAAGATTTTGTATAGAAGATAGAAAGTAATTATAGAAGAAAGAAGCGTCCTAGTCAAACGTGCTTCCTCAGTTGAGCATTATTTGCCCTACCTCTCTTTTGTCAAAATCTATTGTTATTGGATAGGATGTATCACATGCAATCGGCATTGGCCTTAATCATAAGATGGTGATGAGCTACTTATATCCCACAACAAACCTTTTCTATAAAACAACAAAAATTCAATACTGAGGCAATGTAGTCCATTAACAGTAATAGGATTGTATTCCATTTTTTTTTTCGATTTGTTATTTAAAGACGTCACAATAATATAAATATAGGTGAAATAATTACTTCGATTGCATAAAAACTTCTCGAGATATGATAACTTGAAGATCACAATTTTGGACTATGCCGAAAACGCTGCATACAAAAGGCCACCACGTTATAACGATGCTATTTTATATGCATTAAATCAGAAATTTGTACGACAGCTATGTTAAATATTGCGTTTATGTAGCTTGTGCCGTAACAAAAGTTATAGTATTTTTTATTGTTTCAACAATGGTAATATTTATTTTTTATAAAAACCTTTAAACTCAGATTACAGAACAAAAAACCTTTTGTTCTGTAATCTGAGCCTTTAAAATGGACTTTCCCACCAAACTTTGACCGAACTAAAACATGTCGGACATAAGTTATTAAATTTTTATCGCCTATTGGAATTAAAATGATACATGATAGTAGAGTCACTGTCTACGCATATACCTATATACTGTACAATATCTGTCGCTACGCTAGGGACGAGCGGATAGTGCCAGTATGAAAATAATTAATTATTTCTTCTAAAATAAATAGCATAGAACATCTCTAAAAATAAAACTCGTCTCGCTATAAATTAAAAAAAAAAAAAAAAAAACAAAATGTAACGTGTTGAATCAAACAAGTACGCAAAAACTGACGATATGAACCACATTTTAGTACATTTTTCATACAAAATTGTCGTTTTGACAAATGATAAAAAGTAACCAATTTTACTAAGGTGTATGTAATCCACATTTGCCCTCTTCCATCACCTGTAACAGTAGCATTATCCGAAAGTGACCCTAAAAATATAGCGAATAAGTACGAACCTGCGTTGCGCGTGGTGCGCAGCCCTCGTGAGCATGGCCGCGGCCCGCAGGCGGGACTCCCAGGCGCCACCCGCTGAGCCCGACCCGCCACCGCACACCGAAGACACTATCCACTGCTGTTCCTCGATCTAAACAAATTAATACACATGTTGATAGAAGCAGTTGCTTCTATTGGCTATTTACTGTGGAAATATACGAAATCATTCGACAGACCGCAAGAAGTGAAACCGCCCATATGAACTTCTCATAATACATGGGCCAAAATCAACAAGGAAAAGGCTGATGCTTTAAAGAGCAACTTTCTCACATAATGTTAGTTACTTTCTAAGTAGACATCATAATTCAGGCGGCTATAACAGTTATGTCAGCATCAAAATTTATCGTTTTAGCAGCTGATAAATTAATTCGTCTAAGGTGGTGGTGATCCCATCCCTTGATTGATAGTTTCCATCGTATTTACGCAAGAAAAGGAGCGACTTGGAGTAAGTCATAATGTTAAGAAGTAAGACAGGTTGATAAGATTTTTTTTTCGCGTCACGTGTTGGTTTTGATAGATAGATAGATAGATAGAATATGCTTTATTTGCATAATACAAATTAGAAGTACAGTGAATCAAACACTTTGATAAAGGAAAACACAATAATGTGCGAAACAGTCGTACGGCAGCGCTATATAGAATCTATGAGCCCCTCTATCTCATATTTGCCATGCCAACCAGTCATAAAACATAGTATATTCTCTGTCTACGGGTATAATGTAATAGACGAGCTCGGTGGTCGAATGGTTAGCAATGGCCGCTTTGACTCCGAGGTCGCGGGTTCGATTCCCGTACAAGACAAACATTTGTGTGCATGAACATGTCTGTTTGCCTTGGTCTGGGTGTTTTCTATGTATTATATTTTATGTATTATATGATGTATTATATATTATGTATTTAAAAAAAATGTATTTAAGTACATACATTTATCAGTTGTCTAGTATCCATAACACAAGCTTTGTGCTTAATTTGCGACTAGATGACGCTGTGTAAATTGTTTAGATTTTTTTTTCTAATTACATTGCAATCGGGTCCCCGGTTAATGAGTGCAAAGAGGATAAACATAAAAACGTTACAAGCTAATTCATTGCAAAACACATAAGATTAGTTTTTTTTAATTATATAAAAAAATCCTTTTAAATTGTCCGGAAATATTTATTTATTTATAATATAGGCCATAGATTAGGTTAAATCGAAAAATGTATGGAAGGGGGATGGAAAGTTGCTACACGTTTTATATTGCTCTGTAGACGTTCCATACTATAATTATTGTACCACGGTCCAAGTTTGGTCTCACAGTAGTATTATATGTCTACAAATAATAATGACCTACGCATTTAGGCTAGATACCACAGGCTGTAAGTCAATATCTTTTCTCTTAAAAAATAACAAAACAAACTAACAAAGCAAAACATCTCCATCTCCTGCGACTTTTAGACACGAAGAAACAAACTTCTACTGAACAATTTTAGCAAGTAATATACAAGATGTAATAACAAAATAAGCTGAGATTCGCCTTGTATAACATATTATGCGGGTTTTGGATAACAAAACCTTTAGACCGCGCCCATATTTGGTTAGATGTTTGGTGTTAGGTATTTAAAAAAAAAACAATACACTTGTCGCAGGAGCCCGCCATTACGTTACTTATATTTATAATTAGTGAAGTAACACTTAAATTTAAAGAATATATTATTAGCTAATGAAATTACATTAAAAACTAAACTAAAGTAACTAAAAGGAAACTAATCGTTAAATTACTAAAAAATAACACTAATTAAATTTAACTATGGTTCAAAAACATCGGTCCCATGCGACAGGTAGGCAAGAACACTGACTGTATTTCCTCGCTGAATAACAATACTGATTTTTGAACGAAGAAAAGGCCAGCCCTCCTGTCCGCAGAGAAGGCACATGGACCAAATGTCTCGAATTTAAATAATATAACATTCAATAAGAATGAAAATCTTCATTAATTTATGAATTACCTTAGCAAGAATATCCTTGAAGTCCTTCACGATAGCCGTGGGTCGTTTGGCGTGGTCTCCATAGTACACGATAGTAAATTTGGCGCCCGCGAACCAAACTTCCAGTTCGTTCAAAGCGCTCCGAATGGCCGACTCGCTTGATGCATCAGTGCAAATTTTCTGATAATAATAGATTACATTAGAATGATTATTTCTGTAAACTCAAAAAAATTACTGCAAGGTAGCCTCGACTTAAAGAGTGCCGAAGTAGTCTGCTTGCAGGCAAAAGGGAAGTAAGACATGTTACGTTTGCAAAATAAAATGTCTTGTTGGTTTACTGGGCGAGCGACCCGCAATCCTGTGATATGACCAGGAGATCTATGCCGGATACCGGGGCGCATTAGCTGTAGACATAGAGCCATTGTAAGGTTGCACGATGGATACTTCTTTTTTAGAAGTCTGCCAATATAAAGCGTCTATTTCTAAATCTTACTACTATAAGTGTGAAAGGATGTTTGTTACTCAATTATGTCAGAACGGCTTAAGGGATTTGGATGTAATTTGGCACACAAATAGATAAATACATAAATAAACATTATCTATGGATGCTTACGACACCAGAGGCATCACTCACGCGTTGTTGACTCTGTAAAAACCCGTTTACGCTTGTCTTGAAGAATACTGTAGTATAACTGTAGCCTATCCCGGTAAATATCTTATTCACAAAGGAAACTAAGTTTACGCGGACGAAGACGCGGACAGCAGCTAGTATTTAATATTATATACTTGTTCAAAAAATATATTACTGCTTGCGACTTTGTCTACGCATAACTTGATATCCGACTGGAATTTTAGAAAACTCAACTAACTCAAAGAATTTCGAAAACACTAGGAGTGTTTTCGCTACTTAAGGTCATTTAAATTCTCTAACTCTGCGGTTTTTATGTTGTGCCTTAAGGTAAATTTCCCACTGAAAAAGCAGCTCCCCCCAGCTAAAGCAAAAACAAGTGATTATCTTCGGGACTTGTCGCTAGAAGGCTCGGGCAGCCTCGCGGCGCCGTGCCGCCCCTCTTTTGTCTTCTATGACTGTGATTTTTTGGTGCAATAAGCTGTCCGCTACTCTTTCAGTGGGAATTGACTCTTTAATGTGTCAGTGAGTTCGTCATTTCTCTATATAGAAATGAAGAAACTGATTTGATTAACTGGCTGTCATATCAAGGAGCAGCACAAACTGCTGCATCTAAGAATAAGATATTTGGTATGGGAATGAGCATGAGGAAGAGGAATTGCCGAAATAACCTGAGAAACGAGTCTTATAAATTCCCACGAGATATTAAACATTGTATCGAGCAAAATTTAAATAAAATTATATTTTTAAATTGCCTGATGATGTAAGGCAAAAATTAAGTGAAATAAAAATTTAAGGTACATGGATGAAAAAAGTTACAATTACCTGCAAAGCTTTCACATGTTTCTTGATATTCGGAGCGACATTCAAGAGATCTTTCACAAGGATTGCGTCTGGTTTCTTGTACTCCATGTCCAAGAGTGCAAACACCTCGCGCCAGTGGCATTCGGTGAATTCCGTTCCTTTCAAATACTTCAGCAGCGGTGTTAAGTCCTGTTTAGTTTAGCATATAGTACATTATTATATCTCCGCCAGCAGTAAGATGAATAAGAATGGAAGACATTATTATTATATGGTAAAGAATACCAACACGCGTCCATTACCATTTAAGATTAATAATACTTTTATACCATTTAAGATTAATAATTTGAAAAACTATAATAATGTCGTCATCGTCAATCCTTATTTAGCGCAGTATTCAGATATGGGTTTCCCCTCAATCGAAGGAGTTTATAGCATACTCCACCACGCTGCTCAACTGCGGGTAGGCGGAGGTCAGCGTTTTTAAGCCGCCCAAAGGGTGACTGACTTAGCTTAACGACTGTCATCTTATGACAACAGTCGGGACCGACGGTAAATGGTAAAGAATACCAACACGCGTCTCGGTTACGACAGGGCACGACGTACAAAGAATCCCCGGTTACGAAACGTTAAACGATGCAACAGGCGGTTAGGGTAGCCATACAGATGCTTGCAATACTAGAAGTTTAAAGAGTAATGCTGCGCGCGCTGTCACCTCCGCTACTAACGCAGCATCTCTATCATCAATCCCATTAAATCGCAGAAACACAAAAATCCTCAAGAGAATTGTTATTCGGCTGCGGTATTCTATAAGGCGGGGACTTCCCCAATTGTACTCGACATGCCCTAACTTTCTTTCGTCAAAGCTTCTTCCGATAACCGGCAGTGTGCAACACGTACAAATCATATCGGCTTTGGCTCTAAAGATAGTTAGCTACTTATACTCCAATCATTAACATATAACGGTAAAGATTAACGGTTAAGGTTAAAGTTTCTCACAGAAAATTTGTCTAATTCCTGTTGCATGAAGAGCGTGACGGTCGTATACGGGACAAGCTGTGACCTCCATTTAGAAACAAACTCATCTAACATGTGCAGCTTCTTCTGGAAGACTATCCATTCTTGTTCCGCGATGGCTTCGTATTCTATTGAAATACAATAGCATTAGACAACATTGAAAAAAACAATTGATTGTCTGTAAAATTGGTTTACAGACGATAATTTTACGTGATAACGTCATAAGAAAACATCGGCCGATGGAGTGCAAGAGAGATGCGTCACTTGTTCCGCGCTCTCGCTTGCACGCTCGGCTCAGATGAAACGTGACAATGAGTCATGTTTTTTCGTGCGTGTAGCCGGCGTTCATTGATTTATGAGACGTTATCACATCAATAAGCACAAAATTTACAATTAATTAATTAGTACAAGATCCCCATACAAACAGTATGGGGCCTCTATTTTTCCGGGTCAAATATTTTAGATAACCTGATCGATACCTCATGGTGATACTACACTACCGTTCAACAGTCCAACACTCCAGCATGGCACTAATTTGTTACATCTCAAGATGCATCAGAACCGATGTTCTATTCTATCATGCCCTACTACTAAGTTAACGACCCATGTGCTTAGAGCCTACGAAAAATAAGAAACATAGAGCGTAAAGTTTTTTTTTATACCACATATACAAACAAGGCGATATTTCGTCGCCTACACGAATTACCATAGCATATAATAGAAGCTCTAGCATTGCGATGCTAGACTGAGTGATTCGTATTTTATAAACGTCGAATCAATACGCTACTGTAACCGTTTCACTTCAGCCGAGCTGTATGTTTATTTGCCTCTCGGTGGAGAATAAAAAATAATTACTATACATTCATCACAATACCTTCACAATATTGTTTCAGTGGAGTCCACAGAGTGACATACTCGTCCATAAGTTTTTCAGCTTCCTGCCACACTTGAGGGGTTTCCATTTTCATGTTGAATTTATCGCATTCTTGTCTGTAATAAAATTTATGAATTAGCATTAAATCACACACATTGCTATTATGTACTGAAAAGTCTCTAAAAACTATTAAGATATCCTATCCTATGCTATTCAACGAGCTATCCTTGGAAATATGTCAATATATATAAAAAGTAAGGAGATGCTGCGTTGGCAGCGGGGGTGGCGGCGCGCGAGCGATATTTTAAATTGCGAGCTTTAATATGGCTACGGTAACCGCTTCACATCAGGCGGGCCGTATGCTTGTCTGCCACCCGACGTAGTATAAAAAAAAATGAACTAGCTGACCTGCGTAACTTCGTCTTCGTGAAAGACAGAGGTCAGTTTTTATACAGTCAAGGGGCGTAGTTAGTGCCTTATCAATCATATTAATCATACAAACACAACAAGAGTTCTAAAGGGCCCTGCCCCGTTTCCAGTTCCAGTAGTTTAAAAGAAAACCGGCCCTGAGGTGCTTAGGCAGAAGCCTCTACAAAAATTTTCATCTAGGGTCCATCTAAGTAAGCTATGCCACTTCTACAGTCAACATTGCAATTGGTCGTAAATTGTACAAAAAAGCCAACTCACATCAAGTCATCTCTATCCGCCAGTAGTTTGAGCCAGTGCGAGTGAGCGTCGAACACGGAGCGGCATCGCTGCGTCATCTCGCCGTAGTCTGCGGCGCGAGTGTCTTGTAGTCGCGACCGCGCCTGCTCCCAGCGAGACGTCCAGGCTTCGATGCTGGTGGTCAAATTCTCCCATTCCCCGATAAGACTGGTCTTCACTATTTCGGCCTAAAATATTAATCATTATCACTACACGTTTAAAAGAAGTGTACAGAACTTATATAATTTTTAACGTCATAAAATTGCTTCCATAGGGACGCAATTCAAAAAACATGACAAAATCGGGGGATACAGTTTGGTGTTACAGCTACATATCTATCATCTCCATCCAAAATTGAATCACACCACTGGATAGATGAAGGATCAAAGAATTTATTACGCTAAGTAATTACTATGGAACATAAACACTGCGTGTGATAATTTACTACCTCAGTTTCTTAGAGTTTTATGAGTGGCAGTAATACAAAAATTCCGAATGAACAATAATTTTAATTGATTTTTAAACTAGCTGACCCGACAGACGTATCCAGAACAAATCCGATTGCCAAAATTACTTGGCAATCGGATGCCTCGTTAACGAATGCATAGAGAACAAACATACAAACATTAATTTCACAAGCTGGTCGAATGGTTAGCAATGGCCACTTTGACTCCGAGGTCACGGGTTTGATCCCCGCACAAGCAAACATTGGTGTTCATTGCATTGGGTGAAAGGTATAAATTATCTCTAGCTTCTTGCTTCGGGGGGCACGTTAAGCCATCTGTCCCAGCTGTTGTCATTAGATGACAGTCGTTAAGCTAAGTCAGTGACCTTTGAGCGGCATGAAAACAATGGCCTCTGCCTATCCGCAGTTGAGCAGCGTGGTGGAGTATGCTTTAAACCCCTTCTATTGAGGGGATTCCCGTATCCCAGCAGTGAGATGAGTAAGTGTTGACGACGACGATTACCTGATGTTCGAACATGTGTTGTTGCGCGGCCATCAGCTCCCTCGTGTCGAGCCACTCGCGCACGGCGCCGTCGACGCCCGCGTCGCCGCCCCACGTCCGGACCAAGTGCCCCTTGCGTTTCAGTGCTTCCACCGTTTTCTCCAACTGTCACACGTTTTACATAACATTTCATAATCGACACAAACATTTTTATAAGCTCTATTTAACTTACCTATAAACAATCGGTATATGAATTTCAATGGCATTCTTATGTGAAAACTTTCACACGCTGCCAACTTAACAACTCCTTCCTTTCTGATGACCTCACTCAGTCGCAGGAACACAACAATCCTCAAGGGAATTGTTATTTGTTAGAAGTTTTCTCCCGCGTACTGTCAAGCTGTGGAATGAACTGCCTGTCGAGGTTTTCTCAGGAGACTACAGCATGGGGTTCTTCAAAAAGGGCGTGAAGAGGTGTTTACATGGTCTGGTGTTACCGGTGTTCATAGGCTACGTTAACTGCTTTCCATCAGGCGGGCAGTATGCTTGTTTCACACTTTAGTGGTATAAAAAAAGATTGCGCTATTCTGCCGTGCTTAAATAGAGGTCAGCTCACCTCCGGCACGCGGTCCTTTATCTTGCGGAGCTGGTCGGCGAGGTCAGCTAGTTCCCTGGCGCCGGCAGCAGGCGGGTCCCGCGCCAGCAGCAGGCGCGCGGCGGCGGCGCCGGCTGCCAGCGAAGCAGCGTCCTCGCGACAGCTTGTCTGTAGAGAGCCCAGCAAGCTCGCCCACAGGCTGCGAGCGGACGATTCCATCTCGCGCCGCAACAAACCCGTACCCACTGTTATCCACTCTATCTTTTCGTCCTCGCTGGAAAAATGATACACTTTTCGCTACACTCTACAGATGACTGGCTACGTAAAAAGAAAGAAAAAGCATACGCGTATGTTAAAGCGAGATAGAGGATGAAACCATCCCCCCATCCCCTCCGTCCGAAGAACCAATAAGAACCCACGGCCTTTGTTATTAATATTAATAAAGTACCCGCTAGTTTTAAAATTATTTATAACTGTTAAAATGGAATGTTAACTAGTGCAAATTTGTGTCCAAACAAATGTAATTTATCATAGATTAATAAGTCATGTCTAGTTACATGTCATTTAATACAAAAAATATAGAAAACTATGAAAAGGAAAAACAGATATTTAAAAGGTTTTTGTCCAATCGAGCTAAGACTAAATATTAAACCAGGTTTAAAATAAAAAAGAAATTCCAACTATTAGGGGCATCGACGTTAAAACAAACAAATGCACAGATAGAGTATTCAAAATTATAACCGCACTGTTTGAATCGGAAATTAAACAGACTATAAACTAGAAGTCATCTTTATTTTCATACGACTATGGTGATAACAAGCGTACGGCCTGACTGATGGTAAGCAGTCATCGTACCTCCGTTGTCCATTACAAAATTTCTACAACCTAGTGTCCACGTGTATTTTCAAGTATTTTATAAAAGTACGTACAAGGTCATCTTCGCCACAGCTTGCCCGTACGCCTTGCATGCTTTGAAATTGATCTCCCAGTCTTGTGGCTCGCACAGTCGTTCGCGGCAGAGCGCCTGCAAGTCCGGCACACACGCCAGCGCTGCGCGCCTTGTCCAGCTATCGCACGTGCGCTGCAGCGAGGCCAGTGCTGCTTCCAGCTGCTGCACTGCCTTGTTACCGAGCCAACTGTGCCTGAATCACACAAACTTAAACTTCAATATAATGAATATGTCTAATTGACCATTTAAATTTAAAAGTGCTAAACAGGTAATTTATTTATCGTCGAACAAACCCATGATATTATTTTATATATGTAATATTTCGAAACGAATTACAACAACTGTTTTAATTTCACTGCCTAGTTATCCACGCGCTAGTGCGATATCTACCTTTTAAACCCTACAATGGCCGTCAACCCTTATTTATCCCACTGTTGGGATATGGGCCTCCCCTCATTCTCTCGACTGCAGGTTGGCGGAGGGTTAAAACCTTAATAATAAATTTTAGTTTCCACTACAAGAGCACGACCCTCTCTCGTCCGTCCCAGACAGAAGAAGGATTTGGCCTACATTCCCCACGCTGGCCAGACGGGTTGGGGGGGCCTGATCGATGTTTTGTAATGTATTTCCCTTAGTCGCCTTGTACGACATCCACGGGAAGAGACGAAGTGATTCTATTCTAGTTTGCCGGAAACCACACGGCCAATTAAGAAATAAAATATAATTAAAAAGCCACAAATTACATAGACGTTAAATTAATATAGGAAGGGAGCAACCCAAACGACATTGTGAGACGTAATAAAAGTGTCACCTGTCGACGATGGTAGCGTACACGTGCGTCTGGTCGCGCGGCTGTTCGTGCAGCGGGGCGAAGGCCGCGGGCAGCGCCACGAGTCGCCGCAGCTGGTGGTAATGCTGCACGCGGAGCTCCTCCATGGCCGGCTGCACGCGGACCGCGTGCCCTCTACCACGTGTAGGGAATACGTACGTACACAGGTTGATATTATAACAAGAATTAAAAATAAATGTATGTAAATTTAATTTTCAGTCAATTTTTTTTTCGGACGCCATATTGAAATTTAGTACCCTAAAGTATTTCCA
This sequence comes from Hypsopygia costalis, assembly GCA_937001555.2. NCBI lineage: Eukaryota > Metazoa > Arthropoda > Insecta > Lepidoptera > Pyralidae > Hypsopygia > Hypsopygia costalis. The sequence continues at coordinate 21,058,690 of OW443329.2, forward strand.
CCACTGAGACGAATCTAATGATTCCTTTTACGTTGAAATTGGTCGAATGTTTTAGGATGTAGAGCGTGCTAAAGAATTAGACATTCATACATATATATTCTGGAAAAACATAACCCCTTTCTTTGACAGTAGGGTAAAATCGTAACAAGTGAAACAACTTCACATTGTACTCGAAAACACACAGTTATCCCCTCATACATGCCAACTGCAAATGTTATACTTTTGTAAGCACTATATTGAGAAATATACCATAAACTTGTTATAGTTTTTTTTAGAATTCTATGCAAAAATCTAATTTCTTTATTTAAATTTTTTTGGTCTAGTAGCTTCGGCGATAACATAGCAGGAATAGCCAAATTTGGTCTATTTTCGTAAATAAATTTAATACTAATTATAACAATCACATGCTAAAAGTAACGAAACTTTTTAAATTTCGAATTTATCCTCCAAATGTGACTCTCATGTTCAAAATTCAGTGGTTTACGTTACAACATAACTAATTTTCTTCAATAGATATTCATTCATTCCTTCAATTAAAGACATTTTAACGTTTGTATTTTATTATTCTCTGAATAAGATTTAAGATACTGTAAATGCCAGCAGTGTATTCATGTGGTTGATGCTGTGGACAGTAGTTAGTGGTCTAAAAATACGCAGGTAGTGTATACAAATCATTTAGAGTATAAAATTATGCGCGATAATTTGTATACTTAACTTGGGTATCCACAACAGTTAACTAGGTATCAATTGAACTACTTACCTAAGTACTAGATCAACTCTGACATGCGGGAAATGCTTATGAAGAGATAGTAGCGTTTTTATGTACTGGCATTCTAGGGCCTTATAAATTTGCATATCCCAGTGAGACCGCCATGCGTCCGTGTTTTTATATCCATTCGCTTCCACCTATAAATATATACCCGAATGTATAAAATATTACTATTTACAAAATGCAATAAAATCACTATTTTTACGAGATGTCATGACAATCGATAAGACAAGTTAGAAGTCCTTGAATTGAATTGATGACATTTGAAAACACTGCCTCTCTCAATTGAGAGAGGCAGTGTTTTCAAATGTCAACCACACCACAACAATGTAAACCACAAAGTAAAATAACAACAGGTATATAACAGCTTTCAGTTTTTCATTATTGCAGACATTTTATGCCTATCAAATGATTTCACAGCATTTTTTTCTTACGTAATATTTTTTTTTATACTACGGCGGTATATATATTAATTTACAGCGAATTACTTTATTTTTTTATACGTACCCTCTCTATAATATCTCTTATATTTTTGATCTGCTTTTTCCATTCCGACTGCTGAGCTAAAAGCTCGGTATCCATCAATTTTTCTACAATACTCCTTATAGCCACATGCTGACTTGTCAGATAGGTGTTCTGTAAGTGTTAGAATAATTCTAGTTAATTATGCGAGACTAAATTATTTTGAAATGGTTATTTATTATATTATTCTACAGGTTTCCATGTCATCCATGAAACAAGCACATGTAAAGGACCCACTTGGTGTAAAACAGCAGCAATTATAGGTTTTAGAATCAACTAACTAATATAGCACCAGATAAGAAGCATTTTAGAATGCAACAAACTACTAGAGAATAGGCATGTGAACAATTCTTTTGTACATTTGTTATTAATAATATAACTATAGATGAAAGAATTACTTCGATAATATAAAATGTTCTCGAGTTATGATAACTTGAAAATCTCAATTTTGGACTATCCCGAATACGCTCCATAGAAAAGCCCACCATCAAGTCAAGGGTCAAATTCAAAGATATCTTCGTGAAGGAAGGTCAAGAACCTTTATTTCGTGGCAATGTCACGCAGCTCGTACTAGTAGAAGATGTATGGAAAGGCTATAACTTACGCCAATAAAAAAACGACTTCAAAATGACGTCAGAATCCAATCTTTTTAACACGAACATTTATAGGGTTTATGGAATGAGAGAGAATGATTTATCGTCGCCATTAGATTTCGTTCTTAATTTCCACTAAAATCCACTAGATGGAAGGACGACATGGAGTATCAAAGAACGTGCCTCAAGACATGCTCAAATAATCAGAATACGAGTTAAGTGGCGCTCTAGGGATGAAGATGGAGACTATGTTTAGGAGTGGATTAATACGGGCTCATAATGATGAAATATTTACCAACCTGTGACTCGAGTTTCAAGACGACACTCTTCAGTTTGCCGGTGTAGTTGGCGAGCTGGTCTACGTCATCCCAGTAGACCGCCTTCTGATCCTGCACCAACGCAGACAGATCGAGGGCCGCTTGCAGCATCATCGGCCGCGTCGACGGGATCATACGCTCGCCGAGGGTGTTGTGGAACGACGCCACCTTAAAAATATGGATCACATACATTACACTGGTAGCAACCCACTTCGGCATCGTACAAGTATCTCTATGTAGTATAAAATAAAGTCACTCTCCGCGTCTGTCTCTTTTTATGTACTAAACCATGTGTCCCATTTTGAGGCTATTTTCAGTCAGATATTTTCTTACGGAAGGTTTATACAATATAATCTAATTAAGGTTTTGTGTGAGTAATAAAAATAATATTTTGCAACCAAGCCCCCAAAAATTGTACCCGTGCGAAGTCGGGGTGGGTCGCTCTGAACTGTCCTTGTAAATCAAAATCACGTGGTTGTAGCGCTAGGCAATAGGCAAAGGTCCAACGCAGCAAGCACTCCACTTCAAGTTTTGTGTACTATACCTGGTGCAGGGCCCTAGCATGCACGAGTCCGTTGCTCAGCGTGTCAAGCGCAGCGGCGGCGGCTGGCGGAGGGAGGCCCAACGCGGCAAGCGCTCGCGCCTCTAGCTCTATCCACACCAAGCGCGGGTTGAACTTCACCACCATCATGCGGCTGCTACTGGAGAACTCCACCACGGGCTTGTCCGTCGACAACTGTAGAGACCCACTCTTCACCTGGGCCTACAATTTGATTGCAAATCAAGACAAATTTTAGCCTAATAATCCTTTTTTCCAATGTCCAATCCCCCTAGCAGTTGTTAGAGAGTTAATTTACAAATTCGTATCAGGGAATAAATGAATTCCCCACACATTTCCTAGTGGCATTCAGTAATATCTCGATTTACGCCACCCCGACTTTTGCGAATCTACAGTTACGGAATTTTCAAATCTTGTCGATTTGTCTTTTGTTTGTGCGCCACGATACTGCACAACTCTCCCCCATTAGACTTAGGATTTTTCCCTACACAACGGAAGACTAGCTATCTAAAAGAGAAAGATAGAGCGAGATAGAGAATGAGACTCTTTTTTTCCCCCACTAGAAGAACCAATAAGAACCCACGGCCTTTATCATTATTGAACTTCCCGCTTATTTTTAATTTATTTGTAACTTTTACAACATTGAACATTAGTGCAAATTTGTGTTCAAACAAAAGTAATTTATCATAGATTCATGTACAATGTCTAGTTAGTTATATGTAATTTGATACATAAAATATAGAAAAATATGCATTTTTTACGTAAGTACATTTCACATGTTTAATTTTTTTTTACACATTGTTACGTAATTATCACAAAAGTATTATACATAAATAGATGCGAAAACTTACTGCGTTTAATACAATCAATGCCATGTCATCATACGAACCCACGATAAAATAATAACAAATACATGAAATTCTGTATAAATTCACCTACAATTACGTCTAAAAGTAAGCATGTGTACACACTAGTGCACATCATTTTTGGTCTCATTTTGTACTGTCGATTGTCATTCTTTACTATCCTACATCTATGCACTCCCCACATTATTCGTATTTCAGTGCAGTGAACATCTTCGGAGACGCGTGAAATCGACACGACGCGTAACTACATTTTATAATTTGTTTTATTTTTTAACTACGGCGGCTTAGGGAGACCATCCTGCATATAATGTAATAATCGCTCGATCCCACTTATCGTGTAAGTACGGGGTATTGTTTTTTTTTTTATGTGGTCTACCACAATGTCTCCAGCTTGCCTTGATAGAAAGCACAAGTGAAGACTAAATGACGCACTGAATGCTGAATGAACGAATGATGCAATGAACGCAGCGCTGGCGGTCCACCCCTGTAACCCTGTATGTAATGGAATGTTTGAATATATCTGTACCTCTCGAGAGATTTACCTGTAAATCTCGAGACCATTCTTCGTGTAACTGAGTATACATTGTTTTGAGATCTTTCAACACTTGAGCTGCAAGTTTCGACAATTCCACACTACCTTCAAATTCCTTGAGATATTTATCGGCACAAATTTGTATGTCTTTTACCTAAAACAATTCAAACACACACGTAATATAACTGTGATGAGGTGACTAGCAATGATTACCCCTAAGATTCCGGAGCTGACAAATATATCGCAAACATTTAGATTATGCTTATAATCTCGAAAAACTTGTTATTTCTGCATGTAAGAGACACCAACCTCCCCTACACGTGGTGCAGGGTGCACCACGTGTAGGGACCGTCTACCGTCTACCTAGGAAGGCTATGTCGAGTCCGACTGAAGGAGATCGAGACTGCGTTAGCATCGAGGATACCAGGGCACGAGCTCACTACAAGCATATCTCCTTACGTCTGATAGCGTCACTCACTCACAGGAATACAACAATCTTTTAGGGTATTGTTATTTGGCTGTAGAATTCTGTAATATGGAAGCACGGTACCTATCTTTTATTCGCCTGCATTATAGCCCAACGGCCCAATCAAAAGAGCTAAGTACGGAAACAGCCCAGCGAAAGTATCTAGGGTATTGTTAATTGGCTGCGGTCTTCTGTGAGGTGGAATTACTTCCCAAATCAAGCTCGACCTGCCCTATTTTTTATTCGCAAGAGCATCGTTAGCTAATCGACACGTATACCAAATGCAGGTAAGGTTAGCTTAGAATCTTAAGATGATGATGAGCGATTTATTTCTATCTTAATTCTAATTATTTATAATATCTTAATTCTAATTATGTATATCATAATGACTTCTTAGATATAAACTCAAGGGTGGTGTCTGAAGATTGCCATCATGAGTATGTATTGCCATATGTACCAAAGTAAATGAAAAAAAAAACGGAGTGTGTTGACCATACGACAGAAGTGGATACTTCATCTCTCGCTTTGTCTCGCTCCTGAAATGAGCGTTACAGATCCGAGCTACCACAAAATTTGTTCACAGGGCGCTCAAAGAAGTTCAACTTCAATAAATTATTATTAATTACACCTTCCATAGTACATGAAAGTGACTTACTTTCGCTTCCATCTGTTTGGCCCATTGCACTTGTTGTACAATGGGCGACATCTCTGGCGGTTGGTACATGCGGACGTCCATCTCGTCACATTCCAGCTGTCCCTTGATCGTCTTCAACATCGATACAAGAGACGAGACAAATATCTCCAGCTCGTTGTTCAGAGCGTGTTTCACTAGAGGGCGTTCCAATAACGCTTTGTATCGCATAAACTCATACAACATCTGGAATATTTTAAAATCTTGGTTAATAAATAACTATAGGTGGGAAAAAGGTGTGCTATTTTATGTACTTTGGGGAGACCTATATGGAGGGGTATAAATGGATCATTGAGACAGGCTCACAGTATGTATGTGACTATGTTGAAAACGTTATACAAACAGATTTTCATATTTTTATTCAGGACAACAAACAACATGTACAATGGAATGTTAATTAACATTGTGTTCTTTTCATAAAATATTATGTTATTGCACGGCCAACACGGTTATCCACATAGAAATATGTAAATCTTTGATTTAAGAAAAGATGTATATTTAAAAAACAATAAAACATACATATATATAACATTTAAAGAAGGTACTATAATAATAAAATTTTAATATTTAAATATAAATCTCACTATTTCTAGTAGTTAAATAACTATATTGAATACTAAAACGAACCTGTTTAGTCGAGGTGTTATGCAACCTCGGTTTTAATTTTTCGGCTATTTTAGTTTCGGCGGGCCGCAGTGCCATAGAGAATTTTGATACTGCTGAGTCCCATACATGACTTGGACCATTGCAAATCCACACATTGATGTCTGTGATTAAACAATTATAAAAATGTGAGTAGGTACTTAACTAACGGAGTATGTATAGACAAAATTTAAAGAACAAAAATGTTACAATGCCAATCATGTAATAAGAACACATAGAATAAATCAGTAAACAATATAATAGGTAGGGGAAAAAGTCTTTTCGCATTATAGTATGTATGAACTTGTAATAAAATCTCTTTGGTTATACCATTTGTATCTAGCAGGTTTTGATATCTATAAAAAGTTTAAATTTTAAAAAAGATAATTCCAAATTCAAATTAGGTAAATGTGTGATTTTCATTTGTTTTTTTTACTGTCAAGATGAGTGAATCTAATGAAGAAATTCGATACATTTTAAAATTTTACTACAAAAAAGGTAAAAATTCAACGCAAGCTGCGAAAAAAATTTGTGATTATTATGGACCTAGTGCAGTGTCTGTGAGAGTAGCACAAATTTGGTTTAAGCGTTTTCAATCCGGAAATTTTGATGTCAAAGATGCACGTCGCTCTGGTCGCCCTGTTACGGATAAAATGGATGCCATTTCTGAAAAAGTGGAGCAAGATCGGCATAACAGTAGTTACGACGTAGCTGAAGAACTAGGAATTGACCACATAACAGTTTTGGCGCATAAAAAGGTCGTGGTCAAAGACCGGCCAGGCTTCAGAGACTCTGGCGAAACCCGGGTTAACCCGCAACAAGGTGATGCTGTGTGTATGGTGGGATTGGAAGGGAAGATATTCATTATGAGCTGTTACCGCCAGGCAGGACTATCGATTCTGAACTCTACTGTGAACAACTGATGAGATTAAAGCAAAAAGTTGAGAGAAAGCGGTCGGAATTAATTAATAGAAGGGGTGTGATTTTTCATCATGATAACGCTAAACCTCACACATTTTTAGCCACTCAGCAAAAATTAAGAGAGTTTGACTGGGAGGTGTTAATGCATCCGCCGTATAGTCCTGACCTTGCACCTTCTGATTTCCACCTGTTTCGGTCTCTTAAGAATTCTTTAGGCAATGTCAGGTTAACATCACGAGAAGACTGCCAAAACCACTTGTCGCGGTTTTTTGAACAGAAGTCCCAAAATTTCTATAGTAATGGGATCATGTCTCTACCTACAAGATGACAAAAAGTTATCGAACATAATGGCACCTACATACTTTAGTTAAATGTAAATAAACTTTATTAAAAAATGTTTTGAATTTTCATATAAAATACGAAAATACTTTTTCCCCAACCTAATATGTTTTATAATATTTTTATATTATAAAAAATATATTGTTTAGCATCGTATAAACGCCATGCAATATTTTCTTTTACAATTCATGTCTATTTGTTTTTATGTAGAAAATAGCATTTAAACACTTAGCAAGTGGATTAGCAAAGGTTAACCAGCACCATAACCGTTATAGTTACAGGAAACCAGTTTTAGGAGACCACTAGTGATATAAAAAAATATTCTGAAATAGCTATGGAGCTAGAATAATATAATTTTTATAAAAACTATTTTTAATCAATCTTTCGAACAGATCACGTATAAAAAAATAAGTGTGCCGTGTGGTTTCCGGCAGACTAGAATAGAATCACTCCGTCTTGTTCCCGTGGATGTCGTACAAGGCGACTAAGGGAAATAAAATATATATATAAAACATCGATCAGGCCTCCCCAACCCGTCTGGCCAGCGTGGGGAGTGTAGGCCAAATCCTCCTTCTGTCTGGGACAGACGAGAGAGGGTCGTGCTCCTGTAGTGGAGACTAAAATGACCTGATGATGATGATGATGAAACTCCCAAGTCACCCACTTTTTTCCATAAATATATATTTATAAAACTCCACTGCATGAGCCTTTAACGCAGACCACACTGCACTCTAGATAACTATTTTGCGGTGTGAATCGAAGTACGAAAAAACGTGATAGCGACATGACATGAACTGCTATCCAAAACCAAACATCGAATTCAACAAAAAACAATAGATACTTACTTTCAAAAGGCTCAAACAAAACATGAGTCCTCAATTCATGTCTTTCTGCATTTGTCAGTAATTTGTTCAACTGACAATAAGTAGATTTTATTTCGTGAATCTGTAAAAAAATATATTATTTTATTACAAACGAAATATTGCATTTATAAAATATTTTGTTTTATAAATACAATAGTTTCAGTTATAGAACATAAATAATATGATTTTTAACCTAACAGAAAATATTATGTAGAACTATAAAAAAAATGGTATTGTTCAATCAGAGTCGAAAAAAGATTAGAACGGGGCTGTTAATTATAGCCCAAGAAAATAGATACATTTTATTATATATATAAGATTTCAATTTCTTACCTCTTTAATCCTAGTTTGAAAGTTGAGACAGAACGGTGGTATGTAAGGTTTTCCATTCCAAGCATGGAGAGCATAGTTTGGCCAATACGTCTCTGTAAGGGATTGACAAGCGCTGATCCAAGTTTGTATTACAGCCAAGCTCTCTGATAGAAGGACCAATAACTCATTTTCTTTGGCCCCAGTATGAACCTTCCACAAATCTAAAGTGGAGCATGACGTTTGTATGGTGGTGCATATAACGTGACCTAGAAACATACACACAGTAGGTAACCACTATATCCGTGCATCGGCTACCCCCTGCACATCCGCAACAGTGCTCCTCACATCTGCAACTGTGCTACGTGCATCTGCAACAGCTACTGTAGTAGATACGTGCACGCTGAAGGAGTTGCAACGTTGCAACCAAATGGGCTAACGTATCCACTAGTGAAGCAATTGCCGATTTATTATTTTCTACTAAAGTCTGATTAGCAGCAGTTACCGCAGCCTATGGACGCCTGTAACTCCAAGAACATGACGCGCGTACTGGCAAACACGCGCGTTGACAAAAGCAAGAAAAATAAGCGAAGCGCTATTGGCATGTCAATAGACGTATCAACCGTGAATAGCAATAATAAAATGCCCACTTAATATTTATATACAAACGAAATTGTTTCATTTTATTATACGTACCAATAATATCGAAAATATGAATCATTCTTTCCTGAGGGTATGCAACTGTCGTAGATCTCCACACATCATCTAATATGCCTCCAATATTTTCAGCAGTCTCGCGTATCTCTGGCATAGGGCTAGACTGCATGGAGCTAAAATGTAAGCATCATATATTGGGTTCTTAAAAACTCATTAAAACCTTTTATAATATTAAGTTTAGCTAGATAAATCATGTTCATTTATTATTTGAGGTTGGAGGGGGTAATCTCTGGATCTACTGAACAGATTTTCAAAATTCTTTTAGCAATAGAAACACACGTTATTTGTGAGTGTCATTGGCTATATATTAACCTGGAAAATGGTAAGACTTTTTCTTAAACGCAGGCGAAGCCGCGGGCGGAAGCTAATTACTAATAAAGAATTGTTTTTAGTATATGAAATTTAGATTAGGTTTGTTGAACCGCGTTAATCTCTAGAACAATCAAACAAATAAAAAAAACCGGACAAGTGCGAGTCGGACTCGCCCACCGAGGGTTCCGTAGGTACGTAGTATCATTATTAAATTTGATATTTTTCATTATAAATAAGAAATAATGCGTCGAAAAAAATAAATCTATATTAATAAAAGGCTTTGTCCTCACTGACTGACTGACTGACTGACTGACTGACTGACTGACTCACTAATCAACACACAGCCCAAACCGCTGGGTCTAGAGATTCCAAATTTGGCAAGTAGGTTCCTTATGACGTCTAGGGGTGCACTAAGAAAGGATTTTTCAAAATTCATCCCCTAAGGGGGTGAAACGAGGGTCCAAAGTTTGTATGGGGAAACCAGATTAGTTGGATTATTTTATCCGAAACTTTACACGAGTACTTATATAGATAAATGAGTAAACACGTGTTTCAAGATTTTTCAAAATTCAACCCTAAAAGGGGTGAAATGGGGTGAAAAAGTCTGAAAATCGACATGGGTATTGTTTTTATGGTTTATCGGGTCGCTGATTACGAAAAGAACAGCTATTTTATTATCCAACATAGTCGACGTGACATAAAATCTCCCCTATGGGGGTGCGATGGGGTTGAAATGTCATAATATCAATATGGGTGTTGATTCTATGGTTTTCTGGGACGTCAATTACGAAAATGGCATCAATTTGAAAATATAACATAGTGGACACGAAATAAGTAATTTCGTGTCCACTATGTTATTTTTTTCAAATTTTACCCCTAAGAGGGTGAAACGGAGGTCCAAAGTTTGTATGGGGAAACGAGATTAGTTGGACTATTTTATCTCAAAAAAAAAAAAGGAGTAAAATGGGGTCAAAAAGTTTTCTTTTTAGGGTTCCGAACCTCAAAAGGAAAAACGGAACCCTTATAAGATCACTTTGTTGTCCGTCTGTCTGTCTGTCTGTCTGTCTGTCTGTCTGTCTGTCTGTCTGTCTGTCTGTCTGTCTGTCTGTCTGTCTGTCAAACATTTCTATGTCGAGAATGCGTGGAGGTATCAAGCTGAAATTTGAACTGTATACACAAGTCTACGGTCCCATGAAGTTAAAAAAAAATCAAACTGCTAAGTTTACGTAGAAAAAAGTTACGGCCGTTTATTCAGCAAAAAACGCATATTTCGACACACTCAAAGGAATCAAAACCTATGGGGTACTTCCCGTTGACCTAGAACTATGAAATTTGGCAAGTAACATCGTGATAGACTACAAGTACAGGAAGAAATCCCAAAACTATACATTTGTAAATAGATCTAAAAAAATAGGGGGTCTATATTTTTTATAGTGTCGAAATTTCAAATTGAAACTACTAGTTCAAATGGGGTATCATATGAAAGGGCTTGATGTACACATTGCAAAATCCCTTGAGTGTGTCGAAATATGCGTTTTTTGCTGAATAAACGGCCGTAACTTTTTTCTACGTAAACTTAGCAGTTTGATTATTTTACAACTTCATGGGACCGTAGACCTGAGTATACAGTTCAAATTTCAGCTTGATACCTCCACGCGTTCTCGACATAGAAATTCTTGACAGACAGACAGACAGACAGACAGACAGACGGACAACAAAGTGATCTTATAAGGGTTCCGTTTTTTTCCTTTTGAGGTACGGAACCCTAAAAACAGCAACAAAGAACAACATTTTTTTAAGACAAAGCTAATCGCTCAAGCGTTGCTACCCCAGACTTCACTCACTCGCAGAAACAACAACTTTGCCGAGACTTACCTAATCGCCCTACTAATCGTCCGCCAGGAACTGGTGTGGTGATCAGCACCACGTGCAGGTGAGCTTGGTGGTGGCTCCAAGAGTTATGGAGAGCTAATTATATTGTATAATACGGTGGATGTGACATTTTTTCAATCAAAAGAAGCATAAGTCATATATTACTAGCTTCACGCATCATTTATTACTTTTGCATGAACAAACCAACACTGTAACAATATGTATACTTCGTTTATCGTACCTTATTTCATCAACAATATCTTCAAAGAGCTCACATATGGTAGCAGCTGCGTCTCTGTCTTTACTGCTGCTCTTCTTCTGACCAACTGTTTTCCAATATTCCACCTCATCTTCTATAGATAATATTACTGAAAAGTGAGAACACGAATATTTAACATAGGTAACATAAGTCAAATTTCAAAAACTTCATAATCCTACTTTCGTCCTTTCCTTTAATCAAAAGTTTTAAGAAGCTGGTTGAATTACTTTTGATTAAATTCACTGCGAGTTCCAAGACAACGGTAGTATTACCCCCAGGACCGCAGTGGAACTCATTGTTCATTGCCTTTTTGGTGGTGACCGCTGTTAATTCTAGCTATACAGGAGACAGTGGTGGGAATGAATGGTAGCCTCAGAAGAAGCAAGGTCTCAGAGTACAAGAAAAAAATCCAATAGTTTATATTTTTAATAATGTCAAATACCATGACATACCTACATAAAGTATCAAAGTCCTAGACCCAATGTTTCATTCCAGGAGTATGATATTAGGGTTCAAGTAATATGGGATTTCTTTATAACATCTCATAGGGAACCTTGAACACGAGTATGTCTTTCACTTGCACCGTTTTTTATCTATGCTACTGGAAGAGCTCCTAAAGGAGACGATTCTGTTTTTGAAGACGATAGCAGATCCAGAGCTGTTATTAATAATGCACTTTTCAAATAATTATCCAAAAAGTAGCATTAATAAAAAATTGCATGATATACATTACCGTTTTTGCTATCATCTCCTTTCCCGTATGCAACTATTCTCAGATTGGTTTCCAACTCTGAAATATTCTTTTGAAGTTTATTGGAAAACAAGTCGTCCTCCTAGAAAGTAAAAACAAAACAATAACAATCTAATAACACTCATAAGCGCTTATTAGACTATGAGATATTTAGACTGTGTATTTGTTTTTTTTTTGTTTATACTACGTTGGGTGGCAGACAAGCATACGGCCCGCCTGATGTGAAGCGGCTACCGTAGCTATATTAACGCTCGCAACAGTAAATATCGCTCGCGCGCCGCCTCCCCCGCTGCCAACGCAGCATCTCCTTCCTTCCTGGTGACCTCACTCACTCGCAGGAACACAACAACCCTCAAGGGAATTGTTATTTGGCTGCGGTATTCTGTGAGGTGGAGGTACATTCCCCAGTCGGGTAGCTTACAATTACGCTCCCTACCTCTCTTTTCGCCAGAGCTTCGTTTGTCAGTCAGCAGGGTGCACCGCGTGCAGGTGAAGTTGGCGTTGGCCCATATTTTTACTAATTTTATTTGGGCGAAAATCATTGGCTTATACTTCTAATCTGCTGTAATGAAGGGCACGCGCCATGCGATCTGCGAAGACGAGCCCGAGTGCCTGCCTTTCGTTACGCCTTTTGCGTAACGCTTCGATCAACAATATATTGTTGATCGAAGCGTTACGCAAAAGCGGAGTGGCTACACTTCCAGTAGCGTTGGACGCGTTAGACAGAGATATATAAATGATATTCTGTTTCTGCATACTTATATGGGTAGTGTATTGAAAAAGATTATGTAAATAAGACACTGCAATTATTGAATAAGTTTACTTAAGCAACACCCTCGCTACTCCATACAAAAATTGCTACATAAACAGACCATGTCTCTATATATACGAGATTTGAGTGTGCAAGCAAATGTGTGCCTTAGGGTTGAATGCATAACAAAGTAGGTACCTCACGCTGTGACATAAGACGTTATACTTGAAAAATTTATGTGATAGTGTAATAATAAATATCTTTAAACCTTTATTTTGATTGATTGTGATTATGAAACTAGAAAAAACCAGTTACGTTACCGTGGTACAATAATTGTTATACGCGGATTGTAATGGGTCATTATTAGTAAATTTAAACATTCCACTTCCAAAAATCACGAAAACGTCGAACTGTCGCATTCAACAATTTTAACGATACATTATGTAAATTTCTTTGTTAAAGCTTTGAAAAATTAAATAGATTTTCTAAAAAAAAACAAATTGTTCAATGGTAATGATTACATATCTAATAAGAAATAAATCAATATGCTATTTAAAAGTTCATTTGAGAATAGATTTCGTAATGCAGCGCCGCGTGGCAGCCTTCGCGATCGCTTCCGCTTTCGACTCGAAGGTGGTGATGTCGCCTTGTGAGAGCGGCAGGGAGTGGCTTACTATAAGTATTACTATTACTTATTCTGTGCCAATACTAAATATTTTATGCGTGTTCACTTTATGCAAATCATAAGTATGTAATTGTAAATAGTAGGGATAATGAATGGTTGCGTCTAATGTGGAATTTGGGAAGTTACAGTTCATTGAATTGAAAATTGTGCGAAAATAAATTAAGCTTATCTTTTAATGACCATATTATCGCCAATTTTTTTGTACTCCTGTCATCAAGTTAGGAGTACAAAAAATTAGGCGATCCAATATGTAGTATCCCTCTATACCGAATGAGATAGTCATTCACACAGACTATGCACGCGCCTTACCATACCACTTAGTATAATAGGCGACAAAGGCTTGAGTATGCAGTCAAAGCCACTTTGTGTTCTTTAAAAAGAGTTTCATTATAAAACTTTTCATGACAAGGACACAGGCACTAATTAATTGCCTCATTAGACAGAGGATCACAAAGGATGGTGTTAATGATTGGCTAAATTTATTTTAGTCAGTGAAAAATTAACTTTATTTATCATCATTATTATGTGGCAGTATAAGCACATCTAAGTCTAACCACATCGACGCCGGACGCTACCCGTATATGTGAAAGGCGCGCTGTATACTGATGCGACCGGAATGGGGGATGAAATAGTAGGGCGTTGTAGACGCTTCTGCTTCGCGGCATGCATCCCACGTCGGTTTGTCCATATAATTTACGGCTTACCATAGTAATTAGCGGAGAATATATCTGTCTTAACACATGGTATAAGGATTCAGTAACACTTGTTGATAATGTAGCTATGTTAATATTTCTTACAGCATCCTCTTGGATCAAATCTTGAGCATGTGCTTTGTAGAAAAATATAGATTTTTTGTTTTCATTGCATATCTGAAAATAATAACAAACAATAACATTACACAGTGGATGGAAATTTCATAGAGGCAATTAAACTTTAAAATAAATGTCCGAGCGGAATGTCCAGTGATGAGCATAAATCAATCAATCAAATCAAAAATCAATCAAAAAATTCTTTATTCCTTGGACTTTATAAAGCACTTAGAAACGTCATACAATTTAAATATAAGAAACATGTGTAAATCATTACTACTCTAAATCCGCAGAGCTTAGATTCACTTTCATCACACTATCTTGAATGTGAAAGTGAATTTAAGTGCCAGTTCCGGCGACGGGGCTTCTTGAGAAGAACTGGCAAGAAACTCAAGGCCGACTCTTTTAATTGCCAATATCGTTACATTAAATACAAATACAATCATTAATATAACATAACAAGAGCAATTCATTTCTAAATACTTTTATCATTTATGTAATCTGAGATACAATAGTAAGCCTTTTGACATAGTCTAGTTTTGATATATTTCTTAAATTTACCCATGGATAATTTAAACGCGTCGTTTGGAAGTTTATTGTAGAAGCGTATACATTGACCTGGGAACGAGTTGGAGATTTTATGGAGCCTCGTAATATGCACAGCGAGTTTGTTTTTATTTCTTAAATTTAATTGATGGAGATCACTGTTTTTCCTAAATTTTGTTTGATTTTTATGAACGTAAATAAGATTTTCATAAATATATTGAGAATGTAATGTCATAATATTTATCTCTTTAAATTTATTTCTCAGTGACTCCCTGGGACTCATCATGTAAATAGCACGGATAGCTCGTTTCTGAAGCACAAAAATTGAGTCTACATCCGCGGCACTACCCCAAAGCAATAAACCATATGACATAATGCTGTGAAAATAGCTAAAATAAACTAAACGCGCAGTGTCAACATCAGTCAGTTGACGTATTTTCCTTACGGCGTAAGCTGCTGAGCTGAGTCTACCCAATAACGTTTCTATATGTGGGCCCCATTGTAATTTAGAGTCTAATGTTATACCAAGGAAGACAACCTTATTGACCAATTCCAATCTCTCATTGTCCATCACCACACTGGTTTTTACTTGTTTAACATTTTTTGTAAAAAATCTAACATAATTGGTTTTACTACCATTTAAAAGCAGGTTATTAGCACTAAACCAGTTTACTATTTTTGAAAGAGCATTGTTTACGTCGTCAATTTCTGATTGTTGTCTATTTACCTTAAAAACTAAAGAAGTGTCATCTGCAAACAATACTATTTCATGATTATTCTTTACAAGATGAGGTAGATCATTAATATACACGAGAAACAGGAAAGGGCCCAAAATAGAGCCTTGTGGCACCCCCATCGCTTATCATCATCCAAACATTAAATTGAAAAACTGATCTTTCGAGTAATGTCAATATCCCTTATAGTATAAAGGATATTTATGATAGCAGGTGAAAAATGACGAATGAAAAGACATTCCCAACAATATGGTGTTATACTAATGTTGTTTAGCCATTATATAATAATTATATTAAAAAAATTTCACTTGTGAAAACCCTAAGGCGAGTACAAGGCAAAATCTTATAGTTGCTTTCAACATACAACATCAACAAATATAGATATTACACAAACGTTTATTGGCATTTTAATAAGCACCTAGCAACACAAATTCACCAGTATCAGATTCATAAACATATGCTTTATCACATACACTGCTGGTAATAATTTGAAATACACAAAAACCACTAAAATAATTTTATTAAATATTCTACGGCATCAGAAAATATGACAGATGCAGTGTTGACAATGCCTCACAATCAAATCCCACTCACAACACTGATTGATCACATCGACACCTAAGCTAGTAAAAAAAAACGACCAAGTGCGCATCAGACTCGTGCACAAAGGGTTTCGTACTATTATCTATAAAAAAAAACCAGACAAGTGCGAGTCGGACTCGCCCACCGAGGGTTCCGTAGGTACGTAGTATCATTATTAAATTTGATATTTTCTTTCATATGATACCCCATTTGAACTAGTAGTTTCAATTTGAAATTTCGACACCCTATAAAAAATATAGACCCCCTATTTTTTAAGATCTATTTACAAATGTATAGTTTTGAGATTTATTCCTGTACTTGTAGTCTATAACAATGTTACTTGCCAAATTTCATAGTTCTAGGCCAACGGGAAGTACCCTATAGGTTTTCATTCCCTTGAGTGTGTCGAAATATGCATTTTTTGCTGAATAAACGGCCGTAACTTTTTTCTACGTAAACTTAGCAGTTTGATTTTTTTACAACTTCATGGGACCGTAGACCTGAGTATACAGTTCAAATTTCAGCTTGATACCTCCACGCATTCTCGATATAGAAATTCTTGACTGACAGACAGATGGACAACAAAGTGATCTTATAAGGGTTCCGTTTTTCCTTTTGAGGTACGGAACCCTAAAAATATGTTTGTTGTATGGGAGCCCTCATAGACATTTATTTTATTGTGTCCTTTTACCCATCCGGTATGGAAACCTAACAAAGTGTTTCTTAATGTTTAATTATGAGAATAGAAAAAAGAGAGAGCTAATTGATTGAAAACCTTTCTCAAGCAGACAGAAGTATGAAATTGTATCGGTAGTTTGATTGAAATCCTTTCTCAAGCAGACAGGAATGTGAAGTTGTAGCAATATTGTTTATTTCGAAACTAGGTAATTAAATTGATGGTCAGAATTTGATATTCTTGGGTATTATGTACTTATTTAGAGTATTGGGTCAAAAGTATTTTATGTATTTTGATGTAGGTACATTTATCCATTCTGTAATACTTAAGATATTAGAAAACCTATTCTAACATTATACCACTAAAATAGCAAACCAGCATATGGCCCACCTGATGGAAAGCAGTTACCGTGACCTATGGATGCCTGTAATACCAGAGGCATCAAATGCATGTTGCCGATTATATAAAAACTTCTTCAGCACCATTTTTGGGAAACATAGGGTTTCCCAAAAATGTATGCTGTATGCTGTAGTCTCATAGTTCACTATGTATTCATGTCATACTAACCTGTGTCTGTAGCAACAGTGTATTTCCATTAGTGATTGCTTGCAGCAACAACGTTTGTGAATTGTGTATGAAGTCAGACAGAGCCTGTTCAGCTTTTTCATCCAACTTGAACTTAGATACATTGTAATATCGCTCTGAAAAAAATAATTTATACATACACATACCTATAGAGCACCAACCATAATGAAATATGTAAGCTCAGTAATCAACTTTTGCGCCTACAGTAACTTTAATCTACTACTATATTTAATGTGGGCACATTAAATATAGTAGTTAGGCTACTTTTATAATATCGAACGTTATCGAACGTACAATTATTTCAAGGTTCCATAAAGGCGTATATCTACATACCGGTGGTAAAAACAATAAAATCTCGTGCAGGTAACATTTTCAAACCCGCTCGCTAAATTATATTCTTCACACACATATGTACATCCCAGTACGTGCAGGCGAACTTTCTTCTCAATGCAGGACAAAATAACTTTCAGTATCATGAACAAATTTTTCAAATCAATGAAAGTTTGTTTGTATTGTATTAGTATACGCTCAACGGTTGTCATAGAAACAGATGAAAGTAATTTATTGAAGGCCGTAGCTTCCATTCCTATTTTTATTTGCAATTAATAATTATGCATGCAACATCAAAATGTTCCATGTAAAGTTCAACCAAATCAAAACAAAAACAATTTAAAATTCGGCGAAAATCGTGCGGAGAAATAACAAAAAGTCAAAAACTTTTTGTTTTTTTTGTTACGTTTTGGCAATCACTTGTCTGTCGTTAACTATTTAATCTAAAACCAGTAACCACTATGTTGCTTCCACCCGCGTTTACTTTTTTTGTCTATAGAATTTATGATAACTTTTATGTCGTTTGTTCATTTGAGAAATATATGTACACAAAATATACATTACAGTATAAATAAAATATTTATATTGGAAGAGGCAGAATTTCACACAGGATTTATTTAAAGACCATTTATAAAAAGGAAAGGTCTCTTTGTTTAAGAAACAAAATGGATAGGCTGGTATAATGGTAGTTCTGAATATTTTTCTCATGTCGTTTTAATATCCTTGTTCTCTTTTGAGCAATCATTAAGAAATTTTATATATTACGAGCATTATTTAGTCAGAGTTTTTCTGTGTAAATTCCGTTACTTTAAAGCCATTAACGAGTACGGCATTGTGTACACTACTAGCTTGGTCGATATGCTAGCGTAGACAGTAAATATGGTCTGTATTTTTTTTTAAACTAAGGAGGCTGTATTTTTTTAATTACTGCATTAATTAGGCAGTACTGCAGTAGCAGTTTCATGGAATATTTCATGACATAACAACAAACGTGAAATACAAGCATGTATACGCTGCCGTAACCGACACCGTATATACCACTACCTACTGAAAAATCCTAGGTCTGTGGTCCAACCAGAACAGATTATTCATTATCAAGTATAATTTCAACGTTCTGACTTTAGGGATATACGAGTACATATATGCCGAATAATATCGCAAGGAAGTCAGAAACCTTGTAGTTCTTCAATATATTAACAGCAAAAACTACAACTGCAAGTGTTCAATAGATTGCATATGATATGAGGAATCTTTGATTAAAATTGTTTAAATTGCCGCTGTTGAGTTGGACCAAAAAATCGTGCAAAACAAAACCAAAACAGCATTAAAATTACACTAGATATCGGTTTTGGCACAGTCAAGTGGTTTTGGTATTGAATTCAGTTATTGACGAACTTGTGGGTTCTGCAGGGTTTATTGGCTAACTTTGACACGATCTGATACAGACATTCAATACTGAAATTGAATGTCTGTGGTTCTGGACGATATTTTTCGGCATATCCATAAAGCCGGGACCATGAAATTGTGAAAATTAATTTATAATGTCAAAAATAATCTTTGACTAAAGAGTGATTGCCACAATCAAACATAGAAGAGAGCTTTGGAGTTACTTTACGTCCAAAATAAATTTACATAAAATCTGTCAAAATAAATAAAAACAATCAAAAATTACGCAATTTTCTATTTTATTTATTTGCTAATGTTGCAAATTCCTAAAGACTGACTATTTGACTTAAAGTTCCTTTTATTGACGCAATGTTGCGGCTTAGACCGGTTAGTATAATTATTTGAGCGCGTCACGCACAAATTGATTCTTTTCATAAAAGATTGAAAGTTAATTATAAATTGGTTGCAGGTATTTAAGGTTCAACAATTACGTAGCGCTATATTCTACAGCAATGATTCAAACCATATGGATACAACATACATGGAAATACCAGCATACAACATAGATAAGCCGCAGTCTTTGGAAAAACGTAAAGCTAGGTTAGTTATTATCTGAATTGCAAGGAGGCCAAGTCCTTTGGAGATGCTCAATGGCGTCATTGTGCTTGTCAGTTTATTTAACGTGGATTAAAGCCTGTTTATTGGTTTATTTATCTTGAACTTTGGAGGGCATAAGCCTCAATCCTGGCTGTTGTCATAAGATAGTTGTTAAGCCAAGTCATTGGCCTTTGAGTGATTTGAAAACACAGGCCTCTACCAGCCTACAGTAGAGCAGCGTGGTGGAATATGCTGGAAACCCATTCAATTGAAGGGAAACCCGTGTACCTACAGTGGGACAAATATGAGTTGATTGAAGGTCTTGTGACCTATATTTGCCTGCAAAAATTACTTGCAAGAACATATTGCCATCCCTGAGGTGATTCTTTGACCTATATTAGTCTTATTATGGTTCCATATATTCAAATGAAAAAAACAGACCCCTATGATCATTGGTTACAGTCAGTCTATCATCACAGCCAATTTGTGAAGCTTGATTACACTTAAACTTAATTATATTACTTAAAAGTAAATTAAGTATTAAACAATTGAAGTTTTAGCTTGACCATTATAGTTTTAACTACTTACACACCAGTCATACTTATTTGCTAATAGATAGTATGCACCACTTGCAGGTGAGGTTAGATGTGACTTAAAAACTTTTAATTTCTTTGCAACACTATCCAGAATCTAGAAAAGACTACATGTTCAGTCATATTTGTTTTCAAGTTTGCTTGTACATTTACATTATTTACATACCCGATTTCATTTCTCATCATTATGAGAAATGAAATCGGGTCACTTTACAAATATGTTAATATTTTAGTAAATATGAATGACAATAGGCTATTTGACAATGTTAAAAAATTAGACGAACTTCTTAGCTTCCATGGATTCACTGTGCGGGTCCATCGTGTGGCAGAGAGAGAAACCTCAAGCGGTCCCGAGACTTGTGACAAGGGTGTAGGTTTAAGGGGCCTCTTTCCGACATACATCAACACTCACCTTCACTATTTGTGTTTCTCTCCCTGCCCGGCCAAATCTGGTATAAACCTGCAGCTTTAGATACTTGTTCTAGTATAGAACTTACTGCACTTCTGGACAAGCCAAGGTCTTTCAGCAGGTTGTAGAGAGATTTTGCTAATATACCTCTCGCTCCTACTTCTACAGCATATAGAGATTAACTACATAGCTACTTTTTGTTAATTCGTTTAGGAGGTCATAATATTTGTTTTATTTTATGGTCTTTGGGTATAATTTATATAACAATATTGTAAAATACACAAAACTATACAGATCTGCAAACTTTCATTCTAATTTCTTCCGGCTGCCTTATTTTAGGGTCGATCAAAGTTTGGCGAGAAAGTCTATTTTAAAAGTATGAAATTGATGAAATTATTAAAAAATAATATTTCCATTGGAGAAAAAATAAAAAATACTATAACTTTTATTAGGATACTAATTACATAAACATAATATTTAACATAGCTGTTAAATATTATGTTTAAGTATTTTGTATACAGCAAATGAGAAACTTGTATAGTTTCTCATTTGCTGTATACAAAATACTTAAAAGTAATTCTTTCACATGTGATTTTATTATTGTGACATCTTTACATATAAAACCGAAAAAAACGTTGGTCAAATAGCCTATTCCATGGAGCTAGTTTATTGTACACTTACGTGTACAATAAACTAGCTCCATGGAACTTAACAGTACCAGCAAAAGTTGGTTTGTTCTTTTCATAATTAAATTGCTGAACCAATTTCCGAAAATTTACTATTAAAGTAGCTTGAAATCTAGAGAAGGTTAGAGGCTAGGCACTCTTGAAATCTATGCAAGCGGAGACGACGAAGAGAGCCACTGTTACTTATACTTAATAAAGCCACCGCAATAAACAGAGTAAATAAAGTTCTCTCTGCTCTTTAACTAGTCAATAATTTCAGCATTGATTAGCTAATTGGCCAAGACCATAGCCAGCTCATCTTAATACTGACCCTTTCTCATACAAATAACTTAAAAGACATAAATATATATTTTTTTTGTAGAATATTTAAAAATCTCATGGAACTGTTGAGAAGTAGCATAGTTCTGTTTATATAATATAGGGCAATGTAGCAACATATTTCCCTATATTATAATATTCTTTATGTGCTCTCATACTGAAATTTAGAAATAAAAAACTAAACAGAATCTTAATGTTAGTCTTTTACGTACAAGCCATCAACATAAATTTAAAAAGTTACTTTTCGATAAGCTCTCTATGGACAACTGTATCGAAAAATAACTTTTCCCATTTCGATATAGTTACATTTTCGCGTTCACATAATCTGTGAACGCGCACCTCGCAATAATTAAATTAAATAAAACCACGCATGTTCGATCTGCAAATGGATTTATAAGTAAGAAATAAATAACTTCATGGTTATGTTTCAAATATTATTATCATCTATTTCATGAGATTGGGTAAAGTAGTGTATGAAACTGCACATAATTAGGTCTTAAAATACTTGTGTGATGCTATTATCACATTCGCCTTCGGCTCATATGATAAACTCACACTCCTATTTTGAGAACCCTTATTATGCAACAGTTTCATAAACTACTATATTAGGTTATATAGGGTGGAATTTATTGCGTTTATAATTTAAAATAATACTATATTCCACACCCAATTCAATATACTGCCTAAAATACAATGTCCGGCACTTTAATGGTATCAATTGTTAAGGATCAAATCTCTGTAACAAATGTCGTAAATTAAATGAAGGACAACCATGAAAGTCAAGTTAAGGCACTTTTCCTCAAGAATCCATCAGATAACATTAGTTTAGTAATTGATAATAAAATTACTAACATAATGTATTTTCACATATGTGTACTTTCACATAGTTTATGTAATTAAATAAGTTTAGATTTTAAGGTTTTCCTTTCATTTAATTTACTTTGTTTGTTAGAGAAATTTGATCCTTCTGTGATTGATGCCATAAAAGTGCATGATGTTGTTTATTGTAATTTATCTGGTTTGATTCCTACCTTTTAGCTGGTGCCATTCCTGAACCAGCTAAAATTAGAATTAATAAGATTTAAGAAATAATGCACAATTGTTTCTTTTCAAAAATAAAAGAATGTAAAATTTTCTGCTCCATTGTTTAGAGTACTTTCCCTCCGACATCCACCCTGTATACACTTTGGCCCGTGATCTAGTGTTTAATGAACCAATTTCATGTTATTCCTAAACTTTCGATATCAAATATATCTGATATCATTGCCGATATCAAACAATAGTGAAATTATATTTTTTAACATACAATCACTGTATAACGTACACGGTTAAAGGCGGTTAATTATAATTGTAAATGAACTGATTTTATGGACATTATTGACGCAACCAGACCATTTTTTTAAATGAAATTGAAGGTCATAGCCTATGTACGGTTTACCGTACACATATATAATATCCATGCCTACTTGAAGATAAATTTAGCATAGTTTGCAATATGCGCCGTATGTGGCTATGTTGCAATTAAGCGGTGAAAACAATTAAATTATTAAATTAGTGTACGTTCAACACTCGACGGGTTTGGTCATTTATTAGCTCTCCTCGGAGTCACCAAACCCTCAGCTCAGCTCACCAGCATCAGCTCTTATCATAAGCATAGCTCTATGTAAAGGCCCCTATCAAGGTCCCTTACAGCCTACAATATGTACAGACAGATGATTTATATTTCTGTGCCTTATTTTGTGGCTGGGATTTAAGTAGCTTTGGTCAGCAGTAAAATGTGTAAGTGTGATTAACAATAATTGCTATTTATAGCCCCTTCGGTTATACAATTAATGTTACATTATTCTACTAAGAAATTGATTGTACAGTCAGTTAACATAGTTACATAATTATGTGATAAAATTTTGGTAAGCTCCTGGTCATTCATTATTATCATCGGTTTCTCGTTACAGATCACACGAAAACCTAAATATAGCTGGGTGTAGTAGCTCAACACATCTTTCGAGCTAAAGCCAATTTCACTTGCAAGTGCACCGTGCCGACTAGCTAACGGGGCTCTGGCGAAAGAGAGGAAGTACTGTGCCTTGCCCGTAACAATGATTCTTGGAGTGAGGCATAGCGAGACATTTCGCTCACAGCCTAGCCAGCATTCGCCTGGAGAAGTACATCCACCTCGTGGAATGCCACAGCCATAATGGCCTATGTCCTGTTCCTGCGAAGGTTGCCAGGGCTAATAAATGGGTCATTATCCCCACAGTGGGGGGAGACCTGAAAATGCAACTAACAGTGTAGGCGCGGCGGTCAGAGAGACTCGGTAAAACGCCTATCCGCTGGCCGCCCGCAGGTCAGTAGGGTTGTCGAACCCAGGGATTAGCCTAACCTTTGCTCTGGGAGGCTGAATAGCTAACCTGCTAAAAAATCCTGGTGTAGTAATAGTGCCGGAGCAGGAAACCGGGGTGGCTGCATTAGGAGGGGACTGGCGGTCCTTCCGCACAACCTGCACTGCTCTGTGGCGGTACACACCATGCTTTATGTCTCTTGAGCTCTGGCGGCAAAAAGACTAGGTACTTTTATTTAAAAAAATCTCGAAAGCCCCATACGCCCAGAAAAAAGTATTGTGGATTTTATTTTAGAATCTGTCTTACATTAGCAAACATTTTCAGACAAACAAAATTAGGCATCGTCTACCCGCGCTCTGATCGAAGTTCCTAAATATTGTATGATGAATTGATGACAGAGAATCTATGCTCAGCACCCACTAATTATTTTTCATGGATTGTAGTTGTAGAGCCCCCGAACACACACACAGTCTGCACTGCTGAATATACATATGTGTATACAATGTTACCTATTGATGATTTCAACAAAATCAGTTCATTAGGTGCAATTTGTGATTTGCAATAATACTAAAAGATACTAAAGTTTTTAAATATACTAAAGTTTTTAAAGTTCACAATAAGCACCTATTGTATTTTTTGGTTTTAGACTTCACTATCAATCCCGAAAACGAGGAATGTTGGAAAATGACCTGATATTGAGTACATTCGCGAAAAAATACTTGGATGGTTTCAACGAAAAACAGACTGTTATGTACGATCGACTCATCAACTCTCCAAGCAATGACTGGGACATTTTCAACTGGGTTGTACAGAAACAGCCTACACCTGAAGAATTTGACAATGAAATTATGGACCTTCTGAAAGAACACGCTAAAAACAAGAATAAAGTTTTATTACGTCTACCGAATTTATATTAATCAACATTATAATTTATTTTCATTAGGTACCAGTATTTATTAGTTCATGTGTTATTTATTATATGTTAAATGTTGTTATTATGATAGAGTTAGAGAAAGAGTTATTATCTATCTGTTATATAAAAAATTCCATAGCCATCTCTTACTTAGAATTAATTGATATCAACATGTATCATTTTGTTAACTCGGCGATACATAGATAATTAATTATTTTGTTGTCTTATTCTAAATCCAACTTGATAATGAAACTGATACTTATTTGAATCTTACGTAGCAATATGCTCAACCATGTAAATATCAATGAATTATGTTATTTGTTAATACTCTTAATAGCAACATAGCATTGGTGAATTGAATAAAGTTCACTTAGAATTTGGCTGTATTATTTAAGAGCACGAGTTTCGGGCTCCTCTTTCACCAGTTCCAATTTATTATTATGTAAAATAATTCGTAATGTAAATTGGTGTCGTGCGTAAATAAGTGTCGTTTCGCCGGCGATATTAACATATTCATTTAAGTGTATGAACGGGTGCTGGTCGACCTAATACTATCGCGTCGCTTGCCAAAGGGAGGTTCGTATAGGTTCTCAGCACTCGTCCTGCGTACAGTATTGTCCAAAGAGCCCGCACTTGAGCCTAATCGTTATTTTGATCAAGTTTTGCGTTATCGTGTAATTATTTATATTCAGTTGGCGTTGATTGTGAATGGTACGTCATAGGTCAGCCCACAATCTTATCATTTGCCATTTAAATGTTTGTGCTTTAGATCCAGTGAAGTCAGTTAACTCTTAGCAGTTTGTGAATGAACTACATTATTTAAGTGCTTCGTAGATCGTTATCGTAAGACAGTACACGAAGTGAAAAATATTATAAAAATACGAGTTATTTATTAGTGTTTCTCAGTGATTTCATATTTGAACGACAAAATCAACCATGCCAATTCGTCCAAGTCAGGTATAGTATTTTATTTTTTAATTATTTAGTTAAATATCTTTATTTTTACCTAAGTGATAGGTTCACTAAATACGACCTAAATGAAAGTGATTTATGTGAAGCTAAGTTATACGGAAAAAGTGTATACCTGTTTACTTCTTTTATTAGTTCCCGTTCCTGTAAAAAAAAATATAGATATATTTATTTTAATAAATAAATTAAAGTTCTAATTAAACTTCAAATCGGGAACCTTCTCTTTCATATTACAGCATTGCATTATTGTATTTACTACTAGCTTGTGCCCCGCGGCTTCACTCGCGTAAACACACTACCTATCTGTATAATAAGCATCCCACATGTTAATTCTGGACATTTCTATGTCTGGGCTTTATTTTATCGAAAACTGTACAGCTGTTTGTTGTTTTTATATTACGTCGGGTGGCATCCAAGCATACGGCCCGCCTCCGCCCCGCATATTCATCCTTACCCTTGCCTAATAAATAATCTGATGATCTGGTTCAATACTATAATTTTGGAAAAATAATGGATATGATTTGCATACATTGTAGTTAGGTTTTTGCATTTACATGTCTTCATAACTTAACACGTTTATCACATACATACTTGTTACCGAATTGAAGAAATATTTAATCAACAGTTAACACTCTGATGACACTGGTGTTTTATCGGATAAGAGAGTGGTGTGTGAACTTTTGTCGCATAATCCTTACTAATTAACAGTCTAATTATGAATGTGACATGCTTGTTTGGTTGTGACTCAATCATGACTGTACGACTGCAAAAAATTTGCTACACCAATAGAAGTTAGTAAGTGAGCTGAATTTAATATACGATGAATACGACAAGTTCACCATCATTTTTGAGCCAAATCCAACCTCACGTGCACGTGGTGCAGTGCACCCTGCTGATAGACAAACGAGGCTCTGGCGAAAGAGAGGTAGTGCATAGCGTATTTACAAAATGCCCGACTGGGGAAGTGCCTCCGCATCCAGAATACCGCAGTCAAATAACTCTTTTGAAATACCAGCTGGCAGCTTAAAATTACGCTATGTACCTATGCCCTGCCTCTCTTTCGCCAAAGCCACGTTAGTACATCATCAAGGGGCAGGTGAGGTTGGCTTTGACTCAAAGATAGCTGTGAACCACTTGCACTCCATACATTTAAAATTTGTAGTTCCGAATAAGCTTCCATGTGCCCTAGGTGTAACTACAGCACAACCACCGAGTCCAAAAATCATGCTTTATTACTATTTAGGTACATAGTATATTCGAGGCAGACATCACATCGTCCGCATGACCCTATCCTAATACAAATAATACCTAACCTAATCAGTAAACAAATTTGAAGTTTATGTACGTATAACTTATCTTTAGGACAATAGTTGTTGTTGTCATATTTTTTAAAGAACTAGTAATTCCAAAACAGGAATAAGCTACATACCCAGGTACTAAATTACAATTGGACCTTGTGTTATGCAGAATATATTCAACCGACATTTTGTTACATTTAATGTAAAGCTATTTAAAGTTTAATAGGAATAAAAATATCGCGCAGTTTTAGTTTGGGAAGCATACGAGTATGTCATCAAACTGTTAGAATCTGTTGCGAATATATAAAACTTGTTTTGAAGTTTCTCGTTATGTATAGGTATCTCTCAATTTAGCATAGTTTGTCGGTTGGATCTAATCTGCATAACAGGGTTCAATTTAGCTTGATATACTTCGCTGGGTACTTAGCTGTTTCATCATCATCAGGTCATTTTAGTCTCCACTACAGGAGCACGACCCTCTCTCGTCCGTCCCAGA
Source organism: Hypsopygia costalis (assembly GCA_937001555.2). Taxonomy (NCBI): domain Eukaryota; kingdom Metazoa; phylum Arthropoda; class Insecta; order Lepidoptera; family Pyralidae; genus Hypsopygia; species Hypsopygia costalis. The sequence continues at coordinate 21,086,692 of OW443329.2, forward strand.
CAGAAGGAGGATTTGGCCTATACTCCCCACGCTGGCCAGACGGGTTGGGGAGGCCTGATCGATCTTTTATAATGTATTTCCCTTAGTCGCCTTGTACGACATCCACGGGACGAGACGGAGTGATTCTATTCTAGTTTGCCGGAAACTACACAGCCACTTAGCTGTTTGTCATATATTTAATAGACATATAGAGTAGTAATTGGAGCGGTATACCAAATCCGTATGTCTCATCCATACACATGCTGTTTCAGACGATCACACGATCCTATCGAATTTAAGTATGTTTAGTGTTATATTCCAACTAGAGATGGAAATTACGGAAAGTTTCGATAACAAAAGAAATTTACGAGGAAACATTCCTGAAAGTTTACATATTCCGGGAATTTATGAATTTTCAAAAGTGATAATTGTACTTAGAAATATGTAACGGCAACTTAACGGCAACTTAATTTTGGTTAACAATCTGTTAAATTTTACGTTCAAGAGCGGAATTGTTTATATATTTTTTTTTAATGTGGTTCGGTTTTAGTGTGGTCATAATGTCTCTGAACTTTCATTTTGGACTAGGTTTTATTCTGGGGCCCACTTCTATATATATATATATATACCTATATATATTGGTGAATATAAATAATGGTGAAATTTACACTTCAAAATTATGCATATAACTGTGTGACCTTACCTTTTCGTAAGTGTCAATTTCACGAATTTATTATTATGAATTATATTATTTGAAAAACTTTTTTTGAAAACTTCCTAAATTGGAATCTTCCGGTCCGGTAATTTTCCGGACACTTTCCTTTTAATTTTCAACGTTGGAGGTTAGTTGTTTATTTCGGCATGGGATGTGACCTCACCCCGTTTCTCGAGTGTCTTCCAAAATATAACATTTTAGCTCACACTTTAAATTCAGCGGTTCCTAACCTTTCAATGTTGTTACCTCATAAATAATAAATGAAATTGATTTTACTCGCTCCTATTACGTCTTATTGGTTTAAGCTAATTTGTAATCTTTTATCAGCTTTAGGTAGGTTTAGGTAATACCCCGCAGGTTCGAAACCCAAGCTTTAAAGCTTCAAACCTTTTTTGGAATCAGGCTTACTATTGGGCATAGGCGTTAACAGTGTCTATTCGACATTTTAAACAACTTGAAACAACTTATTATAAGACAACATACTTAGAAAAGTTTTATTTTTAACTTGCTTAAAATAAACTATTTGCTAGATTTAATGTTCCAGACTCTAGTTTTAATAAAAAGTCAGCTCACTATTCTCATATTATTTAAACTTTTACAGTCGTTTGTAAAATGGTTACTGGAGAATCAGCATAAGTTGCAAGCAGTTCGACGATGCAGTTCTTCGCTGCGGTACAAAGAGGTGGAAGAGAGCGCGGCGACGACGCAGCCCGAACACGTACCCTCCACAGCCGAGCCCGCGCAGCCACGCCCCCGTATCACGCCAGATGTGTCCTTCAAGGTACCATACCACATTCGCAAATATACGTCACACACATGTTTTTCTATAATTATTTACACAAGTACGTAGGTATTTTGTTATCGTTCTGTTTAAAATGATAAATAATTTGTTTTATTTTCAACAATCTGCGAGCTCGAAACGTGAGCTGATAGGTAAATGATAATTCACGTTTTAAAATGTTAAAGCGCGTTATATAATTAAAGTCGATCTATGTGGTTACTACGTAGATGAATATGCAATATCAAAGTAATTTTTATTATTGTGAAATAAAATAATACGGTTTGCGCGGGGTAGCGAATTTGAATTTCACACAAAACTGCGGATGCGGTAATTATTTCATAATATTATCTAATAAATAACAAAGGAATAAAGATTGTCATTTAAAATAAATACTTACAGAATGTGTTCACTTTTGAATTTGTAGCCGATGCCGAAATTTAACGAGACTTCACATTCAAGGAGGTCATTAGTATTCAGTTAGTTTAATTAATTAATTCATGCCATATATCATATCTGGTGATTTTATAGATTTCGACGTGCTCTTTCCGAATTTCTACTTTGCCACCTCGTATCTTTGTCACACGCTCTGCGCCGCAATACTGCAAAAATAGCGTTTAAAACCAGTTTTTTGACAATGTCTCTTTGCCAACTAATTTTACAGTAAAAATAGTTATGTTATAAATAAAACTAGAGAAAATTTCGTAAAATATGTGTATTAACATTTTTTTTGCAAGAGTACGAGCACCCCAAAGTCTATTCCACACCGCCATGAAATAGAGTGGCACATTTTTTTATCATGGTACCCACAGCAGGCCTAATCTGCGTGCAATGCATCATTACAAAAATTAACGACATTCTGCTTCACTTCATTATTGTTGACTAATTTGCGCCCACGACTTCATACGCACATATCCCAAGAGTTTTCAAAAATTATAAAATCAACCTATTTATTTACAAATGTAGGTAACAATGTACGGTAAAATACATAATATAAACAACTTCTTCATTTTACCTTTCGGTATGCAAAACCTATGCCTTACTTAGTTATATTATAGTTTACTTAGTTATATTTTAGTTTTTTAAATGTTATTATACATTCATACTATGTGCGTAGAACTAATAACGTAATATAACACACAACATTATGCATACATTACTAGTACTTTTTTTATACCACTAAAGTAGCTAACAAGCAACAAACAACTACAGAATTTAAATGAAATAGTAGTTTATGAAACTGTTGCATAATAAGGGTTATTAAAATACGAGTGTGAGTTTATAACACGAGCCGAAGGCGAGTGTTATAATAATACCACACGAGTATTTTAATACCTAATTATGTACAGTTTCATACACTACTTTATCTAATCTCATGAAATATATGATAATAATATTTTAAATACAACCATGAAGTTAATCTATCAGCTATAATTCTTACATAAAAATCCATTTGCAGATCGAGCATGCGTAGTGCGCATGCGCGACGCGCCGCGCGGCGCCGCGTTCACAGATTATGTAGAAAAATTTGCATAGTTGCAATGTATTTGCATTGCAACCTGTTTAAAATACCTGTATCCAGGGCTGAAGCTGTATCGAAATGGTAAAAAAGTTATTTTACGATACAGTTGTCCATAGAAGAGCTGTATCGAAAAATAACTTTTTAAATTTATTTTGACAGCTTGTGCGTAAAGACTGTCATTATGATACTGTGTTTAGTTTTATAATGTGTAAATTTCAGTATGAGATTAGATAAAGTTAATTTATGACACGATGATGACAATTGTTTTAGTTGTTTACATCTAAACTAGTTCTATCTGCTTATCGGTTGAGAGACATATAATTTATTACAGCATACTGATAAATAACGCACATATAAGGAGTCATTCACAGATCTAACATGTCTTCAAATACATATCTAGGGGCTCTTGTCAAATAAAATTTTATTTTTTATTATTATAGATATAATAGATAAAATTTTATTATAGATTAAATTTTTTTTCGCGGCAATCAGAATGCAGCTCATATTGTCCAGCTCACTTGACTATAGTTATACAGAAAGTGACCAATAATAAATAAATAAATATATTCTTGGACGAATTACACACTGCCATCTAGTCCCAAACTATAAAACTACGCAAAACTTGTCCTATGTGTACTAGATAACAGGTATTATACTTAAATACATTTTTTTTGTAAATACATACATTTAATACAAAGAAAACACCCAGACCAAGACAAACATACATATGTTCATGCGCACAAATATTTTTCTTGTGCGGGGATCGAACTCGCGATATATAATAATAAAATAAATGATGATTCTAATTACAGAAGTTTTGGAGAAATATATATTTTTATGTTGTCGAATGTTATATTTTGATGTTTAATGATATGAATTTGTAGGAGATAGTAATCAAACACATTTTACACAAGTTGACTATTATGTTAATAGAAAAACGTGATTTCTAAATATCGTCGTCGTTTTGTGCAAAATATATTTTTATATATAAGCGGAATGCTGTTTATTCTGGCGAATAAAATGCCTTTAATATGAAATAATGAATTATTAAAAGTTTGGTCATACTGAAAGTAAAAATTATCTTAGGCCTAAAAAATAAAAATTATCTTAGGCCTAAACTCTTTGCGAACATGTTGAAGACTTCAAAAATTTAACTCTTTGCGAACATGTTGCTTTTTAGTTTGCCAGATTATTATTTGCTTTTTCGTTGCGACCATTTCGAAAATAGTGTCGCTATCAACATGAATTTAACTTGTGAACATTTTCGTTCAATGAATTTTTATGATTTTCCCTTTGGCCTAAGGCAACAATAGAGTTGCCAGAAACTTCAATTTATGCCGAAGGCCAATTATTTATTAGTACAATTGTTGCAGAATGACGATCTCAGTGTGAGGCTCGCGGCGCCGTATCAACTTCAACCTAAGCCAGAAGCTAATGACCTCGGCTTCGGGAAATTCTTCACAGACCATATGCTTAAGATTCATTATCATAAACAGCTTGGCGGATGGCAAAAACCTGAAATAATGCCATTCGAAAACCTATCAATACACCCCGCTGCGAAAGCTCTTCACTATGCAATACAAGTAAGTTTTATACGAGTATGTTTTTTTAATTATTGAGATGCAAAAAAAGAATATGAACTGATTAGCAGTATCGTAGCCTATACCAGAGTACCAGAGGTCAGCATCGGCATCAACCCATAATCTCCCCACTGTTGGGATAAAGGTCTTCCATCAATCGAAGGGGTTTAGAGCATACTCCAACCACGCTGCTCAACTGCGAGTTGGTGAAGGCCAGTGTTTGCAAGTCGCCCTAAGGTCACTGACTTGGCTTAAACACTGTCATATAATGACAATAGCCGGGACCGTCGGCTTAACATGCCCTCCGAAGCACGGAGGAGCTCGAGATAAGTAAAACCATCCATAAACAGGCTACAGTCGACGTTGCTTAACTTGCGTGTTCGATTAGACTGACAAACGCAACGACGCCATCAAGTTTCTCACACGTGCAAAGATGCCTTCGAGCTCCTCCCACCAGAGGTCACGCGTTGCCAATCCTATCGATACGTTTTTAGTGCTAATAAATGTACGTCATTATTGAAACGCACCATGTTGACAAGAATGAGTTGCGCCTATAGGTACTGCGTGTTATCAGTGTAATAATAGGTACACTTACTGTATAAACATTTCATATTATCTTTTCATTTCAATCTTCCCTGTTTGTCAACATGTTTTTGATTACGGGGAAAGACCATGGCATTATGCAATAAAGATTTTAATTTCTTCCAGTTGTTTGAAGGATTAAAAGCATACAGGGGAGCCGACGATAAAATTCGATTGTTTCGCCCGGACTTAAATATGCAGAGGATGAATTTAGCGGCGCAAAGGTCCGGGCTGCCCATGTTCGACGGCGAGGAGCTTATCAAATGTATAGTGAGGCTCATCCAGATCGATCAGGAGTGGGTACCGCACTCAGAAACCTCTACACTTTACATACGACCTACTCTAATAGCCACTGATGTAAGTTTGTAATACTTTGATTTATTTATATTTATTTATTTACCTTTGCTACTTAGATATTACTTACTAACTACCTGCCTCGGCTTCGCTCATGTGGGACTATATATGGATGTTATATATATTATATACTTAGATATAAACTTTCCGGAAGACATTCTGTAAATAATAGTGAAAACGATATCAAAATCCGTCCCGTGATTTAAGAGGAGTTAGGTGAAATTCAGACAAGCACACAGAAAGCGACTAAAGCGACTTTAATTTATAATATGTAAGGATATAACTGAGATCCAAAAGTTCTCGTTTGTCGAAAATTAGGTACACTCAAAAGTTGCACATAATTAGTTATGACACTAGTAGTTTGTGTGTAATATAATGGCGTATTACCAAAATCGATATCCAATTAGTAGATGTGGTTGGTGTGTGTGTGTACATTTTACATGTAGTTTATATCATAGCACTTTGCTGTCGCCCAATGCTACCGGTCGACCGCCGCCGGAGCGAGTGCATGGGTGGTGTTGCGGGTGGGTGTGTCGCTAATATATAGACCACGCCCATAAGTCGCAGGCAAACTTAGTCTCACATTCATTTTTCTATTAGGACACATTATATTATTCAATTTTATAACCCTGTTGGTCCCCTCTCGACAGTACCGTATTTATTGTACACGTGGTGTGTTTGTACTATGTCAGACAGTTGTATTTTTTATTTATATAGTCAATATGAACTTGGCAAAAGTTTGCACAAGTGTCGCAATTGCGTTTTATTTTTCACGCGTCTATAACGCCAAATAATTTATCACATTGTCTTCGATAATTGTTGAAGAAAATTAAAGGTTAAAATTTATGTTATTGATTAACAATATATAATAATAAAAGAGAAAAATAAATTTTCTAAAACAAGTGAAAGGTAAACTCTGAAAATGACTGAATATGGCATGGTTTAGACCATTAAGGGGCAGGATTATTTTAAGTGTCCAAGAAATTCAGAAGCAGGTTAGCTAAAAAGTTGCATCTTACAAAAGTAAATTAAAGTTTTACTTTTGGATACATGTAAATACTGAAAATATACAAAACTACATATCTTTATATGTATACGGAACACTTGGCGCTCGAGCGAATTCTCACATTTGGCGCTTTATTTAGTACCCGTGCTCACTTCATTGGGCGTTAAACATTTTTTCGAAAAACTTTAGGTTTTCGGGTTAATATATAGCCTATGACACTCACAAATAAATAAGTTTTCTATTGATAATATAATTTTCAAAGATCCAGAGATTACCCCCTACAACCTCACAAACTTTACTTCTTTATTATATTAGTATAGATTATTATCTTGCAGCACGTTTACTAAAAAATTGTACATGTGCGTGTTTAATAAAATAAACCCTATCTCTAACTGATGTGATAACAAACGGCAAATAAAAATTATCTTCAAATTATTAGATACCACGATATACGTGAACATACCACTATTAGGCCTGCTGTTTTTTTATGGGAACTAAGTACAGATAAGCCGGAAATAAATAACACATTTTAGATATTTTGTACTGCTTCGAGGTTACCAAACGGAATGTGCACGTGATGCGCCGTCCGATCACTAAATTTGATTAGCTATTTCAAGCATATGCTTAAAGTAGTTTTTATATTTTACCTAGGCTGTTTTGGCGTCTAAAAATATAAAAACTAGTCCGCTGCTTCGCCCGCGTTTACGAAAAAGTATTTTCATTTTTCGTGTTAATATATATACTCACAAATAACGTGGCTTTCTATTGGCAAAATAATTTTCAAAATCAGTTCAGTAGATCCAGAGATTACCCCTTACAACCTCACAAACTTTACCCTTTTATAGTATTGGTATAGATAATAAGTAAAATATATTATATCGTAAATGTCTTTGTTAATGCCATTTTAAACAGCCCAAAACATTATTGAGAACTTTGAGAGGTTTACTCAGAGGTTCAGGTCTGAGAAGTTTAGAACAGACAAGTTTAAAAGAGTGAACAATTACTGTCCTCTATTTTTTGTGCTAGTGTAGTATCAAGTATATCACTTGGGAGTAAGTCGTACTCCACTTGACGAATAACCTATTATTTGTCGCGTAATATCTCGAACCACTTGCAACGTGGACGGGTAACTAATATCGTCAATATCAATGAATTTTCATTGCCGTGTGGTCATCGTAACTTGCCGTACATTGAAATTTGTTTATCTATGGAACAAATGTTGGTACGATTAGTTATTTAGTGGAATGAATTTAAAAAATATAATATAGAGCATTTAACAGGACATTTTATTCAAGATGTATCAAAAAAGGGGTAGAAAGACTTGAAAGGATGATTGTACACATCGAAAAATTAAAGCGGGAAAACATCTACATAAAATTGTTCGATCAGTTTGCATGGGACATGGAATTTACTTTTATGTGAGAAACTCCTTGATGAATTTAATCACTTCTTTTTTAAGACTGATAGCCAGTTACAAATTAATAAAAGTCAATTGTATTCTACTTAAAAATATGTACTAATTACTAGGTGTACATAATTAAATACTTCTAATGTTTATCAATTATCATAATAAAATTGTAGGTTTAAAAACAAAAGATTAACGGAACCTTCAAAGATAGGAAATGTTACCTGAATAAAATTTATCTTCTGTCATAATAGTGTTATAGTTATAGTCATAATCATAAGGGCGTCTGAACCTTACAATATATTATCTTACATTGTTTCAATTAAAATATTCAAAACTTTACATCTGATCTGATATGTCGCCAATAGTTCTGATAATACGCTCTCTGCAAAATATTTCCACAAAATATGTCTTTATTTTGTGGAAATAAAGCAAGCCAAAAAGGCATAAGTGATACTATAAAAGTTGCTCTATACAGCATTTCTTTATAAGCACTGTTGCACATGCACTTTATAAGCACATGTTTAAAAAGCTTTTCATGTATCTCATGACGTTCATGACAGAATTCGAGAAGGGAATTATTTTAGGATGTTGCCAAAGAGGACCTAACAAAATTAATATCTGTAATTCTTCTTTATATATGAGAGACGGGCAAATGACCACCTGAGGGATCTCATGACCGGGTCACCTGAGGGAAAGCAATCACCATCGCCTATGGAGATCAGCAACATCAAGGGGTCACCGATCCATAGACAGCCTACTTCTTCCTTTTTAGGGTTCCGTGCCTCAAACGGAAAACGGAACCATTATAAGATCACTTTGTTGTCCGTCTGTCTGTCGTCGTGCCGGTCAAGACCCTCTATGTCGAGAATGCGTGGAGGTATCAAGCTAAAATTTTAACTGTATACTCAGGTCTATGGTCCCATGAAGTTGTAAAAAAATCAAACTGCTAAATTTACGGTAAAAAAAATACGGCCGTTTATTCAGCAAAAAACGCATATTTCGACACATTCTCAAGAGAATCAAAACTCATAGGGTACTTCCCGTTGACCTAGAACTATGAAATTTGGCAAGTAGCATCGTTATAGACATCGTTATAGATATATACAAGTAGAAGAATAAATCTCTAAACTATACATTTGTAATTAAATCTTATAAAAAAGGGGGTCGAAATTTCTAAAGCTACTAATTCAAATGGGGTATCATATGAAAGGGCTCGATGTGCACATTGCAAAATATATTTTATTTATTTTTTCCGACGCAATATTTCTTATTTATAATTAAAAATATCAAAATTATAATGAACCTACGTACGGGACCCTCGGTAGGCAAGTTCGACTCGCATTTGTCCGGTTTTTTTTTCTGGTGACCTCACTCACTCGCAGGAACACAACGACCCTCAATGGAATTGGTATTTGGCTGCGGTCTGATCTTCACTTGATTAAAGAGTGTAATCCTATCCACTGTTCTTGTCTAACTGGTCTATATTATTTTTTATGCCTTTTATTACATAATAAATTACAAACATTGTATCTCCAACTCTATGACTGTCTTGATAAGACAGAGAATATTTTCCGCGATTATTAACATTTTCCTACACTATAATCATAATATATCTAATTATCTACATCAGAACTATACACAATATAGATGTACATAAAAATATGGCATGTTTATTATTGTATATCATTATGTATAGGCAACCTTCGGTGTCATGATGCCTGATTCTGCACTACTGTTTGTCATCCTGAGCCCAGTCAGCGCGTACTACAAGGGGAGCACCGATGGAGCGGTGTCAATCTACGCTGACCCCAACGTGGTACGCGCGTTCCCCGGGGGCGTAGGCAATAGAAAAGTGGGCTCTAACTACGGACCCACCATAGGTGAGCATACAGACTGCAACAATTGTATTTTTTTTATTTAGGAATATTTGGCCACGTATAGTGGTGTTGCATACCTAACCTATACTAAACGGGCCTGGTATCAAAATTTCGTGAGGAGCCCTCTACTCAAACACGTCACGACACCGCCAGGCGTCCTCTACCTACTACTAAAACTCCTACTACTACTAGTAGTCGTACAAATCATGGCGGGGCGTTTGTAGGCTAGGGGCCTGTGATACGGTCCACCATTAACACAGCCAATACGCCGGCCGGTAGCTACGTTTCTGGCATAGTAAAAAATCTGTCGCATTGCGATAAGGCCGCCTTTTGTTCTCTAATTCTTATATGTACTTATCATAACAATTGTAAACTTTATATTGGTACAATAAATAGTATTGTATTACAAATGCGCACGTGGGGCTGAATATGGCTGATTCTAAAATCTCCCATGATAAATGCAGTTTGAACTCTACAATCTTATGTGTCAATCTGTTTACCGTCCAGTTTATAGATATGGAAAATTAATGCGTGTATTATCTTATAGATTTTTATCTATTGGACGTACGTAATATGATGACGTATATATATTCACAAGCTACAATCATTTAAAAATTCCGACTGCGATACATAAAAAAAATTTACTTACGAGTAAGTAGTTTATAAACTGAAAAACAAATACTAATACCAGTTATGGCCAATTCGAGTTTAATTTATCAACTTTTTATCCCAAATTACTTAGCTTTTCTGGTCATCTTTTAAATCTCTTTATTTTGATATAAAGTTAAAGACTAATAATAATAGTTAATAGTTATTAATAATATTTATGTCTTCAAGATTAAATTCAATAATCTGGAGTCAAAAAATATTTATATAGTTTCTATCATATACACAGTGGTACTTGCGTTATTTTGACGAATCGAACAGCTAATCCAAATATATATAAAATTCTCGTGTCACGGAGTTAGTTACCATACTCCTCCGAAACGGCTTGACCAATTTTTATGAAATTTTATATACATATTCAGTAGGTCTGAGAATAGGTTGTTATATATTTTTATAGCAAAACAACGTTTGCCGGATCAGCTAGTGATTCATAAAATTCAGCCAATATACAGACAAACACATAGGATTTCAGTTTCGCCTCAGTCGGGTAAAAACAGTGCTCTGTTTACAGATGCGACAGCCCGCGCCGCGAAATTGGGGCACCACCAGGTGCTCTGGTTGTTTGGACCGAACCACGAGCTGACTGAAGTCGGAGCTATGAACATATTTGCAGTCTATATCAATGAACGAGGAGGTGAGATATAAACATAGTATAAGTAATAGTACTATGTACAGTCCGGCCACTCCCTGCCGCTCTCTCGTGTCGACATCACCTCCCCTCTGAGACGAATCTGGAACCGTCGCACGCACACACGCTCATTCACGCTCTGCACAGACGTCATTGTTTATGTAGTAGTTACCAATCCGACATTTGTATGGAGTAACCTGGGAGTGATATAAGTACATCGACTTCTTACGACACAGTAATAAAGCTTTCCGTTCATATTTATTATACTATATTATTATTATACATATTTATTATGCGTTGCGTTGGCATATAAAAATGATAATATAGTATAAGCGCTTGCAAAGAGGAAAATGACACTCGAATGCTTACAGACAAGGAGAACATACTGTACCTATTCGTAACATATCTACTTTATTCAAAATTTAATTGTTGCATGTTTTAGCAAATAAACGATATTCTATTCTATTCCGCGTATTGCCACAATGACCTCTGTTATTCACAGAAGTACCATAGTTGTTATTTAGGTACAGAGTTAGTATAAGTGTTGGTAATTCCCCACAAGCTAAGAACTCACGACGGCGGTACAGCTGTTTTATTTCAAAACTCACGAGATCACAGATTTGTGTGGCCGCTGTAGTTGCGATCGTCGCCCGCGAAGTGTATTTACGATCGTAGATCGCTCGTATACATATATTTATATATATAGATAGTTAAGTTTTTTTTATACTACGTCAGGTGGCAGACAAGCATACAGCCCGTCTGATGTGGAGCTGTTACCGTAGCCATGTTAACGCTCGCAACATAAAGTATCGCTAGCGTTTAATTGTAAGCTACCCGACTGGGGAATGTATACCACCGCCTCACAGAATACCGCAGCCAAATAACAATTCTCTTGAGGGTTGTTGTGTTCCTGCGAGTGAGTGAGGTCACCAGACAGGATGGAGATATGCTGCGTTGGCAGCGGGAGTGGTGGCGCGCGAGCGATATTTTATGTTGCGAGCGTTAATATGGCTACGGTAACCGCTACACATCGGGCGGGCCGTATGCTTGTCTGCCACCCAACGTAGTATAAAAAAAAAATGTCTGTGTACTAAATTTTGTCCGAATTTGTTCATATGTTTTGGCGTTTTTAATATTAGTGGGACGGTTGTGAGTCACTGACTTCCTATGAGGATAACGACGCAAATACTTTTTATCTTGATTAATTTTAGTTACTTTTTTATCAAAACGGCAATTTTGTATGAAAAATGTACTAAAGCTCAGTTTATAATGTCGCAATTTTAGGCTACTCAACTAAAATTAGTAATAATTAATTATAAAACAGTAAGTATCATTTAACAAAATGTTTTCTGATATTTATTTTAATGAATTCATCATTTTGTTGTCACCATAGTTTTTGACGTGACAACGTCTTATAATTCGATGGAACCGGCTGCACGCACGAAAAAAAATGACGTATGCGGCGTTACCTCGCTCTGAGGCGACCCATTAACTTTTTCTTTTGAAAATTGATAACATTCCATCAGTATGTAATGTTATTCGTCAGTAAACCGACTTTACAGACAACCGATTTTTTGATTAATTCCGAATATGATCCTTATACTGGTTGTTTGCACATAATATAAGTTGATACGTATGAATCGCGCAATTAATAGCTCTGTATCCGTATAAGTGGTTGATATTGTAATGTTATCGGACGCGACGTTGACGCTTTGACCCCTCCTCTGGTAAATTCTCGCCCCATATCTGAAGCAACATTAGTGTCAGTAACATCATCGCAACGAACTCATTATAAAAAAACTTATAGTGCGCGCCATGTACCCATACAACTTATGTAAACAAACTTACATGAAATCGGCCAACATTATGGACACACGAACATAATAATATGTTCCCTTTTTAAGTTGGTTGAAGATTTAACCTTAATATGTACAAATAATGGCCGTGTGGTTTCCGGCAGACTAGAATAGATTCACTCCGTTTCTTCCCGTGGATGTCGTACAAGGCGACTAAGGGAAATACATTATCAAATATCGATCAGGCCTCCCCAACCCGTTTGGCGAGCGTGGGGAGTGTAGGCCAAATTCTCCTTCCGTCTAGGACGGACGAGAGAGGGTCGTGGTCCTGTAGTGGAGACTAGAATGGACCTGATGATGATGATGATGTACAAATAAAATATGTACATAGAGATAGAAAAAAAGAAAAGAAAAATTATCAAAACAAAAATTAATAATAAATAAAAAAAATCCCCTAAATCGTTGCCCAGCGGTAGCGTACCAAGAATGCCGGCCGCAATACCTCGCTTAATAGCATTGCTAATCCTCTGTGCAGGGTAATGGTCGTGATACAGCTTTCAAATATAGTATTTTGTACTTATATGTATATGTTACATTTGATAGGGTTTTGTAGATCGATGGGTTTTGTTAAGCTCTTCGAAAGGTTATTCTTTCATTAGCGGCAGGCAGGTGTTGCTAAATTCCTGAAGTCAACCAAATGTGCAGCATGACTTGATTATTAGTTACTGGTATTATGATATTACGATGATTAAAATTTTGATAGATTATATTGTCAGTCGTCGGCGGTTGGTTGACTTTAGCTTATAAAATTTCATTATAATGGATAAAAAAGTTAAGCAATATTATCGTTTGACAGACAAACAACTGAGCACGCCGCCGTTGAGCGGGCTCATCCTGCCGGGAGTGACGCGGCGTTCCATCCTCGAGCTGGCGAGCCAGTGGGAGGATCTGACTGTCGCAGAGGAGGTGCTCACTATGGACAGGATTTTCCAACTTAATAAGGAAGGACGGGTACGTTACTGCATGAAATAGTATACTCTTGGATAGGGACGGTATTTCGTCAAGTGTACTTAATGTATGTTTAAATTATTACTTCACTTTAGTGGAGAATCGCTTTAAGGCCTAGTACGCCCTTTGATTGAACGCAAATTATTTGAAACTACGTACTTATAACGTAGATTTCTATCGCACACACTAGCGATTTTTTCAGCAAATAATTTTGTCCTTCATCGAATTTATATATTTATTGGCTCATCCCATTATAAAAATATTGAATATTTGTTCATCATATAAGTTTAGTACAGAAAAACTTGTATTCATATAGGTATATTATTTTCCTCCTTCCTCAGGCTCGTGAAAATAATTTGCTTTATCGTATTGAAGTACTAAAATTGTGGAGACAGAATAAAAAATGTTTGTTACTATTGAATATAGACTGTTATTTATACTGTGATATGGCCTTACTATTACGTAGCTAAAGTAACTATTTATTTATCATAGCTAGGACGCCAAGTTATACTTTCATTTGTGTTTTGATAACACGTCTTGAATGTGCGCCTTGATATTATTTTATAATCCTTAGTTAAACAACTCTCGGAATGCTCCGGGATGTCTGTGTACAACTGTTCAATGGTATCTTTAAAATTGTATTGTATGTATCCAAGGTGAAGACGTCTACGTTTTCTATTGTTCATAAACAAAGCCGCAATATGTACTACTCCACAGACACCGTGGAAATAGCGAAAAGTATAACAATAAGTAATAACTACGCGAGTTTGGCGTCATGTTTTGCAAAATAATTAGAGTTTAAACACAGTGAGTTCTATGTTTGTATATTACATAACCAAAACTGAATCATGATTAATAGTAACTTCGTCGCCATAATGACTTAGTGACACGCGAATGACTGCTAAAAATTGATATTGTTAATGTGATTTTTATTTCCAGTTGCTCGAGATGTTTGGCGCGGGCACAGCGGTGGTGATCAGTCCCATCAGCAGGATTGGTTTCCTAGAAACCAACATCGATATTCCGACCATGAAGCAGTCGCAGCCCGTTTACCAGCGCGTCAAAGACACACTCCTGGCGATCCAGTACGGACACATAGAGCACCCTTACGCGAGAATCATAGTGTAGTAACGCGCTCGGCCACGTGGCGCCGAGAACGCTAGCCTAAGTGAAAAACAAAGTGATATCCTGCGGTGTGTACAACAATCGTGTTCCGCAAACGCATGTTTGCATGACTTTCTATCGCCAAACGCAAAATGTGAACAGTAAATAATACTATTTAACTGATAACGTTTAACGATAAGCTAAGGTTACATTGAGCGGTGGGGCCAAGAATGTAAATGAATTTAAAGTGCTGCGCATTATGTATGACGAACTGTCGCTTTTTCAGTTATCGCCTCGCTGTTACGGTATCTCTGTGTAAATGTTTAATGTATTTACGACGGCAACCGTTGTATCAAAATATTTGAAAAATTTAAGCTTCCGTTCGCATAAACATCAGCATTATGTCAGTGGTTTATTTGCTTTTGATTAACGATTTCAGGCTGCCAAGCTTATGATATGAGTACTGTAATGAATATTGGAAGGTCAGTGACATGTTCCACCTATTTCCTCGTTTCATACTTACCGTGTCAACGACCACTGAAAGTAGACTGCGACGTAGTACACGGGTGGAGTCGTTTCCGAAATTAGCATTCGGCTCAAGGGCAGCAAGCAGCAAAGATCAAGAGTGTAAGTGTCATTAAATACCGTCATCGAAATTAACAAATGATTTCTGTCGATAGTTAATTCTGACATAATTATGGAATCAAATTTGTTACCATTTGCAATGACAAGTATTGTACTACTAGTGGGCGAGTATTGTATTTTTAAGTATCGATGTTATGGTTAACTTATTATAATTAGGAGTCGAGTTTCACTGCATACATATTATAATAGGAATTGTATTTATAGCCAAGATATAGGTATTTGTCATAACGACGGTTGTGCATCGTAGCGAAAATGATCGGATTGAATAGAGATAGTAAGTAGCTCAATGTTTGTCTGCGGAAAAAATAGTGTTTTTTTTATAGTATAGTTTGTCGATCCTCCATTTCTTTCGGTTTTTCTAATTCCAGTTTAGCATGTTGCTTTATTTTAAAAATCTGTATATATGTCGTAAATTATTATTTAGGCCCACTTTTCAAATTTATTCCATGTGATATTAATTAGATAAATACGCATAAGCTTCTTATTTTATTACATAATGTAATAAATGAAAATGTGCAGAAGTAAGATGGGGTTCTCAACAGGCAATGTGTAAATAATTTGCAATTCGTTTGTATCACGTCTACGAGAAATACTCCCACATAAATTACGACCCAGGTTACACATGAAAATGTCTTCCATGTCAGAACATAATTGACCATTAGCATAAATGAGGCTTATATAAACAAACTATATATATATATATATATATATATGTACAAAATTTTACTATGAATACATGACATTTTATATATAGCTTGCAATTAGATACAAAAATAATATTAACATTTGAAATCTCCCCTAATTGGGCGGATTTATGTAATGTACTTATTATAAATTGGATTGATTACAAATCGTGTTAATATTAATGCAAATATAAATTAAGTTTTAATCAATTTTTTATCGCTCCCAACAACAAGTTAAAATTGCATTGATTGGTTTTGTTTTATATGCCTCATAAATGTTTATAGCATAAACAAATTAATATTATCAGACGACTTTGACGAAATCTGAACGAGTGTCAATTAGTCCAAATAAAATTATATTCTTATATTTTGGAATATCTGCCATTTAAATATAATTTATTGTATATATTTTTACGTCAATTACTTGTAGTAACTACTTGCTCTCAGAGTTAGTAAATACTGCGAAGAAAGCTTTCATGTCGCTGGAGTTTTGTTTTTCTAGTCTAAGAATCTGTAAGAATTGTTATTTATTATTAAAATAATGTCGACCTAGACTCATAATTTAATTTATTTACACATAACACTTCCCTTAGTACACTAACATTCTAACGCAAGTCCGTGATTAAATAACAAATAGTTACATGAATAAACATAATCATAAAGTGTTAATACACATATTCGAAAGTATCAATTATCAATTTTATTATGAATTACTGTTCACTGTAATCCTGCTGCATTATTCAGGAGGTAAAGGTAGGTCATCTTCAAAGTCTTCTACATTTTTCTTTCTACCCTCAGCACGATGTACGGAACGGCTCACCGGACGTACGCTGTCTTGGATTACAGCATCGTTGGAATAACTGTTTAAATACAAATGATACTATTAGTTATCCAGTAAATAGGCAAAACCTAAGATTTTTACTGCGCAATTCGATCGATGTAAATGAAGTGAATTTATTAGTAAATGAAATTGAATAAATATTCAGACGATTGACCCCGGTGGCGCACTAGTGTGAATTTTTTAATTTGAATTGTCTAGCGCGGCCGATCAATCGCCCATGCTAATGTACCCTACTAAAATGACCGCTAATCCAGAATATGGCCACTTTTCGGGCAAGTTCGGTGACGCAACTGCTATGTAAAGTTGGCCTATACCGGAAGCTACGTGGGTAAACCGTATGCAAATGCATTACTTCATTTGTAAATACGATAAAAATTTTTAATATCCATGTTTTTCACGACATTGGAAGGAATATACCTACATGGAATAATATATCATCGGCAACGTAATTTTAATTTTGTAAAGCTCGTGATTTGGTGAATTAAACCTTAGGATTCTACCTGCAAAGATCCATAAAGGAGCTGAATCAAATTTCCTCAAACATAGCTGATATAAAAAAATCTGCCAAAAATACTATAATTAGATTTCCTTGCATACAATAAATCTAGGTAATTATTACTAATAGGTAATTATTAGATCATTAATTACTGATTGCTTGTTAACCCAAGCATTAAATTGGTTTAAGTAAGAAAATGTATACCTAGTTATTTCTGTTAGCGAAAACTAATGAGGTACAATAGACAATTCGATGGGCCGAATGCAAATTAAAAATTAAATTCGTAGACTTACGTCGTTACTCGAGTTAGTGCGCTGTCTGCACGACCCTCGCTACCGCCGCGGGAACCAACTGTAACATTACGTTTTGAATACGCTAATTCGACTGTAGATCAAGCAACATTTTCTTATCCATCCATTATTTTTAGTCATCATCTCGCCTTAATCACAACCATACAAACGCTGCGTAGTTAATGTAAACAGTAGTATGACATAAACAGATAACAGTTTGGACCCAGCTCAAATGCACGTGTACATGCGATGTCGGACAAACTGTTAGCAGACTGGAATGCAGGCGACGACGAGAGAGACAATCCTGTGCGAAGAACCTATACTGAGATAATAGTGCGATCGACCGTACGAAATAAGGCTTTGAATTACCAGTAGAGAAAAATAGACTCAGTTGGTAACGATATTTTTTATACCAGTAAATTGGAAAACAAGTATATGATCTGTGTGATGGTAAGCAATAATCGTTAAATAAAAGACTTCATCCTTTATTGAAGACCTCCATCTCCAAAAGCGAATCTCCGAAAGCTTTAGCAGGTAGTTCATTTGACTCAGAGAAGCACTGAATCACACAGTACGTGACCATTTAGAGTGTCAATTGTATAGACTGACCTAAACAAGATCGCGTTGTTGAGTAGTTCCATACATTTGCATTTTATTCTACTTATTTCGATGACAGAAAGACACTGGGTCCTAGAGACTCTGGAAGCTATTAACAATTTACATACCATCACACAGATCATATACTAGAAACGGAGATATTCTCCGTTTTACCATCGTGGCCAACCCTTTATTCGTCCCGCTGCATGGGTCTCCCCTAAATCTAAGAGGTTTAGAGCATACTTCACCAGGCTGCTCAACTGCGTGTTGGCGGAGGCCAGTATTTCAAGCCGTCTAAGGCTGAGGCCGCACTACGGATTTTTGCCGCGGGCGGTATTGCTAGTAACCGCAAAACCGCGAATAGTACACGCACTACGGTTAAATACCGCTCGCGGTTTCCTCAGTATAGAACATGGACTTGATGAGAGCAGCTTGTGTGGTTGCTCTAGTATTAAGAAATAGAAAGAAGAGACGTCAACGACAATGTCGCAAATACTGGGTACATCCACTCACTGACCAAAGGTTTTCTAATGGTTTCTTTTACAAGAAATATCACGAGGACAGCCTGAAATTTTTTTTGAATACCACAGAATGTCATACAAACCTGGTCTTTTTTGGACCTCTAAAATACTTTTTTGTGATAGAGAATCATAAAGATTGCTAGAAATTGTATCTGAATCAGTTGACGACATTGCAAACACAAGAGGAAACGGCGACACGCGACACAGGCTCTGTCTACGAAGGTCTGGCGAACACTATAGTAAAAACCGCCCGCGGTTAACCGCCAATGCGTCCGCGTCTACCTGATACAATAGGTTACAAATTGCTGCGCGGTTTTTTGCCGCACGTCATTTGTAGAAAGTTGCGGTTTTAAAATCAGTCGCGGTAAAAAACAGCCAGTGCGTGCGCTTGAGTTCGGTTTCATTGATCACAACATCATACGGCCAAAACCCGCCCGCCCGCGGTTAACCGTAGTGCGGCCACAGCCTTAAGGCCATAACGACTGTCATCTAATGACAACTACCGGGACCGACTAAGCTGTCGGTCATGCCCTCCGGAGCATAAATGACCCCATCCATCGACCGGCTATGGTCGACTTTGCTTAACTTGCGTGTTCGATTGATTGACACGCGCAACGATGCCATCGAACTCCTCCGTTTTACTATTCATCTGTAAATTAGGTTTCTAATGCACAACATTGCAAATTGGTTAGACCGAAGTAATGTTTCGTTGCGTCTCTTTCCCGTTGGTCATTATATTCCAAATTAACACGCCGACTAGGTGTATGAACCTACTTGTAAGCATGCAATTAGGACACAAAGATGACGTAAAACTCCAATCTATTAGTATACTTTAATGATACATTGTTTACTGGGGATTGCGTCATGCCGTGATAAACACATTTAATAATAATTCCATATAAAACATGCCCAAGATAAACTGTCACTAAGATTTCTCTAAACAATGTTTATCAGACATTCAAGTGTGAGTTTTACACAAAGAATAATTACTACCTCATTACTACAGTGTACAAGGCGGGCGCCCCCCAAAACCCTCGCTTCGCCACTTGTGACGCCCGCTCATCATTGCCGCGCGAACTGAGTTTTCCCGCTGTCTATCATGTCGATGTATGTTCTACACAATCGGCCTTTGAATCTTGTTTTGTTCCCATTTTCACAAGTTTGTATTAAATGTCAAGCGCGATTCATAGTAAAAAAAAATATTACGAATCTGTGATAGGGTTTTGATCCACTACCGATTGATCGATATACTTAACTCAAGACGAATGCGTGCGTCGCACTAGCCGCATTCCTTACGCCCGCTACGAACGTAGCCCTATCTGTACGTAGAAGCACTACTCTAACGACTCTTACGAAACGTTACTGAAACCTACTAAATAGTAAATGATACCGTCAAACATATAAAAATTTGTCAAAGTAAAAACAGATTACAACCCGAGTGGTCCCGTACCTACTGTACGGTTCCAGAGAAGATTTCTTCCACTTACTATCAAGCTGTGGAATGAACTACTTGTCGATGTATTCCCAGGAGACTACTTTACGGGGTTCTTTGGGCGTTATAGGGGCGTGAAGGGTTTTTTAGACTTGGTGCCCCTGGTGTTACAGGCAATGGATGCCTGTAACACCAGGGGCATATGTTACGGTAACTGCTTTCATCAGGCGGGCACCACTTGTTTGCACTTCAAGAAATGATACTATGGGATTCCTAGTGTTGGCGTGGCAAACACGTACGAGGTAGACAATGTCAAAGATTTTATATAGCGCTGTCACACAATTGTATCGCACATGGTTGTGCTTTCCTTTAACAAAACCAACACTTGACACGAAAGAAAACATCGTATCAATCTGTTTCATTTCCTTACATCATAGCGTGAGCTGCTTTTTTTCTTGAATGAATGAGATTGAAACTATCACTTTGTGTACTGTTTTCAGTCTACGGATTGCTACGCTCTGTTTTATTGCTACTGTCGTGACATTAGATAAATATACTTCTCTATATTTATTTATTTAAACTTTATTTACCACAATTTAAGGGTACATAGGCGGTCTTAATGCTAATAGCATTCTATATATAATAGAAGTATATTTCTCTGGGTCAGGAAATAAGAATGGGGAAGGACAAACAGGTTAACGAGGTCGATAGACGCATCCGTCTTATGTGAGCTGCCTACTCAAAATTAGACGTTGCCTTCAAAATGAAAATAACAGCAGCACAAAAGGTTAGGTTATTCAATCAGTGTATCCTACCAGTTTTAACATATGGGGCGGAAACTTGGGTCCTGACCAAGGAAAGTATACACAAGATACCGGTCGCCCAGAGGAAACTAGAACAAAAGCTCGTGGGGGTTACACTGAGAGACCGTAAAACGAACACCTGGCTCAGGAAACACAGTAAAGTCGCAGATGCCATCGAGCGAGTGGCGAGTCTCAAGTGGCAGTGGGCAGGTCATATAGCCCGAAAGCAAAGTTCGTGGTGCAAAACGATCTTGCAGTGGAGGCCCTGGGAGGAAAAACGGCCCAGAGGAAGACCACTGATGACGTGTATGGACGACGTCAAAAAGGTAGCAGGACCTAATTGGATGCAGGTTGCACAAGATCGAAGGAAACGGAAAAATCTGAAGGAGGCATACACCAGACTGTTGGTAGAAAACGACTGAAAGGAAGAATAAGAAGAGAAGTCGCGACATTCTGTGGCGACACATCACAGTACCCCGGCACTACCTGAATGATTAAAATTACAATTAGTAATTTGAGACCTATGTTAGCTCAAGATACCCTTGATAACTGCCGGCTAATAATACACGTTCATCGCACCATTTTCATCCCACTACTGGGATACGCATATCTCTTAAATCGAAGGGGTTTATTTAGAGCGTACTCTACCGCACTACTCGACTGCGGGTTAGCGGAGGCCCATAAAAGTACGAAGCGCCGCGCGCCGCCGCGGCTTCCTACTTCTATGCGGAGGCCAGTGTTTTCAAGCCGTTAAAACACAATTGACTTGGCTTAACCACTGTCATTTGACGACATCAGCGGAGACCGACAGCCTAACATGCTCTCCGAAGTACGGAGGGGTAGGAGATAAATAACCCCATCTATAGATTGGCTACGGTCGACGTTGTGCAACTTACATATTCGATTAAATTAGACGACACGCCAACGACGTCGAGCTCTTCAAATTAACACATATAAACACAAAAAACAAGTTTGTTACTAAACAATAATAAAGATTGGTAGGTGGTACCTAAACTTAAACTTAAACACACTACCACCACCAGTGGTGGTAGTGTATTTATATACAGATGGGTACAATTGACTGACTCTAAAATGGTTAACGTCCTCATTCGATGCTTTTCTTACCTCTAATTTGATCTATTGGGGACTGGCTAGCACCAGACGAGCCACTGCCGGCAGACGTCACCGCAACTGTAAAATAAAAAAAAAGTAAAGTGTCCATTCAGTAATTACCTTATCGAGACACGGCACAAGCTTCTGGATTTAGAAACAGAGGCGGACTAAGGCCTAGGCAACCTAGGCACGTGCCTATAGGCCGTAATTTTTGGGGCCCGAAAGTTTTTATTTAATGTTTTCAATTTATATTTTGGAAGTGAAAACTTATGTAGTAGGCCCGGAAATACAATGTTGCCTAGGGCCCGCTTTAGGCTTAGTCCGCCACTGCTTAGAAATCTGAAATTTTACATAAAGTTTTACTTTTATGTACGCAAGAAACAAGAACGGATTTTCTTCTTTCTCTCGTTATATTCGTATGAAGTAAGTACATTTATCATTTCCACATATATACGTGAAGTTCGTTAAGAAGAAGACATACGAGTCTGCTATCACATTAAAACAATAGTATATAATTTTACCCCGTTCTTGTTGTTTGATCCGCGCCTGCGCACGCTGTAGCTCCCTGGTCCACGCGCTCGTCTCTGAGAGCCCTTGGTCGCCACATAGCTTCACTATTAACTTCAAACCTAAAATGTTTCATATTTATAAGTAAACCGCTATAAAGTCGACCCTCCTGTTGGTCCGAAAGAGAAAGATAAGTACACAAATCGACATAATTTTTGCACCATATCGGAACAGCATGGTGCAGTAGGTTTTGTTAATAAATAAAATATTCTTGGATGAATTACATACTGCCATCTAGTCCCAGACTAAGCAAAGCTTGTACTATGAGTACTAGATACCTTATATTATACTTAAATACATTTTTTTATAAATATATACATACAATACATAGAAAACACCCAGACCAAGACTAACTGACTTGTTCGTGCACATAAATATTTCTCTTGCGGGGATTGAACCCGCGGCCCCGGAGTCAAAGTGGACATGGTTAGCCATTCTACCACCGCGGATGGTATTATATGTAAGTATCGGCTTCAGCTTCGGCAATAGGACTTCGTGTCAGCAACCGTTCACGTTCGTAACAAGTCGGTGATGTAACATAGTCCGCTCCTACGTAGTGTTATAAGTGTGGCCGCAGCTTTAAAATTTATTTGTACACGTACATATCACGGCCGCTTCAGCGACCTGTCAAGTTGAAATAGAGTCGCTTATTCATTGGTATGAATAAGCATTCTAATCAGTTATTGAATCGCAATAAGAGTTGGTGGTAAGGGGGCTGTTCGGTGGTTCGGTCGTAAACGGTCTTGCCACGGTCTGGCCACGGACCCGAATTGGTATAATGTATGGATTACGATTAGGTTATGGATATACTTACATTGCACATTGTCAGGGAACCTGGCATTCATCTTTTTGTAGAGAGAGAGGGCTTCTTGATAACGTCCGCTTGCGCGCAGGCATCCGCCCATCAGTAGACCCCATCGCGGCTGACATTTAATTTATTAACATTATTCAGTTGGCAACAGGAAGTACCGGCTTTTACCCCATGTTTAGAACCTCAGTCCAGATTAACTAGATTTTTATCATATGTATATATATCATATGTCATAGGAGTATAGATAATATTTTTTTATTTATACTACGTCGGGTGGCATACGGCCCACCTGACGTGAAGCGGTTACCATATAAACGCCCGCAACATGAATTATCGCTCGCAAGCTGCCAGCACCGCTACCGACGCAGCGATTCCTTCCAACCTGGTGAGCTCACTCACTCGCTGGAATACAACAACCCGCAAGGGAATTGTTATTTGGCTGCGGTATTCTATGAGGTGGAGGTACTTACCCAGACAGGCAGCTTAAAATTACGCCGTGCCCTACCTCCTTCTCCTTCGCCAGAGCCTCTTTAGTAAATCAATAAGGTGCACCACGTGCAGGCGAGGTTGGCTTTGGCTCAAAGATGCCTGTGAGCCATTAACACCCCGAAATATAATAGTGCTTATCTACAGCATGGACACTCCCTATCGCTTTCTCAAGCTGATATCACTTCTCGTGTGCCGAATCTGGGACCGTGTGTTTGCTTGCATACACACGCGTTCTCGCTTTGCACAAACGACGTTTGTTTAAGTAAACAAATAGGTATTAACAAACCGTCATTTCTATGTAGTGGCCAGAGTGTACCAGTATCACAGTATAAGTAAAGTAATAGTACTACATACAGCATGGCCACACCCTGCCGCTCTCTCTTGTCGACCTCACCTCCCCTCTGAGACAAATCTGGAGCAGTTTGTATGGCGCCGCACGCACAAACGCTCATTCACGCTCTGTACAGACGTCATTGTTTATGTAGTAGTAAACGACGCGACATTTGTATAGAGTGGCCGGGGTGTGCCAGTATACTACGAGCATTGTGATAAAGGAGAGGAGGATGAGATGATGTCGAGTCATAAATTTGACAAGTAAACATTTAGTACTGCAGTGACGTACCATAAAACTTTGATCATTTTGATTTGAATCGGCCAATATTGGCTTTATAGATAAACTTGAGTAAAGATTCGTATCACCTTATGAAACTGTCATATCTGTTGCTAAGGATTGAAGTAATAAAAATTAATTCATCCATTTGATATGAAGTTGTTTTCATCATCATCATTATCAGCCTGTATCTACCCACTGCTGGATATAGGCCTTTCTCAATGCTGTCCACCATATGCGATCCTCCGCTTTCCGCATCCAACCGCTACCAGCCACTCGTTTGAAATCGTCGGTCCATCTAGAGGGAAGCCCTACGCTTCGTCGCCCCATACGTGTTCTTTCGAAGTTGTTCTATTTATAAGTAGTTCTATTACTGAAATTATTATATATAGCTTCTTCAGGATAGAGTCGAGGGCACAACACCCCGCAGCAGATTACCCATGCAGTGGACCGACCAGATAAAGTCTGCCGTGGGCTGCAAATTGCATGAGTGCACCAGAAGTGCCTCAAATCGGACGAGATGGCTGGATATTGTGAATCGAGCAACTACAACCCCGAATCCTCCCTCATGACGACCACGACCGCTCTGTCAAGAGCGTAACGAAGAAGAAGATATAATATATATATATATATGCATGGAGTGGTATGAAGCTTCATAATAGCGATGAGAATTCGTCGTTAGAGCTAGTGTAGAGTGAGGTCTCCAAAAGTCACTGTTTGTGAGTGGGCTACTCGGGTTTATTTATATTTGTAGTAAATGTTGTGAATATTTGCAATAACTGTTATTAATTATGGCTATTATAAAAATTATAATAGTCATAATTAATGGTCTAATGAGTGCTCGGGTGAGCTATAGGATTTGATACCTGCCGCTGAGTTCCACTATAGTACATAAATTAAAATTCCATCTATCATCTTGATAATTGGTGATTTACCACAATACGCTTTTTAAGTCATTTTCTACCACAAACTGTGAAATTGTGGATTGAACTTCCCTCAGCAGTATTTCCAAATAAATACGACAAGGGAGCCTTCAAGAACAGAGTATTTTTTTCCCTTAAAAGGCTGGTAACGGATCAGCGACCCCATGGTGTTGCTGATTTCTATGGGCGGTGGTGATTAGTTTTCATCGGGTGAGCTACATGCACGCTTACACCCTCTCATATAAAAAAAAAATTGGCACGGCACTATTGAATAAATGTTGTCATTTTTATCCAATTTGGATGCCATCACAATAATGGAGATTTATAATTTTTATATTAAACTCTATGATATGGCCGATATGGGTATCAACTGAAAGAGCTTGATGAGCGAATCACAGAAAGTAAACTTTTTAGTTCTTTTCTTTAACAACTAATAAAAACTTGTTTAATATATTTTTTGTTTATTTATTCTTGTAATACCATTGGTTAAAAGATTTTCAGTCTATGAGTGATAGAGAGAATACAAACGGATATTTCTACTGACATAATAACCCAATGTGGGTTATTATGTCAATAGAAATATCCGTTAACCAACAACATGACGACACGTGAGTGACAATAGACTTAATAAGATGATAAGACCAGATTACGATTTTGATAAACCTATCATTATATAGAGTACTATATAATTCTCGTAGGACAGGGTGGAAATTAAACGGACTTCACGATAGGGAGGAGTTTCTCTTGTAAGGATTCATAGCTTACTAATTATGGCAGTGTAAAAAATTACGGCAAATATTACAAATAGCAAGTATAATCAGGTCGATTCTATTAACTTGATGTATCGTCCTTTAGCGCAATAATTGGAGTTTATAATTATATTTATGCCCTTTACAGCTCTCTCCGTTCAACAGTATTTTTTTAAAACGGTACGGGGCCTACCACGCATTCCCACCACTGTATGTCCTATGTAACCAGGATTAACAGCGGCGACCACCAAAAAGGGAATGAACATCACAGTCCCGTGGGTAAACGTACAACTCAAACCTTGGAACTCACAACGAATTTAATCAGAGTAAGAAGCTATGGAATTTGACTTCCCCTCTTAGCAATGTGAGAAACAGCAATATGGCAAATAAGGCATTAAAAGTCTAAAGAGATGGCTAGTCAAGTGAAGTTTAACTGCCGTGCCCCTCGGATTTTAAATATCTAACACTATCATCATAGATAAAACAGCTATTATCGTATATGACGTACCTACAATAATAGCTGTTGTTTTAAGAGAGCTGTAAATGGCATAATAAAATAATTATTAATTCCATGGGATAATCCCACGATACAAAAAGAAAAAAACAATTTAGAAACTTTGGCCAAGAGAGTAGTCTTGATAAAACTTTATAACTAATGTACCTAATTGTTGATAAGGTTTATCTTGTACTGTTGTGTGGGATCTAAAAATTAAGTACAACACGTATTTGACCCACTGTACGCTACGCCTGGGAGTAACGAATAACGGAAGCTTAACTGCAGCTAAAATGTACCATCGAAAGATTATAAGCTTACATTTACAATCGCTGTCAACATTTATGATATTCCTTGTCTTATTCTGAATAAATCTGTAAGTATTCTTACGTTATTGGGTTGTAGGCGTGCTGCACGGCGATAGTACGTCAGCGCGTCGTCTGGGGGCGCCTCACTCGCGAGCCACTCCAACGCAGAGATCTCGCACGGCCACACCGCTTCTACCTGTTACACGCCATCGGTACATTTTCACTAGTTTTTTTTTATACTACGTCGGGTGGCAGACAAGCATACGGCCCGCCTGATGTGAAGCGGTTACCGTAGCCATATTAACAAAGCAGCATCTCCTTCCTTTCTGGTGACGTCACTCACCCGCAGGGACACAACAACGCTCAAGGGAATTGTTATTTGGCTACGGTATTCTGTGAGGAGGAGGCACATTCCCCTTCCAATTACGCTTCCTACCTCTCTTTTTGCCAGAGCTTCGTTTGTCAGTCAGCAGGGTGTACCGCGTGCAGGTGATTGACTTTGGTTCAAAGATGTTGATAAACCACTTACACACCAAAGTATGTAGTAAAGTAGTTACGCAGCTATTTCACAGTAATAGGGCAATCAGAGCAATATTTTCGTAATTCCTCAACCCTTCTTAGCACAGATAAGTATTTTGAATATTTACAATTGCCTCGAGGTTACCAAACTGAATGCACTGATGTTCCAGCTTGCCACCGGTTTAATGGAATTAATAGCTATTTCTTTAACTTAACATTTTGGTAAAAGACAACAACGTGCATTCATTTGTTTACGATTGTATCTAGTATAAATTGAGCCCTTATAGTATTAGACAATCAAGGTTCAAGTTATATAACTGAAATATGAACAGCTTGCGGTCTTCACTTCAACGTCTGCTCGACACTGGCTTACTCGGGCATCGAGTTACTACATCATCATCATTTTCGTTGACGTCTGATGAGTGCCCTACATGCCGAATCAATCAGGATCAGAAACGGTCTTATGCTTCTTTAGTGACCTATCCGTCTTTTGAATCCCACTGTAGAATATTGACCACGAATGCCAAGTGTCAAGTGTCACATACCTACGGTATAGTCGCCCACTCCTGACTGACTAAACATAAACAATAAGTGAGCGAGATACAAAGAGTTTCGCTATCATTTTAGTTTAGTTTCTTTATTGGTTCGTATTACACATAGGGACGGTAAATATCGACTCACGTCTTGATAGTGATGTTTTGCTGCCTGTGTATCTCCCATTTCGCTGTGCAGGTGTGCGAGCGTGCACGTCACACCCGCGTCCCACCCGCCTATCATGCTGCACCTGATCGAAACAAAATGGGGCTAAGCTTTCGTAATTATTCTTTCAACTGGTTATAATTTAAGACAAGCGTTCGCCCGCGACTTCGTCCGTTTGTAAAAATAAATAATTACACACTCAAAAAATAAATAATTATTATTATTCCTTCTCTACTATTCGATGTATCAAGATTAAACAATTATTAAGTTAGACCTCCAGTATTACAACTGTGAAAACGACATCCAATTTTGTGCAAGAATTTGTGCGTTAAATGCGTACAAAAATGCAGACTAAAATTTACTAATAACAGTAAAATACCATAGGGTGCGGGTAACTACTTCTCATAAGGTGGGAAGTACGCTTTTTTGTTTAGTTGTATTAAAATAAATGTTTCGGCTTATATTGTTCCTATAAAGACCCTTCATATTATTTTTTCTTAAATATCGCATATATGCAGACATCGGCCAGTTTATACCAGTGGTCCGTTAAGGTTCCTTTCCAAAGCGGACCGCAGGCCGCAAACTGCAAACCACACCACTAAATTGTTTCCGAGCGCGGCAACACTGCTGCCTGCAGTCGCGGTGCGCAGCGACTGCAGACCGCAGCAGCGAGCACCAGTGGTGTCGCGAACCCGCGAACCTCAGAAAGTACAAAAATGACGACTTTTGCAGAAGATGATGAAGAGAAATTAATAAACTATCGTTAGCTTGTACGACATTCTGTCTCGGCAAGGTAAAGGAGTGACTGAGGCTCGCAGCAGCGGCATGCTCGGTTTCTCGGATTAGAGAAGGCCGCGACCGCAGGCAGCACGGCAGTCGACTGCAGCTGCTGGCCGCAAAGTCGCGTGCGGCTGCAGTCTGCGGTCCGTTTTGGAAAGGCACCTTTAATGTTTTAGTACCAGTGGTCGGCGGCGCTGGCGTCGGGCGCCAGGCGCGCGAGCGCGGCGGCGGCCAGCGAGCGCACGCAGGCGCCGGCGCCGGCCGCGCCGCGCAGCCGCAGCCAGCGCGCCTCCGCCGCCGCCGCGCCCTCCTCCGACCCGGACTTCTCCAGCGCCAGGGCTGCCACATATCATCATGACTACAAGGGCGGATCCAGGAGGTATATTGGCCGCCCTTCTCACTGGGCTTTTGATGGGACTAGGTAAAGCACTAATAAATTGACCGAGAGAGCGCTGCGAGCGAGAGGTTTGTCTACTATATGATCCCCCCACCCCCTTACTTGAAGGCTGGATCCGCCCAATGCATGAACAAAAGGGGACAAAATCTAATTAAAAACTTTTTTTTAAAAAACAAGCAATTCGTACTTATAAATTTCCTATAGTGTTTCGTTCGTCTTGATGAGCAAAAAACAACAAGTAAGGAAAGGGCTTGCCTTTTCATTTGATACCTATATTGTAGGGGTTAAAGTGGAATTTATAAACAGCCATTTTGTGGCGGGCGTTATATAGGATAATAAAAAAAGCGGCATTTAGGACCAGCATTGTTACGAAAACCAAACGAGTGGGCCGAATTTCTGCGCAATTGGTCACTGATAAATGGGTCAAGTTTATTACACAGATTTAATTGCCGAAGACCGGACGAAATGGAGGAGAAAAAGTAGGAAAGCGGACCCTGGGCTCCGAAGCGCCAGCTTAGGATGCAACCGTGACTTAACGCTTAGATGATGATGTTTGATTACAGAGACAACGGTGAAACTAAATCAAAGTTTGTAAAACCATAATAGCTTTACCCAAGTCATTTTGTAATTTGTCAAGTAAATTTAATTGCCTGGCTACACAGGAGACACTGTGTGGGCCCTCATCCCTTACCCAAGTCGTGCATAGCGATGAGGTCTGCGGGGTCCAGGTGCGCGGCGGCGGCGAGCTGGTGCGCGGCGAGGGCCCAGTCGGGCTCACCGGAGGCCGCGCGCGCCGCCGCCAGCGCGGCCGACACGCGCGCCGCGCACGAGTACGGGTCGTCGCGCGCCGCCGCCTCGCTCAGCGACCGCGCCTCCGACCAGCTGCCCAGCTGACGGACACATTTTCAACACTTGGAAATACACAGCTACGGACTCCTGGTCAGCCGAGAGATACATATTCAATATTGCTACATCCCACTATACATGTATAATGGAATGTAGCAATGTTGAAACCATTACCTACAGTAGAATGTAACAGTACGTGGTGATACATGGGTCGTAAAGAGATTATTAAACACGAGTAATGGTCTTAAATCTGGACACTTCAATAATAGTAGATTAGTAGCCAAGGGCTGTAAGGCATCAATTGCAGCCCGAGATATTTAGGCGCACGAGCGCAGCGAGGGCGCCTATAGTTCGAGGGTGCAATTGATGCTTACACCCGAGCTAACTACTCTGCTTTACATCTCGATTGTGAGGTAAGTAGAAAAAAACCGGGATTACAAGAATAAAAGACTTTACTTGTTTTTCTTTTTGTGCAGGACAACGATTACTAATAGATATTATGTATAGATAACGGTTATACGTAGTTATAAGTTTATAAAATTATAAGATAGTTCGTAAGAAATAGTAAGAATCACTTTTTATTATGAAAATTTGAAAGTCGTATAACTTTGCTTGTAATAGATCCTTAAGTGTAATTATTGTTTTGGTTAATAGATGATAATGTATATTTTATGTGTTTAACATTAGATTGTAAGTTTTAAACCAATAAAGGATAGAAATTGACGTTTTTCAATATCCCGCTAGGGTGCCCTGAAGAGGCGTTACCGCGACGTAAGCACTTTGCACTAAAATGCTTATAACTTTGTAAATAATGATCGTATTTAGATAATTCTTGTTATAATAAGTTAGTTATATAAGCCCTCGTTATAGAAAAATAGATTGTACAATATTTGTAAAACTTTCGAATGTCAGGACATGCCGATAGAAAGAAATAGCAAATTTTAGAAAGAGATAGAGATAGAGTCGATTATAAATAATTCAATCGCTCTGATTGGTCAACCCTTTTCGCGACCTTATAGATTGACCTACTTTTAATTTAGTTTTATTAATCGGAGCATGTCCTACGTTCGTCACCAATAAGGCGCTAAAACTCCTCCCAGCCCAAGTGCTGACCTTACTAGCCCTTATATTCAGCGCATGCCTGAACTACTGCTACTTTCCAGACTTTTGGAAAGACGCAATAGTTATAGGCATTCCCAAGCCGGGAAAACCACTCAACAACCCGGCTAACCACAGGCCCATTAGCCTCCTCAAGGCAATGGGCAAACTACTTGAAAAGGTTATAGTAGCCCGTTTGAAAGAACATCTGTTCACAAACGACCTCATTTTGCCCAATCAATTCGGCTTTCGTCCTCGTCACTCGTGTCCCCAACAAGTCCACCGCATAGTCGAGTATATCTTGAGCGGTTTCTATCCTAAACGCCAAAAGACAGTAGCTGTCTTTTTTGACGTAGCCAAGGCTTTTGATAAAGTCTGGCACGCAGGACTTGTGTATAAGCTTTACAAGCTTAATATCCCAGATAGGTTAGTTCGCATAGTAGCTTCCTTCTTGCAAAATCGGACCTTCCGGTTTAGGCATGAAGGAATTCTCTCAACGCCGCGATCCCTCACAGCAGGGGTGCCCCAAGGCTCAGTCTTGGCCCCTTTGCTCTATATATCGTATACAAACGATATCCCCAAGCCCACAAATGGCGTAGAGCTGTCACTCTTCGCTGATGACACTGCGCTATATGCTAAAAGCACTAGCATAAAACGCGTTCTGAGCCTTCTTCAAACCTCGATAACCGAGTTAGGAAGATGGTTTCGCAAATGGCGCATCGATGTGAACCCAGACAAAAGTGCTGCGGTCTACTTCGACGCCAAACGCTATTCCCCGCCACAAGGTACACGTCCGTTAAAGATGCAAGGAACTTCGGTTCCTTGGTGTCGTAAGGCCAAGTACCTTGGAGTGACCCTAGATTCGAGGCTAACTTTCAGACCTCACATCGATAGAGTCACGCGAAATGCCCGTTTCTTCCTGGGCCGCCTCAACAATATGTTGGGGAGGCACAGCAAAATGTCCCTCCGTAATAAGCGAACTCTCTTCAAGGTTTGCATAAGGCCTGTTATGACCTACGCGTCTCCCGTATTCGCCCATATCAGTCCCTCCCTAATTAAGAAATTGCAAGTAGTGCAATCGATTTTCTGCCGTAGAGCAACTAATGCACAATGGTGCGTTCGTAACGCGGACCTTCACCGCGATATGGCACTCCCCACTATCCAGCAACACCTCAAAAAAATCTCGGAAAGTTTCTTCAAAACTTCCGAGAGCCACTCAAACCCCTTGATTAGGGAAGCCGCGGCCTATGAGGCTCCTCCGATCGGTAATCGCAAAAAGTTTCGCAGACCACGTAACGTACTGACTGACGAACCTGACAAACTCTTACGCGACCTGGCACTCCTCCTGGAGGCACAGGCACCCGTAGACCCAACCCTCAACGATGAGCACATTTAGTTAGTTAGTGTAGTTCACTCGCGTCCCCTTAAGTCCGGGTAGTCGCAGTCGACTACCCCTAGTCTCTCACAACTCTTATGGCTCACCCCACTTCATGGGGCGTCATTTTCACTTAACGCACGCTCATTCGTGAGCGGCGTCTGCGTCGCTCGTTCCCTACGAGCGATCGCTTAGATGAAGCTTTTAAGGCCCCGCAAGGCTAAAAGCAGTCCCTAGGTGGTGTTTAGTCGGTAAGAGTCCGACATAATCAACGTAGCCTTATGCTACGTTGGTATCCATGAGGATTCACCACCTCCTTCCCGTAGTTTCCTCCGGAAGGTTGTCCATCGCGCGCGTGGGGCGTAAAAAAAAAAAAAAAAAAAAATACGTTCGTCAGTTCCAGTTTCCACCTCCAGTTGAAGACGACGGGCAAACAAGAAAAATACTCAAGCGCTCCTGAATAAGAAAATAGAAGAAAGAAAATACTGAAGCGCTCCTGAGTAGAAAATAGTTACTCTGTAAGAAGACTTGTGGCAAATAAATCCACGCTGTGTACCTAGTGATTTGGCATCGGATTTTTACTCGATCAAACTCTCTCCAACAATCCCAGCATCTCGCACATCGAGTGGTCCTTCGAGCCGGATCTTTTGGGGAGAGATCATCGAGTGATTTCCAAGATGCCTGTTACCAGGTCACAGCATGGTGGAAAACCACGAGGATCCACACCATCGGGAACAACGGCTACAGGGTCATCTGCAGAGAAGACTACGTCGTCTGAAGCCACCACCGCGACGGAGTCTACAGTCACCGGCGCCACATCCGCCACGACCGAGCAGACATCATCGCCACGGGCTGCCACAGCCAACGAGTCCAGCGCCGTGCGGCCAGTCATGCAACAGGCCGCCCTGGATTCACACGCGCCGCGTCTTGAGCAACCTGCCGTTCCGCAGGCTGCCACCGAACCTTTCGCGCCGCGTGCAGAGCAGCCCACCGGGCCGCCTGCTGCCACCGGTCATCACTTCCGTGCGCCTTCAGCCGTGCCGTCGCGTGTCAAGAGTTCAAGCCATAAGTCTACGAAAACCCGTCGTCTTGCCGAAGCCCTTCATGAACTCGCCAAAGCGAAGCTTGAACTCGCCAAAGCTCGTATAGCAGAAATAGAAGCACAATCAAGTGATGAAGAAGACGCAGCATCTGCAGTCGACAGCGAGGGAGGAGAAAAACGCGTCCGCACGTGGCTACAGACCAGCCACCTTGCCATCACAGAGGGACAGCATGAACCAGAACCAGAGGCGACTATTGAACCGGCTCCAGTGATCACTGCCGCATCCTGGAGCACCCCAGCGCCAACACCGGCGGGAGTCACCGCCGCACTCCCGTCGGCTCCGCGTCTCTCCGTGAACGAACACGCCGCAATACTGATGCCGCCTCCTCCGCCGCCAGCAGGAAGATCTACGCCTGCACCTACACCGAACCAGACAGCGATGCAGCCCTACAGGCCAACGGACACAGCCGCTCCGTGGCCACCGATCTCCAGCGCACCGCCTGTCAATGTGGCACCGAACTTTGCGACGACGCAGCAACTCCAGCCAGCAGCCTTTGCAGCTCCCTGGCACTTGAACTTCTACGCTCCGTCGTCCGCCTTGCCACCAACGAACATGACGCAGCCGTCACAGCCAGCAGCCATCGCAGCGCCCTGGCATCCGAACTACAACGCTGCGTCACCAGTGAACATCGCAGCGACGTCACAGCCGCAAGCAAGCACAGCAGCTTCTTGGCAGCCGAACAGCTTCACGCCGCATGCAACCGCGCCTACTCAAGAACAAGAACGGCGAACCGAGTTGCAAGAACTAACAGCAGCCATCTCACAAGCCGTCCTATCAGCCCGACACACAGGATCAAGAACGCACGAACTACCGAACTTCAATGGAGCGTATCAAGATTACTTGACGTTCAAAGCAGCGTACTACGAGTCGGCCCATCAATATTCAACAACGGACAACTTGTCGAGACTACGAAGAAGTTTAAAGGGAGCTGCAAAAGAAGCCGTACAAGGATTATTTATATCGAACGCAGACGCAAACTGCATTATGAAGACGTTAGAAACAAGATTCGGGAGGCCAGACTCAATAGCAATGGCAGAAATGGATCGACTACGAGCATTGCCACGCCTCACCGACTCACCACGAGATATCTGCACTTTCGCAACGAAAGTCGAAAACATCGTTGCAACAATGCAAGCCCTCAACTGTGTATATTATCTGTACAACCCCGAAGTCTCGAAGAATATAGTTGAGAAATTGACTCCAACAATGAAGAGGCAGTGGTATGAATATGCAGCCACCCAACCGAGAGAAGAGCCCGACCTGTTGAAGTTTAGCCGTTTCATAAGAAGAGAAGCGGAAATATGCAGCCCGTATGCACCGCCAGAGAACATAGGAGGATCAACAGACAGTTATGAAACTCGCCGTCGTCATCGAGTAAACAATATGCAGAATCAACAGTGGCAGCCGAAATGTAACCTGTGTGATCGCCAAGGACACGCCACAGCTGACTGCTACAAATTCAAGAACGCAACAGTGCACGACCGTTGGGATATGGCGAAGAAACACCGACTTTGCTTCCGATGTTTGCGATATAGGAAAAGTACACATAGCTGCCGTCCCAAGAGATGCGAAGTAAACGACTGCAAGCACTACCACCACCGAATGCTTCATTCACAGAAGGAAGACCTGAAGACCGAAGTCGAAGAGAAGATCAACTCAGCATGGGCGCCGCAACCAGCCTCGTATTTGAAGATTGCACCAGTGCACATCTCCGGACCGGCGGGAGAAGCGGACACCTTTGCGCTACTGGATGATGGTTCCACCATTACCCTTATAGATGAAGAACTAGCTCAACAAATAGGAGCCAACGGCCCGGAGGAAACGCTGCACATCTCGACCTTCGATGGAGACACCGCCACCTACAAGAAGTCTCATCGTGTAACCTTCAACGCAAGAGGACGTGGAGCAAACAAGCTACAGATAGAGGCGCGCACCATGAAGAACTTGGACTTGGCAGCTCAGAAGATACCTCAAGAAGCAATCACTGGGTGCGAACATCTACGGGACATCTCTCATCAGCTACAGCATGGCATCATGAAGCCAAAGATCCTCATCGGCCAGGATAACTGGCACCTTCTGCTGTCTACAGAATCCCGAATAGGTAGAAGAAATCAGTCAGTTGCATCGCGTACACAACTGGGATGGGTGTTACACGGCGGGCACACTCGAACGTTGGGACATCGAATCAACTTCATCAACCACTCAGCTGATGAAGACATGGAACGAAAGGTGAAGAACTGTATAGCCGCTGACAACCTGTACAAAGATCGAAGAAAGCTTCACACAGTTGAAAAAAGAACAGGTAGTAACACGGAGCTCCGGAGGAGGTACTGCGAACAGATGAAGGCACCCGTAGCAAAGGGCTACGTCGAACCTGCGCCGCCTTCAAGTACAAACACCAACAGTTGTTACCTACCTACGCACTTTCCTGTCTACAACCCACAAGAAGCAGAAAGAAGTACGCAGAAGGACACGGGAGAAGAAAGAACATACGCCGTAACAAGCAAAGAAGCGTCGCCGAGCCTAGTATACAGTCTACCTACAGTCGAGCGATTTTCAAAATGGGAACGCTATCTACGCGCAACAGCTCGAGTACTTCAATTTATCGAACTATGTCGACCGCCAAAACAAATAGTGAGTTATAAACGAACAAAGAAAAATGCTACGGATGATTCAGATTGGCGCCGAACTTATAAGAAGAAACAAGCAGTCAAACACACAGAAAAAATCACTGCAACTTCAATAGGGCACTATAGGCCGATCTCAGCTGACTTGTTACGCCGCGCCGAGAACTTAATCATCCGAGCATCACAAGAAGACTCCTTTGGTGAAGAAATCGGCGATATGAAGATCGGAAGACCACTACAGAAAAATAGTAAGTTGCATCAGCTGACCGTCGAATTCACCGACAACGAACTACGGCTGAAAACACGAATAGAAGCAGCTACCGGTGTACCTGAAGACTTGAAGAATCCACTGGTGGTGCATGGGGAACACCGTGCAACAAGGCTGTGGATTGAACACATTCATCAGCAGCTCCATCACGCGGGCGTCGAAGCAACCGTCAACGAGTGCCGTCAAGAACGATGGGTCATACGCCTCAGACCCACTGTGAAGGCGGTCATCAGAAGCTGCATCAGGTGCCGTATGCGTACGGCGTCTCCACCGCACCCTGCAACTGGTGACCTCCCTCCATGTCGCCTCGCACACCATCAGCGAAGCTTCACCTACACCGGGTGGGACTTCTTCGATCCACTCACAATCACCGTGGGACGGACCCACCAGAAACGATACGTGGCTCTATTCACGTGTCTCACCACGCGCGCTGTCCATCTGGAGATGGCCGCCTCCCTCAGCTCCGACTCCGCCATCATGGCGCTGAGACGCATGATCGCACGCCGAGGACGTCCAACGCAACTGTGGTCCGACAACGCAACCAATTTCCACGGAGCCGACAAGGAACTACGCCAGGCGATCAACTCGGCCATGGCAGAGGAAGCATCAAAGAAGACCATCGACTGGCGCTTCATACCCCCGGGCGCTCCATTCATGGGCGGCGCTTGGGAGCGTATGGTGCGCTCTGTAAAGACAGCGCTCTCTGCCACACTGCATGAGCGCCACCCGTCGGAAGAAGTCCTGCAGACCTTGCTCGTCGAGGCCGAGCACACGGTGAACAGCAGGCCACTCACGCACGTCTCCGTCAGCACAGAAGACCCAGAAGCCCTCACACCAAACCACTTCCTCCTGGGCGGGCCAGGACGCCTGCAGTCACCGGGCGAGTTTAGCGAGCGCGACCTGAACCTGCGCGCCTGCTGGCGCGCCTCACAGCGCCTTGCCGACATCTTCTGGGCCCGATGGGTCCGGGAGTACCTGCCTGAACTCCGAAACCGGCGGGAGCCCCATGGACGAGGGCCTGCTCTGCACAACGGCGACCTGGTCCTCATCGTCGACGGCAACCATCCACGCAACACCTGGGTACGTGGACGAATCTGCGCCACATACCCGGGCCCCGACGGAGTCGTCAGAACAGTCGACGTGGCTACCAGAGGTGGAGTGCTCCGACGGCCAGCTAAGAAAGTCATCGTCATCCCGGTGGACACCAGCAAGCCTGCACAGCCATCTACTGCATCGTGTCGAGCGGCGGCGACTACGATGCACGGCGGGAGAAATGTGCAGGACAACGATTACTAATAGATATTATGTATAGATAACGGTTATACGTAGTTATAAGTTTATAAAATTATAAGATAGTTCGTAAGAAATAGTAAGAATCACTTTTTATTATGAAAATTTGAAAGTCGTATAACTTTGCTTGTAATAGATCCTTAAGTGTAATTATTGTTTTGGTTAATAGATGACAATGTATATTTTATGTGTTTAACATTAGATTGTAAGTTTTAAACCAATAAAGGATAGAAATTGACGTTTACATACATACATACGGGTCTTACAACTTAAGTTGTGGATAGGCCTCGAGCGAGAGCTCTTTGCCCAGACAGTCTCTGTGGGCAACCGCCCACAGGTAATATAGAGCCGCTATACGCGGTGTGGGAACGAAAAGGATTTTAATTAAATGGCGTATGTATGTACGTAGCGTAGATGGCATGAGGTGGTGGGGTAAGGGGAAAACACACACACCCAACGACGATTGTTGCAGACAGTGACGCAGACCAGACAGCGACGAAGACCAGACGACGACGATGACCCGACATGACAAAGACAAGCGATGACACGACAAGACAGCGACACGACAAGACAACGACACGATCCGACAACGACACAGACCACAACAAGACAACATTTCACGACACAATGGTCACAAAGACATTTTAAACGATTACCACATTTACTTTTGTGTTATTTTAGTTATAGTTTTGTATCGTTTAGTTTAAGGTTTAAATTTTATTTGGCAATTTTTTTTTTTTTGACTTAGAAAACCATTTATTTCAAAATTATACCTTTTAGAACCTATTGTATTAAAATTTATATTTTTGAAACTTATAGTTTTTTGTTCTTTTTACAGGTGTTCACCGTGCGACGTCGGCGACGCGGAGCAAGTCGCGCGGGACTCTACGCGCGGCGTCTTCGGGCGGACGCGCATGCAGCGGCGCAAGAGAGCGCAGGTGAGTGTACGAGGAGTGCTCGGCGCGATCGAATAGCCGTTTCGCCGTTACTTTCACGAATTCTTGCACCGATTGCACGCGCGTGTCACGTGCGATTACCGCGTTAGTTACATAGCGCCCGGCCTGTACAATGGTGCGTAAAGTAAGGTTTTGTTGGGCCTGCAGGCGCCGCCTTTGTGCCGAAGAGCACAGTGCGAGCCACGCTGGAGCCGCGTATGTCAGCCTACTGCGGACATACGTTTTATAGAGACTTATTTTCGTCCGCAGAGGCAGACGGGAATGTAGAACCGGTCGCAACATTGCACGAGCCGCCTTTGTTTGGTTGATGGCGTGATTGACGTGAGGCACCATCTTTAGCGACCGGTCTATATGGACCCCCAGGTATTTCACTGTGCTCTCCCATTCAATGGGCTCTCCCCTTAATGTTAACCGGGGCGGCGCCTTGCGTTTTGGCCCGACCTGTAGCGCGACGGTCTTTCCCACATTTACCGTCATGCGCCACCGGTCGAACCAATCCGGCAGCAGGTCCAACTGTCTTTGCAGCCGCGATACTGCAATATTGGGCCGTCTAGACGACGCGAAAAATGCGCTGTCGTCTGCGTAGAGGGCCAACATGACACCCCGCTCCCCCTCGAGTCTTTGATCGTCTGTAAGTTGCGGGATGTCATCCGTGTAGACGGCGTAGAGCGCCGGACTCAAACAGCTACCTTGGGGTACTCCGGCCAAGATAGGGTGTGATAGGGAGGTAGAGTCCTCCACCGAGACCGAGAATGATCTTCCCTCAAGAAAGGACGCTACTAGACGCACCAACTGAGGTGGCGTGCTAGTTTGAGTGAGGAGCTTATAAATAAGCCCCTCGTGCCATACTCGGTCGAAAGCTTTCTCTATATCTAAGAAAGCTCCGACCGTGGTGCGGCCGAGGTTCCATTCCTCAGCCAGGTGGTGTAGCACGCGCACTAGTTGCAACGTTGTCGAATGATGAGCTCTGAAACCGTATTGTTCCTCACGCGGGGTGAGGTGCGGGCGGAGGCGTCGCAACACGAGGCGTTCGAGCAACTTTGAGCCGTGCGCTAGCAGCGTTATAGGCCGGTAGTTGGCCGGTATACGACGGTCCTTGCCTGGTTTCGGTAAGACTATGATTTTACCCGGTTTCCATTGCTTAGGGAAGTGGGCAGTTCGGAGTACCCCATTTGAAAGACGAGCCAATGCAACGACTGCTTTACGAGGCAACCTTTTAAACATTTCGTTTGTGATGCCATCCGGTCCCGGAGCTTTCTTGTTAGGGAGACGGCGAATAAGTTGCCGGACTTCGGAGGGTGAAATAAATAGATCGCCCTCCAGAGGTGGTGCTGGAGCTTCTAGGAAATGCCTAACTCGATTTAGGACCTCTGTGTGGTGTAACCGGACGGCATCAGAGACGTTCTGTGCGACAGGATTTGGCTGAAAAACAGCAGCAAAATGTTTGGCTAATATTTCGGCCCTGTCGGCCGGGTGAAATTTACGAGAGCCCGTCTCATCGTATAATGGGCATACTGGCGGTGGTTTCTTAGATAGCTGCCTGTTGAGATGATAAAGACTCGTGCGGTCCTCTGCTACCTCGTCAATCCTAGCCTCCCAGCACGAGCCTCGCCAGGCCTTTACCTCGTCTGACAGGCGCTGCGTTATAGCGTTAACCTCCCGTTTAAGCCGTGGGCAGCGTGTGCGTGACCACAACTTACGTAAGACGCGCTTTTTGTGAAGTAGCGCTTTTAATTTCAGTGGCAGATCACCACGGCGACGCGTTGTTCTCGGGACGATTGACGTAGCCGCCTCTAAGGCGGTAGACATAGAGACGGCCAAGTGTGAGACAGCCGATTCAACCTCCTCTGGGGTTTGTAGCTTACCGCCCAAAGTGAAATCTGCAAGCTCTTTTTGGTATTTATCCCAATCGATTTTCTTCCTAGGCGGCCTAGTAATAGTGCACGGGGCTCCCATGTCTATAGTCGCTAGTACAGGTAGGTGTTGGGTGTCTGCTATGTAGAGTACCTCCGTTGTTATAGGGCAGTTTACCGCCTTTGCCAACACAATATCGAGGACATCCGGGCTATGGCGTGGGTTTGAAGGTATATGTGTTGGGGCAGAGGGCCCCAGCACGACATAACCGTAAGCTTCTGAGTCGCGCCTCAGCGCGCGGCCAGCTGGGTTGGTAGAGCGTGACCCCCACACCGGGTCCTTAGCATTTAGATCTCCCATTATTATTGTAGGGCCAGGATCGTCGAAAATGGCCCGGATATCTGACACGTAGAGCCTTGGTTCAGGCGGCCGATAAGCGGCGAAGAAACGCATCTCTGCAGTCCCTACCTTGACTCTAATACCTGTGCTAGCGAGTGTTACAAAGGGCGTCGGCCCCAACTCGTCATGCACGCAGTCCCTTCGGACCAGTGCCGCTGTACCGCGATATGGCACGCCCCGCGGCGACACCTGGTCCCTGCGGTACATAAAATAATTGGGTATACGAAATTCCCTGCCTGGCGTTAGTTTGGTCTCGCCCAGTAGTATAACATGTGGGTTATACTCCTGGGCGAGCAACCTTAATTCCGGGGCCTTCTCCGATAGTCCCCCGGGGTTCCAATACATAACCCTAGTTTCACTACTGTCCATACTGAGTTAGTAGGTTTGTTAAGGCTTGAGTCGCCGCCGACCATATGTCCACCCCGGCGGCGATATTTTTAAGCATATCCACAAGGACGCCGACTATTAGGTGCATGGCGTCGTTTGTAGGAGGGATGGTTGAGGGACGGAGGGGTGCCCTATTTGTGGCCGGTGGTGCCGCCCGGGGAAAATACAAATTTGGCGCAGACGTATAGTTTGCATTCATTTTATTGCGAGCGGTCAGTTTTGCTGTATTTAAATTTGAATTTAAATTTTTGCGTAGTGCTGGCTCCGCCGCACGGGACTCGTTTTTTGCATTTCGCATTTTATTTGGTAGCATGCGCTCCGACATGCAAGACTGAATTTTTACTTTTTCTCGCACATCGGTGCGGGGAGGGGGGGCTTGGGACCTACTTATTTGAGATTGTTCTCGCGGGAACGTCCTTTTGTCGGTCTGTAAGTCAGTGCTCGCAGGCAGGGCGGTATTTTGGGCGCTGCCTTTGTTACCCTTATTTTTATTCCTACGACGCTGGCGTTGCCTTGGCCGACCCGGGTTGGCGGGCGGTGCCAGCGTGGTTGGCGGTTGCACCCCTGTTTGTAAAGACGTCAGGGGAGGAATGTTTATATTTTCCTCTATCTGAGATGTAGGTAGCGTGGCAGGCTGTATGCGGCCACGTCGATTGCGGACGGTTTGCCATCCCTCCTGTATTTCTTCCTCAGTTAGTTGATTGACGATTGGTCTACCTGAGGGGGGGGCCCTTGTGGAGGGGCGCGGGGGTGGGGCGCCGGGGAGTTGAATCCCCTTGCGGCGTGCCTCACGTCTCATGACCGCACACCGTTTGTCATTGGCAGCGTGCGCTTTATTACAATTTGCGCACGTTGGGTGCTCCTCCTTACCTTTGGGGCAGTCTGCGAGAGCGTGCTCTCCCGCACAACGGATGCATCTAAAGGGCCTGTGGCAATTCGCGGATGCGTGGCCAAAGCCCTGGCACCTACGACATTGCGCCAGTCTGCCAGTGGTTTTCCAGGCCTCTATAGTAACGCCCGGCATGTAGAGCAACTCGTTTGTAGTGTAGAGTCGTTGCAGCTCCTCCTTAGATTGATGTTCCAGCTGGGCGTAGTAAACGCAGCCTTGTCTTCTCCAGCTGGACGATATTGGGCGTACTAACCTAACTGGGAACCCCAGTGATTCAAGTGCTGCCGCGATGTCCTCTGTGCGCGTATGTAGCGGCAGCCCTCTAATCGCGACTTTGGTTAGCAGCTCTTCTTGAATGGCAAAGCAATACCATGACAGCGACGCTTCTTTCTCTTCCAAGGCGGTCAGGTATTTTTGAACGGCTCTGTATTCGTCGGCAGAGCGTGGCAGAAAACGGACTCCCTGCCGGTAAGGCCGGGCGTTGGGAGGGTGTCCTAATAAAGTGCGCAACACGCCAAAATGGTGCGCCCAATTTGGGAAGGACTCTACTATGATCGGCGGGTAGCCCTTTAGTTTTGGGGGAGGTGCCTCCCCTGTTGCCTGCAGAGCAGGGGAAGTTGCTCTCGGGCTAGGCGGGGCAATCGACATTGCCGAGGTGCTTGCGGCTATGTTGGCGTAGGAATTTACCTGAGAATTACGGTTTTGTTGTGCATTAGGGAGGTCCTCCTCCTCTCTGAGTTGCACGCCCAGATGCCGGTAGGACGTCTCATTGTATACGTCCCTGAGGTCTTCTTCCTGCTCTTCATACGCCGTTTCAGCGGGGATTACTTCCTCTTGTGTGCCGGTGTAGGCTTCAAGCGGAGCGTCTTGGTTTGAGTCGGAATCCTCTTCATTTTGCCCGCTCTCGGAAGAGGATGCGGGGGGAGGAGGAAAATCTTGTTCGCGAAGCGGTTGTTGAACATCCAGCGGATTAGGGCTGGTTGTTGGCGAGCCCAGTGGCGGCAAAACTATTATTCGCGGCACCGTCGCGCGCTGAGGCAGGGGAGTCGAATGACTGTCTATAGGCACGTTAATATTTGACGTTGACGTATGAGCTGAGCTACTGCTTTCGCTATTGGAAGTTGACCCATCGGTCTTTAGTTTCTTGTCGTCGCGGGCGGTTTCCGCTGACGACGGCGACGAGGAATGCATCCTCTTAGAGTGCATCGGGTCCCGACGTCCGACGTCGGTACGGCCGGTTTCTGCCCCAGCGGCATACGACGACGATGCCTGGGCAGAATCGGCTCGAGAGACGCCGGGCGCCGAGGCCCGCGCGGCCCTAGACTCGCCCTCCTCGAACCCGAAAGTGACGGCTGGGACGTTAGTTATTTTACCCGTTTTTAAATTACGAGAGACGACTTGGCGTCCTCCGAACGGAGGGCGCTCAGACTGCTTCCCTTTGGGAGCAGGGTTGGTACGAGGGGCTGTGCCCCTTGGTGGATTAGACGACATGAGAGTGACGCGGGGCAGAGCCCGCTTAGCAAGAAAGAGAATCCAGAGTCCCTATTTATTCAATAGATTCCCCGAATCCAACCCTACTAGAAGAGCCCTTAAAAACAAAAAATTTTTTGTCGGTTGTAAATACGTTAATGCGAATTTACAACCCACAAAGCTTTATTTGTTATCAACCCCCACCCTTCCAGACGGGGGGGGGGGGGGGTGTTAACGATGCGAGCCTGGCTCGGCCAAAACGAGCCCAGGGACTGACGAGAAAACCCGAGCTGCTTTAGAGCACACGCGAGTATGGACAAAACAAAGGACAAACACAATTACAAGGAACGAATGGGGTGCACGAACCCCTTTAGGGGACGGACAAAACAATGACGACAACAATCAATGTGAGCTAAACTAGTAATTTTTTAAGCAAAAACACTAGTTAACTCCGTTTCTCTTCTTTCAGAGTGCACTGCAGAAGATCAACTATGATACCAACGACACGAAGAATGCGCAGGCGTTAGAGCGAGACAGCACTAAACCGTGAAGATGGCTACGCTTTCCTCGACCTCGGAGCAGGCGGCTGCTCGACGAGGGAGTACACACGCGCACGCGAAGAACACCAACGGACACGGACGCGAACC
The DNA here is from genome assembly GCA_937001555.2 of Hypsopygia costalis. Lineage (NCBI taxonomy): Eukaryota > Metazoa > Arthropoda > Insecta > Lepidoptera > Pyralidae > Hypsopygia > Hypsopygia costalis. Next base: position 21,131,670 of record OW443329.2, read on the forward strand.
CGGGGCGCAAGCGTAGTCTACCAGGTACAAGGAGCTGGGACTTGCTGCGCACGACCGAAGCTGACGACGAACCGAGGCGAACTGTGTGTGAAATTGACGTTTTTCAATATCCCGCTAGGGTGCCCTGAAGAGGCGTTACCGCGACGTAAGCACTTTGCACTAAAATGCTTATAACTTTGTAAATAATGATCGTATTTAGATAATTCTTGTTATAATAAGTTAGTTATATAAGCCCTCGTTATAGAAAAATAGATTGTACAATATTTGTAAAACTTTCGAATGTCAGGACATGCCGATAGAAAGAAATAGCAAATTTTAGAAAGAGATAGAGATAGAGTCGATTATAAATAATTCAATCGCTCTGATTGGTCAACCCTTTTCGCGACCTTATAGATTGACCTACTTTTAATTTCGTTTTATTAATCGGAGCATGTCCTACGTTCGTCAGTTCCAGTTCCAGCTCCAGTTGAAGACGACGGGCAAACAAGAAAAATACTCAAGCGCTCCTGAATAAGAAAATAGAAGAAAGAAAATACTGAAGCGCTCCTGAGTAGAAAATAGTTACTCTGTAAGAAGACTTGTGGCAAATAAATCCACGCTGTGTACCTAGTGATTTGGCATCGGATTTTTACTCGATCAAACTCTCTCCAACAATCCCAGCATCTCGCACACTTTTCGCCACTTCATGAACTCGTCGTAAGTTTTCAAATATCTCTCTTTAGAACTTTCAGGCAAAATATTGTTAATTGCTGCTTCAGCTTCCATTTTCATTGAATCGGGAGTGCAGCTTATATCTTCATCACTTGCAGAACTCATGCTTTTTTCCTAATTAGCACGTAATTATAAAAAAATCCCGAAAACAAACAATATTAAAAGTAAAAGTTTCTATTCCCGCCTTTTTTCATCTGTTTTTTTTTATTATTTTTTTTTTTTGGAAGGAAATTGAGCTTCGCCGTTCGATATTTAAATTGATGACTATTATACTCATACGAAGACAAGGCTGAATAGCGAAGCGACCTCTTTTGTCATTGGGCTGAATGCATGATGTCTATTGCCAGTATGATGGTTAGATGTATGTACGCGAACTTTTTGAAAGAGTGAAGTGTTTTTTTTTAATTACTTACCGCCCTAGGCTTTTATAGCTACATTATTACCCTAGAGCGCTAATTGGTCACCTACAAGCCCCATTTGGGGGTAATAAGGACCTACTTACCGAATATGAGAGATGTAAATGATTTTTACTTGAAAAAAAAACTAATTTTCAATGCATGTTGACTGGTTCCGAATTCTGATGATATTGAAAATAATTAAATGCTGCTATTGTACCGCGTATGCGACGAAGGCGGCGTCTGCGTTAGCCTCAGCGCGCAGCACGCGGTCGTTGGGGTGCGCGCGCGCCACGGCCTTGAGTCTTTGCAGCGCGCGCTGGCCGGCGAGCGCGGAGGCGGGCGCGCGCGCCGCTCGCAGCGCGGCCAGCGCGCCGCCCAGCTCCAGTCGCGCGCCCGCGCCGCCGCCGCTGTACCCGCGCAGCGCCTCCACGCACCACGACATGCCGCTGGCCACACACAACGCTCTAATACTATTGTGTTCTAATTGTATACTTTATGTAACGCGTGGAGTTAATCATTCAAAAACAAAAAACTCAAAATAAAAGATTCGGGAGACGTGACATCATTTTCATATAAATTGAGCCTGATACATCTGAATACTTCACTCTTTTACAAATAATCAGTAAATGCAGAGAAGGTACGCTAGTTGCATTACGTTTAGCCAGTTTAAAACCTATTTGCTTGATTATATACTTACCAAGAATTGTATGACTTATTTTCGCATTTCATCATCGGGTCATATTTTATGTTATACGCGCCAACCAATCTATCTTTGTGTATAAAGTTTTTGAGTATAGTATTGTACCAACCCACTATCGTCATCCCTGGAGGCGGGGCGCACGAGCGCAGCGGCGGCGAGCGCGAGGCAACGTTCCGCATGCGAGGCGGCGCGGCGAGACCAGCGGGACAAACGGTCGCCGCGTACCACGTCCCGTACCACACACGAATACGCATCATTTTCCTAAAATCACAACAAAATTAAAAAAATATATTAAGTTCATGGCGTCGCTACTACAAAATTGCAACGCATGCTTATGTAAGTTCATGGCGTCGCTACTACAAAATTGCAACGCATGCTTATGTAAACTACAGTCATTTATAAATATTACGAACAATAATGGCCACAATGAGGAACACCAAACTGGATTACCATGCATGTGGATGAGAATTCAGTTATCGCCATACCTTGGGACGACAGATTGTTTGAGACTAATTTCCAATGTAAAATGACAACGATCATTGGAATAAAGGAAGAAAGGAAGGAGATGCTGCGTGGGCAGCGGAGGTGGCGGCGCGCGAGCGATATTTTATGTTGCGAGCGTTTATATGGCTACGGCAACCGCTTCACATCAGGCGGGCCGTATGCTTGTCTGCCACCCGACGTAGTATAAAAAAAAAAAAAAAAAAAAAAAAAAAAAATAATAATAATAATAAGCTGTCATGTCAATACAACAAACTTTCTCAAGAATGGAATAGTCAATTATGTCAAACGTTTTAGTGGAATAGATAAAAATAATATCAACTTTTGCTGTCTTGGTTTGTCATGTGTAGTGCAGTTATTGAATATTCGCAGGTTCTATTCATTAGACGTACGAGCCAAAAATCCATACTACTCGTGGACACTTGTCAGTTCTGATGGATCTCCATTCTTATAAATAGGAGTCTTGAACTGAGGAAAATGAACAGCACGTGATTCCTTCAGTGCAAATGAACTTTACAATCACAATATTGTAATCTCAGAGCTACGCAAGTTTATTGTAGACTATACACTCGACTATATTTTACATATCAATTCTATTTTGTTTTTGAGTTTAGATTTGAAAAAACCTACCTTAAAATTTGGAATTGTGATTCATTCTCTCAATGTCTAAAATGTAATGTAAGCCATTTGTGCTTATTAAGTGAAAGTCATAGGCCTGAATACTTAAAAATGTTACTCCTGTTGCAATTAATTATCTCTTAAAATTACCATAAGATTGGCGTGACTCACGCCGTAACAACCTCTTTGTAAAGAAAGTGTACAGAGACAAGCCAACGTACAAGGGCGTCGCCAAGGGGGACAGGAGCCCCCCCCCCCCCCCCCCCCCCAGAGATTCTATTTATGTATAAGTTTTATTTATTGTAAAGTCTCTCGTTAAGCTTTATATGTTGGGCTCTGTACAGTTATTATTACAATCGCTATAAAGTCAAGAGCTCATGAAGCTCTTGACTTTACCTACAATTCATACTTTTCTCATTCTCCATATCAACTTGCCCCTCCCTGGGCCATCGGCTGGCGACGCCCTTGCCAACGTAGATGGTAGACTACAGTAAAAGGAAATATATTACAAAAACCTCGTGGGGAAGCATTATCTACTTTGAAAATGTGTCATTATCAGGTTAATCGTTACTTGGCAAGTGTTATTGTCAAAAATGATTTTCGATAAAGAATTTCCGACCTACTCTATCTATGTTACAAATATTTACGAATACCTAGGTAGTATAGGGACGATAAGTGTTATCATTGGTATAAATCCATTAGGTCTTTATCGAATTAATCAGTGATTAGTGATATGTGATACAAGAACTTAAATGATTATTATCAAAATGAAAAAAAAAATGCTTAGCGCAATCAAAGTTTATGACGTTATAATATTCTGTATCTCTAATTCTCTATCCTCCAATAACAATTCTGCTAATATAATAAACCAGCTCTTGCCTGCGACTTCGCCGATATTTCACTCCAGATCACATTCTATATGTATACCAAATTCCACAAGTATTACGAGTATCTATGTTTCGTTCACGCATATCTTTTTACGGGTCAATTTAATCCAAGAAAATAAAGACAATGCAAATTTGATAGAAAAAAAAAACAGTTTCTCCGGTAAATACATAGGTATATATTTATATACACCCAGACCAAGACACAAATATTTGTCTTGTGCGGAAATCGAATACGCGACCCCGGAGTCAAAGTGGACATGGTTAGCCATTCTACCACCGGGGTCGTCATAGATAAATTACTTTTATCATCATTGTAAATACGAGACTTATCGCGATTGATTTTTATATTTTCCCGATATTTCGACCTACGTAGTATACAAAATAATCATCTTGTATAGAATAATAGGCTAGACGACAATGATCTAAAATTATAAAAAATATTTATCAGTATCGTAAACAATAAAAAACTAGAACGAACTGCGATCTTGAAATTTTTATAACTTATGTCCGACTTGTTATATGGTCGATCAAAGTTTGGTGGGAAAGTCCAATTTAAAAGGATGAAATTATTAAAAAAATATATTAACTTTGGCAAAACGATAATACTATACTAATATACTCGTATACTACCTATGCTATAACTTTTGTTACGGCACTAGCTACATAAACGCAGTATTTAATACAGCTGTCGTACAAATTTCTGTTTTAAAGTATACAAAATACCTAACTGTGGCGTCATAATTCAGTATGGAGCGTTTTCGGGAAAGTCCAAAATAATGATTTTCAAGTTATCATATCTAGAAAAGTTTTTATGCTATCGAAGTAATTCTTTCACCTATAGCTATATTATAATGACGTCCTTAAATACCACATCGAAAAAAAAATGTCATCTAGTCTATTGGTACAGTGCCATCTGCTGCCAGTTACACAAAGCTGAAACAACTTCGACTCTATATAAAGTTAGCGTTGTCGAGCACGAATTAGTGAAAATTTTCGCAGTCAATACTCAGATGGCTCAATAACAGCTATAAGAATTACTATTTGTATATTCACATGTAAAAAAAAAATTACCTTGCAATGGCCGAGGAAAGCTTGGACTCTCAGTTACAGTATTATGATAAACGACCAATATAGACATTATAGCGTTACAAAAAAAAATAAAAAAAATAAAAATTATTATCTAAAATGGCCCCTGTTGTTATTGTGCCAAAGATGCTGGCAGCGTTTTTGTCAATCTATCGCGACGATACTCGCTCCAGCTATTTGGTCACCAGTGACTTCAACCTTTGAAAATTTGTTATTTGACATTTTCCGTAAACTTTCCGTAAAATACTTCATCATTTCGTGATATACGGTTTTATAATTTACATTTTTATAACCCTACATAAACTATTATCGTAATAGTTATGATCATATCCATATGACTTATTTTTTACCTGATAAAATACCCAGGGAGCGAAAACAATTGTAAGTTATACGTTAGTGGTGTTAGATATGCTATCATCTAAGATTTAAATATATTATGTTACTTAAGTTTACTTTTTTATAGTCCGAGCGTTTTACGCATTAAATAAATAAATATTCCTGGACAAATTACACATAGCAATATAGTCCTAAAGTAAGCAAAGCTTGTACTATGCATACTAGATAACTGATATAATACATAAATACATTTTTTTTGTAAATACTTACATATAATACATAGAAAACACCCAGACCAAGACAAACAGAGATGTTCATGCAATATAAATATTTGTCTTGTGCGGGGATCGAACCCGCAACCTCGGAGTCAAAGTGGCCATTGCTTACCATTGGACCACCGAGTTCGCATTGTATTGATATATTTGTTTTTATTTATGGGCTTATTGATGTAGTTACGTCTGTAAATATTATGATAAAAATACCAAATACGCACGTCTGTGCGTATTAGGCCCTTATGTATCCACACCTAACACAGCAAAACAATGGTATGTACTGTTTGTTTATAAATAAACTTACGTAAACTACTAAATGTGATCACTATTATTTATATCTAAACCGGGATTGAATACTAGTAAACATAGAAATCACTAAAGTAAACTCCCGAACGAGTGCCATCCGGATTGGGTAAAGATGATTTCTGATAATTTCCGGTAATATAGAACATAGGTCATTTCACGACATACAAGGAAGCAGACGTAATTAACTTGCTGATAGTAACATAATACGCGCGTCGAGCAGTCAGCGGCAAATACTGCATGGCAATATGTATATAATGTTTAAACATTATGTACATAATATTATAAAATAGTAGGTAAAGTTCGTCAAAATTTCGAAAAAATTAATGTACCAAACCTTTTTTTTTAATAAGGTCACCGCGGTGTACGTAATTAAATCTAGCAAGTAAAATTTTACAGTGTCAGTGTAAGCAAACTTTTTTATTAACAGAATAAAAGATTGTTTTTATATATTTATTTTTGACTTATATTGACGAGCTCGTTGGTCGAATGGTTAGCAATGGTCACTTTGACTCTGAGGTCGAATATTCTATTCCCGCACAAGAAAAATATTTTTGTGCATGAACATGTGTGTTTGTCTTGGTCTGGGTGTTTTCTATGTATTATATAAATGTATTTACAAAAAAAAATTTAGTATAATATCAGTTATCTAGTACACATAGTACAAGCTTTGCTTAGTTTGAGACTAGCAGGCGCTGTGTAAATTTACCAGAAATATTTATTTATTCTTGTTTAAAATAATCTGCGTCTTCTGGCCGTGACTGTACCGACTTCAACGATGCATATACACGAAGATCACGCGTGTGACCAGTGCGAGGTAAATGTCTTTACAATATTATCATTCACAAAGTGACCCTGTTGATACGTCTGGCCTAATATTAAATTCCATGTATTGAACTGAGGTGGGTGATTGTATCGTGCGTGATTGTCTGAAGGTCTCAGCATACGTAACGGGAAGTCGGAAGGAACAGGTCGGACACGTCAAATTGATAACAACCTAATGCAACGATAATAAAGTATTTTTTCAATCACTATGATTCATTACGTCCCGTCCCGGACGAGGGAGAGACGGGACGTGATGGCACTTGAAAAAAATACCCTATTGCCGTCACTTTAAGTCGTTAACTGCTTGACGTGCCCACCCACACACACACCCGTTCATGTTCCCGTTACGTATGTTGAGACCTTAAGTGTCTACTTTTTATTCATGTTGCGTACGGTACGGTACGTCATTGTGTATAATTTCTTTGACACGATGTAATTTAATTACGATGTAATATTGTATTCGTGATGTTGTTATTATGTAAATTGATACGTACGTCATCTATAGTGATGTCTTGATGATAACTCGGCGGCTCGACGTCAAGCATAGCGTGGAATGCCGCTTTACCACCCTCTGCGTCATTTAGAGCAACCGAACACAGCACTAGGTGGAGACCTAATAAAAATAATATTTTTCAAAGACATATATTCGTATTTGTAAGCTGCCCAATTGGAGAAGTACCTCTACCTCACAGAATACCGTAGCTAAATAACAATTCCCTTGAGAGTTGTTGTGTTTCTGCGAGTGAGTGAGGTATCCAGAAATGAAGGAGTTGCTGCGTTGGCAACAGGAGTGGAGGCGTGTGAGCAATATTGTGCGAATGTTGCAAGCGATAATATGGCTAAGGTAACCGCTTTACATCAGCCGAAACGTATGTTTGGATGCCACCCAACGTAGTACAAATAAAAACATACCAGTGTTCATTTATTTTATTTGCATTTGGTGCACTATAATATCGACGATGGAAAGAATCTTTTCTTTCTTTACCTTAGCTTTTATTCAAACGGGCCGGCAGACTCTTGTCGCACCCAACTATCCTTTCAATTAACAGCCTAGGATTTTTACTAAACGTCGCTATTCAAACGCCTTGTCATTCAATTTCAAAATTCACTCAAACCGGTAGGCAAATGACTTTGTTCAATAATATTTATTTAATAATTTGCCTAGCATTGAAAAAAACAGATATTTGTGGTTTGGTATGCCTTGTGATTCGGGACCATAAATCAGGACTCCATCGACCGAGGTGTTGTGCGAATAAGAGAAAGTACATAAGTGGACTACTTCTCATTGCGGATCACAAAACAAACGTAACCGCTAACAATCTCAAGCCATAGGACTTACTCGCGGGGAGAAGCCAGTCTTAAGATAAATCTCAAAATTTACCAGTTTGAAAATCCCCTTGCTCGTGCATTATATGTTGAAAGTTGGTGACTGCGTCCCGGAACTTGCCCATCCGAACAAGTAGGAGTCCGATATTATGCATCACCTTCATTCTAGAAACATGCATTTTTTTACAATACGCCAAAAGAATCTGTACAATTGGTGGTATCATAGGTATGTAAAATTATTTATTAAATGCAACTCTCTATCCACCATGTTTTGTTTTTTTTCTTTTCCGTGTACCTAGTCTCAAGGAAACTTAATCTAAATATTTTGTAAGTTAGTCATTTGTTATCACCGAGCTACTGACAAAAGCACGTACATTTAGATAAAATTGCCTGTAACTGCCTTCAGTTTAATAACACCTGAATTGATTACATACATATGTATGAACTTTTTCCAAAGGATCACACATTTACACTGTGTTCTAGAATTCAATATAAACATTATAGGTACGTTACTAAAGTGTGCCTTATTTCGGCACTGCCCAGGTCTCAGATCTTGATTTTAACTAGACAAAAAATTTGTCGTTAATTTGTCGAAATTAGTCGCCCAAAGGAAAAAAATTGTCGCTCTCCCGTTAAAGAGCTATAAGATTTTTTTGTGGTAGTGCCGAAATAAGCTTATTACGGCACTATTTATTTATTTAAATTATTTAATTTATTCTATTTAAATTATTTTTAAAAAATAAATAAGCTTATTTCGGCACAGCCCACTCGGGATCTATTAAACTACATAACATAGCGAAGATATGATTTTCCCCAGAATTAGTCGTCAATTTGTCGAATTCAGACACCAAGTATCAGAATTAGTCGACCTCCCGTTAAAAAGTTATAAGTATTTTTTTGTGGCAGTGCCGAAATAAGCCATATTTATTTTTAAAAAATAATTTAATTCATTTTAATTTTATATAATTAAATATGAAAGTTATATTTTATATAATTAAATAGATAATATGAATATAAAAAAATAATATAATTAATCTCAGAAAAAGTTAAAAATAATATTAATAATAAAAAAATCAAATTAAATATAAAAAAAACACATAATAATTTATTTTATATAAATTTTCTCTTGCTATTATCATTTCGGCACTGCCCAAAAAAACTACACCACCTAGCGAAAATCTGATTTCACCCAAACGTTGCCTAGAATTTGTCGAAATTTGTCGGAAATAAAACACAACTGGTCGATGCGTAATTAAAAAGTTACATGTATTTTAATAATTCACGTTGTAGTCAGAGAGCCTAACGTAGGCAGAGTAGAATAACACCACCCCATTCACATAATTATGGCAATCGTAAAAAGCAACTAATGTAGTGTTAAAGAACACCTAAAGCATTCGTAGATCAGAAAACAGTTGCATGCATTGACAAACTTTGCCAGACTGAAAAAGGAAGGAAATAAAACTTTACTGTTGCATTTTGTGCATGATATAATTTTGATGCAAGATCTCGGACTATACTTATAATGAGAATTATTAAAATGCGTGTATCTTTTTAATTACGCATCGACCAGTTGTGTTTTATTTCCGACAAATTTCGACAAAATCAAGGGAGCATCTGGGTGAAATCAGATTTTCGCTAGGTGGTGTAGTTTTTTTGGACAGTGCCGAAATAAGGCTTATTTCGGCACTGCCACAAAAAAATACTTATAACTTTTTAACGGGAGGTCGACTAATTCTGATACTTGGTATCAGAATTCGACAAATTGACGACTAATTCTGGGGAAAATCATATCTTTGCTATGTTATGTAGTTTAATAGATCCCGAGTGGGCTTATCTCTTTAACGGGAGAGCGACAATTTTTTTCCTTTGGGCGACAAATTAACGACTAATTTTTGGTCTAGTTAAAATCAAGATCTGAGACATGGGCAGTGCCAAAATAAGGCACACGTTACTAAATCATCCATTAGTTTTAAAACGGTAAAACTATAATATCATGAATACTATAAGAATATAAATACATAAACAAGCACTTAACCATCTAAGCAAAAATTTACTATTGTTAATATAAACTGTACAGTTTTTATAATATAATATCATTATGACAAAAAAAAAAAAAAGAAAAACAAAGTATATAGTACCTGAGGTCTTTTTCAGCTGTCGGAGTTTGATCAAGCGCCATTCTATACAATTTTAAAGCTTTCGGATGTTCGCCCATTTTAAAATATATATTTCCCATGTTTACCTAAAACACGAAACGAACATGTTTTTAAACCTTTACGCACAGCGACGATGGGTTATTTAAAAAACGCATAAAATACCTATTTTATTATCTAATATTTACTTCTGGATTTTCTGGTAATTACTTTTTATAGGCCAGTAATTTTTAATTCAAAATACGGATTCTGTGTGTACAGCCATTCTGCGCTTGTGAGTTATCCAGGAAACAATTGAGGAGCTGATCGATAGCTGCGAGGATATGTCTACAGAATAAGGCAGGAATTCTCAAATTATGGTGCTATCCTCAGGGCGTCACAAAATTTAAGCTTTTTAGTAGGCGTCAAAATCCTCATAATGATTTTTGCTATGCATTTCTTAACAGGCGAATTTCAATTAGGTACTTTAAATGACAATAACGTTTTCTACCGATATCCCATATCAATGAAACAAAGCAGCTGAGTTGCTCCTAGCTGAGCATAATTTGTGAAAACACAAACATATATGTATATGTACATGAACATAATATTATATCGGTTTCGGATACGGTTACGGATATGAAATTATAATCCGATCCGAAATATATATCCGATAGTTTCGGTTTCGGTTACAGAGCTCCAAAACATCTCTAGTTTCTACAGTTATTACAGTAACGATTATTGTTCTGATAGTTGTGTCAGTAAACGGTCTTATAGCAAAGAGTCAAGAGCCGGATACAAAAGGCGGTTTTTCTGGATCTTCGCTCCGCTACCAGCGAATGCCCCTCTTTGTTTGTTTTTAAATGTATTTTTTATTTTTTTCAATGAAATAAAGATTGTTGACGATCCTAAACTCACAGACGTTCTAGAACCTTTAAGGCTGAGAAGAGGTTTTGCGTTCCTTTGTGTGCTCTACCGATTGTACAAGGGGGTGTGTTTAGAGGAGTTGTTTGACATGATACCCACGACCTTCTTCTACAGTCGCACCGCACGCCATCGACAGGGAATTCACCGTCACACATTGGAGCCTAAGTGATCACGTACTGTGCGGTTTCAAAGTTTTCTCCCGCGTACTGTCAAACTGTGGAATGAACTGCCTGTCGCGGTATTCTCAGGAAACTACAGCATGGGGTTCTTAAAAAGGGCGTTAAGAGGTTACAGGCGTTCATAGACTACGGTAACTGCTTTTTATCAGGCGGGCCGTATGCTTCTTTTCCACTTTAGTGGTATAAAAAGAATATGATTATAATATGCACACCAGTATAGTTTTCTATAAATATATAATTTATAGATCTACCACATACACAATAATTAAAGGGAATCGCAATATAAACAAGATAGGAAATATCTGAACTACGGTAACCGCTTTTCATGACATGATTTCAGACAAATCGTAGGCTAGTTTGATACCCGATCAGTAGTAGTGGTAGTAGCATAAAAACAATAAAGCGGGCAGCATACAGTGTGCGCAAAGTCGCAGCGCAGGTTTATGCTTACTAGTGAAACCTACTACATCAACCACGAATGCATGAACAAACATTACGATTTACCTTAAGTCGATTTGCATGGGGAAATAGTTTGTTCCTGGTAAGTAGTTGATACGTATTTAACGCCTCTGTGTACATTTCGTTCAACGCGTACTGCCCGGCCAAATTACATAGTACCTGAAACATTGAACCCAGAATTGATTGATTATAGATTGTTAAAATAATTAACTGCATTGTATATATTACCTAGTTATCCACCAGGAGAATTCTAGTAATTGTTTTGTATCACAGAATGGAAGTAGATAGAACAGAGATTGAATTAAAAATTGAATTAACTGCAAATTGTATAGGTACCTACTTAGTTCAAGTCATTAAGGACTTTACTGCGAGCAATTATTACAATAGGCTTGTATCCCATTTTTTTTTTCGATTTGTTATTTAAAGACGTCAAAATAATATATTATAAATATAGGTGAAATAATTATTTCGATTGCATAAAAACTTCTCGAGATATGATAACTTGAAGATCACAATTTTGGACTATCCCGAAAACGCTCCATACAAAAGGCCACCACGTTATGACGTCACACCGTGCTATTTTAAATGCATTAAATCAGAAATTTGTACGACAGCTATGTTAAATATTGCGTTAATGTAGCCAGTGCCGTAACAAAAGTTATAGTATTTTTTATTGTTTCTACAATGGTAATATTTATTTTTTATAATTTCATACCTTTAAAATGAACTTTCCCACCAAACTTTAACCGAATATAACACACGTCGGACATAAGTTATTAAAATTTTAAGATCGCAGATCGTTCTAGTTTTATGTATACTATTATGAATACTATTACTGATAGAGAGTTTTTATAATTTTGTAACATGGGCAACAAGCCTATTGCGAGCAATAAGGACCGACTTTAACTAAGAACTAGTAACTAGTACGGTAGTTTGTTTATTATTTGTTCATAAGCTGCTGGCCATGTGATTTCCGGCAGACTAGAATAGAATCACTCCGTCTCTTCCCGTGGATGTCGTACAAGGCTACTAAGGGAAATACATTATTAAATATCGATCAGGCCTCCCCAACCCGTCTGGCCAGCGTGGGGAGTGTAGGCCAAATCCTCCTTCCGTCTAGGACGGACGAGAGAGGGTCGTGCTCCTGTAGTGGAGACTAAAATGGACCTGATGATGATGATGACTATGTTTCATATTTTGGTACAGGAATACCAAGTACGATATTTCTCAGACCTAAGCTATACTACAACTAATACTAGTCCAGTTGACCATCAGACCTGAATAGTATGCTCGTCTAGCGAATATTGAATAGTAAAACAATATAACAAACGAGGATATTGTCGTATTCGGCCTGGAAGTAAATATAAAAAAAATAAATACTAGTACTTACAGCAAACGTCAAATCTAAGTTGTGCGTATCACCAAGGTTGGCCTGTTCCTGCATTCTAATTAACTGGCGTTCTAACGTTGACGCTTCTTGGGCTTTCGATAGAGCCTGAAAACAATAAGTGTTATTATTTATAAAAAAAACTGGACATAGATAAAACCTATTCATCATTACAAATATAAAAATGTGTTTGTTTCTGACACGTCGAGAAACGGAATAACACAACTAACCCTTTATACCACTAGGGTGGTGATCAAGGATACGACCCAACTGATGATAAGCAGTCATCGTAGTCAATTGGCGCTTGCGACACCAGAGTTATCATTCACGCGTCGCTGGCCCTGTACAAACCCCTTTTTTGAAAACCCCCATGCTGTACTCTTGGAAAAACTTCGCCGGTATGTTTATTTCACGACCAGAGGACGCGGAAAAATACCCCTCTAACAGTAAGCAACCATTGCGGTACCCACGTGTGAAGATGGATTCTCTGCCTGTTGGGGCTGTACGAATATGGAAAGAGGTCGTGTACATGACCTCAAATAACTCTTCTGAAGATAACCCATCGTATAGTAGCCTTATGCTGCTAATGCGCCCCTATGCACCAACCTTTCGGTTATAACACAGGATTGCGAGTCTCTCGCCCAGTAAGCCAACCAAGCAAAGGACCTTTACCCGCACCGCTATCGCGCCCTATAACTAACCAGGTACTCAAGCAGATTGGTAGCAGGTCTTACTCTCCTTTCACCTGCAAGCAGGCTACTTGGAGTCGAGTAGCTCGTGGCGACCGACGCTCGGTTTCCCAAGCATCGGGGCCCTACCACTACTGGGGAGTAGTCTACGCCAGTTAATCTCAATGATGGTTACCGGAGCTATAGGCGCGCTCCCCTAAAGAGGTCCATCGTACAGTCGGAAAAACACACAAAGAGAGGCAAGGTCATAACGTGGTGGCCTTTTGTATGGAGCGTTTTCGGGATAGTCCAAAATGGTGATCTTCAAGTTATCATATCTCGAGAATATAACTTGAAGATCACCATTGCATTTTATGCAATCGAAGTAATTATTTGACCTATATTTATATTATTGTGACGTCTTTATATTTAAAGACGTCACAATAATATAAATATATTATATATTTGTTATTACAAATCGAAAAAAAAAAATGGGATACAAGCCTATTAAATAATATACAAATTATTTAGTTTCATGTGGAACAGCATTGGCTTTTGTGCAATTTTTTCGGTTGCCTTTTCAGCAAATCAAAACAAGCAAAATTAATCGCGGCTGATCTTATTCATAGTAATTCATAGTAGACTACCTAATGAAGAAATAACTGTACGTAAATCAGTTAAAAAAATCGGTAAATTATCTAAACTGACTGCCCTAAGTAGTAGTAGTCAGGGTCAGAATATGCGCTTAATATGAAATGAAATAAATTTATTGCGAAACGCATAACTAATACCTTAACAATAAAGAACATCACTTAAATAGATGCAGAGAAGTTTGTGTTGCAAAAAGGCATTGACTCAGCTGTATGTTGACCAGCGTCTAACAGGCTGACGACACTAACCAACGCTGCCGGTTTTCAGTCAGCCTTGTACAAATAAAATTGCCTATATTGCGGGTTTACACAAGCAATATGCGGTATTATAATTAGATTCAAGACTAATTCGGCTATATATACTCGTATTACGTCAACAGTTATTAAATCTTTGGCGACACCAAGTACGGGCCAGTATAATAAGAACAAACGCAAATATAGAGATATTCGTTATGATCTTACAATTTTTCCATGACTTCAGATATTGACATTACAATTACAATTAGAAACTATGTGTATATGCAAAATCCTCTATCATTCATTATTTAGTGACATAATTAGATACTTTATCCTCAGTTGTAATCTATAGTAGTCAATAGAAAATTTGTAATACTGTGTTAGTTTTTTTGTATTTTTTGGTTTATTGGCGGACAAACGAGCGGGTCCCCTGATGGAATGCAATCATAACTATGGATGCAATCATAACCCCCATCAGCAATAACAAGGGATCGCCGATCCGTTGCCAGCCTATACTCCTTCCTTTCCTTCTGGTGACCTCACTCACTCGCAGGATCACAACAACCCTCAAGGGAATTGTCGGGTAGCTTAAAAAATACGCTATGCCGTACCTCTGTTTGAATTAGTACTATCAAATATTCACCTGGCCCAAGTCGAACTCTCTCTTGACACCAGTGTCGTCATCAGGGTCGGGGCGCGCGCTCAACATACACGAATCTTCCACAAGAGTCATTATTCGCGCCTCCATTTGTTTGACTCGGTCCTCAATACTGAAAATGAAAATGTAAGGCATTATACTCATTGAGATGAGAGGTATTGAGGCTTATTTTTCTATACAATATGATGCGTAGGTACTGATTTTGGATGGCGAGGTGTTTGCGAGGTTTTTTTACATCATTAAAGTGGAAATCAAACATACGAATTGCCTGATGATAAGCACTCATCGTAGTAGTATGGACGCTTACAATACCAGAATTAAATTACTTACCTATACTCGTCTTATCAGACCCATGCTGTAACTTGTAGGACAAACGCCAAACAGGGACTTCACTTCGCACCTGTTTTAGTGTCTATGTGTGAGGATGATTTAAATTTATTAAATTCAATGATGTGAGTGCTATTATATTGCCTCGTAATATCTTCCTATTTATATTTCTAACGAGGCAGTCAGTTAAAAGGACAATATGCGCCGAGAGGTGCGTTCGTATGCGCACTATTTCCCTCGTCCCAGGCTTACTTCAATATGACCATCTCACTCTCTACAGACAACCCTAATCTCAATTACTGACATGTGACCGCTGTACGCATAGATACCCATAAACATTCACCCCTTGAGCAAACGTATTGGTTCCTTGGTTCCGGTATGTATGGAGTGTGGTTGTGTCTGGGACGAAGGTGGTCTGTATGCGGGAGGATACTAACTGCTAGCGTCGAGGCGACTACACCGGGAGCTCGTGAAATAGTATAGTAGTATGAACAAGGTCTAAAATCTCGTGCTGCGCTCAAGGGTCAAGGGGGTTAACCATTTTAATCCCAATCTTGTCTATATGGTAATACATCTCGACGGCGACGTCCCCTCGACTCTAGCAGCGAGTACCCTCCCTACCTATCATCCTTCTTGTCGTCGCGGCTGGGCGTGTCCCTCGCGGCGGAAGTGTATCCAGCCGCGCGCACGGCTGTCACGGGCCGCGCGGCCGCCGTGCCCGCGCGGGAGCTGCCGCCGCGAACGTTCACCGTGCCCACACGGAACATCTGAAACCAAATACACTCGAATAAACACTCGATTACTATTTCACCATTCATTTTGAATCTATTATAATTATTTTTCTTATAAACTACTTGCAAAATGTAGACACGTTTATATTGGTGTAGCTAAAAAATAACGTTACATGTACTTTTTATTTTTTATACTACGTCGGGTGGCAGACAAGATACGGCCCGCCTGACGTGAAGCGGTTACCGTAGCCATATTAACGCTCGCAACATAAAATATCGCTCGCGCGCCGCCACCCCCGCTGCCATCGCAGCATCTCCTTCCTTTCTGGTGACCTCACTCACTCGCAGGATCAAGGAAACCGTTATTTGGCTGCGGTATTCTGTGAGGTGGAGGTACATTCCCCAGTCGGGTAGCTTACAATTACGCTCCCTACCTCTCTTTTCGCCAGAACTTCGTTTGTCAGTCAGCAGGGTGCACCGCGTGCAGGTGAAGTTGGCTTTGGTTCAAAGATGTTGATGAACCACTTACACCCCTTCTTTAGAAAATGATAATTAAAATTTATTCAATATGTCGAAAATCTAGTCAGAATAAGTCAAACAAAACCTACTGTTTTATTTGACTAACCCCTGATCTGTTTCTGTGTAGATTTCAAACCAACACCGAATTCAATGTATATTTCTTTAGTATTCTATAGTACCTATTATACATTCTCAACATCGTAGTGGACCGATATTAGAGCGTACTTTTAGCATAGAATGGCCCAAAAATTATTTCTCAATTTTATTCAATCAATGAATCCTCTACCAATTTTAAAGAATACTTACACCCGTGCCCATCCGGCTGGGAACCTTCCTGCCGATTCCAGCCGTCTTCAGGGTCTCTTGAAAGGCATCGTCGTCCCGCAGGTTACGGGTGTCAAGAGCTGGTGCGACCTCATTGAAGCCCGCGTACAAATCATCGTCTTCGTCTATCACTAACGCCGTGCGAGGCTTCGCGTCCGTCCCTACGCGAGACGCACTGTAGTACCGTGAACTTATCATGGCGATTTCTCACGAAATACTGGAGTCTGGACCTTTCAGCTCGACGCTTTGTTGTGACGCTGTAACCATGGCAACGGATCATATCTTTGATAATAAAGTATCGATTATAATCGTATTCATGTAGGTGTCTTAACTCTTAATCGATTAGCGCAGCCTATAAACGCAATATAAGGAGTATTTTTTTATACCACTAAAGTGGTAAACAAGCATACAGCCCGCCTGATGAAAAGCAGTTACTGTAGCCTATGAACGCCTGTAACACCAGGGGCATCACACGCGCGTTGCCGACCCTGGAAACATCTTCACTGCCTTTTTGAAGAACCCCATGCTGTAGTCTCCAGAGAAAACCTCGACAGGCAGTTCATTCCACAACTTGACAGTGGGTACACGAGAGACAACTTCTTTGGACCCGTACAGTAATACTCACTGGTATCCCCTCTGCTAACGCAGCATCTCCTCAGTCTCATGACCTCACTAGTAGATACAAAAATTCTCTCTTCAGTATTGTTGTTTTATTTATAAAAATCGCAAATTTTTTACCCAACTGACGAAGAAGGAAGGGTTATGTTTTTAGAGTGTATGCATGTATATTTCTTTGGCACGCTCTACAGCCTAAACTGCTTGACTTATTTCAACATATTAAGTATCATTCGATTCGAACGGCAATAAAATAAAATGAAATATTTAGGGGTGGATCACCATTTAGGAGTATGAAAAATAGATGTTGGCCGATTTTCAGACCTACCCTATATGCACACAAAATTTCATAAAAATCGGTCCAGCCGTTTCGGAGGAGTTTGGTAACAAACACTGCGATACGAGAATTTTATATATTAGATGATTTACCATTGAAAAATACATAAGTACAACTTGAAATTTTCACCCTTCTATTTTTTAATAGCAATATTTGTATAATGTATGTGGCAAAACAACGATTGCCGGGTCAACTAGTAGGGTTATATTATTTCGATATAGCGTCTGATAATATAAATTGGATGATAAAAACAAAAAAAATATAGAATTTTCAGTACGGTTTTTTTGTTTCAATTAATAATTTCTTGTTTTAGGTTCTATTCCATCATAATTATCTTAATAACTTTACGAAAGTATTTAACTATTTACAATAGTTACATACACACATCACGGACGCTCTGAGAGAAATCGACTTTTTCCACTATATTCTCAATATTCATCATTACCAGGTAATTTCCGCAACATGATCAATAAATTACACTATATAAACTTCCGAGATAATCTTTCTATCTATTAGTGAAAATCGTAGACAGTATATATTATATCATTATTCCTACGTCTATCATAAAAACTACGAAAATCCGCAGAATAGTTTCTGAGATTAGCTAATAAACACATCCTCATCGCAGCAGCAAGGAACATTAATTTTCAGTATGCAGCGATGATATTCTATATATATATATATATATATATATATATATATATATATATAAAGAAAGATAGGATTAATACTTGCGTATCTTTAGAATTGAGATAAAATGTTCAAAGCTTCGCATATATATATAGTGAGCAAACGAGCATGTGGGTGAGCACCAGATGGAAAGCAAACCTCCGCCCATGGAGATCAGCAACACTAAGGCATCGTCGATCCGATTCCAGCTTATGATCCTATCTTTCTTTCTGTTAACTAGTGAGTTAGTGCCCTCGCATGAACACAACAACCCTCAAGGGCAAAGGAATTGTTATTTAGCCGAGGTATTCTGTGCGGTATTTTGTATATTGTTAGCATTTTATCATGGCATCGAGAGTATAAATCGATACGGTGTCTATCGCAATCCACAAATCCACAAATAAAAAGAGCCTTATTCACGGTCAATATTTATTACATGATCTCTATTTCAACACAATCAAAGTCCTTCTCATTAATCTTCATACCAATGAAACAAATAAAATAATACAACAGACTGAATATAAAACCACAATTAAGTGTTCACATAGAAATTCATTACAGAACAGTGTTATTGGAAGACACTGAAACTTCGTACACCACTTGATTCATCACTAACAAAAAAACTTATAAGGGCTATAGCAAACTGATCATCATTGATCATCTACTAAACTATACAAAGTATAAAATAATAAACATCCTCGCCCAAGCCTACTCTCGCACCGTACAACCGTTCTCATACGCATTCAAAACATGGGTATAAAAATAAATGTATTCAAAAATTTTGTATTATCGTCAAAATCAATAACAATGATCTTATATTATATACATTTCAATAGGCATGAAATTGAATAAACTACCTATACCAGAAAAAAAATAGTGACCCTAAAAGACTAGTATGAAATGCAAGTGTTAATTTTTTGTACACTTTTCACTTATCAATAAGATAACACCACATAGAACAATACGTCTCTTATAACGGGATATGACTTAGATGTTAACGTTCCATATTATTATATTAATGTTACAGATATATAATTTTATATACATTCAACATCACATACTTGAAATTAATCGAAAAACAAGTCGAGTGGAGTCAGATCTAGACGTCATAGACAAAATAATAAAATAACAGATGGTTATAATCATAAAATAAAAAATAATAATTAAATCTCTGATATAATTATTATATAATTGGAATTTAAAACAAATTTAACGTTATAAATAGATCTGACTTCACGACGCTCAGATAGATTTACAAATGTCTCCTTGTCATACACTTAAACCGAATTCAGTACTTTTTTGTAAGATTGCAACAATTTTTTGGTTACTATAATAAAGAAGTCATAATTGCTAAAAGTCTTGATTTCCCATATGACGGGATCACAGTTGTAATATAGGTAAAACCTCGTTAAGCTACCAATGTTCAGAGATTTAGCTAAAGCTACATTCTATGCCAGATTTAAGTTTCCAATCATATTGGGAAATTTGTATAATATTATATTGTTCTTATTACCATTTCATAGCCTCTTGCTTATAAACTACTTTTATTAAAGATATTGGATATACTTTGTAAAAAAAAAACATAGCTACTTTTTTCACTCTCGGCTTGACATAATTACAACAAAGTAATATATATTTAATTCCAGCTGAAATTTTGTACATGCAATTAATTAGAATATAGTAGCTGATGTAGATATTATTAGTTAAATCATTATTCTACATGAATTGATTGCACTTTTACTGTTCACACACTGTGGGTCGCCGGACGCTGTGGTAATTGGAGATAGGGTCACTGTGATCACAATTAGAAAGCACCAGTGAGTGAGTGGCTAATGAAATCATTTCAAAACACGAGGACACACACAAGGAGACACTTCTGATTTTGACGTTGTAGATCAGGACTCATCTTCACGAAATTTTATAGTAAGGTTACGAAGGCAAATGGCGAGGTCACGCATGTCGGTTAGATCTGAGTGGAGAAGAGTGGGCGTGGCTAGATCTGCATGGAGAAATGCGGTCGCGGCTATATCTGCGTGGAGAAACGCGGCCGCGGCCAGATCTGCATGGAGAAACGCGATCGTGGCTAGATCTGCGTGGAGAAACGCGGGCGCGGCAACTCGAACACGTCACCGTGCACCGATCGCGCCAATGCTTTGATGCTAGCTGCTATATCTTGTGGCTCTTCCTGTAATTTAATAAAATATAACAATGGAACGAAAATAAACATTTTATTGAGGTCGGGGTAATGTAAAACTCGTATAAACCCCATTTTCAGATGAAACGTTTTGAAATAGGGAGATTCAAATTTCGGGAGCTAAGAAAATGTATACAAAGGTATGTATATATTGTTTCTTAGATTTTCGTGAATTGTTATAATATATAGAGATACATATGTATGATATTTTACATTTGTGATATTTTGCGTCGAAAGGGATGCGAAACCTTGACCATTTGCATTGAAATTAAATTGATCCAAGTCGTTAATCTGAATGCACATAGTATTCACTTTCACTGATGCTATATCGATATTTACTATGAGAATGGTTTCCGACGCACGCTAGCAGCTTACAGAAATGACTTTTTGGTTTTAATAGCCCGAATGGTCAGAATAAAGATGATTAAGATTACGGATTCAAAAATAAGAGATAATCTAAATTTATGAATGTAACAAATTGTGTATCAAGAACGAACATTATCAGAATAGAAGATCAGAAGAGATAGAGATCAAATCATGTAAGTTATTTGTCTTGAGCGAGACTGAATTATTATATAGCGCACAGCCACAGCTAAAATCTAAAGCTGAAATTGGGAACATATGTTTATTTTATAAATTTTAATGTAAGCGCCCGCTAAGAATAAGTTTCTAGTTAAAGGGAGAATAATAATGCGGTAAATTAATCTTAATGTTCTAAAAACCCGCAGTAAAGCAGCGTGGTGGAGCATGCTCTAAACCCCTTTAAATGAGGAGAGACCCATATCCCAATAGTGGGATGAATAAGTGTTGACGACGACACATTTTTTAAATAAATCTTCAAAGAAAAATAACAAAATAGAAAATTTTCTACTAAAACGATTTTAAAGTTGAGAGACAAGGTTTACTTTAAATAAGAATATTTTAAATAATGTTTGTTTTATATTACGATATTGAATCAAACTACGAAATATCTATGAATGAATTAAAAATAAGCGATAGCCGGTACTAACCCGATTACTAATCCAGGCATAATCTGCATTATATATGTATGAATGTTACTTTTTTAGCCTCTATTGAGTTAAGATAACAATGTTATCCACCAAACAGAATACGCTATTTGTTTCGTAAAATATTAGAAGATCGTATCGTGTTTTTTTTTTAATGCCATGGGATACCGTGATGCGCGCGTATGAAGTCGCGGGCGCAAGCTAGTCTTTAATATGTCCGTTAAATTCACTCCTCATCCCACCTTGCTTGCTTGTTTTGCAAAGGCAAAGCCTTTGTCAACCGGGCGTTGGGGCTACAGGAGTTTTGTTAAGTTTCATTCCACTGTGTTTGCGGGAATAATGGCTCGCCATATCTATCACATCTCTTTTTAAGTATTTTTAGTATGGAGACCACATCCACAACTAGAAATGATGAGAAAAGAATGCTGATCAGAAAACTTTGTTTAAAAAAACTGAAGTATATAGACAAAATGTTCAGAAGGTAAAAAATCTTCTCAGGAACTGCTATTTATATAATAACTAGCTGGCCCGGCGAACTTCGTACCGCCTAATTGTCAATGAATGTCGTGGTATACATATTAGTTGAACAAAATTTATGATGTCTTGAAATTAATATAATGAATAATAGAAAATAATAGAGAAGCACGATGGCGTCATTGCGCGTGTCAGTCTAATTGTACACGCAAGTTAAGCAACGTCAACCGTAGCCTGTCCATGGATGAGTTTATATTATCTCGAGCTCCTCCGTGCTTCGGAAGGTACGTTAATCCGTCGGTCCCGGTTGTAATCATTAGATTAACTCGAGGTCCTCCGTGCTTCGGAGGGCACGTTAATCCGTCGGTCCCGGTTGTTATCATTAGATTATCTCGAGCTCCTCCGTGCTTCGGAAGGCACGTAAGACGTCGGTCCCGGTTGTTATCATTAGATTATCTCGAGCTCCTCTGTGCTTCGGAAGGCACGTAAGCCGTCGGTCCCGGTTGTTATCATTAGATTATCTCGAGCTCCTCCGTGCTTCGGAAGGCACGTTAAGCCGTCGGTCCTGGTTGTTATCATTAGATGGCAGTCGTTACGCCAAGTGGCCTTTAGGCGGCTTGAAATTACTGGCGTCCGCCAACTCGCAGTTGAGCAGCGTGGTGGAGTATGCTCGAAACATATTCAGTTCAAGGAAGACCCGTATTTAATATTACCCAGCAGTGGGTAAATATTAAGTTCAGTATTTTACTATGTCACAAAATAAAGTACCATGACACTTGACAACCAATTAATATTCATTTTCAAGCATTCATTCATAAACAATTTTCAAAACAACAACGGACAAATTTCGCGACGTAAAAGTTAGACCAATCGATTTGACATTTAATTGAAAATCAATAAATATTCCAATCCGTTTTCAAATTTAATTTTTCGACAATTTTGTCAATGTTTTAATACTTATTATCCTATACCCACATTTCTGAACGCACGCATACATTTGACGTACGCACGTTAACGTCACGTGTGACAGGTCCGACATCCACGAACATTTTGTATGGAAAAATTATTTTTCTTTTATTTTATTTTTTTCGTAAATTTTCCAATGTTTTAATAGTTATCTTGCTATTCTGGACGGAGACAAATCCAACAAATCAAAAACCATGGCAATCGGTCCAGCCGTTCTCGAGTTATAAGTGTTGTAACAAACACGACTTTCTTTTATATATATAGATAATACTAAGAAAGTGGATTGCAATAATGTCATGTAGCGAGGCAGCTTAAGATGCTTACAGAAATTTTGGATAGCTGGAATCAATGACAATTTGAGAACCTGAAATATCCTGAGAAATCGTTTTATAGCCTCGACGTAATCATGAAAAGGATTATATTTACTTGGATCAAAGGGTAATAAATAGGCATGTATTCTTAAGATATCTATATTTCGCTAACCGTTCGGCTATCGCTAATAGCCAAAAAATGCTGGAACTAACTGCGCCTCCGTTCGAAATATAACATCAATAATTCATGTAGAATATTTAAGCATATTTTTATAACTAGAAAATTTGGATATTCTTAAGCATTTCAGATAGCGATTGCTGTTATTTATTTTATTTTTATATTTATTTTTGCAATTCAAACTAAATTCCTATATTTGTTAAATGGCTATTTTCTGTACAAACAAATGCAAACCCACAGACTATGACTAAAATACTCTCTCGCTAAGCAATGTCGTTGCGTCGCTACAGACAGATACACGCTACGAGTATAATATTATTATGTTTTTGTTTTATGTGTGCATATTCATGAAACACGAAAACATAGTAATATTATATAGATCGTATTTCGTTTACTTCATTTGTAAAAACGAGCAGGGCTATAATATTCATGTATGAAGAAAGTAATAAAATGGCTTACGTCATCATCTAATTCCCTCAGGGTAGGGCGATCTTTAGGAAATTTAGGGACGTTGATAGGCAAGGAGCGCGCGATGTCAGTGGCAGCGTCGGCTCCTCGAGGTCGCGCGATATGGATACCTTCGTCGTTGCTCCCCTCTGTAAAAACAAAATATAACATTTTTGGTTTTATTGTCTTTGAGAAATAGCTGAGGCGGAAATTTACTGGTACCCGACGATCTGAAAGGTCGGGAGAAATTCCAAAGTTGGATTTTGTTGGGCATTGTGATGTGGGTAAAATCAGGCAGTAAACAAGATCAGACTATACTATAATTTAGCAAATTATAGTTGTAAAAATTAATGTACTTATCTTTTAAGTATTTATTACAAATAAACGGCTAAATTTGTATCGACCCTAGTGGCAGAGTGGCAAAATCAGTTGAAATTCCGCAGAGGGAATATATGTCACTTTATAATTCTAGTTTAGGATCAACATGAGGAATGTGCGAATAATTGACATATTTATCTTATTAACAAAAACAATAAGGATTAGATCCACTTATACTATTTGCATTCATATCATCGCTTGGTAATAATAAAAAAATATTTAAGATTTCATAAACAGTCCATCAACAACTCTTATCATGAAAGATAAAGGAAATACCTATTTGATTGATCACCAATTGATCAGATCGAGGTAATACTCACGGTCAGAATCATAATCCTCTTGATCTGATATAACATTGTTGTGCGAGTCCATGCCTTCTAAATCGAAAAGATCTTCCGTATCTAAAGAGTCTTCATCATGAGGGAAATTTCTATTATGCTGTAACGAGAGCAACAATTAATGAGATGTAAGCCTACAAATGTCAGTCACCTACCTATGTCATTAATGCGGACTAAATGTGCGAAAGGATTATATATATACTGCTATGTACATCTATATACCACATTTAATGCAATAAATTCATTCTGTACGACGACCGTACTTCATTCAAAAACTACAGGGACTCGCCGACTCGAAATAAAAATTCCAGAGACTCCAGACGAACCGTGTATTATAGTATATACATTAGTCACCACACATTTGCCACACAGGTTTATGCTAGGTTGCTAAAGGGGTATTTAATTACTCACGCTCTGATATTATGTAACTATACAAACCAAACCATAGCGCGTTTCAGAAAGTCAATCAAAATAAACAGCGCCATCTCTTATCCCAAACTAGAACTATTATTTCTATGAGTTTGAACATCCCGCCCACCATGGACAGAATGTCCATTACTCCGCCCACCATGACATCTCACAATAATAAAAACAAAACTTAGTGGACTGTATATAAATTATCTCAAAGTTCATGGTGAGTGTATAATAATAATAAAATCTAAAACAAAAACCAAACATAACTTCATAAACTAAAATAACAGAGCACGAGTGTAAATAAAATCTTAAATAACAACTTCTCATATAGAAACAATAACAATAACGTTCTTACACTTCTTACTTACTAATAGGCAATATACACAGTTTTGTGACAGGTCTCTTTATGATTGAGCCTTTACATCTAATGCTAATCACACGCGTGATTCCATCCACTCCAGGAAACTTTTCGACAATTACACCTAAAAGCCATTTGCCTGGTGGTAGACCGTCTTCTTTTACTAGAACTAGGTCTCCAGTGTTCGGTTCTGGATTTTGATAGGCCCACCTATAACGATTTAAAAATTGTGCAAGGTATTCTTGTGACCATCTGCGCCAAAAGTCCTGTACCATCCGTTGTGTCAGTTGCCATCTTCTAAGATTACTGACATTAGACTGCTCAAAATTCGTATCAGGCACAAGCACAAGTGGTTCCCCGATAAGGAAGTGACCAGGTGTCAGGGGCGTAGGATCATGCGGGTTACTACTCAACTGTGAAATTGGCCTAGAGTTTAGACAGGCTTCTATTTGAGTAAGCACTGTGCTCAACTCCTCAAACGTGAGTGTCGAGTTGCCGACGACTCTTTTTAAGTGGTACTTGGTCGACTTTATCCCTGCCTCCCAAATACCACCAAAATTGGGGGCATGAGGAGGGATAAAATGCCAGTTTGTACCTTCTAACGCTAGAGCTTTAGCTACTTCAGTAGCAATGCTAGACCCTTCGTCAGCCAACAAAGACTTGAGTTCTCTGGCAGCGCCTACAAAATTCGTGCCATTGTCACTATAAAGATCTGCACAATGGCCGCGTCTAAAGGCAGCTAAAAATCCGTTGGTACTCAAGTCGCTTACTGCCTCTAGATGCACAGCTCGCGTCGCCATGCACACAAAAAGGCATATGTAGCCTTTATAAGACTTGTTTCCTCTTCCTTTGGACATCCGAATGTTTATAGGCCCGGCGTAGTCTGTTCCAGCCTGATGAAAAGGTCTGCTGGGCTGCACTCTTGAACAAGGCAGCTGCCCCATTAGTTGTTCTCTAGTGTTTGCGGTATAACGAACGCAAGTCGTACACCTTCGTATGAAATGCTTGATTTCATTTTTTCCATTAATTACCCAATATCGTGACCTTAAGTAATTGAGGGTGAGCTGAGAGCCTCCATGTAGAGTTTTTTCATGGGCATCAGTTATAACCAATGTTGTAAAATGTGACTTGTTCGGTAAAATTATAGGATGCTTAGTGGATTGATGAATAAGAGCTCTTTCTAAGCGTCCACCGACCCTCAATATTCCAGCGTCATCAAGAAATGGGTTAAGCGGGGTAAGTTTACTCCTTTTGTTTACATTTCCTGTTTTTCTTATGCTTTTTATATCTTCCTTAAATTTACAATTCTGTACTTCCTTTATGCATGTATCTAATGCATTTCTTATTTCTTCACTTGTTAAATACGTTGTGCAATTTGATTTCTTTCCCTTCATAAATCTTTTGCAGTAAGCTATAACTCGCACTAATTTGCGTAATGTTGAAAATTTAGTTATAATATTACTCTCCTCATCTTGTTTTTCATTTTCATTGCTTACTCCTACATGACATGCTCTTTTTTCTATTCGTGTCTCGAATGTTTTACCCTTGTCTAATTTAATTTCTTTTTCTTTCAGCCACCCTGGACCAGTGAACCATAAACTAGCGTTCTTCATTTCAGATGGATTGACACCACGAGATGCTACGTCTGCTGGATTGTCTTGCGATTTAACGTGAGACCATTGATCCCTGCCCATTGCTGTCAAGATTTCGGAAACCCTGTTAGCTACAAACGTTTTCCATTTTACAGGATGACAACTCAACCAAGCAAGCACCACCGCGGAATCTGTGTACGCGCAGATGTACTCCCTTTTGATTTCTAGAACTTCTGCTACCTCTTGCAATAATTTAGACAGAAGTACAGCGGCACACAGCTCGAGACGAGGAATGCTTACCTGCTTGATTGGTGACACTTTTGTTTTTGCTGTTATTAAATGGACAGAAACATTTTCGTCATCATTTACAACTCTTAAATAGACAACAGCAGCATACGCATCGTTGGATGCATCAGCAAATCCGTGGAGTTCTCTTCTCGCATCAGTTCGGTAAGTATTTATCCATCTAGGTATAGTAACATCCTGTAGTTTCATCAGCTCATTACGGTAAGTGGTCCACTCTATCAATAGATTTTCAGGTAACACATCATCCCAGGTTATTCCCGATATCCACAACTTCTGGATGAATATCTTGGCAACTATAATCGCTGGCGCCAACCAACCAAGCGGATCGAACAATTTAGCAATGTCAGATATAACTTTGCGTTTAGTAATAGGTTCATCAATAGGAGAAAGATGTACCGAATATTCGAAAACGTCCGTATCCTGATTCCATTTGAGTCCGAGTATTTTAATTATATTATCAATTTTTAGATTTAAAGTTTGATCTATTTGATTTTCATTAATTGCTTCCATTAAAGCCTTGCTACTACTTGTCCATTTCTGGAGTTCAAAACCACCTCTCTTCAATAGTTCCTTTAGTTCTGTATAAAGTTTCTTTCCTTCTTCTACGTTTTCGCAGCCTGACAGCAAATCGTCTATATAAAAATCCTTCAATACCTTTTGTGACGTTTCAGGAAAATCCGCCGCTCCATCAATAGCTGTTTGTTGAAGAACTCTGACTGCTAAATAAGGAGCCGATGCAGTGCCGAACGTGACTCTCAATATGCGTAAATGTTTAGGGTCCTTGTCAGATTTTTCACGCCATACTATGCGCTGAAAATCAGCGTCTTTGTCTGACACCTTAATTTGCCTGTACATTTTGATAATGTCAGAGCTGAGGCTGATTGGATAAACACGCCAACACATTATAATATGACGCAAGTCAGGTTGAAGTTTGGGCCCTACCATCAAATTATTATTAAGAGACACTCCGTTAGTTCCAGAACAAGAGGCATCAAAGACGACCCTAAGCTTAGTTGTAGTTTTATCATCTCTTACCACAGCGTGATGAGGTAGGTAAACGGCTGGTGACTGCATTTCGTTTTCAGGAACTATTTCCATGTGACCTAATGTGATATATTCGTTGATCACATCTGCATACTGAATCTTTAATTCAGGCATTTTTAACAATCGCTTTTCTAAATAATCTAACCTTTTCTTGGCAATGCCTAAGGAATTACCATATAGGCATTGTGGATCTGAATCTCGAAAAGGGAGCTTGACAACATACCTACCTTCACTATCTCTTGTTGTCGTGCTTGTAAATAGTTTTTCACATTTTTCTTCTTCCTCTGTCCATCTTTTTCTTTTCTCCAATTTTGGTTCATCTTCTAATTCCCAAAATTTTTGCAATAGTTTATTATCTTCCATTGCATGCATGCATATGATGACAGAGTTGTGATAGTTTTTAATATCTTTACAACCGGAAAGCACCTTTCCAGATAAAATCCATCCCAGCTTCGTATTCTGGGCCACTGGCATATCTGGACCACACCTAATTAATCCTTCTTCAATAATTTGGCTGTATATCTCTGCCCCCAGAAGTATATCAACCTTGTTAGGTGTGTTGAATGTTGGATCTGCTAACCTAATTTCCGGCATATTTGACCACCTCTGCACAACAATTTCTTTATCTGGCAGCAATGTGATAATATTTTTTATTACATGAGCCCTAACCTGTATTACAAAACTAGGATTGGAGAGTGATTGTAATTTAAAACTGACCATATATTTAGAGGTCACTACGGAATCCCGATCACTTCCTAATCCGGACACATAACTCTTGCATAGTTTCTTCTGCAGTCCCAGTAATTGAGCTGCTGACTCCGTCATAAACGAAGCTTGCGATCCTTGGTCTACAAGAGACCTGAGAGTTATGCATCTGCCTGATTTAGATATTACTCCTACCAAAGCCGTTGCAAGCAAAACTTGGCTTTGGGAATTAATGTGGCATGTGGTAATGTGTTTAATCGGTTCGTCTTGTTTATCACTGATATTTGATGCTAAAGAACTAACATTACTGACAACTGGTAACACCTTCGAATCATTACTAGTTGAAGTCGACGTAGTTTGAACGTGAAGCAACGAATGGTGCTTCCTATGACAGATTCTACACTTGGATGGTACACGACATGAATACACCGAATGGTTTGAGCCAAAACAATTAAAGCACAATCTCCTAGACTGCACGAAATCACGACGTGTGTTCGGCTCCTCTTTTACAAATTTCTTACAATTTCCTAACTTGTGAGTATCTGAACAAAATGGACATTTAATTTTATTTGTTTCAGCGATATGGAGTGTCTTAGCTTTCACAATATCCTTAGAATACTTATCAAGAAATTCGAGTGATCTAAATCGTTGACATAAAAAATCGGTAAATAGTTTATAAGTAGGCAAAGTTTCCTGAAGATCACTTAATTTGGCTTCCCACATTTTTCTAGACTCTGGATCTAATTTTAAACATAAAATATATGTAACGATCATGTCCCAAGTGTCTGTTTGCAGACCTAAATTCTTTAAAGAGTTAATACACTCGTTGCTGGTATCCAATAACTCCTTGATTGCACTAGATGACTCAGTTGTAATATTTCTTTGACTCATGAATCTTTTTAGTACTGAGTTTGCAATATAGCGTTTATTATTATACCTAGACTCAAGCTGATTCCAGCAAATAGTATAATTATCACCCGTTATAGGAACATGACGTAGAAGTTGTTCCGCTTCTCCTGATAGATGTGATTTTAGGTAGTGTAACTTTTGTACGTTATCAAGTGAGTTGTTAGTATGTATAAGAGAAGTGAACAGATCCCTGAAACTAGCCCATTCAGTGTAATTTCCAGAAAAAATTGGTATCGTTATGGTAGGTAACTTTACGCTATGATGTGAATGATCACTTGAATTATTTTTCGAAGAATTTGTTACATTAGAAGCAGTTGAAACAATTGGCGTAATTTGTGATAGTTTTTCCTTTAATTCGGACTTATAATCGAAATACAATTCTTCTGTAACTTGGTAAATATCATTTTCAAAATACTTAGCTTTTATCAAATCTTTTTCATCGTAATCACCAATAAGTAAATTATGTTTATGCACAAATAAAGACCACTGAGATTCCAAGGCTTCAAGCCTTGTTTCAATATAAGATGGAGTTAAACGTTCTCTAGGTGATTTTTTAAAATTAGTTCTAGCATTTGCAATTGCTTTGTTTGAGTTCATTTGAATTTTAATTAAAGAATCCATTGTAAATGATTTTGTAAATAAAATAATCAAGAACTATATTGAGTACTAATTATATTATTGTAACCATAAAGTAATGGATGACTCAAACCAAACAATTTCAATAAAGTAAAACAGTAATATAACGCGTTTAACACAAGGTATAAAAATTCCAAAGTCACTGTTACCAAGTCACAATACAGTACATAAGATATTGTAATAAATTTTCTAAGTCCAAGATCGCACTCGAAAATTTTACAAGTGTTTGAAAACACACTTTATACCGCTCCGAAAACCGGCATGGATTCCCCGTAGTTGCACTTTTCTTAAAATTATTCTAAGTCTACGAGTTTCCTACAAATTCTTCAAACTATTGCTTCAAAATCCAAAGTTAATTTCTTCTTGTATTTAAAGCTCAATATTGATTAGCACTGATTACTATTAATTGATGAAAGAAAGTACTCACAGTTGTATGTCCAGTATTCACTCACTCACATATCCATAGTCCCGACTACGCTCATAGGTACTGAACGTGTATTGCAATGCGAGCAATGGTGTCCGCCCTTGACAACAATCTGTTGCCCGTGGGTGCGAACGAGAGGTCCGAGTCGTTATTAGCCCATCCAAACTATCCAGCTTAGAAGGCCAAATGTACGACGACCGTACTTCATTCAAAAACTACAGGGACTCGCCGACTCGAAATAAAAATTCCAGAGACTCCAGACGAACCGTGTATTATAGTATATACATTAGTCACCACACATTTGCCACACAGGTTTATGCTAGGTTGCTAAAGGGGTATTTAATTACTCACGCTCTGATATTATGTAACTATACAAACCAAACCATAGCGCGTTTCAGAAAGTCAATCAAAATAAACAGCGCCATCTCTTATCCCAAACTAGAACTATTATTTCTATGAGTTTGAACACATTCATTCAAAAAATTTGTAAATATGATACATAAATTATACTTTGTAAAATAGATAATACCAGTCTTGGACAAAACAAAAGCATATCAGGTTCCTGCTTTGATGAGACAGTGACCAAAAATCCGTCTGTAATTTTCGGACGCCGTTAATTCGTATAAAGTTTTCTCTCTCCGGAATACTTTTGCGTGTGACAAGGTGTATATAACTTAATTCAAATCCATGTCAGCCGAAATGCTAATGACAAAGTTTCAGTGCGTGTCTCATAGGGCTTAGTACGAATACGCTTATAGATTAGTATGACGTGCTGCCGTGACGTGGAGTGGTAATGTGCAAATATGTAGGTCATGCACACAGACAGGTCATGACTGCTTACCATCAGGTAGGTCGTACACTTGTTTATCACCCTATGACTCTAGTAATACAAAAATATACTGCATGCTGGTATGCTACCCAAAAAGCTATGTGCATAGAACATACTACATATTTTTTATTGCATACCTTAATATTATGTTGTGAGATCTTTTTGGCATCTTTGTTGGAGGACAGTCTTCTTCTCTGTTGTGGAGGTAGTTGGGGCGATGATGGACCGTTGTCCAAGCTCGTGTCCAGTTTCCATACATTGTTGTCCATATTTTCATGTGCTTTATTTACAATGCTGTAGAACAAATGTCAACATTCAGCACCTTGTTATTAGTGCTTATTGACACATAAATAAACAAATGTAGTAATGGAATTATTTTTTTAGTCATCAATATTTTTTTGTCAAAAAAATGCAATGTTGTTGTCGAATAGCTAGTATAAAATTTGCTAAAATGGCGCTTGTTAGACAACCTCATTAAAAATGCAAGAAAAAGATTACTATATAAATGAGTATAGAATCAGTTGCATGAGAAAGTCCACACATAGGTACGAAGTGTGGACTTTCGTACAAACTTTCTTCCCTTATTTTAAAATGGTAAGAATTAGATAAATAAAAAACCGGCCGAGTGCGAGTCGGACTCGCGCACGAAGGGTTCCGAACCATTATCTATAAAAACGGCCAAAAAAAAAAATCACGTTTGTTGTATGGAAGCCCCCCTTAAATATTCGTTTTATTTAATTACTAGCAAAGTACCCGTGCTTCGCTACGGGAACACTCCTGATTTGCGTGTATTTTTGTATCGTAATGACCATTATCACAAACATACACCATTTAGGTTAAGACGTCCCGGTAAACAATATTTTTGGCATTCGCACCAGGAGCCAAAATTGCAATGCTTCCAGGAGAACTTACTCCTGAGTAAGCTACATCCAACTAATCATGAGAGAAGCAGTCCTGTCTCAAGTCAACCCCAGCGACCTTTATAGACTGCCCCTGAGCTTTGTTAATGGTCATAGCGAAACACCTTTATGGGAAATTGAAGTGAAGTCTCTTAAATTGAACTGGGTGGTCTTATGGAATAATGGGAATGCGGGTTATCAAGAGAGATTCCTCAACAGCGCATCCTTTACTGTCCTCACTCAACAACTCATCGTTCCAGTTGTTTAATATGTGAACAATGGCGGCACGAACCTCCTGATGATACACCTCCGTTCCATGCAAGTGGTAGGAGATGGAGCGGAACAGGCCAGCTCCATCACCTTCCAAAGCTATAATGGTATGGGGCATCATCACACCTTCCACAAATATAAATTTAGTGAATCTTGACTTCATTGTTTGAAAAATACCGAAATTTTTATATTAAGTAGGTATATCCCATAAAGTCGGTACTTAGAATAGGTTTTTCAATTAGTTTTCGACACCAGATGTAGCTTCATTTGAGGGACGCAGTTTCTTTTACGCCCTACGCGCGCGATGGATTACCTCCGGGGGTAACTACTGGAATGAGGTGAGCGATAAACCGTCATGGATAACCCCATGGTTTGATTAAAAACCGCCTGCCTAACTACTTTTAGCCACGATGGCTTTAAAAGCGCAAACGGAAATAATCTCTCGTATATACCTACCCTTTCCTTAATAACGAAACCATAGCGCGCTGTACAAATGCTAGGTATAGCGCCATCTAGTGATAAGTTAATTGAAATATAAATATAAATTTTTTTGACATTTCTTGGCTGGGCGCTGGGCAAAAGTTAATCAGTTACCCATAAACATCCCCTTTTTTTATAAACAACTATTCCACCAAGTCTCAAAATCATAGGTGAATCGGTTTCCAAGAGGGTTTTTTTTCAACCCCCTATTTTAACCTCTTAGGAGTGAAATTTCCGAAAATCCTGTCTTAGTGCGCGCTTACATTGTATAAGGAACACATATCCAAAGTTTCAGGTTTCTAGCTTCAGGGGTCTGGGCTGTGCGTTGATTAGTGAGTCAGTCAGTCAAGTCAGTGAGGACAAAACCTTTTACTATCTAGCTTTTGCCTGCGGCTTGGCTCGCGTGAAGTTCGCGCTTTTTAGATTATCCAAGTCAAGTCTAACACGCAACGCAACCACCCTCATGTAGCACCTATAATTGTACTAAATACGGACGCAAGAACTTTCCGGATAACTACTACTACACCCGGCCCGTCCTCGCCGCGCCAGCCGCCCGCGATCGTATAAGCACTGATTGACGCCAAATACAAATTTAAAAACCTATTAGGATAACACTTCAGTCAACACACAAGTCTCATTCCATCAGCTTAAAAAGGTTAAATCAAAATTAAAAAAAATTACATGATGATGGTCACGTTAGCCACGTTGAATTTTAAAATCGTTATTATTTTCGTAATCAGCGACTCGATAAAATATAAAAACAATAATATCCTTCATGATTTTCAGACTTTTTGACCCCATTTTACTCCTTTTTTTTTGGGTTGAATTTCGAAAAATCCTGTAACACGTGTTCACTCTTTTATATATAGTCAAACTAATCTCGTTTCCCTACACAAACTTTGGACCTCCGTTTCACCCTTTTATAGGAAAAGAATTGAAAAATCAATGCGATTTTCGTAATTGACGTCCCAGAAAACCATAGAATCAACACCCATATTGATATTATGACATTTCAACCCCATCGCACCCCCATAGGGGGATGATGATGATGAGGGGGGGGGGGGGGGGGGTTAATAAAATAGTTGTTGTTTTCGTAATCAGCGACCCGATAAACCATAAAAACAATACCCATGACGATTTTCAGACTTTTTCACTCCATTTTACCCCTTTAGGGGTTGAATTTTGAAAAATCCTGAAACACGTGTTTACTCATTTATCTAAAGAAGTACTCGTGTAAAGTTTCGGATAAAATAGTCCAACTAATCTTGTTTCTCCATACAAACTTTGGACCCCCGTTTCACCCCCTTAGGGGATGAATTTTGAAAAATCCTTTCTTAGTGCACCCCTAGACGTCATAACGAACCTACTTGCCAAATTTGGAATCTCTAGACCCAGCGGTTTGGGCTGTGCGTTGATTAGTCAGTCAGTCAGTCAGTCAGTGAGGACAAAGCCTTTTATTATTATAGATTTATTTTAAAGCGAATATATAACTAAATATTATGTGAGTATTTCAAGCGTCTAACTATTGCCGTTATCCATTGCGAGCAAAAACAAGCTAAAAAAAAATCACGTTTGTTGTATGGGAGCCCCCATATTTATTTTATTCTTTTTTTTTAGTATTTGTTGGTATAGCGGCAAAAGAAATACATTATCTGTGAAAATTTCAACTGTCTAACTATCGCGGTTCATGAGATAGAGCCTGGTGACAGACGGACGGACGGACGGATGGACAGCGGAGCCTTAGTAATAGGGTGCATTTTTACACCTTGGGTACGGAACCCTAAAAACTATCCCATCTCTCAAGTTGGACCAAATTACACACTTTGTCAACCCTTATTCATCCCACAGCAGTTATACGGGTCTCCTCTCAATCAAAGGGGTTTAAAGCATACTAAAACATGCTGCTCAACTGTGAGTTAACAGAGGCCAGTGTTTCAAACCGCCTAAGGGCCACTGACTTGCTTTAACGAATGTCATCTAACGGCAACAGCCGAGATCGACGGCTTAACGTGCCCTCTGAAGCACGGAGGAGCTCGAGATAAATAAATTTATCCGTATACAGACTACGGCCGACGTTGCTTAACTTGTGCTAAGCAACTTCGGCCGTCACGTGCCGTACCGGTCGTGACGTAGTCACACGTGTCAGCCGATTAGACTGACACGTGAAACTACGCCATCGAGCTCCTCAAATTACACACAATGTGCAAAATTTTATTAAGATCTACGATGTTTCGGAGTTAATTGCGGGTGAATATCATGACATAGTATTTTCATAAGATAGATTATAACACAGTAGACAACAGATTAAAAAAAAAACTTCTAAAACGATCATGTTTTAATACTTTGGCTTGGTAGTGTTGATGGTGTTTATGGAAAATTTTGAAAGTTATTGCAATAATAATTAAGTATTTATTACCTTGATAAGATCTTGTGGTCCCGGTGTGCTCGCTCCCTGTATGCTTCATATTCTGCATATTTTTGATCTCTAAACTGTCTGACAGAATCTTCAACAGCCTCAAGCTGAAACTGGAGAGTCTGATTGAGCTGCTTATTGAGACTTCCCATTACCTGCTGAGAAGGCCAGCCTCGCTTATCACTAATTATGCGGTTGTTTGTGTCTATGTTTTCCTTCATCTCAATATCATTGGTCACTTCAGGCACTAGCAAATTGAAAACCGGCGAAAAATTGCTCGATTTTTTCAATGCATCCACCCGCTCCATTGTAGTCTGTAACATGATTTTTTTTATTGATTAGGGGGAAAATAAGTTCTACGCGACGGGAGTTCATGTATCATATAAATGGTTGCAAAAAAGCATTTCGCCTTTTTCGCAGAAAACTGTACGATTAACATTTTTGACGTGACAACGTCTTATAAATTGGTTAGCCGGGTGACACTTCAAGAAACTGGGTCACGTTATGCGCTTACAATGAGAGCGAGTGAAAGGCGCGTGCCTTTCACTCGCTCTCATTGTAAGCGTGTCGTGGACGCGTGTCCCTTCTAAGAGCGAGAGAGACAGACATAAAAAGTGAAAGGCATGCGTCCCTTCCACTCGAAAACATTTTACCACTCAAAGTCGTTGTCACGTAAAACTTTCGCCCGTATACCGACTTTACAGGCAACCAATTTTTTTAAAGAGATTTTTTTCATTTCTCAAGCAAATGTGGTAACTGTAACGACGACCAAGTAATACTGTACTGAATTAGAAGTTACTAGTTACTGTTGTGTACTACTGATCAAATTGCATTGCGACCCATCTGAAGCTTATTCTTTTACAGTCAGTTCAATACATTCTTTAAAGACAACCTTATCATAACACTGACAGTGACTATGTGTGTGAATATTAGACAAGTATGTATACTAGTATTTAATATCGAATATAAACAAAATGTTCGAAATCTATTGGGGAGTGAAAATAAGTCGCATAGGGTGACCATAAATTGAAACAAAGTTCGGGACAAGCAATAATAAATACTCAATCCCACAATTGTTCCTTATTATGTATCTTGTATTGTCCCGACTCCAAATAAAACAAAATATGTGGAACAAATAATGTATTCAAAACTACTGGCTCCGGGTCGCGTATTGCCAAACTGTATACTAGCACAGACACCGAATGTCTGTACTGCACCATTTCGCGCTCATAAAAATCCATGACCCACTCGAGCTAATTACACACGAGTGCTGAGCAGTCTATGCGAGATGAGATGTTAAGTGTCATTTATTTTTAATGAATTAAAAGTTAATGCTAAAAAAACGCAATAAGGAAATGTTAATTAACATAACATGTTATTTATTCAGGCACATTCAAATTAACTCTTAATTTCGTTGTGTTGATTTAACTTTCTATCCAATAGAGTTACATTTAACCATATTAACGCTATATTATATTATGTATATATAAACAAATAGTGAGGTTGGATAAAATAACCATCTATGAACTTTCCTTCACACTTGAGTTGATAGCATTAAGGAATGTAAAATTAATTACTTTCATCAGAACGACAAAAATAACGTGACATATGTTTTAACAGTGTTATATATTTAATTTTTTTTTTTTTTTTTTTTTTTTATACTACGACGGGTGGCAGACAAGCATACGGCCCGCCTGATGTGAAGCGGTTACCGTAGCCATATTAACG
The DNA here is from genome assembly GCA_937001555.2 of Hypsopygia costalis. NCBI lineage: Eukaryota > Metazoa > Arthropoda > Insecta > Lepidoptera > Pyralidae > Hypsopygia > Hypsopygia costalis. The sequence continues at coordinate 21,169,752 of OW443329.2, forward strand.
CTCGCAACATAAAATATTGCTCGCGCGCCGCCACCCCCGCTGCCAACGCAGCGGGGGTGGCGGCGCCTATTGTCTGGTGTGAAGCGGTTACCGTAGCCATATTAACGCTCGCAACATAAAATATTGCTCGCGCGCCGCCACCCCCGCTGCCAACGCAGCGGGGGTGGCGGCGCCTGTGTCTGTATTATTAATTTAATTAACATAATCATTTAGTTGTTATAACTTTTAACGCCCACCTCTAGTCTGTACAGTTTGTACATATTTCGCTCACATAAATGTTAAGCAAACTATATACCTACTATTATATTACATAAAACATAATGTTTAGAATGGCCAACGTTTTCTATTCATAGTCGTGGTATTTTGAGGTGCGTATTTTATTTCAATTAGATTAGGTTTATACCTTGTGTCCGCAAACAGAAATAGGAGTCCTGTGAAGCGGGGCTCCGTCGACTTAAGGTGACACGTGAGTGTTGTTTGTCATCTAACTCGACGGAGAGCCGCTTCGCAGGGCTTCTACTTCTGTAGGGCACAAGACAAACCTAACCTAACCAAAAGACAACATTTGTACACATTTCCTTGCATCTTGCAATAATAAATATCTTTAAAAATTTCTTTTTAACGTATGCCAGCTAAGTGTATTAGGTATGTTCTTATACTTCGCCTGATTTTTTGACATTCTATAGAGTAACTAACAGATTGCCCTTTATCAATTGGTCTCCGCTCCGCTTCGACTAGATGCTGCGGCGCACTTGTAAAATGCGGCAACAAATACTACACCGAACTCGGAGTACCCGAGCCTGTTGCAATACAATTCTTCACGCACACTAGCATCTCTGCACATTGTTTTACGCACACTACAACATTGAGTTGCCGCATTCACAGAGCTGTTGTTTTTAGATAGTGCGGCATCTAGTCGAAGCGGAGCAGCGACCAATTGTTAATCTATGAGATTGCCGATAACACGTATATTGCAGATGCAATAATCTGAACTCGTATGTGCTTCACTCTGATACTCTAGAGCAGAATGCATTTCAATTCAACACCAACACTCTCTGCATGCTCTACAACTTCAAAAGCAAACTGTGTCTGTATTACTACACAGTTTGACAATACGCCTCCGGGTCAAGTGGAGTCGGGTCGACATATGTACCTAACTAAATTAATGATATGGTTAGGTCTCGACTGACTTGTCAGTTGGGTTTTTACGATAGTGAGAGTTCAAGATTATGACTGAAATCTGTATCTGAACCAATAAATGAAATTGTACTGTGTGCCGTCTGTGACTAAAAATAAATGGGAAAATTTAATTAAAACATGCTACCCATATATAATATGTGATGCCAAATCTTAAATCTCGTTTTTAACAACTTTATGTCTGTTAGTCTGAACAGTTGATTTGAACTGGCTTTGATATAGTGATATAGTGGTAGATGAAGTACCCGTTCTGGGTACTTCATCTACAATCAATCAATTTATTTATATGCAAGATAATATTTTGATAACATATATAAGCATTTTGCATAAAAAAATGATATTCACAAAAAACTAATCTCGTTTGTAACCTCTGAGGGACAATATTTTTAGTTTTGAATCTCTGTAAACTGTTATTAAGTGAATAAGTTATGGTACATTATATACAGATTGTCTGTAAACACATTAAATTTACTTTTATAATACTTCCAGAGATCTTGGATATGATGTATGAGGATTGAGTAGATATACTGTATGACTATTTTCTTTAATATTTTACTATAAATTCCAAGACTACATTCTACATTTCTTGTTAAGACTATCACTAAACTGTGATAAACTTATTTCGGCAATTTGAGATATGGTCCCTCAATCCTTACACACATGAGTTAACTTAGACTATATTTAATAGTTAACTACTGCAGTGTTTTTCAATCTTTTTAAATATGCCACCCCATTACAAGTTAAAAATTTCTGTCGTCACCCCCACCCATTCAAAGAGTGTCAGTTTCGTAGAGAGAGCGAGGGGCACTAAGGGACCCCTCTCCCTCCATGAAAGAAACTTCCAACAATTCAGCTGGATATGGAAGATTTAAAATAATTTGTGTCATAATGGTGACCATAAAAATTAAAAACAGAAATAGGCTTCAATTGGAAATATAAACATGTTTTGCCAAATTATTGAACAGTAATCAAGCCTGCTTAAGTTTTCTTTACTGCAGCATGTAACCTATACATCCAGGTACAATATCCTGAAATCTGATTTTGAAAGTTTTATCAATCAAAAGATTTAATTGTGAGGGTTGATTATCATAAAATAATCACTAAATATTACAATGACAAAAGGTGCATATTTTTTTATAATTAGATGTTACTTTAATAATTTTGAAATAAAATTTTAAACAGTGGTTTTTGTCATTAGTTCAAAAATCGTCCTTCAAACCAAATTCCTTGATAAAAATGAACAGGCAGTGCGGGAGGTGCAGAAAGGTACTTTTTTTTTTCAGTTTTTTGCTATAAACTGAATTAATAAAGATATTCAATGTCTTTTTGCATTTATTCTTGAAAATACCTAGATTTTGTAATGTTTCAAACTATAAAAACATAATACTGACAGCTGTAGATTTAGGAATAAGCACAATGCTGTCTCCACTTGTTTTGTCATGTGACACAGCATGGGTGTTCAAACCACAGGCCAGGCAGGAATGCACCAACCACTGATTCACTCTCCTCTGCCCGACCACAGCCGGCTGAGCTACTTGTGTCTTCAAAGAGCTGCTCGTACAAGACAGCAACTTCTAAAAAAACATTTGGTTCTTATTACACAATGCTATTTAACGTAACATCAAATAAATACTTTGCAAACCTAACCTAACCTATTTTGCACATCAAAAAATACTTATTGCACATCAAATGCTGGATTTGATGTGCGAACAGATTAATTTGATGTGCAAATCAGGTTTTTTTGTGGATCAATTTAATATTTTCCTTACACAATTATGAATACCAATTGGCTTATATGAAAACATTAAGATACTGACATTATATGCTCAGTAGAATTACAAATCGTAAAACATTATTATATACTATATAGATAATCATATATGCAAATGCCGATACCAAATACAAAAACAAATAACCTTGTAGAAACCAAAATATTATGCAGTACCAATGGAGATCGCACGCACATGATAATATTACACTTTTATCTACTTCCCTATGTACAAATCACAGTACTATTTTAAACTAAACATCTAAATTGATCTCATTCATTTAATATTAACAAGCAAACAACAGCCCTTCTACAAGTCAAGGTCAATACATGTTTACCGATGGTACCTCACTGAAAAAAATGTCCCTTTGTTCCGCAGTTGTTAGCTCCAATTTCCCGACATCATTATTCTCGATTTTATCACTTTCCAGAATTACATTCAAACACTTGCATGTGCACAGGGTCATTTTGCTGAACAGCCTGTAATTTTTCTTAGCGGCACTCTAGTAAAATTAAATGGAAAAATGTATTACTACGACAGTGTTCGTTGTTCGTTCAGACAAATTGACAGAAGTAGAATTTAGAAGTATTTATATCTACATTGGTACAACACAAAACACTCACAGGCACATCACCTTCTCTGAAAAAAATGAGAGTTTTGTCTCTTTTTGATTTTATGATGATAGAAAGAGATAATGAAAACTATTTTAATTATAGTACTTGGAAAAATGATTTTAGTAGTGATAGTATCCCAGCAGTTCATTTTTTTTCAACAGCGCCTGCACTCCTGCAGGGATTTTGGCAGCAAAATGACCAATAATATAATTTTCTGAGTATAATTTTAACCAATCATCACACGGGAACATTACGTTTTTTAAAATTCTGTCTTTATAAGAGTTTTATAGCCCTAGATACTAGTTCTTACCGAACTATGGCGAATGGCGAATCTAAAAGGAAGGTGTCCGTCCGTGACGGCAGCGTATATCGAATTTCACATTTGCTGATTATGTCAAAAAAGGAAGCTGCTCATCGTCCTCTTCCTCCTCGTTGCCAACGCTGCAACTTCCTGGTGATCTCACTCACTTGCAGTAACACAATAACTCTCGAGCAGCTTAAAAAATACGTTTATGTCATAAAGGCGTTTTTAAAGGGTCGACAACGCGTGAGTGATGCATCAGGTGTTGCTAACGTATACAGGCTGTGATGACTGCTTACCATCAGACGGATCATATGCTTGTTTGTCACCTCAGTAGAATAAAAAATAAATTAAATGACAATACTGTGCAACCAAATTCAACATGAAGTTAGAAGTAGTATAGCCTGTGGGGATGGTACTGAACTTCTTGATTGTAACTTTCTTTTCCTTGAACAGGCTATTTGCAGGAAAAATACTCTGTAATACGCGGGGATAATTCGACGAGAAATACTCTTCTATCAAGATATTATGATGGAAGAACCCTCGTAACATTAATGTTGAGTGCGCAGGTTCAGCCAGAGTATAATAGAAATAATAATAACAACAATAGGTAACTAAAAATATAAACACAAAGATTCTCAAAAATATACGCTATAGAATTTATCTGTTGTTTACACTTTGACACCTAAAAATCTTCTTAATATAAAAAAACATGTCATACTATAGGACGCGTATTTAAATTAGATTACTATGTGAGCAACCTCTTTGCTTCAACATATTGTGACATATTATAACTTATATTTCAGTACCATAATAATACATGTAATTGTACATCGTAAATGCACTATGGCGCCCATTACACGGTAGGTTTTGCTGTATTACCACAGTCACAGCTATGACTGACGGATAACCTAACATCTAATGCAGTGACTGATGGTTGAATGAAGTTGATTGACAATTATCTGAATATTTTGATTTATTTATGCATCATTCAAGCATCAGTCATGACTTTTGAGTGAACGTGTAATGGCAATTTGTCAGTCAAGCGTCAGTCAGCGCGCGGACAGCGATGAAGTTGGACATGGAATGCATTGGAGTTCTATAAGAAATAATTTTACATCTTAAAGAGGCACGGCTTCCCAAATAATTTCCAGTACCACCCTTTTTTTTATATCATAGGTGGCAAGCGAGCATGTGGGTCACCTGATGGAAAGCAATCACCACCGCCCATAGAAATCAGCAACACCAAGGAGTCGCCGATCCGTTGCCAGCCTTTTAAGGGAAATATTGACTCTGATCTTGAAGGCCCCCATGTCATACTCATTTGGGAACACCGTTGAGGGAAGTTGATTCCACAACTTTACAGTTCGTGGTAGAAAATGTCTTAAAAAGCGTACTGTAGTAGATCGCCAAATATCAAGATGATGTGGATGGAATTTTAATTTTTGGCGAGTTGTACGATAGTGGAACTCAGCGGTAGGTATCAAATCAAACAGCTCATCCGAGAACTCCCCGTGGTATAATTTAGATAGAATGCAAAGAGATGCAACATCTCTGCGTGTAGAGAGAGACTCCAGCCGATCAGAAATCATTGGGTCACCGACGATTCGAACAGCTCTTCGTTGTATGCGGTCAAATGGACTATACGAATACATCACTGGATATGTCAACCCTAAGATGCCAATGCTGGAGCTAATAGTAAGGGGGGTACCTTCCAATCTAGGAGATACGACAAATGGGGACTTTTTTACAGTAAACGCACATACTTGTGTCTTTGATAGATTCAGCTGGACTAAGTTCAGTCTACACCGATCAGAGACGTGTCCAAGAGACGTCTCAATCTCAGACACAAGTTTTTCCCGATACTCATCGACGCAATCCCGAGAAACATTACATAGACCACTGTATCTTGCGTCCAAGGTACTGTCATCTGCATAGCAATGGATGCTGCATACATGCAGCAAGTCATTGATATGCAGAAGAAACAATGTAGGGGACAATACGCAGCCTTGTGGCACACCAGCGTTCAGGGGTAATGGATCCGAGCGTGCACCGTCAATCACAACTTTAATGATCCGCCCAGTGAGAAAGCTGGCAATCCATGTGCAGAGTCTCTCGGGTAACCCAAAAGAAGGAAGCTTGGATAGTAGCGCTTTATGCCACACTCGATCAAAGGCTTTTGCTATGTCCAGACTAACAGCCAAAGCCTCGCCCTTGCTTTCCACTGACTCCGCCCAACAATGAGTCAAATATACCAGAAGATCACCAGCCGAACGACCATGGCGAAAGCCATATTGGCGATCATTAAACAGCTGGTGATCCTCTAGGTATGTTATCAGCTGTTGGTTGATAATATTTTCCATTATCTTGGAAAACAAGGATGTTATAGAAATGGGCCTGCAGTTGGACGGATCTGAGCAAACACCTTTTTTAGGGATCGGGTGAACCAAAGCCTCCTTCCACGAGCTGGGGACCACGCCAAGCGAGTACGAGTACCGAAAAAGGCGGGCTAGAATTGGGGCTAACTCCGCGGAACACATTTTCAAAACAACGGACGGAATGCACGAGACCCAGATGACAAGCGCACTAGTCTCTCGCCAATTTCGCTTATAAATCTGGACTTTGCCTTCGCGATACAACCCTTCAACGATCTGGAATCAGCGTTGTATTTTTTTTTTAGTACGCCGGTATTTGGATCTCCAGTGGCCCGAGCATTGGACCAGGCACGGTAGGAATCTTGCTTCTGACGCGACGCGGCTCTGCAATACCCACCGAACCATGGTCGAGATTTGCCACCAATGGGCACCGCAGAATTAGGAACAAATAGTTCCATACCCTGCAGAACCACATCAGCGACAGCATTTGCACAGGAACTGGGATCATCCAGCGAGAAGCAAACTGGCCCCCAGGGGTAGGAAGCCAGGAAGTCACGCAGCCCATCCCAATCTGCTGACCTGAAATGCCACACGCGACGGATACCTGCTGTACGCGGTCGCTTTTGGTGTATGAGTGGCACCACACATTCTATCAGGCAATGATCTGAGGATCCAAGAGGGGCGCCAACAGACACGCGATAGTTATCCGGGTGGGAGGTCAGCAGAAGATCCAAAAGGGATGGCACATGTTTCTCCACATCCGGTACCCGTGTAGGTGAAGAGACCAGCTGCGTTAGACCATATGCCAAGGCAAAGGCATAAAAAGATCTTCCAGCATGGTCAGTTGAGCGTGACCCAAGCCATTCGATGTGGTGGGCATTAAAGTCACCCATAACTACAATCTCGGCAGAAGGCATTTGCTGGAGTAGGCTGTCAGTCGTCGTTTGGATGTGCTCAACAAGGCGCTCCGTTTCGGCGTTACCGCTGTGGGACCTGTAGAGGCACGCGTAGATACGAATGTGGTCGTCGAAATCTGCGCGCAGCCACATAATTGACAGGCCCCGCTCTTCAAGACTGCCAAGACGTCGACAACAGATATCCCTCCTAACGTACGCGCACACACCGGCTCGTGGCACATAATTGTGTTCCAGTTTGTACCCTGGGTAGCGCAGATACGAGATGTCAGATAGTGGGGATATCTGTGTCTCAGTCAAAAAGAGCAAGGCTGGCTTAGCCGTCTCAAGATGCTGGTGGACGGCATTCAGGTTGGAGTGAAGTCCCCTTATGTTACATAGCTCGATATAGAGCTCAGGGGAACGTGCCACCGTCCTTTTCTTACGCCTGCTCCTGGCAGACATACAGAGTGGCATAGTGCCCGCCCCAGAATACGTCGGGCGGCCTGAGTAGCGGATCTCAGGGAAGGATTCTCCTTCACCAACGGTGACGGTACCCTCCTGGGGTATTCTTCTTCCTAATGCCACTGCCATATCCAGAGTTGAGGTTTTTGGATTGGGCTCCGGGTCTCAACACTCACCGCACGAAACGCAATAGCGAGCTACTACTTCACGCCGGTTTTCTGTGTGAGAGTGGTACTGCCCCGGACGAGCCGGTCCAATTACGAGCTGCAGTCACTCAATGTCCATAACTTGATCGCGACCCTGTTATGGACATTAAATGATTCCAACTTAGCTCTACGACTTCAGAAAAAGCTACTCGATTAGCACCACCCAGGGGTCACGTGCAGGGAAACTAGGGTAAAGCCTGCGGACGTGAGTAGCATCAATCCCCAAAACTATCATTACGATCAACCATCTGAAAGACCTGCTTTAATTCAAATGAATCCATACTTCACATCCCACATAGTCCTACCCCATCACATTAACAAGATAATAATAATAATAATCTTGCATCACACTTTTCTCAATTGATGCCTGAATTTTAAAATTATAAATACCATACTTTTTTATCATATTACAATTATACTCCGAAGTAAGTATTGTTAAAATTAAAATGTTATATAAATAACTTGTAATGTTGTTTTTGTACTTCGGCATCAACCCATAATCATCCAACTGATGACATACGAGTTTCGCCTCAATAGAAGGGGTTTAGAACATACTCTACAACGCCCCTCAACTGCGTTCAACAACAACGGGTTGGCAGACGCCAGTGTTTTCAAGCCGTCCAAAGGCCACCGACCAGGTTTAACGACTCTCATCTAATAGGCCTGTAAACCATTTTTTTTTTCGATTTGTTATTTAAAGACGTTACAATAATATAACTAAAGGTGAAAGAATTACTTCGATAGCATGAAAACTTCTCGAGATATGATAACTTGAAGATCACAATTTTGGACTATCCCGAAAACGCTCCATACAAAATGCATACGGTATTATGACGTCACGATACGCTATTTTATAAGCATTATTAAATCAGAAATTTGTACGACAGCTATGTTAAATATTGCGTTTATGTAGCTAGTGCCGTAACAAAAGTTATAGTATTTTTTATTGTTTCTACAATGGTAATATTTATTTTTTATAATTTCATACTTTTAAAATGGACTTTTCCACCAAACTTTGATCGACCATAAAACACGTCGGACATAAGTTATTAAAATTTTGAGATCGCAGATCGTTCTAGTTTTATGTATTTTACGTTACTGATAGAGAGTTTTTATAATTTTAGAACTTTGTTTACAGGCCAACAGCCGGGATTGACGGCTTAACTTGCGCTCTGAAGCACAGAGGAGCTCGAAATAAATAAACCCATCCATAGACTGGCTACGGTAGATGTTGCTTAACCTGCGTGATCGAATATCGAAGTATTATAATTGTTAATATCGCAAATCGTATATTTGTTAATATCGTTGTGGCGACAAACATTTAGGTATAACCTTATTAGGTTATACATATATGTTTGTCGCTACAGTAGTATACTCGTATTGATTGCCTGTCATTATGTATGTTTGGCACGCTTGGGGCAACACAAATCTAGTTGCCTTGTACATAGCATTTTCATTTGAATTCATTTTCGTGGGTGTACTTTTTTGTAGTTGTGTATCTTAGTATAAAGAAAGAAGAAGAAAAATGTCAACCACTGACATTTATTGATTGTAGGTGACAACCTACAATCAACTCTCTGGTCAACAGGGTTGCCAGATCGGGTGATATGTTCGCCGATTGGGCTACTTGCAACCTTTGGCAACTTGTCAGTTGTCACCGATGGGCTACTTCTGATTTGTGTGGGGTGAAAAGGCCATCATGTAATGTGACATTGTTGAAGCAAAGAGGTTGCTACATTTAATTGTAATCTCATTTATATCCATGTAGGTAATACGTGTCAGAGTATGGCATATTGTATTTTATATTGAGAAGATTTTTAGGTGTCAAAGTGTAAACAACTTATAAATTATATATCGTATATTTTTGAGAATCTTTGTGTTCATATTTTTAGTTACCTATTGTTGTTATTATTATTTCTATTATACTCTGGCTGAACCTGCGCACTCAACATTTATGCTAAGAGGGTTCTTCCATCAGACATTTAAAAAAAGGCTCGTCAGTATATGACTAAGGACAAGAAAGTCGAGATTCAAACGACATCAAAACAATTGACGTTCTAAAAAATCGGTCATCAAAATACAATTTCACGCCTATTCCGAAATGAAAATTCGGATTAGGCCCTTTGGATTTTTTAATACACATTTTAAAGTGACATGCTGGATTAAAAAAATTGAATTGGGGTGTAAGTGGTTCATCAACATCTTAGAACCAAAGTCAACTTCACCTGCACGCGGTGCACCCTGCTGACTGACAAACGAAGCTCTGGCGAAAAGAGAGGTAGGGAGCGTAATTGTAAGCTACCCGGCTGAGGAATGTAACCTCACAGACTGCCGCAGCGATATTTTACGTCGCGAGCGTTAATATGGCTACCGTAACCGTTTCACATCAAGCGGACCGTATGCTTGTCTGCCGCCGGACGTAGTATAAAAAAAAAGAAACCAGCTCCTCTGGCAATCGAATAATATCCGTAAACTAATAAATTTCAAACTTTCGCCCCAAACCTGGGATTTTCAAATCTGAGTGGGCACCCTAAATCTAGCGATTTGGGCTGATTGGATTACTTCAATTTCTAAATATGACGACCTAGGCTATCGAGTATCTGGCAACTCCGATTGTCAATGTCAAACCAAATTGTTGACAGCACTGCACTGGAGCACACAGACTGCACTGCACACACAATTTCAAAAGCCGATTCGTCCTGGTGCCGAAGGTACGTGGCAAATTTATTTAAAAATATTTTTTTAATAAACATTGTGTATTTATTTTAATGTTTTGCATATTCGTAAAAAATATTTCTATAATAATTTATTCCACAGCGATAGGTTATAATTTATTTTGATGTTATATCGCATCAACAATGTCTAAAAGATCGCAGCCAAATTGGTCACCGCCAGACTCTGGCAAACGACCTGTCTTGAAACTGTATAATAGCCTGACTCGCCAGAAAGAAAATTTTGTATGCTCCAATGGAAATCAGGTTAATTGGTACAGCTGCGGGCCCACCGTGTACGACGCATCCCACATGGGCCACGCCAGGTAATTCCCCGTTAAATATAAAATTTCTTAAATTATCATTTCTAAATTGGTGTCTGTATTTTGTTGTTACTAAATGTATTTTGTTAGATACTTGGTACCTACATTGTCTTGTATATTAGTACATGTTGAAACGGTGTAATATTGTCAATTATTGAGTCATGAATTTAATCCTCCCTATCTGTTTAGTTTCTTTAAATCAGGGCTGTCCAAACCATATACAATATATGCCATTACAAATTACTAAATAGATTACTACTTGACATTTTTATTACCTACTTTTAAAATATAAGCTTGTTTATAACTGGTTAGTTATAAAACTTAAATTTTCCTAAATATATATAATTTTCAGTCAGATTTGTTGTAAAAAACTTATAGCGGTTGAAAACTGTATAAAAACTAGTAAATGAAAAACACATCAAGGGTCGCACAAATACAAGCCAAGGGCCACATGCAGCCCGAGCTGTGCCTTCTACAGCCCTGCTTTAAATAAATACTGGTTATGTCTGCTATTCACCGGCATGGATGTCAGTTATTGCATGAGAAGCTATAGCAAATTTCATTCAAATTGCTTTAACCACAGACAGACACATTACCCATTTATATATTAGTATGCAAGTATGGATGGAGTATTGAATACTCGTTAGCTGTCAGTGGTGAAGCTCCCATTGTTTTGAGGGTTATGTGATTGATCTGTTTGTATGTATATCTGGTCTCTTGTAGCTAGGGAGCAGCTGAACCATTTTTTATGAATGTGAACCAATTCATATACAGTCATGGCATCAAAAATATTAAAAATGATTTTCCTGAACTTTTTTCAAACCAATGAAGTTATGTTCCTAAGAGATTGTCATAGAAATATTTAACAAGTAGTTTAAAGCCTTGCAAATTGACAAACTAATAACAAGTAATTTAGTTAGCATCCTAAATCCTGTTATTATACTAAATAAAGGATTATTATTAATCTTTTTTATGACACATAACAAAACCAACATTGTTGTGCTGTGTATGAGAGGCCAATTCATTCTTTTCGTAATAACCCAACATTGGGATGTGGTGGCACATTCTGTACTATCGGCCTGTGGTTAACTCACCACCAAAGTCAACCACACCAAAAGTCAAGATGTTGGGATCGCATCCTGTGTGGACACGGATGCATCAGCAGTGAACTATAATAGTTCAAATAACAGCTGCTTATTTCTAAGAGCCCCCTTCTATTTGAGCAATATTATTGTAATTATAAATATGTTTAAATTTGTGTGATGTGTAGGTACAGATTACAAAAAATGGCTATGGTTTTAATATATATCAAGGGTTTTGTTTTTAATATTAATTTAATAAACTAAATAAGATGAGCCGGGTGGTCGAATGGCTAGCAATGTTCACTTTGACTCTGGGGTAGTGGGTTCGATCCCCACACAAGAAAAATATTTCTGTGCATGTCGTGTTTTCTTTGTATTATATGTATGCATTTATAAAAAAGAAATGTATTTAAGTATAATTTCAGTGATCTAGTACCTCTATTATAAGCTTTGTTTACAAGCTTAGTTTGGAACTAGATGGCGCTGTGTAGTATGTCCAGGCACAATTATTTATTTATAATGTAAATAATTATGAAAAAGTAGAGGTAGCAATTATTTTTAGATTTTTCTTTCCCCAGTCATTGCTAACAGTATCACATGCTAAAGATAGAAGGGGAATTCCCATGAATACTGTTGGAAAATCCAATGATGATGCAACATAACATTGTATGTACTCACCCAGTTTCAAGAAATAAAGACGAAATTAGATTTTAGTTCAAACAACAGGATGACTAATACCTCTGGTTTTGTATACTGTAGGCATCTTCTAAGAAAGAATTAAAATAACTCTCCAAGTGGGAACCAATTGATTCAGAAGAGTTCTGTATCATTAGAACAAAACATTACTTGAACAAAAAAGCATTACTTGAACCTTAACGCTTAGTATGAAACTAGGACTTTGGTCACTTCTTTGAAATTATATATATTTTTTTAATTGTATATTTTCGTATACTTTTCATTACTTGTGCTGTAAGACTGCTTCTTGCAAAATATATGAACAGCCATACTCTTTTGAGTGCTTTGACTTTGTAATTAGACATAGCATCAAGGGATTGTAAACATACGTTTTTTTATTTTTATACAACGACGGAAGGCGGCAAGCATACGACCCGCCTGATGTAAAGCGGTTACCGTAGCTATATGAATGCTCGTAACATGAAATATCGCTCGCGCGCTTCGTCTCCCGCTGCCAATGCAGCAACTCCTTCCTTTCTGGTGACCTCTATATATTGTTATTAAGTTTATGATATTAATTTAAACTTGATACCTCCACACATTTTTGAGTAAAAGGGTCTTGCCAGACGTACAGACAGATGGACAAAGAAGTGATCCTATAATGGTTCCTTCTTTTTTATAAGTAATAGTGCTTATAAAAATGGGCTTGTTTGTATTTTTATATAATTTTATGAATATAAAATAATTTTGATTATTTTATTTACATTTAAAATAAATTAATGTATTATCATTATCTCTATTTTAGATCATATATATCATTTGATATATTAAGGCGAATAATGTCAAACTATTTTGGCTATGATATATTGTATGTTATGAACATAACAGATATAGACGACAAAATTATCAAAAGGGCGCGACAAAACCATCTTTATGAAAAGTATTTGAAGGAGCCGAGGAGTCTGGATGCTACTATAGACGATGCCACAACTGTTGTAAATTACTATGAGAAAGTGTTGAAACAAACCACTGACCCCGACAAAAAGAATGTTATGCAAAAAATGTTAGATAGGTATGTATACATCTATCTATAGAAATAATAATGAATTTCTGAAATGTATGTACGCCCATAACTTCCGAACGACTGCACCAAATTGCATAATTCTTTCTGTTTTGTTTTTGTTATTGGCAGGACAAGGTTTGTATATAAGAAAATTTGAAAAAATAGAACGAATTGTAAAAAAAATCTCATTGCATGTAAAGTGAATGGAGTTAATCAGACAGAAGACTATGAGAGGTCTTCGATATATTGACAAAACATTGATAGGTTGACATTTTAAAAAAGTTATACAAATCTTTCAGGAATTTCGAAAATATTCACGGAAACAAAAAAAAAAGCCCGGTATTAAGTTCGCCGGGTCAACTAGTATTTAATAAACCTGAAAATATCTGTATGTTACTTTTAAAACTTTATTTAGAAACTTAACTAAAGTTTTAAAGAGATTTCAATTTTTTTTTCATCTAACTGTTAGATGATCATCCATCAATTAATGAGATACATAGTAAAATAGATCATGTATAGACCCTTATTTCACTCTAATATTAGAGTATTCCATTATTTCATGATATGAAATAAAATATTGAAAAGAAAAAATTAAAGAAATAAATGTTTTTTTATTTTATTGTTTAGTATGTATGATAGAGACTAATTTCAACAAACATCGTTATCTTGTTTAAGTGTTGCGTCTGCTGTAAAAGAACTCAAACATGCAGTTGAGAAGAATGAAGATGAGGAAATAAAAACAGCCAAATGTGCCTTATTGAAGTCTGCCAAAGATCCAATATCAGAGTGGCTAGACAGTGAGCACGGTGCTACAGTCACTGACAATGCAATATTTGCAACATTACCCAGGTACTGGGAAAATGAATTTCATAAAGATATGAAGGCTCTTAATGTAAGTATTTTGTCTACCCAATTGAGTTGATTTCCCTTGACACCATCACTATTCCTCATTACGCCGATTCATGAGTTTTAGTGCCCTTGCATGTAGCACTTTAGCAGGGAGGTTGGGGCTCTGCAGGTTAAGTGTGGAAGTGGCTTGAGAGGATTTTCTTTATATATTTTTTGTAAACAAAATTGAGTGTCTATTACGAAGTGAAAATTCGAAATAGCGGCCGAAAGTCATCAAACCGAAAAGAATCAATTTCCCTCAGCGGTTGAATAAAATTACGACACGGGAGCCTTCAAGTCCTTAATTCCCTGAAAAGTCTGGCAACGGATCGGCTACCCTCGGTGTTGCTGATCTCCATGGGCGGTGGTGATTGCTTTCCCACATGCTCGTTTGCCCCCTCGTAAAAAAAAGTTCAGATTATTTAAAATACATTTTGTAGTGTTTTTGACAAAGCAAATGTCAATGTTTCATATTTATTTTCTTATTTATACAATAATTGGCCTTGTTGGATGTAAAGTCCACATCCATCAACTAATCATCATCAACATCAATCGAATTTGTATCTGAAAAATTACCAATTTCCCTCCGAAACTTGGAATTTTCACATCTGAGTATTCCTCCTTGTGTCAGGTGCTATGGGATTTGAAGTAGGTATGTATGTGGAATTCAAAATATTTTTTTATGTAAAAAAAGAAATATTTGATAGAGAAAATATATTATTTTATGACATGTTGTATCCGAGAGTTTAATGAACAATAATAAGAACAATTTGCAATTTACTTACATTATTAAAGATATCATTCGAAAATAAAAATATATTTCTTACAAATTACATTCTTTGATTCACAACCATATGCTATTTCTAATTGTGTTTACTTTGTTTTACTTCGGAACCAGTTTATATTGATAACAAGTGGATATTTCGACGGTCCCTACGTATAAAGCGACATGTCCAAAATGACATTTTTTTTTTATTGCATAAACTGCTATAGATTGTCCATAAAAAACAATTTCTTTTTTATTTTATTGATTGTATTTAATCAAAAAGTAAGAAATTAACTCATTTGTCCAATAATAATATTCTTTAATTACTATATCGTGGTATAAGCCGACATGTCTGAAATAACATGTCGCTTTATACGTAGGGACCGTCGATTTATTTATGTGTATTTTAGTCTGTGCAGTTGATAATGCATGCTTTGTTTTACTATTCTAGTATATATAATGAACAATTTGTGGTATTTTTGTTGATAGCTCGGTTTATTTATATTTAGAGGATGTGGTATTGTTGAATGCTTATATTATAATAGGTAATTAGTTTTACATTGATGGTCTTTTTATTAGGGGGCAGAAGCTCAGGATTTCGGGCTGCCAAAGTAAGAATGTGCCAGTTCTTTTTACCAGGTAGGGCACCATCGCCTGTCGTCTATTGCCTACTGACACCGACAAGTTAGCATCGGCAAGGCTGGCAGTACGTATCTGCCAGACTCCTGTCGCCGCTTGGATCTGCAAACGTGGGCTCCTATGGTTGTATGCAGAGAGAGAGAGTTCCTTGATGTAGACATTGGGATGGGCCTTGCATGCGCCGGCCTGCACCCTAAGTAGGGCAACCTTAACTCATGACTCAACCTTTGTTATGTATTCGACTGAAGTTACTAATGATAATAGTGGTATCAAGCTGAATGACTGTTCACTAATTTACTTTAAAAGCTTTTTTCCTTATTTTAGATATTGCCACCAGATGTGTTGACAAGAGTCAGTGAATATGTGCCACAAATTATAACATTTATTCAGAAAATAATAGACAATGGTTTAGCTTATGAATCAAATGGATCAGTATACTTTAATGTGAGTGAGTTTGATAGCAGAGAGAAACATCACTATGCTAGATTAGTTCCTGAAGCTTATGGAGACACGAAGTCATTGCAAGAAGGCGAGGGTAAGTTATAAATATGTATATTGTAGAAAGTTGGTGAATACAAGTTGGTACAAATACTGCCGGTTGCTGACAACCGCACCGACACGAGACCCAACCGCCGAAGCTGAAGCCAATTACCATGGAAAATTTTAAAAATAAAATATATCTATAAAAAAAATCAAAAAATATATCTTACGGTTAAGTTATTGACAAACTCCAGAGTAATAAAAACATATGTACCATAAAATGAAGCCGAAGTTTAATTTTTGCAATCAAACAATTCAGCTTAGGGCCCCCTGACTTACTAACTCAAATCAATGACAGTTTCTTTTACATAAATAATAAATCTTGCAGCTCACCGGTGATGAACGCACAATGTAGCTCATAATTTAATTTTAATTATAGGTGATTTAAGTGACGAGACTGCTGAGAAGCGTTCGCCAAATGATTTTGCGTTATGGAAGAAGAGTAAAGCTGGTGAGCCGTCATGGCCTTCGCCGTGGGGCGCCGGCCGGCCCGGGTGGCACATTGAGTGCTCGGCGATGGCGTCTGATGTCTGCGGATCCAAGTTGGACATCCATACTGGAGGAGTGGATCTGAAGTTTCCACATCATGACAATGAACTAGCACAGAGTGAGGTAACGACAATTACGTGAAACCAGAATTTCTGGTAAAATGCAATCATGTTTATGATCTGTCAGCCACACGAGAAATCTTAATATATCAGAATTTTTTCCGAACTTGTCCCTTTACTTTATTATTCTATCCTATACTAGTAAATTTGATATTTTTGTAAATATTATATGTAAGGATCTCATCATCATATTTAGTATTACTATAAACAAACAAAATAAACAACGAAACAATTTTTTATTAAAATATGAATTAGGCGCACTACGACGAGCCCGGTTGGGTGAAGTACTTTCTTCACACGGGTCACCTGACGATCGCCGGCTGCAAGATGTCGAAGTCGCTGAAGAACTTCGTGACAATATCTGAGGCGCTGCAGCGGCACACCGCGCGCCAACTACGGCTGGCCTTCCTGCTGCACGGGTGGAAGGACACGCTCGATTACTCGCAAAATACCATGGACATGGCCATTCACACCGAAAAAATGTTTAATGCAAGTATAATTTTTATTTTATATGTACCATTATCGTTTCACTGAGTAAAAGTAATAAATTTTCACTTTTTTTTTGTCTTAACGTTTGACTCAGCGGCGTTAATAGACCGATTAAACGCGAGTCCATTTTTCCAGACTAGATTTACGATAGTCATTAATCAGTCTCTGCTCTTGTAGATGATAAAATGAAATTGTAATAAGAAGGAGAAAGAAACTAAACAGTAAGAGAAGGAAAAATTATGTTTATATTTTTTTTTAAAGCCACATCAGTGATTCTTTGTACGCAGTAATAATTATAGGACAGTATTAGTATTTCGCAACTTTACATGTGCACAGCAACATCAAGTCGGTCTTATTATGTAGGACTAAGATACTAAGTATATCCTTAAAACATTTACTATATTTATTGCGATGATTACATTCCAGGAGTTCTTTTTGACAGTGAAAGACGCGCTGCGTAGCGGATACGACGAAGGCTGCGGAGGCAGCTGGGAACCCGCCGACCAACAGCTCGCAGCCAAACTGAGCTCCACAAAGGAACAAGTGCACGCTGCCCTTTGTGGTGAGTACCTACTATGTGCTGTTCTTACTTAAGAAATAATAAAATAAATAATAATAATAAAAAAGTTATTATTCTCTCCACATTCGGTAAATTTACATAGTACATGTATACATAGATATTATGCAGTTGTCCTATGTGGAGAAAAACTGGTACCCATGCTAGGCGGGTTTACACCTGCCTGGATTTACAGGTCACCAGGTTCTCTTCTTTGTTACCAACGTTCGTATCTGAAATGATTACAAATATTAAAAGGAATTTACAAATTCTACATGCATGTGTGAGTGAGTGAGAAAAATATTTCTCACTCACTCACACATTGAAGGAGTGGATAATTTTAAAAGTATATAACTTTTAAAATTATCGATTATCTTATATTTAAGATTATATATTTAATTATCGATTATCTTAAATATAAGATAATTGATAAAGTAGGAAATGTGGCCTAGTTAGTTACTAAATAGAAATTAATATTTTATTCTCGACGTGCAATTCTTTTTTCAACGCAAATAAGTGCACTCGCCAAACGTTCTACTTTTTGTAGAGCCAAAATTTTTTCCAGCTGGGATGCATTTTAGACCGATTTTATATCTTGGGTGTTTCAATCTAGTCCCAAACTAAGCAAAGCTTATATTTGGGTACTAAGTAACTTATAAATGTACTTAAATACTTGTTTTAATATATACCTATAATACATAGAAATCACACGGACCAAGTTTATTCACACAAATGTTTGCATGTGTAGGGATCAAACTCGCGTCCTCGGGGGTCTAAGTAGCCGTTGATGCGTTAAAAAAGACGAATTTTGTTCAAGTCTCAGCACACGATTTTAGGAGCGCAAGGCGTGCGTCAGAGAACAACGAGAGGAATGTAGACAAACTTCAGAGACGCGTTAAATATTGTCCGTACTATATTCATCTTATCGGTTTGTTTTGGTTGTACGGCCGTGGCTTGCATTTAGTTGTTATCACTGATTAGTGTAACAGTTGTTGCTATAGCCAGTGTCGCTGTGAGCGATAGTTTCGAGTAATTATGTTTGACACATATACCCGTAACACAAAAAGTTGTGGTTAATTCGATTGAAAAAAGAGAGGAAATGTTGTGGTAACAGCGGGAGTGCTCACGCGGGCAGTACTCTCACTGTTAAACCTCTAAAGGGCTATGGTAACCAAACAAGCATATGTCTCGCTTGATGTTGAACTGTTACTTTGAACATTTGCAATAAACTGCGGTCGTATCCCTGCAGTTGCAAAGCTTTTTAGTTACTCACTGCGTCTGCGTGGTGACTTTTTTATATAAATAAATAATAAATAAATAAATATTGTCAGACAAATTACACAGCGCCATCTAGCCACAAAGTAAGCGAAGCTTGTGTTATGGGTACTAGACAACTGATAAATATACGTAAATAACTTTTTTTTTGTAAATACATACTTATGATACATAGAAAACACCCAGACAAAGACAAACAGACACGTTCATGCACACAAATGTTTGTCCTGTGTGGGAATCTAACCCACGAGCGTTGGTGTCGAAGCCGCGTCATTGACCGCTACGCTACCGAGCTCGTCTATATGAAACGTTCCAATGTTCTGTTAGACAACATGGACACCCGTAGCGCTATGGACGCCCTGCGCGAGCTGGTGGGCGCCGCGCACGTGTACCTGCGGCAGACGGAGCCGCGCGCCGCGCCGCTGCTGGCGGCCGCCGCGCGCTACGTCACGGACGTCCTGCACGTCTTCGGCGCGGTGGAGGGACCGCGCGGCGGCATCGGGTTCCCTATCGGCGACGCTGATAATGTCAGCGTAAGTCTCGCCACCTATCTCATTATTACCTGTTACGTCATCCCGGCTTCGCCCGTATGGGAAATTCCTCGTTTTTGCAATATTTTTCATTGCAGCTTCGTTCCCATTAGTCGTAACGTGATTTTATAAACATATATATTATATACTACGTCGGGTGACAGACAAGCATACTATAAGACAGCCTGATGTGAAGCGGTTACCGTATCCATATTAACGCTCGCAACTTAAAATATCGCGCGCCACCAACCCGCTGCCAACGCAGAATCTCTTTATTTTCTGGTGACCGCACTCACTCGCAGGAACACAACGATACTCAAAGGAATTGTTATTTGGCTGCGGTATTCTGTGAGGTGGAGGTACACATTACAATTACGCTCCCTACCTCTCTTTTCGCCAGAGCTTCGTTTATCAGTCAAGTCAGTGTGCACAGCGTGCAGGTGAAGTTGGCTTTGGTTCAAAGATGTTGATAATCTACTTACACCCCAAATTATTATAAAAATTATATAGCTTACAGCCTTCCTCTTCAAATGGCCTATACAGCACTAAGAATTTTTCAATTGGAACCAGCAGTTCCTGAGATTAGTCAACTAAACAAATAAATTATTGATCATTATTATTATAATATTAGTATATATATCACGTATCGTATGGCTCTATGGTTCAGTAGCGTGTTTCGTATTTGATATGGTGTTGACTAAGTTTGAGAGAGGAATAGAGAAGTAAGCTGTCTCATAGTTTGTTTTTTATTGTACATTACACTCGGTTAGGTACCTATTTACATGTGTATGTCCCTAAAAGTAGTAAGTTGTGACGTGAATGTGTGTAGTCGGAGAGTGTGGTGATGCCGTACCTGGAAGCGCTGAGCACGTTCCGCGGCGAGGTGCGCGAGGCGGCGCGCGGCGGCCGCGCGGACGACGTGCTGGCGCTCTGCGACGCGCTGCGCGACACCGTGCTGCCCGACCTCGGCGTCAGGCTCGAGGACAAGCCCGGTCAGTACCATAGTACATTGTTCAACGAGGGACCTAAGTGACCGATTACCAACGACGGTGTTGTAGGCTAAAACATCCGAGTTGGGAATCGCACATTCTCCCCAGTGATACACTTTATACTACACCTACGGGGAAAAATGTTTAAAACCTACAAACCTACTACATAGATGCCGCATTTCTCTTGAACTTACTTATTATAAAGCATTAAACTTTCATTGTAATGCTTTATCATACTTATTTTTAGATTTTTCGTGCAAGAGATATTCAATTACTATTTGGGCAGATTCTGTTAATTCTGGCAGTGTTACAAAGTCGACGAATGGTAATTAAAGTTCGTCAATAACTACATTAAACTTAACAACAACAACTAATATTAAGAAGTTCAAAAATTCCTATAAAGAGCACTGGTAGCTATCTGCTATTAACGATTTTGTTATAACTCACTTTGAGAACTTCCGGATTTGATCCGGAGTGGTGACAGCCTTAGTGATGAAGACACAAATAAATTATCGGTCGATAGCGATTGAGCAAAGGTATTAACATCTTATAAGAGGAAGCGTATGCGGCTTCATATAGCTTGCCATAAGCGTGCCATAGATTAATGACCAGAGCGTATATCAGCCAGGCGCGTGCCTGGATTTCTGCTGACATTGGATATTTTATATATTTTTTAATTATTTTTTTTATTTAATTTAACAGTGTGAATTTGATTTTATTTATTATTGTTTATTGAAATTAAATTTCTAGATTTTACCTTATTTGTTTGACTTTAAAAACGGCTTATTTAAAACTTAATAATTATTTTATCCAGACCGCACAGTGGTGAAATTAGTCAGCAAAGAAGAACTAATGAAAGAAAGGGAAGAAAAGAAGCGAGTAGAAGCTGAGAAGCAAAGAAAGAAGCAGGAGCTTCAGGAGGCCCAGCGCGCCAAAGACGAGCTGAAGAAGATACCACCCACGGAGATGTTCAAACGAGAAACGGATAAATATTCGAAGTTCGATGATAAGGTACTTGTTTTACTCATCCGATTGTCCGCTTAAAGGCACCTGTATCAATCCACCTGAGGCGGTATCAACCCTTATTCATTACATTGCTGGGATACGGGTTTCTCCCCAGTCGAAGTGAGGGTTGGTGGAGTTGCGATGAAGAAAGACGTAAAGGCATAACACTGAGAAATTGCTAGCACGATTCTATATATATATTTTATATAAGAGTCTGATTGAGATAGTTATTCATTCGTTCAACTAGAACGAATGAATTGTTATATATAAATAGATTCATGGAAAAGGCTGGACTCTTTCGGACTATGAAATATAAATAAATATTTCTGGACAATTTACACAGCGCTATCTAGTCCCAAATTAAGCGCAAAGCTTGTATTATGTATGAATACATTTTTTTTTCTAAATACACACATGTAAAACACCCAGACCAAGACAAACAGACATGTTTTTGCACACAAATGTTTGTCGAGTGCGGAGATCGAATCCATGACCTCGGAATCAAAGTAGCTATTGCTAGTCATTCAACCACCGAGCTCGTCCATAGCGTTAGTTATGTTATGGGTCATGACTAATGAGCCCTACTCTTTTAGATAATAATTTTATAGATTTATTTCTGTTTAGGGCCTGCCAACCCACGACGTCGATGGTAAGGAGCTCAGTAAAGGTCTTATCAAGAAGCTACAGAAACTGCAGCAGGCACAAGAAAAGAAATACAACGAATATTTAACACATATTAACACTTGCTGATGAACAGTGACCAAGCGATAGTATATTTGTCATGGAGAAATTATTATTATAAACTTAGTCTACTGTATTTTCACTGGGAGCGGCGGTGGTTTCGTCTGAGGCTGAGTTTTGAATTTTGAATTTTTTTTTAACAGTGTGGATGAGTTTTCAGAGTATAAAGTATCCAAGTTTATGTTTATCTAAATTATAAAGTCATCAATGTTCGATGTATTTAAAAGGCAAATATTTAAATTATTGTCGAATAATTTGACGATAAGACTGTTGTTTGTAGCAATTTAATTTGTTCATGCTTTTCTCTCTAATAATATTCTCTGAATAAGAAAGAAACTACTTTTCAATAATTATAACACCTTTTTTATATTTTCTTCCAAACACACATAAAATGTGTATGTAATGTAACAGGTAAAAATTTAATATAACAGGAATACATTCGAATGTATTCTGAAGTTATAATTTTAGATTACGATAAAAGAAATCGATCTCTTTTATCGTAATCTAAAATTATCCACGACTAACTTTATTCGTCGGCAACCCTTATTCATCCCATCGTTGGGATACGGGTCTCCCCTCAATCGAAGGGGGTTTAGAGCATACTCCACCACGCTGCTCAACTGCGGGTTGGCGGAGTAAATACATTATAAGTAAATAAATCGTATTTCAGATATTTTAGTAAACACTTTAATAACGACAGTAATGTTGTTGTCTTAAGTTAATATTTTTATTCTTACGTTATTGCATTTAATTAATGTGGCGATATTTAGTACTCTAATATTTATTTTATATTTTTCTACCTAATGTTATCTAAACTAGTCTATAAATTATTTTAGATTGTTTACTAACGTGATAATTTCGGTGCATGAAAATGTAAATCATTATTACATATAATCATTTCTTATTTCGCAATTTTTATTTAACACATTAATGTCGAGACGTTATTATTTAGGTAGTGTTGTCATCGCGGTTGGTCGCAAGCTCCACTGCTTGCGGTGAATGCGGTTATTTTATTTTAAATGGATATAAATGAATGTTCGAAGCGTTTCAAAAAGTGGTGTTGTGATCTGTATCCATATAACCACATGTATTAGCATGTACCTAATAATATTGTTAATTTGCTGTCACCGTATTTCATACCGATCGATTATTGTAAGCTATTAGCATCAGTATTAAGTGAGGAGCTGGCAAAGAAAAGAAAACTTGTCTACTGTTTCCAACAATAAAGTCTTCTGATTAGTAATACAGTTTTTGTAAATATACAAGTCAATGGCTTTTTATATTTATTTTTCATACAATGGAATAAATTTTAACCGAAAATTTCTTTTTTTAAGTATAGAATGTGAATTTAAGTATCAATAACAAATAAACAAAATAAATGTGGACAAGTTTGATTTTCTTTCCACCTCTGTGTCATACGGTATAATAAATCGTTATTTTTTTTAATGTAAAATAGTGAATTATAATAAAATATTTAATCGTCACATTGAATAAACTTTTTAAATACCTGTGAAAATTGTTGACTTGCTTAATTTGACTGCATACAACAAAGAGCAGTTCGAATCGTCGGTGACCCCATGATCTCTGATCCGCTGGACTCGCTCTCTACACGAAGAGACGTTGCATCTCTTTGCGTTCTATATAAATTTACCAAGGGGAGTTCTTGGATGAGCTATTTGATTTGATACCTGCCGCTGAGTTCCACTATCGTAAAAATTAAAATATAAATTAAAATTCCATCCATATCATCTTGATAATTGGCGACCTAGTACAGTACGCTTTTTAGGACATTTTCTACCACGAACTGAAATCGTGGAATCCACTTTTCTCAGCAGTATTCCCAAATAAATACGACATGTGAACCTTCAAGAGCAGAGTCAATTTTTCACTTAAAAGGCTGGTAACGGATCCCCTAGGTGTAGCTGATTTCTATGAGCGGTGGTTATTAACTTGCATCAGGTGAACCACAAGCTTGCTTGCCCTCTCTTGTATTAAAAAAAATCGTATTGTGTTTAGGTGTCCAATTAAATGATAAAAGGGGTATAAGTGCCGCCTCATGATCTTTGGAGCCAACGCGAACCCCACCTGCATGTGGTGCAACATGCCGAATAGCGAAAGAGGCGCTGGCCAAAAATAGGTAGGGTAAAGCGTATTTGTAAGCTGCTCGACTGGGGAGGTACCTCCACCTCACGGAATACCGCAGCCGAATATCAATTCCCTTCAGGATTGTTGTGTTCCTGCGAGTGACTGAGGTCACCAGAAAGGAAGGACCGATGGTAATGGGTTGCTGCATTACCAGCGGGGTTCGCGGCCCGCGAGCGATATCTCATGTTGCGAAGCCAAATAGATGCTCGCATTTTGGCCTCGCACATACTACAGAATTTATATACCTACCTATGTTTTGTGTGATGTGAAACCAAAACATTTTCTTTGTTTAACCGACTTCAAACATTTCCTCTTTTTCCTTCTCCGATTTTTTTTTAATACTAAGACCATTGAACGCGCGATGTCACCCCCGCTGCTAAGTCTCCTTGCATTTACTGACCTCACTCACTCCTAGCAACACAACAGTGCTCTGTTATTTATCCGCGGTATTTTGTGAGTTTATATATTATTTTATATTGTAGTTGAGGTGGTGAACTTTCCCCAGTCGGGTTCGACATTCTCTACCCTAACTCTTTTTCCAGAGCTTCGTTTGCTTTACGGCTGGTTGCACCACGTGCAGGTGATGTTGGGTTTGGATCTAAGGTTGATGGTGAGATGAGGCTCTCGTTGTAGTCCCGTTGATTAAGATTGTAGCGAATGTCCATTGTCCATACCTAGCATTCTTATTCAAGCCATCTCTAACGGGCAGCGCCCTGAAGACTGGGAGCGGCATGGAATGAGGACGAGTTCACGACGGACTTCATGAGTTTTGAGACGAAATAATACTTACTCAAATATTTTTCAAGATATTTAAAATATGTACCTACTTATTTATTGTTTATATTATTATTTATGACGAGCTCGGTGGTCGAATGGTTAGCAATTGCCACTTTGACTCCGAGGTCGCGGGTTCGATTCCCGCACAAGAAAAACATGTGTGCATGAATAATGTCTGTTTGTCTTGGTCTGGGTGTTTTCTATGTATTATAAGTATGTATTTACAAAAAAAATGTATTTAACTACATTTATCAGTTGTCTAGTACCCATAACACAAGCTTTGCGCTTAATTTGGGACTAGATGGCGCTGTGTAATTTGTCCAGAAATATTTATTTATTTATTAATATATCCCTTCGTGTGCCGCGGCCCCATGGTGGGTATAGAGGTGGGTATAACGCTTGGTACAGAATTGACAGGTACGCGAGGGGATGATAAACACATACTCTCCTTTCATGTCACTCCCCCATGTCTGAGGATCGTGGTCAGCGTCAGTGTTGTATCTGGAGCCGATGGTCCGCCTTCTCCGATTGGCTCCGATTCCTGCCCATCGCGTCTTTTACTACCGTGTAGGTTAAATTTCGTCAGACAGAAGGGAGGATTTGGCCTACACTCCCCACGCTGGCCAGACGGGTTGGGGAGGCCTGATCGATGTTTGATAATGTATGTCCCTTAGTCGACTTGTACGACATTCACAGGAAGAGACGGAGTGATTCTATTCTAGTCTGCCGGAAACCACACGGCAAGTGTAGGCCAAATCCTCCTTCTGTCTGACGAGACGGACTCGAGAGGGTCGTGCTCCTGTAATGGAGACTAAAATGACCTGATGATGATGAGGCTAAATTTAGTTGACGACGAGTGACGACGAGCCTCACACCTCATCTATCATGTTGGTGAGCGACCGCACGATCTCTTGCTGATACAAATAAATGTTTCATTCATTCATTCATTCATTCATTCTTGCTTTCGGTGTTCCCAACTACAATCAGTTTTTCACAAATTTTCGTCGCTTCTGCGTAATGTATGGCCGAAAGAGTGCACTGTTAGCATATTTGTTTCTTATACAATATCGGGTGGAAAACAAGCTTACGGTCCGCCTGATGTGAAGCGGTTACTGTAGCCATGTAAACGCTCACAACATGAAATATCGCTTGCACGGTGCCACCCCCGAAGCCAGTGGAGCAATTCCTTCCTTTCTGGTGAGGCCACTCACTCACAGGCAGGAAACCAACAAGGGAATTTTCCGCACCCACTGATTCCTACAATAACAACAAGCTACAAAATACTGTGAGGTGGGGGTAATTTATCGTTCATACAAGAACTTCGCCTGCTTACATATCTGTTATCTATGTCCATTCCAACCACAGAAATAAAAAAACACGATTCCAACAATCAAATCGCTTCAGTCGAAAAGATAACAGAGAGACACACTTTTGCATTTCTAATATTTGTATGGATACATTACATAAATATCCATCAAATATATAAATACTCATGAAATATACCTTTATCTATGTCTCAATTTCCAATTATTGTATATGTGATTGTATAGTTCGTTTTCTCCTAAAACAGAAAAATATAACGTCATTTGTTAACAGTACTTGTTAGCAACTCGACAATAGATGGCATTAAACGTCACTTTATTTAATGACATTGCCATAGAGGACTACATTTTTACCCGACTGCCGAAGGAGGGTTATGTTTTTCTAGCGTATGTATGTATGTATGTCTTATTATTTGGCTCTACAGCCTAAACCGTTTGACAGATTTCAATATAAGAGGTGTCGTTAGATTCGTCTTAATCACGCGAGTGACATAGGCTATTATATCAAATATAAAAAAAATCAATATAGCGGCTGTGAGCCGCAAAATTGTCGTTGGAGTAAATTTTTTTTCTTCTAAATATATCGATAAGGGTATCAAAATAAAGGTCGATGACCTGATTTCAAATATATATTTGATATATTACTTTTTGCTTGCGGCTTTGCTTGTGTGGAATTATATTATTGTTGCGCGTGATTAATAAATCTATAGTAGTTAGGTGCAGTCGGATTTTTTAATATTTTTTATTTAACTTAACTTGTTATTTTCTTTATATAATATTCGATCATTAATTTTATATCTATAACATCATTCAAGCTGCACCTGAGGAAGCATTTGGGTGGTGCTACAAATGTCCTTAGACTTAATTAGAACTGCAGCTAAAGTGTATAACATATGTATTACAGCTATAACGGCATATATATATTTAGTGTTAGTGTAATATGTCCAAACTTTACTTTCACTGTTTCACTGTCATAATTTCTGTTAATAAATAATTATTTTTATTTTGTTACCAAGTATTTGGATAATCAGATTGTACCTTAGTTCTCGCCAAAATGTTATCTTTTAACTATTCATTGAATGGTTGACTGGAAGAGATCCCTTATGGGATAAGTCCGCCATTGTACGTGTATCTCTTTTATCATCATGTTTATGTAATTTCTATTGTACAATAAAGACTTTACAACAACAACAACAACTAATTTTATATAAGTATGTAAGTCTGTTTTAATATATTGTACCTAATTACAATATTTTTTTTGGTACGATTTTTATTGTAAAAATGATATGTTTATACGGTGAATATTATTATTTACATTATTCTAGAAAAGTCCGTTTCTTTTCAAAATCACCGAGACGACATACCTACTTACTTCTGTCATACAGGTATACTGCATTAACGACCTGGCACACGTTCATGAATCGATGCATGGGGTAACCATCACTGCAATCAACCATTTTATTAATAATTACATTGTTATATACTATATTTATTTACATACATTTTAAAATAAGGAATTAATTACGGCGACACGCCACACGACGCCCCCATCAGTTCGGGCGTTTAGTTAGTCCAATTCTCTTTTTATCTAGCTTTATTTTCACAATAAAGAGTACCTACAGAGTATACATAGATCTCATTAAATATATAAACAAAATTTGCATGTGCAACAAGGTGGCCTTATTGCTGAAAGCAATCTTTTCAAGGTAACCTTAAAGTAACGAATCAATGCAAAAATGGATAGGGTTCCCAAGAAGAAAATATTAAATAAATTGGAAAATAATTCCAGTGCTATGTAGCATTATAATAATACATACTTATTCTGAAAATAATCGCATATAATATACAAGACATACATACCTACTCGTACATGAAAATATACATACTTAAATGTAATAAAAATATTTATAAACATACAAATATCAATACTATAAAAGTTCAATATCCAAAGATGCAGTCAAATAGAAAGAAAATAATTGTTTACTCTTTTTTTTGAAGACATTAATACATTTCTAGTTTTATTACTACATATTTTTATATTTGACTAAGGTGTAAAATTTTATATAATCAATCAAGCAAGACTATTAAGGTGGAACATACGGTCTGCTCGTTGCCGTTTTCCCGCTAGATGGCGCTGTAGTCAACATTTCTAGTTTATTTTGATTTACGTGTAAATGGAACATTTGTAAGTCGTAGGAATAGTTTTCGCGGAACTCGGACGTTACACTTTATTGACCTTGGTCATATACTTGCCTCAAAATTCACCCAATTCGACACATAATCCTATAATAACATCTGTCATTGAATATAGTGTAGTTTACACACACAGACGTGAGCGAGCACTACGTTTACCTTCATGACAACTAGATGGCGTGCCAAAATGAGCTGAATTATTTTATTTTTTATACTATGTCGGGTGGCAGACAAGCATACGGCCCGCCTGATGTGAAGCGGTTACCGTAGCCATATTAACGCTCGCAACATAAAATATCGCTCGCACGCCGCCACCCCCGCTGCTGACGCAGCATCACCTTCATTTCTGGTGTCCTCACTCACTCGCAGGAACACAACAACCCTCAAGGGATCTGTTATTTGGCTGCGGTATTCTGTGAGAACAACCCTCAAGGGATCTGTTATTTGGTTGCGGTATTCTGTGAGGTGGAGGTACATTCCCAAGTCGGGTAGCTTACAATTACGCTCCCTACCTCTCTTTTCGCCAGAGCTTCGTTTGCCAGTCAGCAGGGTGCACCGCGTGCAGGTGAAGTTGGCTTTGGTTCAAAGATGTTGATGAACCACTTACACCCCAAAATATTCTGTAGGAATATTCTCAATATTTCCATTATGGTAGGCAGAACTACAGAACGCCACCTGCTACGACATAATTATGTTATCTACGATTGTGTTATGGAAATAAAAGTTATATTTATAGGTTTAAACTTTTATTTTATTTGATAAAAAGTAATATACAATGATAACGTAGATTCTGTACAAACTACTATAAAAATACAATTAAAACATAAATTATTCTAATTGTTGATTGCTTCCTCTGCCTTCAGTCTTCTGTCTTGAAACCACTGCTACACAGGTGCTGCAAAGGAAAATAAGTTTACTTAGTATATTTGTTATTTTATGACGAAAATTATTTCCCAATAACTTCAAAATGTTGGGCCAGATCGTGATACATTAAAACAATACAATTTATGAAGTAAATAAAATAAAAGGTAAAACAGGTGGTACATACCATTCAAATCTATACATTTCGCATTTTTTTGAACACATCTCAATATTATTTCAGGCAGAATACA